>OW240913.1:75592431-76202099 GCA_933207985.1 Pelobates cultripes | reverse complement strand
GCTGCATCCTTTCTGACTTGCCGTAATTCGGTAACATTTCAGGCACTTTCTGCTTATACCGGGGGTCTAGTAGCGTGGACACCCAGTACAGGTCGTTCTCCTTCAGCCTTTTTATACGAAGGTCCCTCAACAGGCACGACAGCATGAAAGACCCCATTTGCACAAGGTTGGATGCCGAGCTACTCATTTCCCGTTCCTCCTCCTCACTGATGTCAATGAAGGTATTTTCTTCCCCAGCCACGTACAACACCACAGGTACCAGATAGGTGACAACGAGCACCCTGGGATGCCTGTTGTGGTTGGTCTTGCTCCTCCTCTTCCTCCTCCTCAAAGCCACATTCCTCCTCTGACTCCTTTTCCTCACAATCCTCTTCCAGCGTTGCCGCAGGTCCAGCAATCGATGCTGATAAGGCTGTTTCTGGAGGTGATGGTGACCACAACTCTTCCTCTTCCTCTTCACGCTCATCTATGGCCTGATCCAGCACTCTTCGCAGGGCACGCTCCAGGAAGAAAACAAATGGTATGATGTCGCTGATGGTGCCTTCGGTGCTACTGACTAGGTTTGTCACCTCCTCAAAAGGACGCATGAGCCTACAGGCATTGCGCATGAGCGTCCAGTAACGTGGCAAAAAAATTTCCAGCTCCCCAGAGGCTGTCCTAGCACCCTGGTCATACAAATATTCATTAACGGCTTTTTCTTGTTGGAGCAGGCGGTCGAACATTAGGAGTGTTGAATTCCAACGTGTCGGGCTGTCGCAAATCAAGCGCCTCACTGGTATGTTGTTTCGCCGCTGGATATCGGCAAAGTGAGCCATGGCCGTGTAGGAACGCCTGAAATGGCCACACACCTTCCTGGCCTGCTTCAGGACGTCCTGTAAGCCCGTGTACTTATGCACAAAGCGTTGTACGATCAGATTACACACATGTGCCATGCACGGCACATGTGACAACTTGCCCAACTTCAATGCCGCTAACAAATTTGTTCCGCTGTCACAAACCACTTTGCCGATATCCAGTCGCTGCGGAGTCAGCCACTTTTCCACCTGTGCGTTCAGGGCGGACAGGAGTGCTTGTCCGGTGTGACTCTCTGCTTTCAAGCAAGTCAAACCTAAGACGGCGTGACACTGCCGTATCCGGGATGTGGAATAGTACCTGGGGAGCTGGGGGGGTGCCGTTGATGTGGAGCAAGACGCAGCAGCAGAAGAGGACTCAGCCGAGGAGGTTATGGAAGAGGATGGAGTAGGAGGAGTAGAGGAGGTGGCAGCAGGACCGCCTGCAAGTCGTGGCGGTGTCACCAACTCCTCTGCAGAGCCATGCATTCCATGCTTGGCAGCAGTCAGCAGGTTTACCCAATGCGCAGTGTAGGTGATATACCTGCCCTGACCATGCTTTGCAGACCAGGTATCAGTGGTCAGATGGACCCTTGCCCCAACACTGTGTGCCAGAGATGCTATTACTTCCTTTTGTACAATTGAGTACAGGTTGGGGATTGCCTTTTGCGAAAAGTACGCCGGTACTCTACCGCGTCCCAATAGCTGAAATTTTGAACGCCAGACTCACCAGCTTGTATGGTAAAAGCTGGCGGCCATTAGTTCGGATGTGCTTTCAGCAGTCAGATCGCCAAGTGGCAAGTGACTTTCTGACATTGTCTTCTTTACGCCAAACATGTCCTGACAGACACACATGACTGTGGGAAGATGAGCGTGAACTGCCTGGCGGAGGCGGAGTGGCAGATGGTTGAGAGGGGACAAGGAGGACAGCAGTGGTTGACGTGGCTGAAGATGCTGGACCAGGAGGAGGCTGGCGGCTTAGAGTAGGCAAGCTGCTTGTACTCATGTGTTGATCCCATAGGCGTTTGT
Source organism: Pelobates cultripes (assembly GCA_933207985.1). NCBI lineage: Eukaryota > Metazoa > Chordata > Amphibia > Anura > Pelobatidae > Pelobates > Pelobates cultripes. The sequence goes on along the minus strand of OW240913.1, from coordinate 76,200,240 downwards.
GATGTGAGATCATGTGCTACGCAAAGCAGTTGTACCTAGGTGGGTGTTGGACTTCCCACGACTCAGTTTCTTTTGGCACAGGTTGCAAATGGCATCGCTGTTGTCAGAGGCAGACACACAAAAATTCCACACTGCTGAGCTCTGCAATGACGGCATTCTGGTGGTGGACACAGCATGCGTTGATTGGCGTGCTGTCGGGCTGACCCCGGGTGTCGATGCATGCTGTCTGACTGTGCTACTAGCTCCTTGCGACGACCTCCCCCTGCTTCCAACTCGTTTCCTCCTCCTCCCTGTCTCCCCATCTGAACTTTCACCCTGTTCTTCTTCTTGACGAGCGGGCACCCACGTGACATCCATGGACGCATCGTCATCATCAACCGCTTCACTTGTATCTGACAACTCAGCAAAGGAAGCAGCAGCGGGTACAACATCATCATCATCATCACACCGCACGTCCATGTGTGTAATGCTGCCTGCCTGAGACATATCCCTGTTATCTACATCCTCTGGCAATAATGGTTGCGCATCACTCATTTCTTCAAACGGATGTGTGAATAACTCCTCTGACATACCAACTGAAGCGGCTGTGGTGCTAGTTTTGGTGGTGGCGGCAGGCGGGTGAGTGGTATCTTGAGAGGTGCCTGAAGCTAAGCTGGAGGAGGATGGTGCGTCAAGGTTCTGAGCGGAGGCTGTAGAAGATTGGGTGTCCTGTGTTAGCCAGTCAACTATGTCCTCAGAACTTTTCAAGTTCAGGGTACGTGGCCTCTGAAAACTGGGCATTATTCTAGGGCCAAAGGGAATCACAGCACCACGACCACGATGGCCCCTGCGGGGTGGCCTGCCTCTGCCTGTCATTTTTGTTGGGATTAGTGGTACTATGCGTGCAAGCTACTGTGAGACCAGATATGAGTGGCAATGTGCACTGGCACAGTTGTGCAGAGCACAGGCTGTAGGCCTGACACCCGCTTGAAGATAACTAACTGCTATTCAATCTATAACAGTGAAAAAAGTTTTTTGTTTTTAAATCCAAGCTATTGTGACACCAGATCTAAGTGGTGGCACTGGTCACCGTATCCACTGTTAGCGTAACACACCCGCTTTAAGGACACTGACTGCTATTCAATCTATAACAGTGAAAAAAGGTTTTTGTTTTAAATGCAAGCTATTGTGACACCAGTGAGTGGTTGCACTGGGCACCGTATCCACTGTTAGCGTAACACACCCGCTTTAAGGACACTGACTGCTATTCAATCTATAACAGTGAAAAAAGTTTTTTTTTTTTTAAATCCAAGCTATTGTGACACCAGATCTAATTAGTGGCACTGGTCAGCGTATCCACTGTTAGCGTAACACACCCGCTTTAAGGACACTGACTGCTATTCAATCTATAACAGTGAAAAAAGTGGGTTTTTTTTTAAATCCAAGCTATTGTGACACCAGATCTAATTGGTGGCACTGGTCACCGTATCCACTGTTAGCGTAACACACCCGCTTTAAGGACACTGACTGCTATTCAATCTATAACAGTGAAAAAGTTTTTTGTTTTTAAATCCAAGCTATTGTGACACCAGATCTAAGTGGTGGCACTGGTCACCGTATCCACTGTTAGCGTAACACACCCGCTTTAAGGACACTGACTGCTATTCAATCTATAACAGTGAAAAAAGTTTTTTGTTTTTAAATCCACGCTTTGTGTCACCAGATATAAGTGGTGGCACTGGTCACCGTATCCACTATTAGCGTAACACACCCGCTTTAAGGACACTGATTGCTATTCAATCTATAACAGTGAAAAAAGTTTTTTGTTTTTAAATCCAAGCTATTGTGACACCAGATGTAAGTTGTGGCACTGACTGGGGAAATGGGCACAGTATGCACTGTGAGCCTGACACAGAAGCTGGCAGCAGTGGCAGACAACTGACTGCTATTCAATCTATAACAGTGAAAAAGTTTTTTGTTTTTAAATCCAAGCTATTGTGACACCAGATGTAAGTGGTGGCACTGACTGGGGAAATGGGCACAGTATGCACTGTGAGCCTGACACAGAAGCTGGCAGCAGTGGCAGTCAACTAAGTGCAATTACATTACATAGAAAAAAAAATAATAATCCCTCACTTACCTGATCTGTAGGTTGCCCCCCATCCTTCACTTACCTGATCTGTAGGTTTCCCCCCCATGCTTGCTGGCTGCACTCCGTGCTGCTCCCCTGTGGTTGCAGTCAGGAGAGAGAAGCAGGGATAAGCTGTAGCTTCCTATCCCTGCCTTTCTCCATTCACAGTTTATTATCACACAAACGAAAAATAGCAGTACAAGATGAAAAATCCGTGCTTCCCTGCGGATGCCCATGATGCCAGCATTCATGATGCCAACATGCACAGACACCCCTACAGTTACTGACATATACTCTATACAAAAACATGCTTACAGTCAAACTCTCAAACACTGCTCTGAACTAAATACAAACATGCAAGGATGTGCAAATGGTACATCCCCATGGCCATGCATTGTGGGAGTGGTACAACAGATGGGGATGTAACCTTTCGCCACCTTTGCAATAGAGGGTACCCCAAATAAATTCTTGCACCAGGGTCCTCTCTACATTAGTTCCGCCACCTGGCAGAGGGACACCGCTGGGTGCCTGGCTTCAGAAGGATTATTTATTTTGCACCTTTTTCCTGTGATCTGACACAGAACATTCCTATACAACCAAATTAACTTTTCCAATGCTGTAATCAGCCCTACCATCTATATCAGGTAACCAGTCCATGTATATACTACACAGTTCACACTTGCTAACAATAATTATGTATGCTTGCTCGACAAGGAAGGACGTTGCTTTATGAAAAGGATTAGAACTGGAGGAAAATTACTATATGACTATAAGGACCAAACCTGTCAAATGCACTTGAGATGGGTTGGTACCTGGAGTAGATCTGGTTTGTATTTTTACGCAAGAGCAAAGAACTGCACTTTATATTAAATAATAACCAAGGTAAGATAAGAAGATATAGATAACCTAAAGAAACATCAGACTACATTTGTAATCTTAGTAAAATATACAGGAATCTAGACTAAACACTGGCATAATTGAAGGCAATTAATTAGATATTATTTTTGGATCTGGAAGCATAGACTCCATGAAGATTGTTAGATATTTCTCATTACAGTTGTTAGATATTTCTCATTACAGTTGTCAGTCAATTTGTCAGTTATAATTTTAGGCAAGTGATTGACTACTTGAAAATGCCAAGTGAATGCTATACCTAAAAGAAAATAAATGGGACATTAATTTTTTTTTTTTTTCACGTAAAGCAATTTGCTGTTACAAATTGGTTGTGTGATTTGTGGCATTAGTCCTAAACTTGCTTTAAACAAATTGTTTGCGATAAAAAAAAAGTGGTCTTCTCCTTGGATTCATACTATGGGTCAAGCAATTTCTCCTTTTACTGATAATTAGGTAATTGTGCAAAATAAGCTAATGTTTGTTTTTTTCTTTTTGCATGCTAATGGACTTTGGAACACAAGTTACAACTTCCCCTAAGCTGGTGGAACACAGATATGCCACAAATAGAAGTAAATACAATCACAAGTGAGGTTTGGAATGTGGATATAATAGCACTGGAAGCCAGGCTGGGAACGTGGAAGTGTTATGAACATTACCAATAGGATGGTTTTTGCCAATTTGCACATTATAAGGGCACACAATTAACAAGCAGATATCCATCCAAACTCCCTGAAGAATTTGACGCGAAGCGGCCGAAGTTCAATGGGATATATGTTTGGACTTTGGTTTTATTTTGGTTTTACTTTGTATCCTCTTGTGGACCTGTGCAGTGCAGTGCAGATTTTAGGAAAATGTTTCCTGTGTTCCAGATCTACATGTATTTATGTTGATATGTTCTTTAGGAATATATGTATTGTAAGTGTAATTTTAAAGTGAATATATTTTATACCGTGTTTACTGCAGTAGAGCCCACTCATTTGTGTATTGAAGGTCTCTGAAAGTTAGCTGGGTGAAGTGAAAATTAAGTTTCTCTGTCTTTTTTTCCATTAGCTTGTGTTGTGGCTTACAAATCATAGCCACATTTTCAATTGTTACCGACCTCCAACATGCCTATTTTTTTTTTTTGCTGCCAAATACCCAATAGTGAGAATGTCTCACAAGGCCTAGCAAGTGTGCAACTTTGTCATGGTGAGCAAAACTCAATGCAATTTTGAAGCAAATATCATGGATATCATCCCCACAGATTTGGCATTGACATATCATGCATTCCTCGACACAAACTCTACACTGACATTAACTCTGTAAGGATGTTACTAACATTTATAATTCAATGGGAAATCCATGTTACATCTACGTAGACTTAAACATGCTCAAATTGTGTGCTTTTTGCTGCTATAAAGTTTATATTAAACTGTTAATGGTTTTGTAAAATTTGATAAAGTGGTACCATACTTCTTAAAATTTACCGAATGTTTCATTTGCACCGTGCATTCTAATAGATCTCTAAAGGCAAGCCATGTTAGGAAACATGACCAAGGTTTGTAAAAGTCTTCAACGCAACTGAAAAATATACAAACTAAATCATGCGGCATATGCCTGCATGTCATTATTATTTGTCCCTAACTAACACGAATGCCATGAGGTAGTAGATACATAGTTAAAATGGATGGTTAACTATGTGAATTTTGAAGCCTGAGGAAACTGGTAAATGCACTTTCAGAAGGTTGAAATACAAGGAAAAGTGATACTTAGTAACAGATGACAGGAACAGAAAGCACAGCAGTAACACAGTAACAGTTTTAATATGGTGAAAATGGAAAAAGATGCATCAACGATAACCTCTAGGCATGAAAGTTGCCAAGATGGATAAAAAAATGTGTTGTTAACTGAAACAGAAAAATAAGTGATAGGACATTGTTTACGATGTATCAGAAAAAATCTTTTTTGCTATTTTTCTTTCACATGCTGTTTTAAATGAGGGAACATAACAGTAACCAAGATGTCTGATAGTCAGAATGTAATTTATCATTGGGCTATTCTTTTTAAATTTAGGTGGATGTGACTTAACCAGCTGAGATTTAAGTTTTGGTAGACGAGATTTAAAGAGCTAATAGGTTGAGACAGTGGAACCTATATTATTAAGAACAGGCGGTATTTGTTACTACCCACTTTCTTTTTTTAATTTGATTATTTCTGTATGTTATATAAATACTAGATCTAGATTAAATAAAATAATGTTTTGGGTTAACTTTGTTACAATTAGACTTTTTTTAAAATGTGTTCAGTCCATAAATGGATCGATTTGTCCGAATCAAAATCCAAGCGGGATATGGTAGAAACATTTAAATACATAAACGGAATCAACACAGTAAAGAAAGGGAAAGTATATTTAAGAGAAGAAACATTACCACAACAAGAGGACATAGTCTTAAATTAGAGGGGCAAAGGTTAAAAAATTATATCACAAAGTATTAGCTTTCTTAGAGTTGTAAAATGAGTCCAGGCAATCCCAAGAGGTCCTCAACTTTTACGGTCTCATGCCCATAGTCTGTGGGCAGGAGACTAGCGTTCACACCTCTCCAGAAGGCTGTGGAATGGGAGCTTCCATCACAGACACTCTCTAGAAAACCTTTTATACACAATATTTGATTTTTACCCAAATTCCTGTCACACTGTGTTTGCTTTGTTATATAAATGTAAGAAGACTCACAGTAATCATAAGGCATTGGCCCCTGTACATATGGATAGAGGAATGAGACCCTGAGGCTGCCGTACTCTTTGTTTGACAGGACATGGACATTACAGACGTGCCTAAAAAGGTTTTTCTTTTCTGTTGATGTCTGCCCTTTCTTCTCGCTTATTGGTATGTTCTCTATGGTTTTCTTCTACTTCATGCTTTGTTACAATAGCTCTTTTAGATTGTTAGTACTTGCATAGGGGTGGGCTATACTTTTGCTTGAATTGCTTATATTCTATTTTTGTCTTTAATAAATTGTTTGTGTTGTATATCCTTTATATATATATATTGTGTGTGTATATTTATATTTGATATATTTTAGCATGAATGTAATACAGATTTATCTTTTATAGAGTGTGCTCATCTTTTGTTATGAACCTGAAATAATGCTTGTCATGCTAATGAAGATGTTAGGATTTAGCCAACCATCTCATGGTTGACACTATTTAACCCCCTCACCCCGTTATTTCAGTCCACCCTGGCCTTGACAATAGATAAATATACATACCATCATTGAGAATGGTACATACCAGGCTTCCCCAAACTCCGGCCCTCCAGATGTTGCTGATCTAGAATTGCAATTTCAAATCCTGACTACTTTGTGTAAATTGGAATGGTTACCAGGTCTATGTAGTCTAGATAGGGAATGAAACACTTATTAAGGTATGAGAAAAAAGGGCCATCAAGCGACAAGACTGGTTAACTAAAAGCAAATTCATGATTAAAATCTTAAATCTAAACAATGCATTTTAATATAAAATAACTGAAGTATTATCACCATACATTATTGAATTATCTTTAATTATTCTTGTATGTATTATATTGACACTGTGTTGTAGGCTATATATATTTCTGAACATTTTGCCAAAGAAAAACAATATAATAAGGGCACAAGAACAGAGAACAGATGCTATTTGTTACACAAACTGTGATGTAAATTGAAACTATATTGTCTTATGTTGGTATAAAATAAGTTACCATTTTCCTATCTTAATAATTTATATGTCCAGTGCTATTGCAATCTCAGTAAACAGCCTATAAGGCAATGAAAGCTAGGGCCTGCAAAAGCTGAAATATGGCTGCAGATAGCTTTAAATTCAAGGCAAAGAGGTGACAGTGTCCTCTTAAAACAGATGGTTTCGGTCACTAACTAAGGTGATATGGTGACACTGTCATCCTTCCTGACAATACCGTTTAAACAATGCAGATCCTGTTTATACTGCAACAAATAAAATGGTTTCATTGTTATGCAGTATTGAGAATGTTTGATTAGAGCATTGTTTTCTAAAAAAAACAAAACATTTCATATTATGTATGAACTGATGGTTTACTTAGTATTAAATTAGAAAACTGAGCCCTTTTTCTAGAGTTATAAAGTCTATGTGTTAGAGAACCATTCATAATTAGTTGCACATCTTCATTGTGTGTGCAGTCTAATCAAGTCATACTGTAACTATTGAGATTTATTGCATGGACTGAAGAATTCAGCCACAGTTTACAAACAAAAATTAGAATGTTATCCTGAATAATGTGTGCCATGTAGTGGTTGCCATGACACACGTTTGTGCTGTGAGTTATATCCAAGTGTGCCATCATATCCATGGAGCCTACAGACTGACATAGGGGCTATTGAAGGTGAAGCTCCAGGTCAAATATTGCATTACATATAATGATAATTATTAATATATACATACCCAAATATTGTTTTAAAACATTTATACTTTCACAGATTAGAACACTGTAAACACAATAGGAAATATGCCGGATACCTTATGACATCTTCACATTTAATATACAGATGTGTCCAAGATATGTTTTTAGAGAAAATTCAGTTTTTTGTTGTTTTTGTTCATGAAACTTTGAATAACATTGTGTTAGGTTTTTTCATTGACTTTCTTTTTTTGCCAACAGCAAATCTCAGCAAGTCTCTTGGAGATCGACTTTCACATAGTGGCAAGATATGATAATAACTTGACATTTCAATGCTTTTAGGAAGACTTTATTGTATGTCGCAAATGTCAAATGATTGCAAAAGAGGACTAATGCACGTGGACATTCCTGAGGCTGACCTTAAATGGAAGCTGAAGCTATCTCACAAAAGATAGAAGTTTAACTATAAAAGAATTTACTTGCATATTTTGATCTTCATATTATTTCATGCTTTTATATATATATATATATATATATATATATATATAGAAAATACAAAAGGAAATCAGCGCTAATTTAACAAACTTTACCCCATTTCTTATATATATATATACTATAGATTGTAGTCTTATTAGTACAGTGATGCAGATGTAAAAGAACAGATGAAATCTGTGTCGTGATACCTTTTTTTTCAATTAATTGTTTATTATGTTTTCCATGTGTTACATAATACAGAGCAAGAAACATATAACAAAATTTAACAACAACAAGGCATCACATAGTAATACATTTATTCACATATGAAAAAGGTACGGGAATGTTAATTTTTTTTTTCCCCTTCCTGTATACTTGCAATAAAGTAAATTTTAACATATGTCATTATATAGTTTAAAACAGATAATATAGACAGACGCCAGACTAGTCTGCCCCACTTACTCCAGGGTGTGCTTGGATATCATTGGAATAGAGAAAAAGAAGATGAAAGAGGAAGAATAAATAAAGAATCTTAGTTAATTAAGTAATATACCAACTTGAAAGTAATCCTGAGCACTCCTCCTCCTAATCACTCTACCTTTGTTTCGGTATGTTGGGCTTCCTAAACGTCATTTGGCTGCCCTAAATCCTGGAGCACCACTCACCCCTTACCCCATTTTACAGCTTAGCAGTCATGTGCTTTTAGATTATTTAAAGCATCATCCTTCCAGTTATCCCATCTCCCTCTAATCTCCTCAAATCTACGTCAGTCTTCCGGTAACGTTAAGCTCATCTGTTTGTTTTGTAGATTAATATTAATCGTATCTATTAAAGGACCACTATAGGCACCCACACCACTTCAGCTTAATGAAGTGGTCTGGGTGCCAGGTCCCTCTAGGATTAACCCTTTTTTTTATAAACATAGCAGTTTCAGAGAAACTGAAATGTTTACACTGAGGGTTAATCCAGCCTCTAAAGCCTCTAGTGGTTGTCTCATTGACAGCCGCTAGAGGCGCTTGCGTGCTTCTCACTGTGAAAATCACAGTGAGAAGACGCCAGCGTCCATAGGAAAGCATTATGAATGCTTTCCTATGAGACTGGCTGAATGCGCGCACGGCTCCTGCCGCGCATGCGCATTCAGCCGATGACGTCACTAGGAAGAAGCAGAGGAGGAGGAAAGCTCCCCGCCTGGTGCTGGAGAAAGGTAAGTGTTTAACCCCTTCCTTTCCCCAGAGCCCGGCGGGAGGGGGACCCTGAGGGTGGGGGAACCCTCAGGGCACTATAGTGCCAGGAAAACGAGTATGTTTTCCTGGCACTATAGTGGTCCTTTAAGACATGTTGTGATGGATGTCCGGTCGTTTTCCACAACAAAGCTATTAATTGTCTAGCAGCCATTATTATCTGACTGCAAATAATTTTAGCTGTCTTGTTAAGGTTATGTGGCCACATCAGAAAGAGATAATGCACTGGGAGGCATGGTAGCCAACTTTGAACCAATTCCTCACATATCTTTTCCACTTCCTTCCAGAATGGTTGAATGTTTCTACAGGCCCACCAAATATGGCTGTAATACATTTTTTTATTGGATTAACGGAATTTTGGAATGGTAAGCCTTCGGCACAACCTCCCTTTCTGAAGACTAAAACATAAAAACGACACACAGAATTCAAAGCTGAGTTTACACAAGATCACTCCCCCTAACTCTGTGATCCTTATGTCAGGATTGCAGTATGATACAGCACGTAGAATTGTGTAACACAGAAGACTGATAGGTAACGTATACCGGACCTTAGAACGTACCAAAGAATAGTCAGGAATAGCCGAGGTCAAGGGATACGGAAAGAGACACAACGATAAGGAAAAGCCAAGGGTCAGGGATGCCAGAAAACAGGTAAGTCAAAAACAATGCCAAAGTCAAATAACCAGAATTACCAGAATCAATAACGCGCACTCGGACAACCACAAGGGAAACCACAACAGGGCACTGAGCAGGATGAGAACTGGGTCTAAATACCCCTCCTCTTGATCTGATAGGCTGTAACCAGCCTTTGATCAGAAAGGCAGTTACCAGGTTCCCATTTGCATAATTGCTGCTCAGCACAAACCCTCCTGTGGATTTGATTGCTGCTCGGCACAACTTTTCCTGTCAGGACAGTAATGTTGTTCTGCACAACTTTTCCTGTCTGAACAGTAAATTCCATTAATCACATTTTTATAAGCGGATGAATATGTGACACCTTACACAAGAAATGTATGACCCTCTGTGAGAATGGTGTCTATTTTCTATCAGACCTGTGCCTCATCTGCACTCATGTCACTGTACTCAGGTAATACTTCTTTATCACAACTCAACTTTCTTTGAATTCTAAGTGTCGTTTTGTTCAGAAATGGCTTTAGACTTGAGAAAGGGAGATTTTTTTTAATTCCAAAATTCTGTTAGTCCAATCAAAAAGGTATTTACAAGATATGAATTTCATGTTCCTTTCCCATGGCAACAACTGGAAATGTAAAAAAAATATGACGGCCATCCCAAATTTAACCTTAAAAAATAATTTTAAGTATCATATGGAAATGTAACCTCCATTTCCATTTAATGCAATAGGATGTGCAGATTAGATTAATAGAGTCACTTCAATTACTACTGGATTCAATTACGTCTTCCCATTTCCCATTTCTCCAATATTTAATTCACGTAAAACACTGGGCTATGCCAGGACAACCATGCACTGCATATACAAGTGCAAATTAAGACAAAACAAATTCATATTTCATATTAATGTGACATATTCTTACCTTATTAGGTTGAGAACTTACTTATACTTTTGATTCTTAACTTCAAAAAAGCGGTGAAAGTTTTTCATTCACTTGATCAAATTTTATATAAAGAACGGTGATGAATAGTATATATGTACACTCATGTCGTAGATAACAAATAATTAGTGTTATTTACTAAACCTAGAATTGCCATGAACTTACCAGGGAACTGCACGTTTTGAAGCTAAAAAAGCCAAGCTGGAAGAATGGAAGTCAATATATAACAATTCACAGTTTAGTAAATAGCTGATGTAATCCACTGATCTAGTGGCATGTGCGAGGTATGATAAAAATTATACATTTCTCTAGCAACATTAATTGTAAATGAATAAACATTTGCATTCTTGAACACAAAATTTTTCTGTGCAACAAGTGGGAGTTGCACAGACTCTCTATCTGGGATGCTGGTTTCCTAAAAAAACAGTGATTGTTATAAATATAATACATGTGTTTGACTACAATGCATATTCCTGTGTATTTTTGAAATCAATGATCTTTAGAAAAAACACACTTATTGCAACTATCTAAATTTGATGATAAATATGATTAATTTTAAAAATGTTTGGCAACACTTTTTTTCATTTGATACATTGCTTGTGTTAATTGTTAAATATATTAACTTGATACATAGTCATATCTCTTTTATCTACATATACTCTACAAGCATGTTTCATTGAAATAACATTAGTCAAATATCTATGTATATGCAGTGTTTGAAGCAGAAAAAACACCACTCAAAGGAATAAAAATGTAAATGATTAATAAAATGAAAGGAACTGTATAGGTCAAAAAATGCACATTTTCCCAGCAGTAAAACTACTGTCACTAAATGCTTTTGTTACACGGTGCTTTTGTTAAGCAGAATGCAAACTACAAACGAATCAAGGCAAAACACAAGTGTATTGATATTTACAATATATAATATAATAAAATCAAATACAAGCACAGTTAATACAGTTAATATACGCGAAGGGTCTCTGGATACAGGGAACTCAGGAAGGCAGCTAGCTCAGGAACTCAATGAAGGCAGCTAGCTCAGGAACTCATGGAATGCAGCTTTCTCAGGAACTCATTGAAGTCAGCTAGCTCAGGAACTCAAGAATGGAAGCTAGCTCAGGGATTTAGGAAAGGCAGACAGCTCAGAAACTCAGGGCAGGCAGCCCGCTCAGGAATTCAGGGAAGGCAGCTAGCTCAGGAACTCAGGAAAGGAAGCCAGCTAAGGAACCCATGGAAGGCAGCTAGCTCAGGAACTCAGGAAAGGCAGCCAGCTCAGGAACCCGGGGAAGGAAGCTAGCTCAGGAACTCAGGGAAGGCAGCCAGCTCAGGAACTCAGGGAAGGAAGCTAGCTCAGGAACTCAGGGAAGGCAGCTAGCTCAGGACCTCATGGATGGAAGCTATCTCAGGAACTCTAGGAAAGCAGTTAGCTCACAAACTCAGGGAAAGAAGCTAACTCAGGAACTCAGGAAAGGCAGCTAGCTCAAGAACTCAGGGAAAGCAGTTAGCTCAGGAACTCAGGAAAGGAAGCTAGCTCAGGAACTCAGGAAAAGCAGATAGCTCGGGAACTCGGGAAAGGAAGCTAGCTTAGGAACTCAGGGAAAGCTGCCTTCCATGAGTTCCTGTGCTAGGTGCCTTCCTAAATTCCATGTATCCAGAGATCCTGCTTCTCTATCTATCTATCTATCTATCTATCTATCTATCTCCATACCCACTGTTAACCCCTTCCTCTCCAGCCCAGCCAGCAAACTTCTCTACCCACTGTTAACCCCTTCCACCACAGCCCCTGTTATACCTGTGATAAATAAAAACATATATATATATACATACACACACACACATTGCACAAATACGGCACTACTAAGTAAAAAGTATACCATTAGAATAGTGGAGATACATGATGCCTGTCAGCCAGCTGTACTGTGACTGACAGGGAATGGGTTATCAGAGGGTAGGAAGGGGAAGGGGTTAACAGTGGGTAGATAGGTTGGCTGACAGGGGCTGGAAGGGGAAGAAATTAACAGTGAGTAGTGATGTTGTGGGTAGTGACATTGACTGATAAGGGCTAGAGGGGAATGGGTTAACAGTGACTAGTGAGGTTGGCGGACAATGGCTGGAAAATAATTTACAGGGAGGGAGAGGAGGGAGAGGAGCACATATAGGGTGGCTGGGAATGGGGCGGGGATAACAAAGAAAGGATGAAAGGAAGGAGAACAGAATAAGGATACCTCAAAGCTTTGAAATAAAAAGAAACTAAAGAATAGCATAAGTGTATTCAAAAGAGTAACACAAACTGTATTACACATTCTATGCTTAGCTCTAACCGTGTCTCTGCAGTGTAGTCTGTGCTTTGAGCATTCCTTACACTAGAAAAAACATGCCTCATTTTTTATTGGCTGAAAAAGGTATGTTTCTTTCAGAGACTGGGAATCAGGAACATGTTGAAATTTGACAAGGGGTGGCTAAGGAAGCTAGGTTACACTGCTGAAAACAGCAAAACATTTTACAGCACTGCCAAAACCTACACAGAATTGAAGAAAAGAAACTAACCACAGCTATTTGAGCTTATTAGCTTTAAATTAAGCTCAACTTGTTTAGCTGCCGGGAGTGTCCCTTTAAGCTTATATTTATTAGTACCTCCAACAAAATCAGGGTTTAAACATTAAAACACCTGTTGTACAGCAGTGATTAATCCACACAAACATTTAGTAGGTAGCAGGGGGATGCTACAGAGAGGGAACTGTTAAAAATATTAGATGAACTTTATTATAGCTTTATGGCTTCGAAAAAATATGTGTTTATTCTGTGTTGTTTATGCACAATTAGCATGTGTACTAATTTTTTCGTTAAGTACAAGATATGCATTCACAACAGCAATAGTGATGTCCCAAACGGTTCGCCAAACCTTTCGCCACGGATGGCGAACATATGCGCTGTTCGGTCTGCCCCCTATGTCATCATTGAGTAAACTTTGACCCTGTACCTCACAGTCAGCAGACACATTCCAGCCAATCAGCAGCAGACCCTCCCTCCCAGGCCCCCCCACCTCCTGGACAGCATCCATTTTACATTCATTGTGAAGCTGCATTCTTAGTGAGCTCCAGGAGGTGGGAGGGTCTGGGAGGGAGGGTCTGCTGCTGATTGGCTGGAATGTGTCTGCTGACTGTGAGGTACAGGGTCAACGTTTACTCAATGATGACGAATAGGGGGCAGACCGAACAGCGCATATGTTCGCCACCCATGGCGAACCGTTTGGCGAACAGTTCGGGACATCACTAAACAGCAAGATTGCATGTATAGATAACAGCTGATACTGAGGTGATTATCCCACCTAAACATTTTACTAAATCGAGTTTGAAGGTTCTAAATAATATAGTTGGCAAAATATATAGTTAAAAAGTTGGCAAGCCTATGGGGCCCATGCATTAAGACAGCCCTTGATCACATCTTTTATAAATAAGCCCTAATTTTTCTGATAGTCTCAAAAGCACTAACACAAATGCACAGTATAACTGGGTATAAGTAAAAATAAACGTAATTTCTGACAGTTATTCTGATATTGTTGGAAAATATGCCAGTCAAAGGATAATGTATATTATAAATAATAATAGATAATTACTTTTATACGCTTTTCAAATGAGCCAATATTTTGGATAAATGTTTAAAATTATTGAATTAGGGGCAGAGCATGACTGGAAAGCATAGCAGTTGCATGATAAACGAGCTCCTGATCCTAGCCTGCCTAATAAGCTTTGTATACTTACTATACTGCATCTACTCACCGCAAAACAAGTGTACCACATCATGGGGACCCAGGTGGCCCGTTTGACACCACATTAGGTGTCATCCTGAACCAGAATAGCTTCCCTTCACTATTTGGGACCTTCAAGCCTGACGGGCACCGGAGAGATGGCCCCTCTCTGGACGTAACATACTGATATACACTGCGGATTTCTGCACTGCCCCTCCACCCCCCCCGGTGGAACCCTCGACCCAAAACCTGCTGTGACTCACCAGATCCTGACACCTAAAGTGGGCAGGCGGAGACGGAGACCATGGCACATGCGCCACTCAAAGCGACTGGGAGTACACAGGGAGAAGACTCCACCAATACAGCTCACACCCAGGAGAGGATGAGAGTCCCCAGGTATGTGCCCTGGTTGCAGACAGCAGTCAGACCCATGGGCCGCATGTTTAGGACTGTGTTAATGCCTGTGGCTGGCAGGACATTGCCACATGGATTCTAAGTACAGGTACTCTGCCGGGTACACAATATACTCTTATGGGCATAGGCTAAGCACCCTTCTTAGCACTGGGGTATAGGATTCCCTGTAAATTCCCCGCTCTAGACCCCTAGGCTCAAACTGAGCAGTTGTTTCTGTGACCTGAGATATTTATGTTTTCTGCATTACATTTAGGTTGGCACTAGTGGCCTATATGTCTTCTATGACCCCCACATGATTAGAATTGTGGAATTACGCCTTCTCTTAGTTTACAAAAAGTTACTGAAAGCATGTTCCAGTACAATCTTCTTAGATCTATCTAGTGTATGAGCAGCTTATGCCATGCATTGTGTTTCTTCTCATTTATTCATTAACTGAAAAATGTGCCATGCTATTCTTAAGTATTGCCAAACAGAAAAAGGTATAACCACAGTGTGAATGTGTCTAGTGAATACTAAGCATAAAATATACTTATCCTCCTCAGGTCATTACCCAGATAAAATTACCTTTACATAGCGAAAAATGTAGAAACCAGAAACATTTGGCATACGGCTGTGAAATCTAAATAAGGAACAAAAAAAGATATATAGTGTAATACAGTTATTATGTACAGATATGCGCTCAATAGAGTACACTCACAAGATAAAGATGGTTACGGTGCTCACTTTAAGATGATGGGAATTGTTGTTATGTTAAAGAATTTTGATTGCAATTTATATCTGAATATAGGGTGAAGATTTCCTTAAAAAGTTATGGTGAATTATACTTTATGGATATAATATATACAGTGTATTATATAACAATCTCTATATATTGCTGATGATATCAATATCATTTCTCTCAGTAGATACATATTGTCTCTTGTTTCTTTTATTATTAATGTCATTATACTATTATGCTGGCAACTACCAGAGGGCTATAGGTCCACACTTCAAAATCTTTTAAGTTGGAACGCATGAGGCCGTGGAACACGGACGTATTATGCTGTCCGCACTTCCGGTTCCGGTCAACCACAGATGCTTCAGATTTCGACTGGGATGAAGTAAGAATGGAGATTTAAACATCAACAGCTGAACAGGAGCTGCAACTACACCAATAGAAATGGGGATAAATAGAAACACTCACAGATTCACCAATGGACGTAGGGAGTAGCCCTACATAAGGGGACTAGTAGGTGGGGGGGTATTAGCCTGCTTTGTCACTGTTATTGATATTGCATTGGTTTTAATTTTTATTGTTCCTGAGGAAGTTCCAGTACTGGGAACGAAACGCATAGCACCTTTGTTTTTTAACTTTATCATTTATGGGTGATTATTCACCTTCTAATAAAGCTGCTGATTTTTTACATCTTAACCTACTGAAGTCCTGTCTTACATCTATTCCACTGGACCAACAGGAGGGGGAGGCATCCTTGAGGGCAGTAACCATCTTTATCTTGTGAGTGGACTCTATTGAGCGCAAATCTGTACATAATAACCGTATTACACTATATATCTTTTTTTTGTTCCTTATTTAGATTTCACAGCTGTATCCCAAATGTTTCGGGTTTCTATATATTTAAGTGTTCCTATGTTTGAAATAAATATGCTTATGATCACTGTTGTGGCACCTCAAGCCTCTCTGTAATAATATGCACAACAAAAATAGATAATTCTAAAAAAAAAAAAAAATACATTATTTAATTAGTTTCTTTTTAAGTATGTTGATATTAGTTGATATAGTGATATGTTTTTTTATACGTGACATATTACATTTAATATTTCGCAAAAAAAATAATTGTAGAAGCATATTAATTATAATACATCATTTGGAAAGATTGAGGCCTCAATTTTTTTTCTTGCACCTAACTAAAATGACATAGTAGTCATCCCATACATACAATAAATGTAACATTAATTTTCCAAGATACCATGAAAATTAGATCTGTAGTGAAGGAGATAAAAAAGCAATGCATTTATTCTTGAGAGGGATGCATTATAAGGTGTTATTAAGCAACCTGTCTGTACTCATTATATAAATATACTAATGCCTCAGCAGATGGTCTTGATTAACATTTAGAAGCTAAATCAGTCTTCTAGTTACAAAGTACAGAACTCTCTATTGGCCATTCTAACCTTGAACACGTTTTTCTGAGTGTCTCACACGTGAATAGGTTTGATTTAAAGTTTCTTGAAGCAGGATCCTTCTACAGCCTTCAAACTCATATATAATGCACTGTGCATACAGACAGTGATATCTCAGGAAAATTAAACATTTTAACTTCTACAGCCCTTCCAGCATAAACAAGGTTAATTAATGCCAGTAACATAACTGAGTAGAGTGTGTGCCTACTGAATTTTACTACACACATAAGAAGGCAGCGATGCAGAGACAGAAGGTGAATTAGTTCCAGACTAAAAAACATCACTGCTCTATTGAACCGTCAATTATTAAACACAATGAATCTCTGGCCTCTTGAGCTTGCTTAAAGTGCAGAATCAGCACTGCTCTGAGATTAATCTTTTAAAAGATGTATAAATATGGCTTGAGCAATCATATTTTTCCATTCTTTGTAAAACATCTTCTCTGCTCTGACTGACCCCTATATAAGTATCACTTTTCCAATGTCTGTTCTCAAAGGAATCCCGCTGATACCTTGCTTAGGGCTGTCTCTCTTTAAAGCTTTGTTTGTCACATCATTCTCGTCTATGATAGTGTTTCCTTGCTTCACAGCGACTGTCAATATAAGCTATGCACAGCTTTGTATCACTAGTAAAATATTTAATAGCTTCTAAGGCTACGTTTACTTGTGTGTTATTTGTTCCTGTACTGAATATTAAACATTTGAGCAATTGTTATTTAAATAGGACATTTCACAGGTTGTTCACTGGAGAACCCGTTTTAAAGGTGAACCATCACTTATCTGGAAACTACACCACTGGACAAAACATTGAAAATCTGCTAAACTTTATGCTAAAGGGACTCTATAGTCACCAGAATAAACAGATGTTGATGTAGTTGTTCTGGTTAGTATACTCAATCCCTTCAGGTTTTTTGCAGTAAACAATGTATTTTCAAAGAAAATGCAGTGTTTACATTACATCATAGGAATACCTCCAGTGGTCACTCCTCAAATGGCTACTAGAGGTGCTTCCTGGTAGCTGCATGGAGACAATTAACCTTGCTCATAGAGATATATTGATTCAGTGCATCTCTATAGGCTTCTGCCCCACCTTGCCTCCTTGTCTGAGATAATCAGAATTGACAATCTCAGCCAATCCAATGCTTTCCTATGGAAAAGCATTGTGATTGGCTGAGATCAGCACTTCAGATGATGTCAGCCAAGGAGGCAGATCAGGGACAGAGCCAGCAGCAGGCTGGAATAAAGGTAAGATTTTGCTATATTTGGGAGGACAAGTGGGGCCAGGGGCTCAGATAGTTTTTTTCACACAAAAGGGTCAGGAATACATGTTTGTGTTTCTGACCCTAAAGTGTTCCTTTAACATTTTGTTTTCATGCAATACATTTTCTTCTAAATGTTCATTAAAGATTTAGCAATCAAAATCACAATTCAGTTCAGCCCAGACACAACCAGGGCACGGAGGAGGAGAAACAAACAAACAACATATTCTATTTAACAGATAATGTAAGTATTTCTTTCTAGTTGATGTTTTATGGATGTGTCTGTGATTACTAACAGGTTCAAAGGCTGTTTTTCTTAAATGACAGGAATGGCCAGATCTGATAATAGTAATTGACAGGGAGCCAATATAGAAACACAAAAGTCCAAGAGAGAGGTAAATACAGTGGTGTGGATTTTTAAGTTAAATTTAACTTTTTTTAAGCATATTTCTTAAATATAGGTAAGGTGAGATTAGAAATCACGAGATATGACAGTTCCGCTTTAAATTTTTTGCTCAGAGTTGAATAGACCAAAGAACAAAGATAAATGTATAAACCTCCGACAGACTGGTTACTATGAAGACTTGAGCTTGAAAGCATTTTTGGTAAAAGGATAATAGCATACAATTTGAAAAAACAGACATGATATTTTAGTTTGTAACAACAGAGAAAATATGGATATAAAATCTTTTCTACATTAAATGTATTTTTGAATAGTTCTTTATGGATATTACAAGGACATATTTAACAATTTGAACACAGGCTTTTATGACACAGATTACGTGTCTTAGTTATATGTTGAAAAAGGAAAAACATGGCCATTTGCTATATATGATATGTGTTAAGTTAAATTACCCAAATAAACGTCTATTTTATTTTA
Source organism: Pelobates cultripes (assembly GCA_933207985.1). Taxonomy (NCBI): domain Eukaryota; kingdom Metazoa; phylum Chordata; class Amphibia; order Anura; family Pelobatidae; genus Pelobates; species Pelobates cultripes. Next base: position 76,181,083 of record OW240913.1, on the reverse strand, counting down.
AAGGGACACTCCACAGGAAAAATCCATTCAATATTTTGCATATTGTTTTACGGTGTATGAAAAAGCTAACTTATATTAGCTTTTAATCTAGCACAGACTATCCCATCTGTACATGACATCAGGGCCAGCCTTAGGAATGTGGAGCTGTGCAAAAGCACAGTGCATCATGGTAGCAGGGGCGCCATTCAGCTGAAGTAGCTTGCATATGCCCCAGGTGACAGACGTCAGGAGGGTGCAGAAAGCAACCCTGTCCTGCAGGTCAAGTTATGTAACGTGGCCTTTTGCAACTGGGTTGAGGATTTTTATTATCCTCCAGTGCTCCACATGGGTCTAGCAAAGAAACAGATACAAGTAGTGGTGGCAGAGCTGAATAGCAGACTAAATGTGGCCTGAACCTGCTGCCTGGTAACTGATGCACACTGAGGGGGAAGCAGGAAGGAGTCTCTGCTTCCCAAACAACTAAACACCAGGTATTGCAATGCCTCTGCTCCCCCCTCCAGTGCCTATAATGGAAATATGTAACTGTATGCAACTGTGTGTATGACTGTTTGCCTGTACCTGCATGTATGACTGTCTGCCTGTGTGTGTGACTGTCTTCCTTTACCTGTGTGTGACAATCTGTAACTGCATGTGTGACTGTCTGCCTGTACCTGTGTGTGACAGCCTGTAACTGTGTGTTTAACTGTATACCTGTAACTGTCTGTGTGTGACTGTGTGCATGTGACTATGTGCCAGGGACTGTGTGCATGTGGTTGCATTTGACAGTGTATATGTATAGAAGTGTACATCTGACTGTGGGACTGTGTGCATGTGACTCTGCAAATACACACACCAGCATTCACACATGGGCCTACATGCATATATTTATCTGAATTAAATACCAATCACACTCAACCAATAAATCCATCACAAATATCACACACTGATAATATACACATATATCACACAATCAATGTACACCCTTTGGAAATATAACCCACAGCCAACACATAGAATACATATCACACTGACATCCCGCTTATCACACGAAGACAACACCCAAAGACAACACATGCTTACACACAATACATCATGTTATTGTGAGATTTATTACAGTGCCACTGAGTCATAAAAAAACAATTTACTCTATGTTTTATAGTTGGGGAGGATTATGATACACTAATAGGCACATTACTGGGAGTTGTATTTTTGTGGAGCTCTATGACATATTCACACACTGCACATTACCTTTGTGGAGTTCTGTGATAAACTGGTACATACCACATATAGTACGGCGAGGGCTTTTTTTGCTGTAGAGCTCAGTGATAAATGGATAAACACAGCATATTACTGCAAGTTTTTCTGCCAATGAGATCAAAGTAAATCGGAAAATCCCGAGCTCCAAAGTAAAACAACTCACAGTACTACGTTACAGTGGTAGACCATGAGTAGCTGTCTCTGGATTACCACAACAAAACTATGACACCGTAAGTGCCTGAACTCCCAAAACAGCACTTGGGACCAACAGAGACTAGCATAAACCCCCACCTCCCCCCACCTTGCAAGGTAGCAACAGGGAAGGGGGAATGAATATTAGTTTTTTTTTAAATAATGATGAACATTTTTCACATATGCTGTCTAAAGGCCTAAGGCAGTACTTCCATGACCTTGCACGCCAATCACACTTACATGGCACTGACCAATCATATACTTGTCAATGAGTCATACTATAGCATACTCAGAAGTGTATGAGGCAAGCACTGCACTGCACTGCACTCATCTGTCTTTGTGCCAAACTGACTGAAAACAGATTAAAAGTTTAGCGTTTACCCCACATATTACTCACTCCACTCCCCCAACCCTTTTGTTGTCTCTAGAAAGAGATCCTTCTTTGTTAGGAATATTTGTACCTGTGTTTACCAAGATAGCCGTTCTACTCCCTGTAAATATATCTTAGTAACTTAGAGTAGGGATAGCATAGCTGTACAGTGGTGATAGCCGTGTTGTACCGTGTGGGTTGTCTAACTCTTCACTACTATGTGTAGTGTCACAACTCCAGTTCTTCTTCATGTATCTTCTCTACTGTCATGCTACATTGACTAGTGTGATGACCTCATCCACCTCTATTTAGATAAGCCGGTGGTGCCCCTGGAGAATAATACTATACTACAATACCAAGAAGTACTATATACTGTATACTATACTACAATATGCAAGAAAAAGTGAATTTTGGGATCATTAGTACCCCTCTTTTCAGCTCTGAATATTAAATAAACAAACCAACCAACCAAAAAAGGGAAGAGTTTATTAAAAGAGAAATATATGAGCACGATCACCTCGGCATCTCAAGATGTTATGGAAATCACATTTATTATTATCAGTATTACTATTATAAGCTTAAATATATGTGTGTGTGTGTGTGTGTATACCTGTGAGTGTTTGTGTATTTGTTCATATCTACCCTTCAATTTAATTCTTTTAGATACGCTTTTCAAATGATCTCTCTTCATCTGTTTTCACTCATTTTGTGCTAGCTTAGGTTAAAACAGCAGGACTTTGGATGTTTGGTCCAGAAATAAAAAGTCATAGACGGTTGCTGAGACAATAACACTGGCAATTCTAGAATGCATATGTACAATCAGCCCAGTTACAGCAATGAGGACCTCAACCTTCGCCTGGCACACTTCTCGAGTTTAGATCAGTGTATAAAATGGCAGCATTCGCGAGATTAACAAGAGAATGGATTTTTGTCTCATGGTAGGGTTACGATAACAATGTTTGGTTACTAAAAGTAACACTAAGCTGTCATTACTGCCAAGCTCAATACCCCCATCCTTTTTCTTATGTCATGTATTAAAACGCTTGTTTTACCTTTTTTAATATGATTGCATGATTTTTTAATACTGTGAGCAAGATGGGTGTCCTCTCAGATAGTGCAGGATGTGAGGTTGTGCCATGATAAGGGGTAATGGAAAATAGTGGAAGTATTGATTTCTTACTTACTTTCTTACCCCCGCTATGTAATGCAGTACTTGCATTCGTTATCCCCTTTTTTTTCTGTACGCTGAAGAAAGGATGTTTCTTTGAAGAAAGGATTTAAAAAGCCTGATAAAATCTTAAAGAAACACTTTAGAGTTAGGAATACAAACATGGATGCTAACAATAGCGTGTTCCTCAGCCCCCATGGCCCCCAGCGATGTAAACAGTTAAATCATTCTTTGTTCCCTCACCCGATTCCAGAGCCAAGGTCCTTAGGCACCAGGTCATGGTCCGCCTCCTCTGATGTCATCCAATGGGGGAACCTAAAGCGCATACATGTGTCTTAGACCTTACCCATAGGAAAGCATTGATTATAGTTCTCCAGACATTTGTCATTTCACAGAGTCAAACTCTGTGAAACCCCAGGAAGCGCCTCTAGTGGCAGTCTTAGTACTGAAAATTGCAATGCTTCTCTAAGACTGCAGTGTTTTACATTGCAAGAGTAAGGGGGGCAGGGAAGCTGCACCCACACCACTTCAATGAGATGTATTATTATTATATTATTCTGTTATATATATATTTTGCAGTACACTGACAGATCCATTTTCATAATCTTTTGGTTTGTCTGATTCTTTTTTCTACAACCAAACTCTAGTGGACATAGTAAGGCCAAGAAAATTATTATTAATATTTTATACTAATTGTTATCTTTTGTACAATTACTTGTGATTACATATTAGTTTTTATATATTATGTAAAGATGTATATATACATATATTTGTGGCCAGGGAAACAAGCCGAGTAAGCGTTGACCATTATATTTACTAAATTTGGTTGTGGTGTGCCAGAACTAACGTTCGGGTAGGCCTGTAAATAAAGAGGGCCTACCAAGATGGAATTTGTGGATATAGTGAGTGGTGGGTGGGGTGACCAATTGATGTCAGCCCGGTATGGAGGTAGGTTTGGGTTTATATAGGCTGGATAATCCCCCCCCACAACTCCAGGCTCCGCCTTCCCATTTGTGGTCAGGGAAACAAACAGAGCAAGCGTTAACCATTATATTTACTAAGTTCGGTTGCGGTGTGCCTGTAAATAAAGAGGGAAAAAAGAGATTTAAGAGATTTAAGAAAGCAAACGTTAACATGTGTGTAACCCTTAATGACAACTGTGATGATTTGACATGTTTATTGTTATTTAGCTAACTCTTTGAAAGATTGTCTGAGTTGTTTTTCATGTTGGGGTATATAACGGTTGCATGCTGACAATTTCCATCATCCCATTCTTTTGATTACGTGTACTGGAATGTTTTGACTAGAGGCTGTTGCTGCCCCTATACGAAATGAATGGCCAGTGAAGGCTGATGGATTGCACCCTATTTTTGAAAATAAAGTTCTTATGTATATCATGAATTTAGAGGTTGTCAGTGGGTTACCATGTAATCTCAGTAGGGGAGTGTCTTGTCTTGATCTTTTAGGACCAGAATAAAATAATTATTACTGTTTCTGTAACTTTTAAAATTCAATAAAAATTATTTGAAATTAAATGAGGGACCTGAAGTCATATGGGTCTTTATGTCGATCATCTACACTGGTGTGCCAAGTAGATATTAACTGAGTGGTCCAGTGAACATTGCAAAAATGCTTTGGTAAGTGGTTTACCTTATAAGTCACGGTCTGCTGTATGAGCAGGTCTGTTTCACCCGATACTCCTCTGTCATCTTGGGTATTTGTCAGCTCGGCATGTTTCAGAGACACAGGTTTTTGGCACAAAAAGTAAACCTGTCACCTTGTTCTTGTTGCCTATTTGATTTAGACTGGGACATAGTGCCCAAACAAGTGTTTACCAGCTTGATTTGTAATAAGTTGCCACCTATAATAACTGTAACACTGGAAACCGCTCAAGGGAGCTTATCCCTGAGGGTCTATCTTGCACTGCTTCCTGCCCGCTTCCCTGGGGCTCTGCCCATTTAATCCCTTACCTCACAAGATGTCATCCTCTGTTTAATACTGTAAACCTATAGAGGCACATATTTGAGATAAAACCACTTTAAGGAGGTCCAACTCCAACCTCTGATGCTGATACCCAATGACAGAAGACAGAACAATATTTATCTCTGAGAAGTCTATAATCATAAAATTGTCCTTTTTTAAAAAAAAATAATACCTCTTTGAAATTTGGTATGATAAAATGATCAGCCTCTCAGCAGTAACTCCAGTTACCAGTAAACTGCAAGGCTAATCATGACAATATACTGGCAACAAAAACTGGGAGGAGAGGGAAATACTATATTATATCAAGTTCTGGGTTAATTGTGGTTGCTATTTAATAAAGAAATTATACTAATAACAAAATTATTTTCTTCCTTTTCTTCAAATGTGATGTGGCCATGTGAATCTAAAAAATCCCAATATCAAATATGCAATCTTAATTAAATCAATTAATTATATAAATTTAATTTCAAGCAATCAATAGTAATAATAATAATATAGTGTAATTCACTCTATTTGTAAAAAAGAAAATTCATAGCTATATGTGATTACTTTTTCTCTTGCATGTGCATTCAGCATTCAAAATCAAAGGACATTCTAACTAAATGCTAATTTCTATATTGTGGAAGGTAGTGATAAATAAATCATACAAATACTATATTTGTTCCCTAGAAGAAATTCAAACAAATGCAGACACTTCAAAATACAAAGCACAGAACTTTACTGGCAAACAATTGATATTTTTTTATTATATTATTATATTTTCTATGATGCCCTGCTGGTAAAAAAAAAAAAGTGACAGATAGATAGATAGATAGATAGATTAAGTAAGGCCCTGCATTATACTAACCCCCTAATGGTGGTCTCCTGCATGTCTGTGGATTCCCCCCATTTATTTCAGATATGCTGCATCTCTCACACACACTGACCCCTCGAACACCACACACACACACACACACACACACACACACACACACATCTCTCACACACATACTGCACCCCTCACACACACACACACACACACACACACACACACACAGCCCTCATACACTCACTGCACCCCTCACACACACACACATTGCACTCCTCACACACTGTACACCTCACACACATTGCACACTTCACACAAGCACTGCACCCCTCACACACACACACACACACACACACATACACACAGCCTCATACACTCACTGCACTCCTCACACACACTGCACCCCACACACACACTGACCCCTCAAAAACACATACCTCACACACACTGCCCCTCACACACAGACACACACACTGCACCCCTTACACACACACAGACCCCTCAAACACACACCACATCTCTCTAACACACAACACCCCTCACACGCACTGATCCATCAAACACATACACTGCACCTCTCACACAGACACACACACACACTGCATCTATCACACAGATACTGACCTCTCAAACACACACTGCATCTCTCTCACACATACACAGCACCCCTCAAACACACACACACTGTATCCCTCACACACATTGCACCTCTCATTCAAACACACTGCATCCCTCATGCACTCATACTTCACACCTCACACACTACACCCCTCACACACAATACTGCCCCTGTCCCCTACTATAGGTCCTATCCCCTACCCTGGCAGACCCCAGGTAAGTTGTAAAACTGTTCTTAAACGGTTTGACTACACTCTGAGAGGGTGCCACGACACTGCTGGCACCATAATTACTACAGTGTGCCTGGATTGTTTCTATAAATAACCAATGCCTCTCAGGAGACAGGGTTCTGGATACACCCTTCTCTTTGACTGGATAACTTCATGATTCCTAAAACACAATCTCTTCAAGAATAAAATCCTTGTCTCGGTCCTCTCTAAGACTTTGTCTGACTCTGTTTCCCTTCATGTCAAAAGAGCAGTTGTCTTGCTATTCTTCATCTCTTACAGAAAAATCTATAACCACTTCCTATTTCTTTCACCTTTAAAACATTTCTTGCATTCACCCCTTTCTCACTCATTACCCAATGTGACCCAACCAAAATGCTCATTTATGTTCTCATTGTTTCTCACCTTGATTAGTGTAACTCTCTGCTTATATGCCTTTGACAGACTCATTTACATTACATCCCACGACTCTCAAATCTCACCACTCTGTCAGTCTCTACACTTACTTTCTGTTTCATTTCGGATTCAGTTCAAAGTTCTCGTGCTTACTTATAATGCTCTCCATAACAGTGTCAATGCTTACATCTCCTCCTCATTTAAAGATATGCTTAACCCAATTCTTCACTCCACCAATGGACCTATTCTTCTATTTACACCCCTGATTCACTTCTGCAGTCCTTCAAAACATCCTAAAGGGATTAAAGGGAATCTATAGTCACCAAAACAACTTTAGCTTAACAAAGCAGTTTTAGTGTTGATACCATGCCCCGCGGTCTCACTGCTTAATTTAAGAGTTAAATAAATTTGTTTATGCAGCCATAACCACACCTTCCTGCATGCGATTTACACAGACTTCCTAAACACTTCCTGCAAAGAGAAATCTAATGTTCTTTATTGCACAGTTTGTTTAATTTGGAAATCACAATTTCCTGCTCTGTTAATAGCATTTTAGACCCTAGAGGAGCCACCTGTATGTGAATAAAGACCTGGCTTGACCTCATGAATAAAGTGGACCATTGTCAGCCCCTCATGGAGATAGTTAGATCAGACCACAGGCCACTAGAGGGGGTACCCAAGGAGGCAACTCTTATATATTTGTGAGCTGTTGGGTCTTCAGAAGTTAGAGACCTAAACCTGTCTGGGCCTGCAAAAATATTGTCCTGGTGAGCATAAAATAAAACTCTAGGAGTGCTAAGCTAGTTTCTTTGAAAGACTGTTTGTTAAATATTTGTAATATTTTTGCACTAGAGGGAAAGGAGAAATGGAATCAAGTGAAAGATATTGGATAGTCAGCCACAACTAGGGGCATCATATTTGAAAACAATATAAATTGAATTCGGGAAAATAAAACGGTGCACAGAGGAGATCTGCAGAACTTAGATAGTCAAAAACATCACTGTAGAAGTTCAGGATAATTAGAAACTATACGTTTACTCTGCTATAGAAACATAGAAACATAGAATGTGACGGCAGATAACCATTTGGCCCATCTAGTCTGCCCAATTTTCTAAATACTTTCATTAGTCCCTGGCCTTATCTTATAGTTAGGATAGCCTTATGCCTATCCCACGCATGATTAAACTCCTTTACTGTGTTAAACTCTACCACTTCAGCTGGAAGGCCGTTCCATGCATTTACTACCCTCTCAGTAAAGTAATACTTCCTGATATTATTTTTAAACCTTTGCCCCTCTAATTTAAGACTATGCCCTCTTGTTGTGGTAGTTCTTCTTCTTTTAAATATAGTCTCTGCCTTTACTGTGTTGATTCCCTTTGATGTATTTAAATGTTTCTATCATATCCCCCCTGTCTCGTCTTTCCTCCAACCTATACATGTTAAGTTCCTTTAACCTTTCCTTGTTTTTATCCTGTCAAGTTTTATCCTGCAATCCATGAACCAGTTTAGTAACCCTTCTCTGAACTCTCTCTAAAGTATCAATATCCTTCTGGAGATACGGTCTCCAGTAGTGTGTACAATACTCCAAGTCAGGTCTCACCAGTGTTTTGTACAATGACATGAGCACTTCCCTCTTTCTACTGCTAATACCTGTCACTATACAACCAAGCATTCTGCTAGCATTTTCTGCTGCTCTATTACATTGTCTGCCTACCTTTAAGTCATCAGAAATAATCACCCCTAAATCCCTTTCCTCAGATATTGAGGTTAGGACTCTATCAAATATTCTCTACTCTGCCCTTGGGTTTTTACATCCAAGATGCATTATCTTGCATTTATCCACATTAAATGTCAGTTGCCACAACTCTGACCATTTTTCTAGTTTACCTAAATCATTTGCCATTTGGCTTATCCCTCCTGGAACATCAACCCTGTTAGATATCTTAGTATCATCAGCAAAAAGACATACCTTACCATAAAGACCTTCTGCAATATCACTAATAAAAATATTAAAGAGAATGAGTCCAAGTACAGATTCCTGAGTGACAAGCTAGTGACAAGTCCATGCTTTGAATATACTCCATTGACAATAACCCTCTGTTGCTTGTCACTCAACCACTGCCTTACTCATTCAACAATACTGGAATCCAAACTTAAAGATTGCAGTTTATTGATAAGCCTTCTATGTGCGACAGTGTCAAAAGTCTTACTGAAATCTAGGTAAGCAATGTCTACTGCACCACCCTTATCTATTATTTTAGTTACTCAATCAAAAAAATCAAAAAGATTAGTTTGGCATGATCTCCCTAAGTTTAACCCATGTTGTCTTGGATCTTGAAATCCATGTGGTTTTAGAGATTCAACAATCCTATCCTTTAACATGATTTCCATTACTTTCCCCACTACTGAAGTAAGGCTTACTGGCCTATAGTTGCCCGACTCCTTCATACTACCTTTCTTGTGAATGGGCACAACATTCGCTAACTTCCAATCTTCTGGGACTACTCCTGTTAACAATGATTGGTTAAATAAATCTGTTAATGGTTTTGCTAGTACACCACTAAGCTCTTTTAATAGCTTTGGGTGTATTCCATCAGGTCGCATTGACTTATTTGTCTTTACTTTTGACAGTTGAAATAGAACCTCTTCCTCTAACAAATTACCAATTTGTCCTTTTTCCTCACTGAGGCCCCTTTCCTTAATTTTCATCTGTAAATACTGAACAAAAATATTCATTGAGGCAGTCGGCTAGACCTTTATCCTCTTCTACATACATTCCTTCTTTTGTTTTTAATCTAACTAATCCTTGTTTTACTTTCCTTTTCTAAATTATGTTTTGTCCCCTTTTTTTTACTGACTGTGCTATTTTCTCTTCTGTGTGTGATTTGGAAGCTCTTGTAACTTGCTTAGCCTCTTTCTGCCTAATCTTATAGATCTGTCTCTCTTCCTCACTCTGTTTTTTTATAATTACTAAATGCTAACTTTTAGTTTTTTACTATTTTGGCCACATCTGCAGAGTACCACAGTGGTTTCTTGAATTTTTTTGCTTTTACTGTCAAGCCTAATGCAATTTTCTGTTGCCTTCAGCAGTGCAACCTTTAAATAATCCTATTTATCTTGGACTCCATTTAAATTGCTCCAGTCTGATAATGACTCCTTTACACATATTCTAATTTTAGAAAAGTCTGTTTTTCAAAAGTCTAAAACTTTTGTTTTTGTGTGGTGTGACTCAGTCACTGTTCTTATATTAAACCACACTGGATCACTGGATCCTAAACTTTCACCTACAGTAACATCTGATACCAAATCTCCATTTGTTAACACTAAATCTAGTATGGCCTCTTTATGAGCTGGCTCCTCAATGACTTGTTTTAGAGACAATCCAAGTAGGGGGTTTAGAATATGTGTGCTCCTGGCACAAGCAGCTATTTTGGTTTTCCAGTTCACATCAGGAAGATTAAGGTCTCCCATGATGATAACTTCCCCGTTTATTGTCATTTTAGCGATTTTCTCAACTAGTATATTATCTAACTCTTCCATTTGCCCTGGGGGCCTATAAATCACACCTACACAAGTTACTGTGTGATTACCAAATTCTAATGTAACCTAAACTGACTATGTTCGCCTCACAAACTTTAATTAGGTTAGATTTTATGCTATCCTTCACATACAGGACCACCCCTCCCCCTTTCTTACCGTGGTATTGCTATGTCCCAATAATTTTTCTACTTAATACCATGTCTCAGTAACAGGGGAATGTCAAGCTTAAAACTAAGCCTTTATAGTACTTCAAATAGATTTTAAAACATTACATACACTTAAACATGCATGTATCTCTGAACACTCCATAATAAGAATATTTCAGCATTTTTTTTACGCTCTGCTTTACCTAAATTTCAGGGAGAAAAAAAGCCACGTATTAAGCTATGTTGCTCATTTCATCAAGATTGATTTAGTAACAGTTGGAAAATATTTTCCTTCCAGTGTTGGAATACCAAATAACTGTAATATTAATGTGTAATATCACTCAGTTTTCCCTTTACCTTTGCTCGGATCATCATTTTGTAATCTGTCCTTGGCAAAGTGTATTCCCTTGATCCTTCCCTTTAAAAATGCAGGTTAAAAATAAAAGAAAAATGTTGGCTCGATTAATTCATTCTTTGTATTCAGTTCAGGGCATGAAGCATTAGTGAGATATAAAGGAAATTTAAGATATACAAAACAAAATAATTCTAGTAAGTATTTTTTGAGTACACATGCTTTAGTAACATGTTTCTCTATTGTATGTTCAAATGGATGCAATGTTCAAGTGAATGTGTTACCATAGAAATTTACTATCCTAGGAGATTTGTTTCGGTCTGAATTGCAGTTCGTCTGAATTTGGGCTTTTTGGGTGATCGGTTGAGTACCTGAACTCCGAGCTGAAATGTAACTGAATCACGAACCAAAAAAGATGATTGATGCTTGGAAACAGTAGCTAAATGTTGATTTTATTTGAAAATTTGGTTTTGCTGAACCATTTTCCATGTTCTATTTCGTATTTCGGCCATATGTCAGTTCGGCTTGGTAGCATTTTGATATTGAAAACCTGATTTGTAAACTAATTAGACAAAACAAAACCGTGTGAAATGGGCTAATCAGTATATTGCAAAATATAATGTATAATATTATAGAACATTATTTATATATTTTGCAATACACTGATAGAATTGTATTCCCACCATCAAGTGAGAAATGGTAACCAATAGGGGAAAAACAGGAGGAACTGTAAAGAAATCTATATTTATATATTCATCTTATGTATAATATATAAAAAAACTTAATATTGATTTTTCTATTGCCCCTCCCTTTTTCCATATATTGGTCACTTTTCACTTGATCTATAGATAAAATCAACATTTATTGACTGTCCCCTATCCATCAATTATCTTTTTTTCCCATCACTGATCTCTTTTTTTGATACGTCAGGCAAAATTCAGGATCACAAATTAATACTAACTGTTGTTCGCCCATTGCACAACTTGTTTAGTTCATGATTGGCTATATTTCAGTTTTGAGTTCAGGAATTCGACCTACCATTGGGCCGTCCTAAATTCAGATGAAGTGCAGCTCAAACTGAAATTAAGCTCCAAGTCTAATAAATATAGATTAATTTTACTTCTCCTCCTGCTGTCTTATTTCACTTGATCTGTGAACCAAATTGCAGGAAAATGCTCTTATCTGTATTCTGTAAAATATATGCATAATGTTATCGTATGTATATTTTGCAGTTAACTTTTGGTTAAACTGATTTGTTTCTGGACCGGATTTTTGGTATCAATATTCTGCTGAGCCTAACTGACATATGGTTGAAAATCACAAAAAAAATTCTGTTTTTTGGGGAAAATGATTGATGGCTAGGGGAAGTAGCTAAATGTTGATTTTATTCACAGGTCAAGTGAGAAATAGAGGGAAACAAATCTATATTTATAGATATTATATTTTACATATAATATGTGTGTATAGTGTGTATAAATATTAGACTTGTGTACAGTGAGAAAAGCATTTTTCTCAAAAATAGAAAATAAACTACATGCAAATCTCACATTCAGCATGGGGCATACAAATTCCCTGTCATCAGATAATTACAATGACTGCAATAGTCAAAATAAATCCAACCTTATACAGTCTGTACCGACATTCTTTAAATAGGTGCAATCTATTGGCGCTGGCATTCTCCTTGCCATAAACCATCCAATCTTTACCACCCTCACTGTTTTATTCAAGATTAACCTTGTATGTAAGGAAGAGGTTAATATCATTCTATTTACAAACAATATTCAGTAGGATAATATTACCCCTTATCTACACAATACTTACCTCATTGGATATCTGTCATGTGTTCTGTATATGTGCTCTACCAGAGAGGAAACGGCAACGACACTGAACCCTTTACGCTTGTCTGACCCATATGACAACTTGAAGCTACACGGGCTCAGACATGCATCAGATGTTTATAATACTCTCTGCTGATTCTATTTAAAACAGAGACACTTTGAGAGAGAGTGGCATTTGCAACAGTCTTTTCCGGTCCCTACCTCAGAAAGTCCCTAAACCAGTACATGCTTTATTTTATTTCTTTATAGTCTGTGTCTAGTGATTTTCAGTCAGAAAAACAAATACAAGAGAAAATGACAAGAGCAGCAGCAATGCCAACAAGAACAAAACGAACAAACCAGTAACAGTACACATTTTTAAATATTGTTTAATATGTTTGACTATTCATTAATACTATACAAACTTAACAAAACAAAACAAAAAAATCATTACTACTATACAAACTTAACAAAACAAAAAATATATAAAGTGACAAGTGTCTCAGTGCTCAGTGATGAAACAGGTTTGGTAAACAGAAGCAAATTGTGATAGAAGCCGTGCTCAGAGGAGGTTATGTTCTAAAAATAACGGGGGTGGCATTACCCTATAACTTTTTCAGCCTATGTTTAAGTGCTTTTTTGGGAAGCCCCCATCCTGCCTGAATAGAATGCTCTCCCCAGCTGTCCCCACCTCCATAAACCTCCGATCCAGTACCAGAACTTTTATTTAGTCTACCACAATACAAAAAAAAAGCGGCTCGATCCTCATTTTCCTACAGAGCACCACAATTATGGAATAACCTATGGGAAACAATCCAATCTTCCTCTAGTCTAAAATCCTTTAAGAGATCCCTGTCAACATATCTCAGTACAAAATGCACCTGTCATCATGGTTGATTATATTTCTTACCTGTTCTGTTTTAAATGTATCTGTATTTTAATATTACTTTACCCTATTGTAACAATGCAGTGTTTGTGGGCCCAGGACATTCTTGGAAACAATAGAAATCTCAATGTATCCTTCCTGGTAAAATATTTTATAAATAAATTATTATTCAACGGTAAAAAATATTATAAATCACGGTGAAAAAAAAAAAGCACTTGAGAGAGCTCAGAGTGAAAGATATCATGGGTGACTTTGTTAATCGAAATGGATGTGAGCTTGGTAACGAGACATGTCATGCAAGGTCTGCAACTTGTAATTCAGTGTTTCTAACTTTTGTATACAGTTTCCTTTTAAAAGCCAGTAATATAGCCAAAAGGTTTGATCACTGGGCTAACCTGTAAATTTGCAATCAGCACAAATGGACACAGTTATTCATTAAACTAGCATGTAGCCTTTGCATCGTTATTTTGGGATTTTTATAAAGTCTTTTTTTTAATACAAATGATTATTATTATTATTATGATATTTATAGAGCGCCGTCAAATTCCGCAGCGCTTTACAATGGGTGGACGAACAGACATGTAGTTGTAACCAGACAAGTTGGACACACAGGAACAAGAACAGAGGGGTTGAGGGCCCTGCTCAATGAGCTTACATGCTAGAGGGAGTGGGGTAAAATGACACAAAAAGGTAAGGATAGTCTTAGACTAGTGACAGTTGCAGAAGAGGAATCAGTCAGGAGCTATTAACAGTGTAACTGATACGCTTTTTTGAAGAAGTGGGTTTTTAACGATTTTTTGAAGGAATGGAGACTGGGTGAGCATCTAGCGGAGGAGGGAAGCGAGTTCCACAGGAACGGTGCAGCCCTCGAGAAATCTTGAAGGCGAGCATCAGAGGTGGGAGTACGGACAGAAGATAGACGTAAGTCTTCAGCAGATCGTAAGGGCCTAGACGGGACATACTTGTGTATAAGGGAGGATAGATAGGTGGCAGCAGCATTATGTAGCGATTTGAAAGCAAGAACCAGAATTTTAAATTGAGCTCTATATTTTATAGGAAGCCAGTGTAGGGAGGGCAGAAGGGTGAGGCATGGGAGGTGCGGGCGGACAGGAAGATGAGCCTTGCCGCCGCATTCATTATGGACTGTAACGGCGCTAGTTGGGGGCACGTAAGACCACTGAGAAGCGGATTACAGTAGTCAAGGCGAGAAAGGACAGTGGAATGGACCAACACCTAAGTCGCATCTGGCGTTAAGTAGGGGCGGATGCGCGCAATGTTTTTTAGATGGAAATGACAGGATTTGGCGATAGATTGAATATGAGGCTTGAAGGAGAGGTCAGAGTCAAAGAGAACGCCTAGGCAGCGAGCCTGCGTGGTGGAGCTGATGGTAGCACTGTTGACTTGGAGGGAGACAGACACAGGAGTAACAACACTTGAGGGAGGAAAGACCAGAATTTCAGTTTTGGTCAAGTTTAGTTTAAGGAAGTGGGCAGCCATCCAGTTAGAAACAGCAGAGAGGCAGTCAGAGACACTAGTCAAGAGGGACGGGGAGAGATCAGGAGAGGACAGGTAGATTTGCGTGTCATCTGCATAGAAATGATATTGGAAGCCAAAGGAGCTAATGAGTTTACCAAGGGAGGCAGTATAGATGGAGAACAGTAGGGGACCAAGGACTTTGGGGGACACCAAAAGAGAGGAGTTGGGGAGAAGAAACAGAGCCAGAGAAAGAAACACTGAAAGAGCGCTGGGAGAGGTAGGAGGAGCACCTGGAGAGAGCAGTATCTTGTAGACCGATATTGCGGAGGATGAGAAGAAGCTGTTGATGATGATCAACAGTGTCAAAAGCCGCAGACAGGTTAAGGAGAATTAGGATAGAGTAGTGACCACAAGATTTTGCAGTGAGTAGATCATTGGATACTTTGGTCAGTGCTTAGCGCGGAAACCAGACTGAAGCTGGTCTAGCAGAGAGTTGGATCTTCAAGGATCTTGGATGCAAAAGGCAGTAGCGAGATACGACGATAGTTGTATGGGGAGTTAGGGTCAAGATTGGGCTTCTTTAGAATTGGGGTTACAGTTGCATGTTTGAAGGGCAATGGAAATATACCAGAGGAGAGAGAGAGATTGAGGATTTTAGTGAGAGGTGGAGAAAGAGAAGAAGACAGAGTACGGATGAGATGCAAGGGAATTGGATCTAGGGAGCAGGTGGTGGGGAGGATTGGAGCAGAGCAGAAACTTCTTCCAATGTATAGGGTGCGAATGAACATAGAACAGCAGAGGGAATGAAGTTAGGGGAAGTATTGTAAGAGGAAGAAGAAAGATGAGATATCTCTTCTCTGATTGTAGAGATCTTGTCAGTGAAGTGAGTTGCAAAGTCTGAGGCGGTCAAGTTAGTAGGTGGAGGAGGAACAGCAGGGCTAAGAAGAGAGTTAAATGTGTGAAATCGTCGTTTGGGTTTGCGGGAGAGTGTGGTTATGAGGGTATTGAAGTAATTAACTTTTGCAGAGGAAAGAACCAAGCTGTATGAGCTCAGCATAAATTTATAGTGGAGAAAGTCAGATGCACAGTGAGACTTTCTCCAACAGCGTTCAGCAGTTCTGGAGCATTTTTGGAGGTATCGAGTGAGCTTGGTGTGCCAGGGTTGTTGTTGGGGGGGCCTGCGGCGTTTAAATGTACAAGGTGCCATGATGTCTAGTTGAGAGGAGAGGGTGGAATTGTAGAAGGAGGTTGCAGAACTAGGACAGGTGAGGTTTGAGATGGGTAAAAGGAGAGTTTGGAGATTAGTGGAGAAATGCTCTAGGTCAAGACATTGGAGGTTTCTGTGAGAGTGATGTTCAGACGGTGGTGTCAATTGGGTCTTAGGTATGCCAATGTCAAAAGTCAGCAGATGGTGGTCAGATAGAGGAAAGGGAATATTGGAGAGATTAGAGGCAGTACAGAGGTTGGTGATGGCAAGATCAAGAGTGTTTCCCGCTGTATGGGTTGCTAGATTGGACCATTGCGTAAGGCCAAAGGAGGAGGTTACAGAGAGCAGACGAAAGGCATCAGTGCAATTGGGGTTATTGATTGGGATATTGAAATCCCCAAGTATAAGAGAAGGAGTGCTAGATGAGAGGAAGTGGGGAAGCCAGGAAGAAAAGTGCTCAATGAATAGTCTAGGATAATCGGGGGGGCGGTAGATGATAGCAATTCTTAAAGGAGTGGGTTTAAATAGGCGGACAGTGTGAACTTCAAAAGAAGAAAAGGATAGGGCAGGGGGAGCTATGATTGGTTGAACGGTACATTGAGGGGAAAGAAGGATGCCTACGCCGCCTCCTTTACAGTTGAGTCTGGGAGTGTGAGAAAATTGTAGCCCACCAAAACATAAAGAGGCAGGAGTAGCACTATCAGAGGGGGACAGCCAGGTCTCTGTAAGTGCAAGCAGTGTGAGTGAGTTTGAGATGAAAAAGTCGTGTATGGTTGTTGATTTTAAATTACTGCAGATGGAGCGGGCTTTCCAGAGTGCACAATTGATTTTGGTAAGTGAGGGTAAAGGGCAGGTTATTGTGATGAGGTTTGTGGGGTTTCTGGTTGTCTTAGTGTGTGTAGAGAAGGTGAAGGGCCCTGGATTGGGAGAGACATCACCAGCTGCTAGAAGTAGGAGGAGAGAAAGTGACAGGAGGTGTGAATGGGTTTTGTATGCATGGGGTCTAGGATGAGATCGATTGTGGGTTGGAGTGAGAGAGTAGAAAAATGAGTGTAAGGCATGAGATGAGAGAAGGGGGGAGTGTAGCAGAGAAGGGCATATGTAAATGTGGATGGGGGATGAGTGAAGTGGGTGTAAGGAGAGATTTTTATACTGAGGGAGACTGAGGAAATAAAGAGGAGGAGAAAACAGATCATTGCTAAACTGTGAAAAATAAAAATGGGAGATAATTGGAATATCAAGAGCAGGTGATGGTGTTTTATGGGTTAAGAAAGTGCAGGAGTGTACTAATAAGATGCAGGTTTTTTTAATCTACCTAAAATGTAGGTGTGACAGACAATCTATAAATTTAATAATGAGCATGGGGTGGGATGGTGTGGGGAGGGGAGGGTGGGCATCAGGCTTGCTCACCGAAGGAATGGGCTTGCAAAGTTGGGGAATCAGGCTGTTGAATAAAGAGATGTGAGGGTCAGAGAGCTTGCAATAGAGGTAAGGTATTCTGTCTTGCTTCTGAGAGGTTAAATTTAGCTATCAATGTGGATCCAACGAACCTCGGGGTTTGATCTTCCCGGAGCTTGGATGTTTAAGTGGCAAGTCATATTTCGAGAGTCTTATCCAAATAGGGCATTTTTAAAGAGATCAATATTCTTTTTATGTTTTTGCACTATATAGACACACTTTTTATTTTTTACAGATCAGAGAATATTTTGGACGTATAAGTATATATATTGTAAAGAAATGAGCACTATATTTATATATATTTTAGTTATTACCTAAGTACAACCTGCAAAGAATCTGTGGGACGACTAATCAGTATTTTTACTGATTGTGTATGGTATATACCTGTATACTTTAAAGGACATATGGTAGTTTTATAAAAAATAGTGGTATGTGGTATGTGTAGACCAGGGATACCAAAAAGGGAGACCCCCAGATGTTTTAAAACTACAACTTTCATGATGCTTTGTCATTCTAAAGGCATGCAATGCATCATGGGAGTTGTAGTTGTACAACATCTGGGGATCTACCTTTTCAGCACCCATGGTATAAACCATAGAGGGAGATCGCCAAGATTCCTACATTTTGATCTTCCACAATTTCCAGCACATAAATTCTTGCCGTAGCATCAACAGACCTGTGTAGGCATGCCTTCATTAAATAAAACTAGGTGTTCCATGATAGAATAGGACTGTTACAGAAAATATTCTAGAAGTCTACTTTATAGTCAATTGCCATCATATAGTATATATCACATGTATTTGGAGAAACAGTTGGACATGCAGTCAAGAAGCTGATAATTATACGTTATTATAATTTTAAGATTTGTTTATAATTGCATTTCATTTGTGTCCATTTTGGTGAGTACTAATCAAGCAGTGGATACATATAGATATCCTAAAGATGCTGGATTAGGTACATAAATATTTTACAGGAACAAGTTATACAATATTCCCCCAGACATACATATATTTCAAGGCATTAAGATAAGTTCCGAGGGGAACCGTCGTCATTCTTGGCATTGTTCCTGATGATTTGTTGACACTATTAGTGCTAGTAGGACTGAACGTCTCCATGGTACTAGTGCGATACCTATTTTAGCTGTCAATGGAGAGAAGGGCATGCACTAGCATGTAATGTTGTCTCAACATGCATCGCTTTTTTCTTCTGGACTGAAAGTGGAAAGATTTAATACAAATATAACCTTTCCCTGTAAAGGAACAGATACATAGAAACATGCCACAGTGCAATGTCACATATAAAGGTTACATCAACAGATCCCCTTCTTGAAAACTGTACAATCACAGATAAGAAATGCCATTCACAGGAAACTCCCTCAAAAGATCTCGTTGCTTGCCTTTTGTGGTTAATTGAACTCATCAGTCATCATAATTTAACTCACATTTCCAATGACAATATAAGGTTCTGCTGATCACATATTAAGAACCTGCAAAGCGAAGAGAGTCAGTGGTGATGCATATGCTGAGTAAAAGACAGAGGATGAAGCAAATAATATTAAACTTAGAAGTTGCATTGTTAGTACATAGATATATAATGTACTGATGACGAGTTAGTCTGTTGTTTGAGAGAAAGTCATGTCTGTCATTAATGGCTGTGGGTGGTATAATTGATAGCTTAATTTCAAGGATAAATAACAGCAGCCTGAAAAGAACATTGATGGCATTACAGGTGTTTATAAAATACATATACAACGGTGCTCAGTCAGTCTATTGATATACATATGTCATTCACAACATCTGTTGGTAAGGAATAATTATAAATATATTTCATAATTATAGGCAGTGCCAAAGTTACTCATCACAGTTTTGACAAACTGGAAATCATGGCAAATATAGTTCACAAGTTAACTAACACTGAGCTAAACATTATTCATATTTGTGTATATTTAAGAGACTCTATTATGTTTGTAGCCCTATATGTTATAGTAATGGAATTGGCAAATAATAACTGCATTGCATTTGTTCACTACAAGTTTAAATAAATTGTGATTATCTGCATTGTGCTTCCGTGCTTTGGATCACTGTTTGTCACTTGATATTTTGAAAACTTAATAAAATTCAAGTTTAATAAGAAGTACTTGTTATTTATACTCTGCTATCAATAAATAATCTGCATAGGTGCAAATATTTAATAAATAAGAGATTACATTCTCATGGTTATTCACTGAAATTAGACAAATTAGGGATTTCAAGTGAATTCAAAGTGTATTTCAAAGTCAAGGCCACAATACAAAATGGAAAAATTATCCAAGTCAGCTATTCTACCAGTTAATATATTTTGGTTTTACATTTTGAATTTACGTTGAAATTACTTTGAATTTCCAACCACTCGCAATTCAGAGAATAACCCCGTTAGAGATTTAGGATTAGGGATCGAGATTACAATCAGGCAGCATGGTCGTGAAATAGCTAAAATTAGGTTAAAACATTAGAATTAATAGTTGTGTTTAGAGATTAGACAATGCGGTTAGGGGTAGGGGTACGATATTATACCCTCTCAAATCCATCACCTAATGTAGAGTTTTACTGAATAGCCACTCTGAGAAGACACATTATACTAGAGGCAGGATGAAAGGCTGCTCAAGAGATAAAAATTTAAAGAAAATATTAATGAACCATGCTTGCAGCATTGAATGCGCAGACCACAAATTGTAAATGAATAATTAAATTCTGTAATCATCAATTAACGTTAACTTAGCCTTAGTGAGTGCAATCAAAATTTTTGAGAAAACAAGTATGCTGTTCCCAAAACAGATGCTAATTTTTCTACAAATTAGATTTTTTTAATTGGCAAAAGAAAACCCTTTGCTTAAACTTGAAAATACACTCTAATTATCAGTTAACGTTATTTATTTTGTAGCTAGCTAAAACATCTTGGTGCAACATAAGACAAGTTTGTGTCTTTCATCTACTGTGTTAAATTCGTAACATACAGTATGTGATCTGTTTACCTGTGTTAAGCTGTACACACAGAACAAATCCATTTCTATTTGTGCCAATATAGCACAAAATACATGCTTTTCATGCATATTGTACAATACCAGGGAACCCTTGATGCTAGTTTGTTCTTGGCCATTTGAATTATTGTTCTGCTAGGTGATGAAAGGTAAATAGCTTCTGACAGGTTAGTAAATAGTCTAGGATTCACCATTACTTTTTTGGTTTATCAGCTTCTCTACGAGGTAAGGGATGAGTAGGTGAACACTTCTTATAAATCCACCCAATATTTTATACTTAGTGACTTGATAATGCTTTGTTTTGCTTTGTTTGGACAGATTTTCAGGTTTAATTCTTTGTTTGTTTTATTAATTTGTTTACTAAATGAACTATATGCTTTCTTAAATTTTGTCATGAATGTTAAAAACTCCAACATACAATGTCTAGACCAGAAACTGAGAATAAGGACAAGCTATAAATATAGGTGCAAGAATGAACCCCTCCCAAAGAGGTGAAATTAGAAAACCAAGCCAGGACATGATCAGAAAGGTGAAAAAAAGTTAATTAAATAATAAAAATAATCTAAAACAAGAATCAAACAACAATGAATTCAGGTTACAGAGAATGACAATAGGGTGTCTATGTGAGAAGGGAACAGAATTTAATAAAATATTGAAAAATAGCCAAATCCAAGCACCTTTGTGCTCTGTGTGATAGGCAGGAGAGAAGTGCTGTGCTTTTACATTTGCACATGTCAGATATAATAAGTCCACACATTTATAGACATAGTTTTATTTTTAATATATCACACACAATATATTTAAATCTAGATTGTATGAGTGTGTGAATCTTCAAATGATTATCTTGGCCAATATGTAGCTGGGTAAACAACTGGACATGAGGGTGAGTAACATGTGAGTTGCATGTTGATAAAAGAAACTATGTAAGGACAAGGAGAGATGGAGAAAAGGTAAGATAGGAAGGAGATGACAGTGAGGGGCACAAGAATAGGAGATATTGTGAGAAAGAAGTGATAGATGCATATGTGTTAGATGAAGAGAGGACAACTATGAAAACAGGTACTCTATAGCCAAGGTCTTCATGTGAACAGTACAACTGAATAGAGAAGAAAAAAAAACTCTAATAATTTAGACTTGAGCAATAGCTTGCAGTAATAAAATGTTTTACTGGTATCTGTAAACCCAATTCCAACCAAGAGTAAGGATTCCCACCACCAGGTCAATGCACCATCAAAACTAAAGGAACATTTTTGGGATACTGCAGCATAATAGCATGTAGCAGTAATTGGAACATATATCATTAATTTTTATGGGACCTCATTATAAAAATGAAGTGTGTATAAAAAGTCATCTAAAACAAAACCATGGTTAAAACAGCAAAGAATGGTGAGAGCACTTGGTGCTCTCACCATTCTTTACTGTTTTAACCATTTATTTATGTAAGGTGGAGTGACCCACATTGCTGGTGATTGTAGCACGTTGTCTTATATTGTTTTTTTTCACCATATATACACTTATTTTATTGTAAAACAAAACCATTTCCACTATTGTCCTATATTATGATTAACCACATTGCATGTTTCATGCAGAGATGTCATTTTTAATAAGGTTGTTCATTTGGAGAGCCATGCTAGGTGACATGGATCTGCATGCTAAGAGCTGATGTCACCTCCAGAGATGGGAGCCATTTGGTGAATATTGGTCAGTTTTATAAAGACTGACAACTTCTTTGAAAGTGGAACACAACATACGCCAAGTCCTGCCACAACAAGAATTCTATGGTGCTTTATACAATGACTTTTTGCATAAGGATATGCCACTTCTGCTACTATGAATCTGTGAATATGCCAGGTATTTTTTTTGATGTTAACCATTAATGTACACTAGTACATGTATCAACAGACTATTGCCCTAATTCATAAGGGCCAATATCATACGTGGTCTACTTGTCAAGTTGTATGAGCGATGCAAATAGCAACTGATCACAATAGGTAGCAACCGGTCTTGGTCTCTCAACCCCTTAGTGACTCTTGTCCATTTTCTACACAGTTTTAGTGCTAGTTCCTTACACCTCTCCTGTACCAGGGTCCAGAAGCAGCATGCACATTGAGTTGATGGTTTATACTGCTCCTTAGGTTTCTATGGGATGAAAGACTCCGCTGTATCATGTGTTTTTAACAAAAGCTAACAGTGTTATTGCGAACGTGCATAAAATGTTGTTGTGGGTATATTTTTCTTTCTAATAAAAGCTCACACTACATTGACCTCTGGGGCTCTTCAAGAAAAGTAGAATCAACAAAATAATTTACTGAAGACTGAATTGAGATGAATTGAAAAACAAAATTGTTACAAAAAAAGAAAAGAAAAAAACCTGTTGGGAATACAGTGTTTTTCCAACATTTTACCATAATACATAATTTACTATTTATTGAATTATGAATAGAATTCTCTTACTGAAATATGAAATGTTCTTTGATAGTTGTTTCTGCATACGTTCTGACCTGGTCATTCACATTGTTGGCACTCACGGCATAGCAAGAGTTAACATCATAACACCTTCTGCAAGCAGAGTTAATGGTCCATTCTAACTCTGTTTGTGACATGAAGAGTAATGTGATGGCATGCTGTTTTATGGCACTTTTCAACTCAATCATTATTTCTGTGATGAAACCAGTTAACGGAACTATAAGGCTCCTGCTATGGTTTATATATTGGAAATACGAAATTAAGACTTCTTTTTGGAGGTTGGGGCTGTAAATAATGACACTTTATTATTTACCTGTTTCATTTTAACATGAATTAAACCAGTTATTGATGGCACTTCAAAGGTTTTACCATAAATCTTGCTTTATCAAGGAGAAAAAAATATTCTGGTAGGTGCATTTGGATATTTTTCAGAAACATACTAATATTCATAATAGCTGTTTTTTTAAAGCTACTTTTAAGTACTTCTATCAAGGTTATCCACTTAAGTGAGTATTACCCCCCACCCCCCCAAAAAAAATCTTCAACTCAGCTATAGACATAGCTGAGTAATTTAGCCTGACTTTTGCAAATCCATGCCCAATTTACTATAACCCCAATATTTTATTTTTGGATCATATTCCAAATGGGTGATTCAACCAGTGAACACCTGGGAGATACACAAGGTTATTCACGGTAAATTTCAAATTCAAGGTAAAAAAATAGCCAAAGTGGAAACATGCTACCAGTTTGGCTACATTGGCCTTAACTTTGAAATTCACTTTGAATTCTCATTCTAGACTGAGTATTTCACCATGGTAACTTTATCGAGTCTGATTTCTTTTTTTACAGGTCATATAGAATGCATATATGCAGTGCCCCTCATCTCTCCACCAAGTTCTAAAATACAGGCAGATCTTTATCACTACATATCTATTTAGGTACATACAGTATTTGCCTATAAAATAACATAGCTGGAATAAAATGAGACACAAACCCAAGAGAATACCTTTTAACCAGAAGAGAGGCTTGTTGCAGAATTCTCCTGCTATTCTCTTAGTAGAAAAGTTTCTCACCTTAAACATTAATGACTTCAATCTAAAATAGAGCAATACGTATAATGCAATCACTGTTTTACATTACATCTTTGTTGACTATAATAATGACCAATTCCCCAAAACAGCACAGTTTCCAAAATTTCTAATTTTTTTATATTTATATCTTGTTTTTAACTATCACAATTTTCTCATGAAACAATGCGTTCACTGTTGCTTTATCCACATCTTTCTTGATTAGACCATATTGTTGTGTGATATAATTAAAGGTAAATCTTTTAATCCCACAGGTTTGATTATTGAACACTCCTCTCAAGAAAATCACATAGCTTTACTTTTCTCATTAAAATCATCCATCAATGCATTCATTATTGTCAAACAGAAAACTCTTTCTTTACAGTTAATGCCGCCATATGGGATAGACCAGGCTCTACTAGTGGACCCAAAACCCTAGTCAAGGCAAGTACATGGAGCTATGATCTTATAGCTAAGAGCGTAGACCTCAAAACAGAAGCTTATTTAAGTATACACAGGACCCCTAGCCCATTACAGAGCAAGTTCAAGTAGTGCACAAAGAGGGTTTCAAGCTGAAACACTTTATTGTCTGTGCTGTCAAGACAAACTGTTGCAGGCATTCCGCCACATACCCAGATACACAAATCTACTTATAAAATTAAACAGTTTATAAAGAAAATGGTTTCTAATAAGACACATTTAAATTAAGATGATACTGATTGGATGTCATATTTCTTGTTACACTTATTACTGTGGAGGGAACATTGTTGGGGGGCATTTTGACTTGTACGTTCCTTCAGTCTCTCAAAACTGTGGACACAATAAGATATGAAGCCATTAGCCATGGCAATAAGAAAAATATGTCATTATTTGAATGAGCTAGTAGTGTGCTAGTGTCAGCATCAGCACAATTGTTCTAACTCCTGTGTTCATTCTTGCGCAAAAAAACAACAGATTCTAGATATCATGCCCGTACTTATATATTTTGCAATAAAAGAATATATTTAACACTGGATAGTTGTTGACACTGTTACTACTCGTAGTCCAATAACATTTTCTTATTTGTTTTACGTTGTCAATTTAAATTTACGTATACCTTTTTTGTGAAAATACATTTATAAATGAATGTAGTAAAATTACAAAAACACTTTATTTTTTATAAATTGAAGAATATGGTTTGGTTTTTTGCTACTTTTTAATTTGAATACAATTTGTTGACACTGTTACTACTCGTAGTCCAATAACATTTTCTTATTTGTTTTATGTTGTCAATTTAAATTTCGTATACCTTTTTTGTGAAAACACATTTATAAATGAATGTAGTAAAATTACAAAAACACTTTATTTTTTAGATTGTAGAATATGGTCTGGTTCTTTGCTACTTTTTAGTTTGAAAACTATTCAGATTTTATTTAGCCATTGATTAATAATTGTTTGTTAATTGTAAACATAAGTGGGCATTTTTTTTACATCCTTTATCCCTATTCTTATTTTGTATGTGTAATATGACTACTTGTAATTATCACGCACAGAATTACATATAACTTATATAATTGCTTGTACATGTGTGGATATTTATGTATTGGAGTAGGCCTTTCTTTCCTAGTTTGGAGAAATCCTTAAGCTGAGTGTGTGGGGTCGCCAAAATAATTACTGTACCAGCATTTAAGCACACTATATAAATAATTGTATCTTTAATCTTTAAAATATGTTTAAGGAAATCAGCAGAATTGATTGTATGTACTGTTAAATTCTGTGTAATATTTTATCTCTGGAGATGATGTATGTGTTTAATGTATGTAGAATGAATTACACAATTAAATCATATTGACTTTTCCTCTAGATGATACAGTATATTTAATCAGTGAAACCCGATTTACTAAAAAATTAAAGGGAATTACGTGAACATTCTTATCTGGTTGAAATATGAAACTCATGATTAAGCAGTGATTAAATTGATTTATTTTGTTATATACCATTGATTACCAGTAATTTTATTCCTCATTTTTAAAGTTATCCCAATAATTGTCCATTACACAATTGTTTGGTTCTTACTGATGTCTCTAACTGAGACAGTAATTTTGCTGATTAGTAATAACTTAATGTCTTAAATTATAGAAAAAAAATTGAAAATGTAAAATCAATGATGTTGTATTCTAGTGAGATACACTGTTCATGCAGTATAACTGCAGTACAGTTAATATCCTTAACCCCTTAAGGACACATGACATGTGTGACATGTCATGATTCCCTTTTATTCCAGAAGTTTGGTCCTTAAGGGGTTAAAGGACCACTCCACATCCAAAAAGCACTTCAGCTTGATAAAGTGCTTTATGGGTGAGGAGTATTCTCATTTAACCCCAGTTTATAAAAGTGCTGATTTCTATGAGAAATCAGCACTTTTATAAGTTAACCAGGGAACTCCCCCCTGGCTGTCAATCAAACAGCCAGGGAGGTTTCCATCCTACTTCTGTTAGCACCCCTAAGCTCACGGAAGTGGAAGACACGCTCTACTTGAGTGTGCCTGCCTCCCCCTCCCTCCCTCACAGACCTAAGCCCAGCTCGACATCTTCATGCCTGCACATGTGACCGGGTGCGCAGGCGTGCATGAACAGCTGCGTGTGCACGATCCGGTATACGTGCGCGCAACATTGTGCACATGTGTGCCCAAGTCGGTGCGCGTGCACGTGGGGACCAAGTCAGAGGCTTTTCTGACTTATTTCCTTGTGAAGAGACTGAAAGTCTCTTCCGGGAAAAAAAGGGGAGGGGTTTACACAGGTTGCAGTCATTAGAACTGCAGCTTCAGTAAGCTATTTTAAACTATATTACCAATGAATACATACATGAAAATATGTATGTATGTATTCATTGGGGGTATACCTACTAAACGGTGTGTTTTTTGCTGGGGGTTTGGAAGTGTGGAGTGGCCCTTCAACATATATATTTTTTAATATGTATTTTTTCATTTAGATACATATATACCACTTGTAACAAAGAATACAAATTAATTTTTTTATTAAAATTATACGCTTAGTGGTGAATCAAAATACATTAAAAAGCCAAGAAGATTCTGCCTTTTTCAAGAAAGAAATGCTAGCATAGCACTTTAAAATTAATTTTTGGAAGTGTAGTATTTAACTGGTTACTCCTCTGGCACTTAGGAAGCCATTGAACATTTTCAAAAATTAATTACAAAATGTAACAGTAGAGGGAGCCTTTTCCCTCCATACACTTTCCTTAAAACCAGACAGGATGAGTTCAGTATGTTGCATTAGCAAGTCTAATTTCCATCTGTCTTCCTAGTTTTGTGCCTTGTAATGGATACAAATGCTTCTTTATCTCTAGTGTTTTATAGATTTATGTTAATTTGCAGTGTATTTTTTTAAATTTATTTTACTTTTGTATTAGCTTTCCATTGTGCCGATGTACACAAGTAAATAAGACAGAATCTATTTAGTGCACTTAAACATAAACAGGAAATGCCAAGTTTCCATTCAACTAATACTTTTAAAACTAACCAATAAAACAAAGCTTTATTTTCCCCCCCAGTGTTATCAGGGTATACTTCAGGATATGGGATATAGCAATAGGACTATAGAATGGAATATTCCTTCTATTACACAACAATTATTTCATTTTTTTTATTTTTAAGAAAATTACATACAAAATACAAATGACATATAAAATCACTTACATTTACATATTCAATTATTTGTTGCTAAATCAGTATTCATGCAACTAGATGGATTATGTTATGATATATACACTGAACAAAATTATAAACGCAACACTTTTGTTTTTGCCCCCATTTTTCAGGACCTGTACACAAAAAGCCTATTTCTCTCATATATTGTTCCCAAATCTGTCTGTGTTGCAAGTACCTGTACACAATTCCTGGAAGCTGAAAACATCCCAGTTCTTGCATAGCCAGCATACTCACTGGACATGTCACCCATTGAGCATGTTTGGGATGCTCTGGATCGGCATATGGGACAGTGTGTTCCAAGTCCTGCCAATATCCAGCAACTTCGCACAGCCATTGAAGAGAAGTGGACCAACATTCAACAATAAACAACCTGATCAACTCTTTGCGAAGGAGATGTGTTGCACTGCGTGAGGCAAATGTTGGTCACACCAGATACTGACTGGTTTTCGGACCCCCCCACCCCCCCCGAAACTCCCCAGACCCTACCAATACAGTAAAACTGCACATTTTAGTGTGGCCTTTTATTGCGGCCAGCCTAAGGCACACATTTGCAATAATCATGCTGTCTAATCAGCATCTTGATATGCCACACCTCTGAGGTGGATAGGTTATCTCGACAAAGGAGAAGTGCTCACTAACACAGATTTAAACAGATTTGTGAAAAATATTTGAGAGAAATAGGCCTTTTGTGTACATAGAAAAAGTATTAGATCTTTGAGTTCAGCTCATGAAAAATGGGGGCAAAAACAAAAGTGTTGTGTTTATAATTTTGTTCAGTGTATTTATAACAACTCAAAAAGAGAAAGGGAAGGAGAAAAAGAATATAAGAGGAAAGAACTCTCCCTCTTTTCCTTCCCTTCTCTCTCTTCCCTTTCCCCCAATTATTTCATTTTTAACCTCTTAAGGGTTAATGGTATTCCATGATGTCATCACAATAATGTCCTTTAAGACCTTATGCCTGCACAGAATGATATGACATTCAGCATCAGCAGGTCCATACAGGATTCTTGTCTATTGGCACAGCAGGTATCCTGGAGTATATTTCCCATTATTCTAAGCTTCATTACTTGAGCATCATGAGTAACTGAAGGCCACAATAAGCTCAAATCTAGCTTATCATAAAAGTGATTGTTAACTTTTGGTACATGAATTACATTTCCCAAGATGCTCAGTCAGCCGAATATCTTTCTGAAGTCCATCTCCCCCTCTATTTCTTTATCTCTCAGCTCATGTACCTGTATTTCTGTCTCTCATCCCAGCTCCATATCTACTTGTTTTCTCTTTCTTCCCCATTTGGTTTCTATTAGACTTGAGCGCAGCCAAAATGTTCATTTAATTTGAATAGGTATTCGTTTGGAATTGCCATATTTAAGGGTAACACATTAGGGAGCTCTTTAGTAGTTAGCACTAATTGGCGGTGGGTGGAATCCCTATTTAATAACGGGGGGGACCTATTGCCCCCCCAACCTCCACCCATTGTTGGTGGGTGGGTGCCCTAAATGATAATGGCGTCAATAGGTGGAGCTGAGGGGGACAGTTAGATGAAGAAGTCCAGTAGTTCCTAAAAAAAAGGGATTCAGTATAATGATAACCAGAGATTGTTGAAATGTTGTAAGACATGCCAAATTGTACAATGGTGACAACCTGCTTATTATATACTTAACTTGGATTCAATTCTCAATGACCGATGCAGAAGAGTGTTGGGAACCACTTGTGGTCTCTGTATCATACTACAGTGTACAGGACATTATGAAATACAAACGAGATAGGGATCCAGCTGGTATCACTAAAACATATAAATAAAATACAAACACTTAATGGTTTCACTCACAGATTAATTGTTAAAAGCAAGCCCTCAGGGTGCCTCCCCTATAGTTATGGGGTATGTCCCACTGCCGATAGTAGTTCCAATCCGGATACCAGGAAGGTCACAAACTCCAAATGGTATGAATGTACAAAAATATTTATTGGCTTAAATTGCTAAAATAATATTGTTAAAAAACTGTGAAATATTATAAAATTACAATAAAATGAACAATCAAGCTGGTATACTGGATGGCCAGAGACAGGGGTGAGTGGTCGGACCAGGTTATGGGGCCATATGTACAAGATTGTATGAGGTGTAGGAACTGGTGCGGGAGGAAGAGCATATATATCCTGGAGTATGTGCCTGTAGGACGGGAGAAAAAGGAGAAGTCCTTTGCTTGCGGGTGTGTAATGCGCCAGATGTCAAAAAATTGGGCAGTGTCTAAAAGCGAGTGGATGCGCTACCTGGCTGTGAATTGGTATGATGTGGATGTAGTGTCCATGTTGAAGTCTAGGGAAATATTAAGATCTCCACTGAAGATCAGTATGCCTTCCTGGAAAGAGTCAACAACCTTCAGGTTTTTTCTCACCAATGTGCCCCTTAACCATAACTAGTCTCCCTGAATTGTCTGTGTAGTGATCTTTATAGATGAATGGGACATGGGATGCTATGAGTATGGCCACTCCCCTAGCTTTTTTCAAGTGGTAGTTGCTAAAGTATCCCCAAGGGTATCTGTGGTTTCGGAAAGATGCAGCAATGCCACCTTTGAAATGCGTTTCTTGCACACAAATTATGTCTGCCTTTAATTTATTAAACTCCGTCAGAGCCATAGAGCATTTTATCTGGGGAGTTGAGGCCTCTAACATTTTTGGAGACTACTGTGAGGGTTGTTATTGCTTTGTGTGTGTATTGACTTCTATACCGTGAACATGAGGAATATGCAATCAAGTAAAGTTCAACAAGGTTAAACAAGAGTATAACAGACGTAAATTAACATCAACTTAAAAACATAAATTATTTTAAATTAAAGATATTCAAGATGTTACATTCAGAATAATTAAAGATATTCAAGATGTTACGTTCAGAATAATCTGTCAGGGGTCTGGATGTGAAACTTCAGGTAGATTATGGTGATGAATACTTTTGAGGGATTGACGTCGGTGGGAATCCCCTGGTTGCTGTGAGCCGCCAACTGGGATCTGTTAATCACCGCTGGAGGGGAAAAAAATGAAAATATTGAGTGGCACGGTCATGTACATGGGTTTTTCTAACGATTATATGACATAGACTGCACCACATAACCATCCCATGTTAGTATGGGAATAGTTTAGTGGGTTAATTGCAGAAAACAGAAAATAGGTTTAGAGGTGGGACTGTATGTATATGAATTTGGGAGCAACAATTGTGTGTATCGGTATGTCTGTGTGTGCATGTGGGGCAGTGTGTCTGTCTGTATGTCTGTTAGTGTGTGTGTGTGTGTGTGTCAGTATGTCTCAGTGTATGTGTCAGTATGTCTGTCAACATATGTGTCTGAGTGTCATTGTGTATCTGTATGTTATCAGTTTGTGTATCTCTGTGTGTTTGTCTCAGTGTATGTATATGTGTATTTGCATGTGTCTGTGTGTGTCTACATGGTTTTTAGAGTGTGTGTATCTGCGTGTGTGTTTGTGTGGTAGTGTATGTGTATATGTGCACAGTAGTGTATCCTGCTTTTGTGCTGCCCTATGCAGGACAAAACTCAGGCACCCCCCCCGTGCCACCCCCACCCAACCCTTCCCCCCTGCAGCACCTTCTAAATACACACACATTCACTGACAGATACGCATACACTAGCTAACAGAAACGCATACACTAGCTAACAGAAACACACACTCACTAACAGACACACACACACTCAGACACACACTAACAGACACACTCACTCACTAACAGACACACACACTCACAGACACACTAACACACTCACACAAACAGACACACACACACACTAACTAACAGGCAAACACACACACACTCACTAACAGACACACACACACACACACTAGCAGACAGACACACACTAACAGACATACACACACACTAACAGACAGACACACACTAACAGACAGATACACACACTAACAGACAGACAGACACACACACTAACAGACACACACTAACATACACATACACACTAACATACTCACTTTTTTTTTTTTTATTTAACCCTGCTGAGGGGGTTCTTCATCTCCCTGGGGGTCCAGTGGCTGCTGGGCGGGCGGCGCCGGCGGGCAGCTGGTGAGGGAGCACTTCCCCTGAGCTGTCTGCTCAGCTCACTTGCGTGCCGCAGAGTGAGGCTGGGAGCCGGAATATGACGTCATATTCCGGCTCCCAGCCTCACTCTGCGGCGTGCGAGGGACCCCGCCCATCCCAGCATGTCAGTTAGCCACAAGGCTAACAAGACATTTGCCCTGGGCATTTGGGGGTGGCTTTTTTTTGCCGCACCCTGGAAAATGTCGCCCAAGGCAAATGCCTTGTTTGCCTCGCGGCTAAAACGTATCTGTATGTGCATACATCTCAGCATTCATACACTAACATGACACACAAATACACCCCTGCATTCAAACGTCAACATTTTATACAAGAACACTCATTCATTGAAACATCAACAATACATACAAAAACACCTCTGTGTTAAACATCACAATTATAAACAGCCTTGCATTCAAAAATTAACACTACTCATAAATGCATAATTGCATTCAAAGACCAACAACACATACAAACCTACTCCTACATTCACACTTACATACACCATCAAAAACATGCTTACATTCAAACACACCCATGGCAATAGATGTGCAAATGATTGCTACTAAAAACTTGCAGAATAATTGTGATTGGTTAACTCAAGACAAGGTGCTGCAGCAACTAAAGAAAGTTAATATAAACAAAGCTCCAGGGCCTGACGGTATCCATCCACGTGTACTTAAGGAACTAAGTGCAGAAATAAGTGAACCTCTGTTTTTAATCTTTTAAGATTCTTTTCTTTCAGGAAGTGTTCCGGAGGATTGGAGGAAGGCAGATGTGGTTCCTATATTCAAAAAGGGTTCAAAATCCTTGCCTGGAAATTATAGACCTGTGAGCTTAACTTCTGTGGCTGGTAAAATATTTGAAAGGTTATTAAGGGATAATATTCAAGAATTCCTTGAGAAGAACATGGTTATCAGCAAAAATCAGCACGGTTTTATGAAGCACAGGTCATGTCAAACTAACTTGATTGCGTTCTACGAAGAAGTAAGTAGAAGTATAGATCAGGGTGTTGCCGTGGATGTGATCTATTTGGATTTTGCCAAGGCATTTGATATAGTTCCACACAATAGATTAGTGTTCAAACTCAAGGAAATCGGTCTAGATGAAAATGCTTGTTCTTGGGTAGAACATTGGCTTAAAAACAGAGTACAAAGGTCATTAATGGTAAATTTTCAAGCTGGACAGAGGTGGCAAGTGGTGTCCCTCAGGGGTCTGTTCTGGGACCCCTTCTATTTAACATGTTTATAAATGATCTTGAAGACCGCATTGAAAGTCATGTTTCAGTGTTTGCAGATGACACCAAACTTTGTAAAACTATACAATGTGAGCAAGATATTACTTTGCTGCAGAGGGATTTAAATAGACTGGGGGACTGGGCACTCAAATGGCAGATGAAATTTAATGTTGAAAAATGCAAAGTTATGCACTTCGGCGTAAAGAATACACAAGCAACGTATACCCTTAATGGAAGCGAATTAGGGATAACAACACATGAAAATGACTTGGGAATTGTTATAGACAACAAACTATGCAACAATGTGCAATGTCAATCAGCAGTGGCCAAGGCCAGTAAGGTATTGTCATGCATGAAAAAGGGCATTCATTCTCGGGACAAGAATATCATTTTGCCTCTTTATAAATCACTGGTAAGACCCCATATTGAATATGCTGTGCAATTTTGGGCACCTGTTCTAAAGAAGGATATTATGGCACTAGAAAAAGTGCAGAGGCGAGCTACAAAATTAATAAAAGGAATGGAACATATCGGCTATGAAGAAAGGTTAACAAATTTAAACCTATTTAGTTTAGAAAAACGTCGCCTGAGAGGGGATATGATAACATTATACAAATATATTCGGGGCCAATACAAACCATTGTGTGGAAATCTATTCACAAACCGGACTTTACATAGGACACGAGGCCATGCATTTAGACTGGAAGAAAGAAGATTTCATCTAAGGCAAAGGAAAGGTTTTACTGTAAGAACAATCAGGATGTGGAATTCTCTGCCTGAAGAAGTGGTTTTATCAGAGTCCATACAGATGTTCAAACGGCTACTAGATGCATACTTGCAAGAACAGAATATTCAAGGATATAATCTTTCAATGTAGGGTAATAACTGCTTGATCCAAGGATAAATCTGACTGCCATTCTGGGGTAAAGAAGGAATTTTTTTCCTAGCTTGTTGCAAAATTGTGCTTCAAACTGTTTTTTTTTTCCTTCTTTTGGATCAACAGCAAAAAACAAATGTGAGGTAGGCTGAACTCGATGGGCACAAGTCTCTTTTCAGCTATGTAACTATGTAACTATATGTAACACAAACACTGCTCAGTACTAAATACAACTCTGCAAGCTTGAGAAAATGTAGAGCCCCAGCTGTCAAAGCATTGTTGGAGCTGCACAACAGATGGAGATCTACCTTTTGGCCACCCTTGCGATAAGAAGCACCAAAAATTCTTGCATCAAGGCCCTCTCTACTGCGTCACTGTGGTGGGATGTAGGGTGTGATTGCATGCCAGTGAGCGGAAGATGGGGGACAAAGTCCAGGGTGCCCAAGCTAATTCTTGCCCAGGGTCCATTTAGTATTAAAGACGGCCCTGGTTATCTCCTCTGTCTAAACAGGTATTTCACCTATAGAACGTATTATGTTGTACACTTTAAACATCATTTAATACAATTAAGCTATATGTATGAATCATGTGTAGAGATGATGGTGTGGAGGGCACGGTGAGAATCTCCAATGGTCAGTTTTTTATGGGATGGATAGGGATCAGGAGTAGGAAGGGGTCAGGAGTAGGAAGGGGGGTGAGGAGGTAAGAAGGTTTTTTTTGTTTGTTTTTTGGTGGTTTGCGGTGGGAGCCCTGATGGCGAGGTGTGGTACTTATCAACTTGTCCTAGGAGAGTCTCTGTGTAGTCACTAAGTACGACCTGGAGCCTCAGGAGATCCTCTGTAACAGAGGGCTTGCAGTGTCACCATAGTAGATCAGAACAGCTGTCCAGCCAGTGTTAGTTCCAAGGAAGGATGCAAGAGATAGATTGAGTCAGCATCCAGGCCCATTCAGCAGCTTGGCACTTCTTCGTAGGGTATAGTGTGGATTGTTAGTGGAAAAGGGAAATGTCCGACGGTAGTAAGTTCCTGCGGCTGACTTGCTTCATGTAGTCATGGATCCGGTGGTTATCCGTGGTGTCCTGAATTTGGGCCTCTGGGCTCACTGTGGTCGTAATGGACCTTTCGGTGTAACCTGGATGGGCGAGAGATCACCTGGTTCCTGTCTGCGTCTTTTGTAAGGTGTTTGCCATCTATGATGTTGTGGTAATCTTGTTGTAACAACAGGATCATACCAGTCAGGGATGTGCACTTCAGGTAGGTCCAGGGCTTGGATGAAGGAGGCAACTTCTTGTGAGGAGGACAGGGAGTGAGTGGAGCCTCTGTAGCTCACTATCAGTGCAAAGGAGAATCCCCACCTGTGCTTGATATTTCTGGCCTGCAGGAGGTTGATGACTGGTCTAAGCTCTCTTCTGGCCTGTAGAGTACTCCAAGATAGATCTGGGTAGATTTGCAATGGTGCATTGTGAAACAGGAGCGGCTGTGAAGTTTGGTGGAGCGCCTTTAGAATGTCCTCCTTCAAGGGATCTATGCAAGGCTGAGAAGTACATAGTTTTTGAATGAAGTGCATTCTGAAGCTGTTGTATTTGAGTGGAGTGAAGGTCTCTATCATCTTTTAATGTGCTCACGCGGCCATTAGTATGGCGGATGGCGGTGCTCAGTGTTTCCAGCTTATTGTGAAAAGACACCTCTAGCTTACCTAGCATGTTGCCAATATCACTTTTGGAAGGTAGGTTCTTTATAGAGTCCTTGAGATCTGCATCGAGGTGTGGCATTGATCTTTCTGAGCCCTCTGGGCTAGATGGCATTGAGCCATCTTGCGAGGATTCTGCCGCCATATCAGGGCCTATGGAGGCGGAATGAGAGTTGGCATGGTTGCGGAAAAATTTAGTAAGCGCACCTGATTTTCTGCTTTATTGTTTACCGGTGGTTGTTGAGAAGCTAGGGATCTTTTGGGGTGTCCCATTTTAGTTGTTAAAGCCTGATGGATAGGGATTTGCTGTGTTTGCACTCAGAGCATTCCTAGCACACGTCCATCTAGTTGCACGGTTAGCTCTGCACCCCCAAGAATTTTTACTATCATAGAAATTGGGCTCAAAATATAAGAAACCTCATATTTTTAAACATTCACAAACATAGTCTTCTTATTGCAGCTCCTGCTCCATACATTATTAGATATGCATGACTTGGTCATAAATAAATGATAAACAGTCAAACCTTTCATTTTCACAAGACTGTACAGGCAAAGCTACAATTGTTTTGGTTTTCAAAATGCTAAAGAAAAACACTAATGTTAAAAATAAATACACTTACATAGATGTATTTATTAGTGCCACACACGCTATAAAAACACAATAAACTTATTTGTAGTTAAGTGTCCAGTCTCCTCTCCACAACCCACTCCTCTAGGCACTATAAGATCATCAGCTCTGATGATGTCTTGTCCAATCTGTCTTTTTGAGAAGCATTTTGGCCCAATGCTGTATTTGTGGCAATTAAAAGAGAAAAATGAATCAAATACTTCCCTCATGCACAGCACGATGATGCAGAACATGAATATGTTTAAAATCAAAGATTTTAAAGGACCACTCCATAATAAATATTAATAAAAAAGAAAATAGAATCACTATTTAGTAGATATATCCCTAATTAACATATGCTGGCCGAGATCATCTGTAGAGATGCATTTCGGAGGCGTTCGGTGTCTCCATGCAGAGCGTGGAGACACCGAATGACTTCCCAGGACCTCAATCAGGGAGTCCCTTTAGTAACTTTATGGGCGATAGCCACTGTAAGTGGTCTTAGGTAGCAATGGAAACACTGCCTTTTCTCAGAATTGATTGATTCTGAAATTCGGGACTTCGGCAACTCGGCACTTCGGTTCGGCACTTCCGAAATTCAGGACTTCGGCAATTCCTTAAACCCACCCCTACCCTTAACCCAACCCCTACCCCTAACCCTACACCTAACCTAATCCCAACCCTTAGGGTTAGGGGTAGTGTTAGGGCTAGGGTTAGGGTTAGATTCCTATCATCATTAATTTTCCCTCGCTCTCCTGTTTTGCCATCTGCACCTCCGAAATTCGACACTCCGGCAATTAGTTTCGGTTCCGCACTTCGGAAATTTGGCACTTTGGACATTTGGAAGCATCCGAATGTCTGAATTGCAGAAATTCTTCCGAATTTAAATTCGGACCGAAATTAATTGCACATGTCTAGTAGCATTCACACTGCTCAGCATGTAGGAACAATTTATTTGAAACACACCTAGAATGAACTGTAGTGGTTCTTGTGCCTAGAGTGTCCATTAAAGTAAAAATCATGTCATGTTTTTCAAAGTGAGAAATATACATTTTATGAAATGATATGGCAATGACAATTAATTTATACGCCTCAATTTAATATTGTTAGGTTTTCAAATGATTTAGTATTTTTGGACAAACTTTTGGATCAATTATATGCTTTTGATATTAAGGCCAGAATAATTAAATCATTTGAAAAGAGTATCCACAATTATTAGACTGAGGCCATAGTTGGCCAAAGTTACGATTGATATCTAGAATATTCCAATGTTACCAATTATACTAAATAAAAAATATCTGGAAAAAAAACATTTGGATTGTTCCTGGGTGCTAAAGACTGAAAAAGGTGTAAATCTTGGTAATATATCTTCTATTTTTCTAAATGAGATCAGAGTTCATATATATGATTTATGCCACCATTGTTATCTAATGAGCAGAGTATAAAATCTGTAAATCATTCTGTCATTCTCCCCTACTGCTTAATGAAATCATTGTCCCCTTACTGAAAATATTGCAGGCAGTTTAAACAAAATATGTATGGGAAACACAGAATGTCTAATGCATTGATATATTTCTGTGTTGGAGTGAATAAAAGAACACATACTGTACATATATGCATACTGCATGGATAGAGATGTCTTTTAAATTATTTCCAAAAATAAACCTGTGATAATGTAGACATCACCTTCATGTAGTCTGTGGGTAAAGATTTCCTAGATTATTGTGTTACACTTTAAAGTGACAGCTTCAATATAACCACTACTAATCCCGAGCAGCACTGAGACAGTGCTACATTTACAGTAAAGTCCTCCCCTTAAAGGGTTACTCCAACAACCATGACGACTTCAGTCGTGATCATCTGCCTTCAAGGGAAAGATTACTTCCCTCTCACACCCACTGTGTGTTCCCGCCTGCCAACCTCAGTATATTTAAAAAAAAGCCTCCCTCTCTCTCCGCTCACTTACTTTGCGGGACCGAAGTGCACACATGTGATCTGAGCTGGTGAAGTGGATCAATTGGATCTCTGTGAGAAGCCTGTGATTGGATTATGTAAGGCCCCTGTGACATCAAAGGGGCATGGGAGTCAGAACCAGAAGATTCCAGGTAAGGAGCATGGGACGTTCTCCACAATGTCCAATAAGGCATCTTACACAGGAAAGGTCCCTCCTGTCAAAAGGATTGGAGTAACTCTTTAACACTTACACTATACTAAAATTAACCCCAACACTACATGGAAGGAACACTCTCATTTCATAACAACTTAATCTCAATGAAGTTGTTGTGGTGCAGGAGTGCCATGTATCTTCCAAGGTCAAACTATTTTCTAATGGTTGAACCTCAAACTTAGATTGTGTCTGCAAACTTCTGCCCTATGTTGAGATGACGTTGTTATGGGTATTGAGAGTGTTCCTTTTACACTATACATTACATTTAAAGGGAGACCATAGTCACCAGAACAACTACAGCTTAATGTAGTTGTTTTTGTGAATTTAGTCAGTCCCCGCAAGGTTTTTGCAGTAAACAGCGTCTTTTCAGAGAAATGGCAGTGTTTACATTACAAATCCAAAAAGATATTTAAAGATAACCAGCACCACAATAATACTAAAATAACCAGTGCAGCATAAAATCACCCAAGTGTTATGCCATAAAAACACTTATACATACATAAATTCTTGAAAAAACTTAGGGTGATAGCGCACAGATGGTAGAAGTATTTCACTGCAGCAACAAATCTGTTAATAAAAACATAAAAGCGACATAGTGCAGACTGTGTAAAAGTGGTATCCAAATAAGTAAAAACAGGAGGACCCTCACATATTCAAGAGCCCTTCAGGTCGGCTCTGAACTCAGTAGATATACTATCCCCACTCAGATTGATGTAGTGAAGAAGGTCCCAACGTGGTAAATCTCCAACAAAAGAAGTTCAAGAACCAATAAAAATTTGATTACCTTATTATACATAAAATAAATACACAACAAAATAAGGGGATAAGGCAAGGGGCACAACGCGTTTCGACCGTTAGTGGTCTTCCTCAGGTGCATGATCTACTGAGTTCAAAACAATATACCAAACTTGATAGTGATAATCCTTACCCAATCCCACCTTCCCAAAACAAAAGTAACCCATCCACAATAGTCCTTGCCCAACTTCCTCCTTTTGCTTCTTCAATTGCTCAGGATTCTTCATAATGGTGATCTATGTACTTCCGGTTTTGGGTGTATCGGACGACATCGCGTTTGCGTGTTGATGTCATGCATTCGTGTCCGCAACCCGAAAGTCGGGTTGTCTGTCCTGTTCAGTCCTCTGTCTCCATATACATTATGGGCGAAGTTGTGGGCAAGATAGGAGGTAAAAGACGTCTCTAAATAAAACGGCTCAGATAGGGGGAGGGAAAAGAGTGAGATAAGCCAGGGGTGTAAAAGTAGAATATATACCGTATTTTCCGGCGTATAAGACGACTTTTTAACCCTGGAAAATCTTCTCCAAAGTGGGGGGTCGTCTTATTCGCCTGGTATATGGCTGCTGGGGGCGCCCTGCACATTTCTAATGCTGCAGCCGCCTGAGCGCTCTATAGAGAGCGCTCAGACGGCTGCCACACTGCCTCTTTTCTAACCTCCCCTTCGCTGTGCAAAATGGGTGGCCGAGCTCCTCTTTGTCCTGTCAGTCCACCGGCCACCCACTCTGCACAGGGGAGGGGAGGTGAAAAGGAGGGAGTAAAAAGAATGGGGGGGAGTAAAAAAAAATGGAGGGGGGAGTAAAAAATTGGAGGGGAGATTAAAAAGAATGGGGGGATTAAAAAGAATGGGGGGATTAAAAAAGAATGGAGAGGGGGATTAAAAAAGAATGGAGGGGGGATTAAAAAAGAATGGGGGGATTAAAAAGAATGGAGGGGGGATTAAAAAGAATGGAGGGGGGATTAACATTTTGCTCTCACTGCAAAGTTTTGAGCACCATATTCTTTCTTAGGGCTTGGGTTTTAACTCACAGGCTTGACATTTGACTATGCCTGCTTTAGCATATTGAGCTTACTTTAAATGTGTTTAGATGTCTGTTCTTATGCTTACAGTAGTTATGATATAGTGGTTAGGTCCAATAGAAGAACACGTTTGGGAAGCATCACCGAGATTATTTAACTCTCAATGTCCTCAGATATGGATAACTGTTTTTTCTCTGATGTGATGTGTTTGAACACTTACTAAGATTTTATTCCCAGGCTAAACTATCATTTACCTCAGCGTGTATCTTAGCACAATGTGAATATATCTACATTGTGACAGAACATTATAGACTCTCAAATGCATTATTCTTTCTCCTTCTGTAACTAACAGTATAAAATATTAAACTCAGCACTGTGTAATAGATATGCTCTGATATATATTAGGTAGCTGTCCATTTTTGCAGTACTCTTGGGACATTTATAAATGTCCAAGGCAGTAACGAATGTGAAGATCCATATAATTAGCATGTGATTACAAAATAACATCCAATTAATTAATAACAAGCCACAAGAGAAAGGGCCTGCTATTAGTTTAAAATCCTTTGGTTGCGGAAGTTGCCAACAGCTAAGCTGATTTCCTGATTGCCAGATATCCTGCAAATGTTTGCCTTGCATACTAGAGATTTGATGACTATATTAAAATCCCAGATGTTTGTGACATCAGTCAACAGGCTAGCTGGGCATCATCACAGACACATGTGTAACAAGGAATCACTGCAGTAAGGTATCAAATGGTGAAAGGTAGTGGTTGTGGGGCCTAGAGCGGCCTTTTAAGATACAGTCCAATCCAGTTTTGTTCCAACTAAGAAATATTTATTTTCAATCAAAAACACACAGGATTTTAGAGGTGATCTATTTGACAACTGCCAATCATAAATGTTGTTTTAAGACTTTAGCGTCTCATTAAATTGATGCAAAACGATCTTAAGTGATGTCATGTGAAAATTAATTTTTCATACCATCAGCCAGTTGAATTATTATCAAAGCACCCAAAGCAGCTAAAATACGTTTGTATATTTTCAAGGGAGTATATCATTTATTTCTCTGCTGATTGGCTAATTTTTCATGGGCACATCTTCAGTATTCATTAGGATTGACCAGCAGAGGAGAAGGTTCTGCCCCAAGACATTTGAACTCATAAATCCAAGAGTGACACTGCATGATTTGGCAATCTGTTTACAACTTTACCGTGCACTTTCTTCTTTCTCAAACTGATCCTGGTATGTCGCCTTTTTATAATGAATTATTCATCTTCCTTTAGCAAGCAAATATAGAATGCTTATATGGTTTTTGAAGAGCTTTAAATGGTTCAACAGTCATTCCTATATATTCTTTTTAACCATGATGATGCACCAAACTGTCTTGCAATCCTAGTGCCCCCTGTTGCCTAATGTTATAGTTTACCTGTTCTAGAGTGTGAATACTCTAAATTCTATATCGACGCATACTATATATTTTAATATAATGTTCATGCTAGAAACAAACCACTTTGTAAAATTAGAGGAAATCACAGTAATGTAATATCACGTTCAGCATATAAACTAGTTGTGTAATGCGTATATTAGATAATAAGACAGACAAAATGCACAATTAAACAAAGGATTAGACATCCACATACAAAATATTGATGTGTAATGTTATAAAAAGTCAGTGATTACAGTGCCAATGTTGAGTGCTAATACCTATTATATTTAGGGAAAACATTATTGTTACCATTGCAACAAATATACTGAAAGAAGCAAAAAGTGACAAACTAATGTGGCTCATGCAGTGCCAGTGCAAGGATTTTTGGCTACACATGCAAAGATGCATTTTGTTGCCCCCCTTAAAAAAGTAAATGCGCCTTCACCTGTGTGTCTTGTAAGCCCCCTTTTGATATTCTTACCCTCTTTAGTGTTTTTTATAAGCCCTTTACTATCTCCCCCCCTTGTGTATCTCTTTCTTTCCCCAGCCCCTTTTTGTGCCTCTCCCCACCCCATTATTTTTGCATGTCTCTTTCTCCCCCCCCCCAGCCCCTTTTGGTGGATTTTTCCCCTCTGTGTGTCTAATTTTTTTTCCATGCGATATAGACATAGATATGTAGCAACACACAACCGTAAAGGCACTCCGTCACAGAGATATGCAGGCACACAATCAAACAAATACAGACACACAGCCATACAATCTACACATACAAGTACAATGTCATACAAACACAGACATACAGACACACACAGAGACAATCAGAAACTGTCATACAGACACAGGCATACAAAGATATACATACATAGGCTTATAGTCATACAGCAGGACTGGAAGGACGACAAGGGCTGGGAGGAAGGAAGGACATTGTCTGGGAGGGGGGCAGGGGATGAGGGGGGATAGACGCTGAGGGGGGGCAAGAGCTGAGAGGGGGGACTGGAGCTGAGAGGGGGAGACTGGAGCTGACAAGGGGAGGACAAGAGCGGAGAGGGGAGGGACATGGACTTAGCGGGGCAGGGACTGAGAGAGGGGGTAGGAACTGAGAGGCGGAATAGGAGCTGTAGAAGAGGGGTCAGCTGCTATAGAGGGGGGCACATGGGCTGTAGAAGTGGGCACAAGGGCTGAGGATGGAGACAGGGGCTGAGGAAGGAGACAGGGGCTGAGGAAGGGGGACAGTGGCTGAGGAGGAGGACAGCGGCTGAGGAAGAGGACAGGGGCCGAGGAGGGGGACAAGGGCTGTGGTGGGGCACAGGTGATGTAGAGGGGTGCACTGGGCTGTGGTGGGGCTGCTTAAAAAAGTGTATTTAAAAATAAAAGTGTATCCCCCTCCTCCCTGAGACTTACCTTGGGCCAGGGAGGGGTGGGACAAGATCTGAAGTCTGGAGTCTGCAGCCCGTTAAGTCGGCAGACCTCTCCTAATGATGTTAGGAGGAGGGGGCGTGACTTCCACTGTTCTTCTGCCAGACTCACCAGTGGACCTGGGAGAAGAGCAGTCACCCCCCTCCTGACATCATCAGGAGAGGCTGGACAACTAACCTGGCTGCAGGCTGCAGGGAGACAGGGGAATTGAAAAGGAGGCAGGGGATTCATATTTTTGCGCCCCCCTGCTCTGGTGCCCTAAGGTGAGAGCCGCCTTAACTGCCTTATGTATGCTCTGGCCCTGGTCTCAAGTAAAAGAATTAAAAAAAGAAATGGTACCATATAGGGTTTAGAAATCATGTTTGCACAGGACTATACATTTCTATATAACACCCCTCTCCCCCAAACTTTAGGTATGGAGTTGTTTAAAAGCCAATATTAACTTCTAATAATTCAGGCTATTTATAAGTGTTCTTCTATTATGTATGACTATAAACCAGTGGTTTCCAAACCATTCCTCAAGGCACGCCTACCAGTCCAGGATTTAGGGATTACCCAGTTGTGTCTAAGTTTGTAGAAGAAGAAGAAAAAACACCTTGACACAACTGGGTAATCCCTAAATCCTGGATTGAACTTTAAACCATCCTACAACAATGCTGAAAAAAAAAAACTCCTGGAACTATAGGGGAGTTTAAATGCCATAACATTTGGGAAGTTCTTTCATTGTGGTCTGTGGTCATGATGCTCGGAGTTTGAGATTCATTTTTTCCCCCCTGGATTTTTTTTCCAGTTCAAGCTTTTATTTATTTATTTTATATATATTGGTTTTTAATGTAGTTTATGGAGCAAGAAGAGATAATGCTTATATCAAGGGCATGGGTGAAAAAGAGCTCTGCTCATGCTCTGAGTAACTAGGCATGCAAGAAATCATCTGTCATTTTTAAGAAACTTACTTTTTAGCAGATAATGTACATGCCTAATATCCTATAAATAGAAATTGTATATACCATGGGAATGTCTGATCTGATTCTCCTGAATAAGCCTTGCGTTTTGACCTGTATTTATTAGACTTGGTTTTCGTATTCGTACAAATTGATTTTCGTATGAAATTGTTTTTTTTTGTGCAAATACCAAATAACGAATGGCTATACAAACTAATGAACGAACAAACTAATGGGCGTCCAACGAAATTCTTCCATGAACCTTTTGTTAGTTCGTTCATTCGGCTTTTTGAATTACACTCTGTGTAATTTAAAAGCCGAACTAGTAACCGAATGAACAAATGGCAATATATGAACCCTGATTGACTAAGAGCATGGAATTAAGGGTATAGTAAAAGCAGAGAACAGATGAAGATTCCATATTGGAATCAGTCAGATCATCCACTCCATTTAGATAAGCAGCAGCATGGCCACGAGGTAAGAAATAGTTACTACCAAATCATACTTTTTACGTGGTAAGAACGCAGAGATGAATGGGATGAATAATGGGT
The DNA here is from genome assembly GCA_933207985.1 of Pelobates cultripes. Taxonomy (NCBI): domain Eukaryota; kingdom Metazoa; phylum Chordata; class Amphibia; order Anura; family Pelobatidae; genus Pelobates; species Pelobates cultripes. Next base: position 76,136,130 of record OW240913.1, on the reverse strand, counting down.
TGGACCCAATTTTGAGTTTGTGCAGTAAGTTTAAGCACTGTTTAGACAGCAGATCTAAATTGGCTTTATGAATTTCAGTTTGGTCTGCACCATAAAAAATAGTAGTGTCTGTTTTCTGCCTCAGTTTGGATTGTCTGGTCCAGCATCGCTATTGCATGGTGAGCTGCATTGTCTTTCGCCTGTTTGACATTATCTATCGCCTTAGAGTTATTATACAATTACATGCATCTCCTCCAGTCTCACTACTGCTTGTGCCAATTATACAGGCTGTGCAGTAGCAAACCCCAATGTGAGACTTTTTAACACGTTGCAGCAACAGACAGAGAGACTGGGGAGTCTTCAGGGCCATATTCTAATCAGATGTCAGTAAAGCAGACTTTCCTTTCATAGAGAATTGGGGCTTCTGATGAGCTCTGGGAACCTTTGAGTGAGCTAAATTGAGAAAAGGGTAGGAAAAGAGGCATGGGAATCTGAAACAGGGAAATGTGTTTAAGGAATGAAAGCTTCTAATGGGAGCATGGACAAGGGGAACTGTTATGAAGAAAAGAGGACTTGGTATAGGAAATCTACAAAGGGGACTTGGGAATGAATACTAGCAATGGAGCCTGTAATCAGTGCAATGCGATCTGGGAATAGAGACCGGTAAGGTGTGGAATGTGGTATATAATGGAGTATTAGGACCTGTAATGGGGCAAAGTGAGCTTGTGAATATGGACAAGTAATGGTTAAAGAAGCCTAGGATTGGAGATCTCCAAATGAGTGCAAGGATCTATAAGTAATAGTGGCAATGTGCCCTTTAATGATTAACCCACTGCACACAGTATTCTCTCCAGACACAACATTCACATAACATAAATACACTGCACACAGCATTCATATGACACACATCTACACCACATATGTACAGTTACACATTATAGGAGACATTCAAAACCTACATAGAGCTATGCATGAAGCCTGGAGGTCAATAGGGGTCCAGAGTTAGTTTTCTATTTAAAAAACCTCACCACTGATACATATGATTTTTATTTTGTTAATTTAAAAAAATATATATTTTTAAGATTATGTATCTTTACAGGGCAGGACCACGGTATAGCAGTATCCACAAAATGAGAAGTCTTTACCAGCTGCAAAATACAAAGCCAAGAGATGATGCATGCAAAAAAAAAAAAACCCTACGCAATATTATCCTTTTATTTTATTTAAAGGGACACTGAAGGCACCTATACCTCTTTATCTTAAAGTGCGCTAGTTGTCATGACCATGTAATTTTAACCTGGTTAAGTAAAACATTGCAGTATTGGAGGAACAGCAATATTTACATTGCCTGGTTAAAATACCTGTTATGGTATTACACTATGACAGCAATTAGAGGTACAGTGCAGTGTTTTGCTGTGCATGCCAATTACCCTGCCGATGCTTCCCTATGGCTTCCCTAAAAGCATTGATTTTTTTTAAATCATCAATCTTGGTGATCTCTGCCATGGATGTGAGACGGTAGAGTGGTGGTAAGGTACGCAAAAGAGAGAAAACGTACATAAATTGACTTTTTTATTTCACAAAGAGATGGAAATCTAAACTGTTAACAGGGCACGAAAGCATTAGGGACACTTTTTTGTATTCCTACCACTATACTTTTCCTTTTCCAATCAGAAAATAATTAGCTTAATTTTTTCATGAAAAAAATTGTATTTTATCTTTCCTCTTCAGGTTCATGGCTTCTGGGAAACTGCTTGAAAATACTATTTTTAAAGGAACCATTAACTTTGAACAGATGTCTACTCTATCATGTAGAGTATAACTCCATTTATTGTGTACACACAAATTAGGGTGACAATATTATACTGTCTATTTGTGTTCTCTTGCTTGTTGGTGTAAAACATATCAAATTGAAAGCCTAAAGGTATTGAAGTGGAGCAGATACATAATGCAATTGTTTTGGTTTGCTTACATAGTTTACTGGCTGCATTGTACTGCCAGTGCATTTGTTTTGATTTTGATACTTAATTTCACACAGGACAAGTACACTGTGTGTTTGTATTTGCTGTAATTACTGAATTTTGCATGTTTTTGTTTTTTCTTTACCACCCACTGTCTCTCTATTCTTGTTGATAAAACAAACCCTGCAGTAAGGATAAAGAAAAATAGTTTAAATAAATAGTTTTAACAACTATACAAAGAATAGAGTAACATAGGGAAATGTAATAAATGTAACAACATGTAATAAAAATAATAAAGTTATACCAACAATTAATTTATTAATGACAGCTTAGAACGTAACAGTTTGCATGTTGTTTTTTTTTTATTTATGTATTTATTTTTTTATTTAGAATAATGTTAGGTATATATTAAAAAAATAGTGTGTCCTGGATTCCACGCAATAGATGAATACAATAATCCAAGAGGGTGGTATCGCCGACTATCAGTGTCCACAATAGTGTACTCAATTCATTAACAAGAAGGCTGTTACAATGCTCCAAACAGATTAAAACTCAACTTTTATTCCAAGAAAGAATGTCAAAAAGTGACAAACAACATCACAAACACCTCAAGTAAGTACAACAAATAAATAAATAATTGAAGCTATCTGCCTAAGGTGAATGCAATGCAGTCATAACAAATGTGATATGCAGTTTAAACATATGTGACGTTTAGTATGCTCTGATATTTACATCATATGCTTTCACTGTCCTTTTCTTTTTAGAACCTATGCTTTGTGTTACTTATGGCTAATAGCTGTAGTATATTGCTTTAAACAGATTCTTTTTTATGAGTAGAATTAGTTGCAAAGTGGGAAGGTTCTGCAGAATGGAGCCCACAGTTCTAAAAATCTTTTTTTGAATTTTTGCATTTCTGTATTTTGTGTTTTGTTGATATGAATATTATTAATTTTAGTAAGCTTATGGCATAGAACAGCTTAATAGAGACATCCCTGATCTTGCGGTAGCCTGTGACTTATACCTGAGCTAGTTTAGATATTGTAGTAAATTTGCCATAAGTCTCAAGTGCACTTTATTCGGTGTATGGGGCTAGCTTCATGTAAGAGAGTAGGGGGTGTACATTAATTTGAGACTAGTTAAAGTACAGAAACATGAGACCCGTAGACTCCTGCTAGATTGATGAACCGCAAGCTCTGTATGTTGTATGTTACAGGATTAGTTTCAACCCATATGTGGGCAATACACATTTTTTTCCCTAAAATATTTATCATGTCTCAGTATCGCTGCTTTCCTTAATATTTTAATGTAAAAAAATTAAAAATATATATTTTTGTTATGAAATGTGCAGTATTATGAAGGGCCACTTTACCAAAACTGAATGGAGGCCTATAATGTAGAAACCTTGAATAGACAAACTAGTCTCACAGTTTCTTCACTGTAAAACCTCTGGTCTTTTAAGATCACTGTTGTTCTTTTATATTCAGCTTTGCTTTCTATCTAACCCAGACATTTAAATTCTGTTGGAAGGCCATTCTGTGAATCTCTGATATTTTCTGTGAAGTTGTATTATCAAATATTCCAAGACGGTCCCCTGCAAACTCTAGTTCCAGTGCTGACCTAGCCTTTATACATGTTTCCTCCTGCTGCTTCATTGAAGTATCTGAATGAAATCATACATTCACAGTTTCACAATTTATCATATTAGGTTATCTACCTTGTCTATCTCGTCTATCCACACAAAGCTAGCGTACACTGGATAGCAGTAGTTGCTATGAATTTATGTCAGCTTAGTTTTCTTGTAATGAACTCATTGTTATCTCCAGTTTATCGCGTACTACAACCCCTTCATGGAAAGGGCCAGGAAAATCCCTTTTTGTAATGACAGTCTTGACAAGTCACAGGTTATGAAAGCCTTAGCAGACTGTTAGAGAACATAAACAAACACAGAAGAAGAATAAAATCATAGAATACAGAATCTGCTGGTGAAGCAACGAGAGCACAAGTTGTGGTCATTTTGGTGTTCATCTTGTTACAAACTGCCATTTGTAACTGTTATTTTATTTGACAAATTGCCCTGCTTCCCTGTGTTATGGAGAAGCCTAATTGCCAGCCTTCTGCCCCATGACTATGGACCTAGTGTGTATGGCGATTTGACTGTATTTGTGGGATCTGAGCGCTGTTTGGATATATTGAGCGCTCAGATCCAAGCCATCTGGGGATAGGTTGAATGTGGGGGTTCTGTTCAGTTCAATAGGAGTTATGTATTTTTGTGTCTTTTTGTTTCTTTTGCTAACATGTGGTTAATGGAGTCTGCCTCTATCCCTGGATAATTGGATTACTTTCCCCATTGTCCAGGATAGAGGCCTCTGTAAAACCGGTTTGGGCCAGAAAACCATGCTGCCAGCCAGGCCCCAAAAGACACTTTTGCTAACTTTTGAACCCCTTGTCTGATTTGTGCCATTTTTTAATATGTTGCTCCCCTTAATGGATTGATTCCAAATATGTAATTTTTATGAAGATTGGATGTGTAGTTTGGAAGTTATAGTACATGTATAAAAACTGTATTTTTACTGTTCTGTTTTAATTATGTTATGTGATTATCTGAGGGATGGGAATTTCTCCAAATGTATATAGTTCCGATTGGTTATACTGCTAATTATGTGGGTGTCTCCCTTGCATGGGCAGAATCTCATAAAAGCAGAGTGTGTGCCATTAAACATCAGATCTTCTTGACCCTCAATATGTAGCCTTGTCTCGTTATTGGAGGGAACTGCTATATCACACTGGGGATTGCTATGCTCTGCATACTCCCCTGAGCTTTTAATCACTTAGCTCTTTTAAGAGCTGTTCCTGTTACGCTCTCCTGGAGGAGAGGTCTTCCCCACACGGTCCTGGAGGACAGAAGCTGATCCAGGGTGGAAGGAAGACGGCGAGACTCCAGTTAAGCTACGGCGGTTGTGGAGTCTGCGGTGGTTGTGGTGTCTGCTGCAGTGTTTGGAGTCCTCAGGAAGCGCTAGGAGCATCCATCAACGGAGGGTACTCGGTCAGAGTACAGGGAGCTCCGTTACACATCTATTAAGATTGGGAATAATACAGAGTACTACACTAGTGAGTTCACTAAGCAGGGTCAATCATCATCATAAATAGTGCCTGGCTTAAAATATAGACCAACGGTCATTTAATATCAACTTAACCATGGGCCACTAGTGGGTTACAGATTATACTCCCAGATATATGATTAGATTTCCAAGACACATGGACATGCAGGTACACATACATACATAATTCAACACACATGCACATTCAGCTACACAGTCCTGTACACATACACATGATACCCTCCCCTCTCCCTCCAGGCAAAAAGCCATGCATTACAAAAAACATGCACCTAAATATTCTCTGTATTCATACATTCAGACACTACATACAAGCACAAACATATATTCACTCTTACACTATGGCTCACAGTGACAAAAACATACATTCACATTACAAGCACAAGCAATAAAATGCTCAATTACATATATGCCAGTCTAAATTGGCCTTCAAATTGGCCATGGCATAATTTTACCTGGGCTCCTAGACTGCGTTCATTCTGACCTTGGGTGAATGGAAGGAACTGGAAATGTTTTGACATTCAGAGAGGGATTAAGATCCCACAGGGCTCTGGGCAGGTAATCAGTTTGGGAATCTAGACAGGTTACTGGTTTGGGGCCGTCTCTTCATTCTTTATATGGGGATGGTAAACTAATTCATGGTTCTGGAACCCCTGTACCATAGAGGGCCAGCTAAGGGGATTTTATGGTTAAAGTGTTACTCCAGCCTTAGAGTAACCCCTTCTGAGGTAGTTTGCACCCACCACAACAAAAGAGGGGTGAAATTAGAGAGGTTGGACTAAGGGGAGGAGATGGGTGGCATGGAGAGATGGGCCATGCTGCAATTGGCTGTCTGGCACCAGCATGCTGGTGTAAGAAGCCATTTTGACATTACAGGCAAATGTAGCTGTCGAAGATGGAGTTACACCTCTAGCTGCTAAGGAGTTAATCTTTGTTTGTGCAGTGTTTCAACATAAAATGCTGTACATAAAGACTCTAGGGACCATGACCACTTTACATCACTAAAGTTTTCATGGTGCTTGGAGTAACTCTTTCATCCAACTCTTTGTACTAAGGAGGGGTAGGGTTCTCTAACCACTACCTATCACATACTGAAAAGGTATAGTTGTTGGTAATGGTCACTGGAGACTTGTCTGACAGTGTTGGAGGATGCAGAAAAAATCCAGTGGGGGAAAAAGGACAGATGTACAAGAGCTGAGATCTCCACTTATCTGAGTAACATTGATTCATGCCATATTAAAAACTTTATGACAACTAAGGCATTATTGGAAGACTTGGAAAAATATAGAAGTTGCTATCTAATGGAGGAGATCTAGAGAAACATCTAAATCAAATGCTAGAGTTAATTGATCATTTAGATTCTATTGGAAAAAAAAAATAGTTTACGAAGACAAAGTGATTGTGATTTCATAAAGTCTTCCAGAAAGCTACCATTCACGAATTCATGCATTCAACACTAGAGAAACTGTCTCTGTTAAATATGTTATAGCACGGCTCAAAGAAGAGTCAGTAAGGAGAACTGAAAATGAAAGAAGTAATCGAACACAAGCATTTACAGTACAATACACTGAGAAGTATATAGCAGGAAACAAATCAGCTTATCACAGCAGAAATAAAGAGGGCAAAAATAATGACTGTTTTATTTCTGGAGATAAATCTCATCTTTCCAGAATCGGTTTAAAACAGGATTACATAGACATGAAAATACCTCTATATGGCAGAAGAGAAAACAGTAAAAATGCTCTTATTGTTAAAAAACAAAACAAAACCAATATAGCAAAAACTGCACAAACTATATCTATCTGTGGCATAAAAAACTTGGGGGACTTTCAGATTTACAGAGTGAAGGTTTGGGGAGAGGAATATACATAAAACCTTGACAGTTTCAGAGAAACTGCTATGTTTATAAATAAATTAATCCAGCCTCTAGAGCCTCTAGTGACTGTCTCATTGACAGCCGCTAGAGGCGTTTGCGTGATTCTCACTGTGAAAATCACAGTGAGAAGACGTGAGCGTCCATAGGAAAGCATTATGAATGCTTTCCTATGAGACTGTCTGAATGCGCGCGCAGCTCCTGCCGCGCATGCGCATTCAGCCGAAGAGGAGGAGAAGAGGGAGGAGAGGAGGCGGAGAGGAGGAGGAGAGCTCCCCACCCGGCGTTGGAGAAAGAGGTACATTTTACCCTTTCCTCTCCCCAGAGCCTGGTGGGAGGGGGTCCCTGAGGGTGGGGGCACCCTCCGGGCACTATAGTGCCAGGAAAACGAGTATGTTTTCCTGGCACTATAGTGGTCCTTTAAGGAGAAAGTGTAGATCTATTTGGCAGCAGCCATAAAGTTCTTTAACCTTTGCTTTCTGGATACACATATTCCCGTAAGTTCATGCATTGTTTAATAAAGACCATTGAGCATATGTTTAAGTTGAAGGTTTCTATTCTTGTATTTTTGATCGGTTCTTCATGTAAAGTCTTTGTGTCTGAAATGCTTTCTCATTGCATGTATTTACCAATGTATATATCCTGATTTTGATACCAGTTTTGATTTATTTATACAAGCCAACCACAGGAATAAAATCAGTCTTGTTTAAGACACACAACTATTTCTGTCTGCTTATTATCGAGCTCGCTAGCACATCAAGTTATACAGTCATTTTGCCTTTAAAGGATCACTCCACACCCCTAAAGCACTTCAGCTTGCTGAAGAGCTTTAGGGGTGAGGAGCAGCATAGTTTAACCCAGTTTATAAAAGTGCTGGTTTCGATGAGAAATCAGCACTTTTATAAATTTGCTAGGGAACACTCCCCAGGCTGTCAAACAACCAGGGAGGATTTCTTCCTACTTCCATTAGCTCCCCTGATAAGCCTCTGATTGAGAAGCCTCTGATTGGTTATTTTCCAGTGAAGAGACTGAAAGTCTCTTCCTGCAAAAAGGGCAGGGCTTTCTAAGGCTGCAGTTCATAAGAATTGTAGTCTTTGCAAGCTCTTTTAAGATATACCCCCAATGAATACATCCATGGAAATTCACACATGTATTCAGTGGGGTATATCTACTAAACAGTGATTTTCCCTTCCCCCTACCCCCCAGTGTGGGCAGTGGAGTGCTCCTTTAAGATCGTCTTATGTATGCCCCACCCTTAAGTCTACCTGCTGCTGCTGTGCTAACCCAGCTATGCTAAATTTCAACAATAGCATGCTGTGATAATGAACATACTGCACCGATCGTTATGTTGTATATTGATTGATAATTCACATATTAGTATGTGCAACGGAAGCTGTGATATAGTACGGTAAATATTTAATGTGCTAGTTCTCCTTTCTGTAATAATGCACATAATCTCCTATACTATCTGTTATTCAAAAATTGTGTTGATTCTAAGAACTCCTGAATACCCACAGTAAAACACGTTTCAGGTGTGCTCCCTCATGGTGTTCTTTTGTGGATACCAGAAAACTGTTATTATGCTCATGCCATGGTAAGGGAACTATGACCACTCAGAGAGCACTGTATCAGTGACCTCTGTGTGCTCAGCCCTTAGGAGGACCTGACACTTAACCCAGAGCGCCTGGTCAGTGCTCCAAATTGACCGCAAAGAATACGCACTAATTAACGCATATTAAACGCATCTTCATAATGTGTATGCCAGTGTGTCTGTACTTTTAATGGGCTCCTTCTGACGGCCTAGATTTTGTAATCTTTTGGGATTCCATTGTTGAACACTCGCTATGTCTTTGGGCTTTGCTATTTCAGAACTAGAGCAGCACATTTGTTTTCTTATTCATTTATTTTTAAGCATAAATCAACAACTGCATATATATATATATATATATATATATATATATATTCTATAAACACTGTATGAACAAAATAAATTAACATATATTTAATGTGTTTAAATTCGTTAAACTGCTTGTAACATTCAGTTAAACATGTTTTTGGGAATTCTTGCTAGGACATATACAATGCTGTATTCATAAAGTACAGTATTCCTATAGTGTTAAACTAATCCAATCCCGTGTTTACTTTGTTTCATCCAAAATTTAAACTGATTAGTACTACTGTGAGCTACATATCAACATTTGGCAGTGCAGTAGTTTTTCATATTAATCCATACTAGGTACTGAGGACACATTTATTAATTTTAATTTAACAACACTACATTTTAAAATATACCATTCTTTATGGTTAATTATATTGTTAGAAATGCCTATGTAGCAAGTTTAGGCTTAATGCCCCTGAAATCTACCCCTTGCATTAGACATAGTGCCACTTTGTTTTTTGGTAGCAAATATGTTGTGTTGTCACAGCTAAGAATTGTTCAAGTCCAGAAGGACATTTCAGAAACGTGCAAGATTTATTGGTGGGCTGCCTTAATATGACCACCCTGGCTGTTTGCTGTACCATCTTTTTTATTAATACAATTTATTTATATTTTGCTATGCTCTTACTATGACACTAGTAGTGAGCCCTATACTTCACCACCAAGGCTGTCAGGTAAGATCGACGGTGGAGGTCACGGGCTGGACACCCTTTAGCTTTCACCACAAAGCACCCTATTTTTCCAATCCCCCAACATGACTGCCATCTCCTTCTTGAGCATGACGGGAATGGAAGATCCTTTGTCTTGTTCCTTGTCCAGTATTTCAGCAATCACAGTCTGATTATGAGAAGGGAGAGAAAAGCTCTGTCAAGTATTGGCTAGTAAAGTACATTGTATGAGAGTGTATTTTATCTTTTAAAGCTAAAATAGTGGTCTGGGTGCACTGTCCATTTTGCACTTAGTGCTGCAATGTAGCACAGTGCCGTTCATAGAAACTGCAATGTTTACATTGCAGCTGTAAGTTTGCCCTCAGTGGCTGTCTACCAGACAGAAACTAGAGGGCTTCCTTACTTGAAACAGACCTTTGGTGCGGTATCTGATGCCGGACATCCTCACACTCTGCATGAGGACCTCCAGCATCAGATTTTTCTGCATAGGAAAGCATTGATTCAATGTTTTTCTATGGGGAGGTCTAATGCACATGTGCATTTGACCCCGCTCCATGCAAGGCGGAGAAGGGGGTGAAGCATCGACCCAGCACCGAGAGATATCTGTGCTGGGAAAAGGTAAGTAAATAAAAAGGGGGGGGCAAGTGAGGGGTGAGGTAGGGGGAGCCATAAGCTTTGTATTCCTGGCACTACAGTATCCCTTTAAGTATATAGTGTATATAGTGTTTGTGGACATATGTATTTGTTTGTGTCATTGAACTACATTGTGCGTGTTTAAAGTACAGCGTGTCTATATTCAAATGATTTGTGTATCTTTAAATTATAATTCCTATGTGTCTTTTAGAGAAAGAAAAACATAAAAAGTGATACTCACAACCACTGCTCATTCAAAACAGCATGAATTATTTAGTGAAAATCTTCATTAAAAAAGATAATAATCAACATACAATAGGTGGCTTAGAGTCACCGTAATCTACATGTTTCATGTTAAATTGTGTCATCAGACAGTTTATGAAGTGTTTTTAAAGTGTCTGGTGACAAACACGTAGATTGCCATGGCGACTTAAATGTGGATGGGCTACAAGTCTACAACTAAGCTTAAACTTTTAAAATACTCTGTAATGGTGATGCTACAAACATAGAAACATAGAATGTGACGGCAGATAAGAACCATTCGGCCCATCTAGTCTGCCCAATTTTCTAAATACTTTCATTACTCCCTAGCCTTATCTTATAGTTAGGATAGCCTTATGCCTATCCCACCCATGCTTAAACTCCTTTACTGTGTTAACCTCTACAACTTCAGCTGGAAGGCTATTCCATGCATCCACTACCCTCTCAGTAAAGTAATACTTCCTGATATTATTTTTAAACCTTTGTCCCTCTAATTTAAGACTATGTCCTCTTGTTGTGGTAGTTTTTCTTCTTTTAAATATAGTCTCCTCCTTTACTGTGTTGAATCCCTTTATATATTTAAATGTTTCTATCATATCCCCCCTGTCTCGTCTTTCCTCCAAGCTATACATGTTAAGATCCTTTAACCTTTCCTGGTAAGTTTTATCCCGCAATCCATGAACCAGTTTAGTAGCCCTTCTCTGAACCCTCTCTAAGGTATCAATATCCTTCTGAAGATACGGTCTCCAGTACTGTGTACAATACTCCAAGTGAGGTCTCACCAGTGTTCTGTACAATGGCATGAGCACTTCCCTCTTTCTACTGCTAATACCTCTCCCTATACAACCAAGCATTCTGCTAGCATTTCCTGCTGCTCTATTACATTGTCTGCCTACTTTTAAGTCATCAGAAATAATCACCCCTAAATCCCTTTGCTCATATGTTGAGGTTAGGACTCTATCAAATATTCTGTACTCTGCCCTTGGGTTTTTACGTCCAAGATGCATTGTCTTGCACTTATCCACATTAAATGTCAGTTGCCACAATTCTGACCATTTTTCTAGTTTACCTAAATCATTTGCCATTTGGCTTATCCCTCCTGGAACATCAACCCTGTTACATATCTTAGTATCATCAGCAAAAAGACATACCTTACCATCAAGACCTTCTGCAATATCACTAATAAAAATATTAAAGAGAATGGGTCCAAGTACAGATCCCTGAGATACCCCACTGGTGACAAGTCCAAGCTTCGAATATATTCCATTAACTACAACCCTCTGTTGCCTGTCACTCAGCCACTGCCTTACCCATTCAACAATATTGGAATCCAAACTTAAAGATTGCAGTTTATTGATAAGCCTTCTATGTGCAACAGTGTCAAAAGCCTTACTGAAATCTAGGTAAGCAATGTCTACTGCACCACCCTGATCTATAATTTTAGTTACCCAATCAAAAAAATCAATAAGATTAGTTTGGCATGATCTCCCTGAAGTAAACCCATGTTGTCTCTGATCTTGAAATCCATGTGTTTTTAGATGTTCATCAATCCTATCCTTTAACATGGTTTCCATCACTTTCCCCACTACTGAAGTAAGGCTTACTGGCCTATAGTTGCCCGACTCCTCCCTATTACCTTTCTTGTAAATGGGCACAACATTCGCTAACTTCCAATCTTCTGGGACTACTCCTGTTAACAATGATTGGTTAAATAAATCTGTTATTGGTTTTGCTAGTACACCACTAGGCTCTTTTAATAGCTTTGGGTGTATTCCATCAGGTCCCATTGACTTATTTGTCTTTACTTTTGACAGTTGAAATAGAACCTCTTCCTCTGTAAACTCACGTGTAATAAATGACTCATTTATCCTTTTTCTCAACTGAAGTCCCTTTCCTTCATTTTCATCTGTAAATACAGAACAAAAATATTCATTGAGGCAGTTAACTAGACCTTTATCCTCTTCTACATACCTTCCTTCTTTTGTTTTTAATCTTACTAATCATTGTTTTACTTTTCTTTTCTCATTTATGTATCTAAAAAATGTTTTATCCCCCTTTTTTACTGACTGTGCTATTTTCTCTTCTGTGTGTGATTTGGAAGCTCTTATAACTTGCTTAGCCTCTTTCTGCCTAATCTTATAGATCATTTTGTCTTCCTCACTCTGGGTTTTTTTATAATTCCTAAATGCTAACTTTTTGTTTTTAACTATTTTGGGCACATCTGCGGAGTACCACAGTGGTTTCTTGAATTTTTTGCTTTTACTGACAAGCCTAATGCAATTTTCTGTTGCCTTCAATAGTGCAACTTTTAAATAATCCCATTTCTCTTTGACTCCATTTAAATTGCTCCAGTCTGATAAATGACTCCTCTACCCTAATTTTAGAAAAGTCTGTTTTTCTAACGTCTAAAACTTTTGTTTTTGTGTGGTGTGACTCACTGTTCTTATATTAAACCACACTGACTGATGATCACTGGATCCTAAACTTTCACCTACAGTAATATCTGATACCAAATCTCCATTTGTTAACACTAAATCTAGTATGGCCTCTTTACGAGTTGGCTCCTCAACAACTTGTTTTAGAGACAATCCCAGTAGGGAGTTTAGAATATGTGTGCTCCTGGCACAAGTAGCTAATTTTGTTTTCCAATTTATATCAGGAAGATTAAAGTCACCCATGATGATAACTTCCCCCTTCATTGTCATTTTAGCTATTTCCTCAACTAGTAGATTATCTAACTCTTCAATTTGTCCTGGGGGCCTATAAATCACACCTACACGAGTTACTGTGTGATTACCAAATTCTAACGTAGCCCAAATGGACTCTATGTTTGCCTCACTAACTTTTATTAGGCTAGATTTTATGCTATCCTTCACATACAAGGCCACCCCTCCCCCTTTCTTGCCTTCCCTATCTTTCCTATATAAAGAGTACCCTGGTATTGCTATGTACCAGTCATTTTTCTCATTGTACCATGTCTCAGTAACAGCGACTAAATCTACACTATCAGTTGCCATTATTGCCACAAGTTCATGGATCTTATTCCCTAAACTGCGAGCATTTGTAGACATGACTCTAAGCTTATCATTTTTTAACACACTTGCTACAGGCACCTTCTGTCCTTGTTTTGGGGACAATTGGATTGATGTTTTATCACCCTTTTGCCCCCCCCTCCTAGTTTAAATACATCCTAGCAAAACCTCTGAACTGCTCACTGAGAACATTTGTTCCCTTTTGAGAAAGATGCAAACCATCTTTTTTGTACAGCTTATCTCCATTCCAAACAGAGCTATCATGAGAAATAAAGCCAAATCCTTGCTCCCGACACCATTCACCAAGCCACAAATTAAAGTCCCTAATACGCATCCGCCTGTCGTTCTGAGTGTTATGCACAGGCAGAACTTCAGAGAATGACAGTGTGGAAGCAACCTGCCGTATATCATTGGCAAAAACACTAAAAACTTCCTTAACCTCTGAAACCTCATTGCAAGCCAAGTCATTTGTCCCTAGATGGACAAGTACATCCAATTCCCCTTCCTGCTTTGCTTGCTTAACAATATTACAGATACGTCTCCTGTCTCTGTGAGCAGTAGCTCCGGGAAGACACCTCACAAGACCACCATTGTCCATCTCCACACCTCTTATAATGGAATCCCCCAACAACAATTGCTTTCTATTAGGCCTCACCATAGTCTCCAAGCCGGTCTCCACAACACCCACAGTGCCTCTCTCCACAACACCACTAGCCTCAGTGCCTCTCTCCACAACACCACTAGCCTCAGTGCCTCTCTCCACAACACCACTAGCCTCAGTGCCTCTCTCCACAACACCACTAGCCTCAGTGCCTCTCTCCACAACACCACTAGCCTCAATGCCTCTCTCCACAACACCACTAGTCTTAGTGCCTCTCTCCACAACACCACTAGCCTCAGTGCCTCTCTCCACAACACCACTAGCCTCAGTGCCTCTCTCCACAACACCACTAGCCTCAGTGCCTCTCTCCACAACAACATTATACTCTGAAAGTGCAGAAAATGAATTATGAAGAGCAACAGACTGTGCAAAATGCCTTTTATCCATAACTCTAAGTCTACCAGATTCTACAGTAATCCATCTGCCATTCCTAGTATGTCTCTGTGGCAGTGGCTTTGAAGCAGTTCCAGTCTGAGTTTGTTCACCAGATAATTTACAAATCTCAGACTTCAAAAATACAATCTCCTGCCGCAAGATAGAGAACTGTCTACAGATTAGACAACAACCAAACCTCCAAAAAGTGGAAAATGAAACAAATGCATAGCAATTGTTACACTGAACTAAGTCTGCCATTCCAATTAGGAGAATAATTTAAATCTAACAAATCTTAACTTTGTATTTATCCTCCGGAATATCTCAGATTACCTCCAGTTTATCTCCAGAATATCTCCAACTAGACACTTAGAAACAGCACTCTCCAGAATATCTCCAACTACACACTTAGAAACAGCACTCTCCAGAATATCTCCAACTACACACTTAGAAACAGCACTTTCCAGAATATCTCCAACTACACACTTAGAAACAGCACTTTCCAGAATATCTCCAACTACACACTTAGAAACAGCACTTAGAAGTAGCAACAAGCTATATTAGACAAGCTAATGACAACAAGCCTTATATAACTCCTAAAATCACCACCCACTAGGAATGTTTAACACCTGGGTAGGCCTCTGCTTATTTGCAAACAAGAGCTAATTAACCAGCAATCAATAGCAAGTAACTAGCTTAATCAAATCAAATGCCTTATAATTACCAACAGGAATTCAAACCTTGTGCAATCAGTAACCTTTTCCTACAGATGAATCTTACCTGTAACAGTAGAAAAGAAAGTTCTTAGCACAACTCTTAGACAGTTGAAGCTTCTGTAAAACTCTCCAGAATATCTCCAACTACACAGTTAGAAACAGCACTTAGAAGTAGCACCAAGCTATATTAGACAAGCTAATGACAACAAGCCTTATATAACGTCTAAAATCACCACCCACTAGGAATGTTTAACACCTGGGTAGGCCTCTGTTTATTTGCAAACAATAGCTAATTAACCAGCAATCAATAGCAAGTAACTAGCTTAATCAAATCAAATGCCTTATAATTACCAACAGGAATTCAAACCTTGGGCAATCAGTAACCTTTTCCTACAGATGAATCTTACCTGGAACAGTAGAAAAGAAAGCTCTTAGCACAACTCTTAGACAGTTGAAGCTTCTGTAAAACTCTCTGGAATATCTCCAACTACACACTTAGAAACAGCACTTAGAAGTAGCAGCAATCTATATTAGACAAGCTAATGAATACAAGCCTTATATAACTCCTGAAATCACCACCCACTAGGAATGTTTAACACCTGGGTAGGCCTCTGCTTATTTGCAAACAATAGCTAATTACAAGTGGCAAAATTATGACTTACAATACTTGTGAAAAAAGGTACCTCTCTGTATATTATATACATTTACTTGATTTGTGTGTGTTTTACCCAAATTGTGTGTGTGTCTTTCAAATATATTGAATGTGTGTGTGTTTCTTTTAAATACATTGTGTTGTGTGGGTCATTGAATATTTTCTTTGCATGTCTCCTTAAACTACCTGCCTTTCAACTGCTTTGTGTGCTTTTCAATGACCTTGTTTATGTGCTAGTCTTTAAAAAACATTGATGTTGATATGTTTTTTTTTTCAAACTACATTGTGTTTTTTTTTCAAACTACATTGTGTGTCTTTAAGCTATAGTGTTTGTGGGTGTATGTATTTCAACAATGCTGAGCTTCTAAGGCATGTTGTTATTCTTTTAGTTCAATTAAAAAAAAAATTGCCACTGAGAGTAGAGAGAAGAGTATTCTCCTTCCTTCTGTGGCGTGTACAAATTATTTTGGCTTTTACAGTAAAAATTAAGATACCTGCTAATTAGGGATTATTCCAGCTCAGTAACCAAATAATCAAAATTTTATTAAAGACAGGAGGCAAATATTTTGCTTATCCTTCTTTATTGAAACCTCCCAGAAGCAAAGAAACAGTTAAAGGGACACTCCAGGCACCCAGACCGCGGGGTGCCAACTCCCATGACCCTTAACTCTGAAAGTGTAATTATTCCAGTTTTTATAAACTGCAATAATTACCTTGCAGGGTTAAGTCCTCCTCTAGTGGCTGTCTATCAGACAGCCCCTAGAGGGACTTCCGGGTTCTTAAAACCCGAAAAGTGTTTTAAACGACACTGGACATTCTCACTCTATGCATGAGGGCCTCCAGCGTCGCCAGCATCCCCATAGGAAAGCACTGTATAATGCCTTCCTATGGGGAGGTCTAATGCGCACATGCCATTAAAAGTATGGTCTCTTGGACAAAATAAACACAACTTAATATAATTTTGTTTAAATAAACATATTTTAAATCAAAAGGAGTTTAAAAAACTAGACTAGCCATTAGCATTAGGACTATGTATTAGTAAAAATGCAAAACATAAACATAAAATTTAAATAAAGGAAACAGTATTGATGGCCACTGCTGAAGGAACGCATCGGTTGCTAGGGAGAGAGGGTCAGGCAACCAGCTGAAGAAGGCATCTGTTTGACAATTCAGCCAAGATGCAAATAAATTCAGTGTGAGGAGCCCTCAAAGGAGGTGAATGTGGTAAAACAATTAAGGATCTAGTTGTCAATCGATGGCATCCCTCTGGTGATGGGAAAACCAATCTGTAACCAGATTGTCTGGGCCTGGCAGGTATTCTGTTTGAAGAGAAAGATTTCTGTCCAGACAGAAGTGATTGAGGTCTTGCATGAGGTCATAGAACACTTTAAATTGCTTGTACACAATCTATTTATAATCTTAGAAACTGAATGGTCTGCAAAGGTTCCAGAACTGTAAATTGATAACAAAACCTAGGTCTTATAATTGTGCTGAGATCATATCCATATGATGACGAAGTGTGTGTGGATCTTGAACAGAATGTCATTCATGTCAGAATGTCATTCAAATATATAATGGAGCGAATTCTTTGAGAGCGAAGTAACGCCATGACTAGCTTCATTAACTTGGTGAAGCACCATCGTGCAGAACAAATGCCAAAGGGAAAACAGGTGAAATGCCAATTGTCTCTTTGCCATTGGAATTAAATAACTGTGCAATGGCTTTAGGTGACTGGAACCGTGAGATACGCATCTTTGAGCTAGAAGCAAGAGAACCAGTCTACCATGCATAGGAGGTTTTGTTAAATATGGAAGCCTTACATCTTGAAATGACTGTACAAGACATGTTGGTTTAGGTCTCTGAGATTGATTACCAGATGGGGATCTCCTGTCTATTTAAGGACCAGAAACATGTCACTGACAAATGTATGTGAGAAGGGCGATCGTTTTATCACTGTCCTCTCCAGTAGTTTGCATAGTTCTGCATGTAAGATTGCCTGATTTGACTAGGACATCCAAAGTGCCACCGGGTAGGCCTTTTGACTGGTAAAGGGGACAAAATCTATTTGGAATCCCTTAACAGTGTATAGGAATCGTTGGTCCTGAGAGACCATGTCCCACTGTTGGAAAAAATGGGCTAATTGGCCTACAATAGGTACATTGAAGTAAGAACATTACCTTCAACGTCAAAGAGTCCTAAATTTGCATGGGGGTCCCTTACGTCCTCTAATAGATCCTCTATTCATGAATACTGACAATTTGCATGGGGGTCCCTTACGTCCTCTAATAGATCCTCTATTCATGAATACTGACAATGGTAAGGATGGGTAGTGCCTGAATTTCAATATTCAGAGGGTCGAGGCTTGTAGCCTGTAAAGGCAGCCCTTCTGGTGGCACAGTCTCTGTAGTGACCAGCTCTCTCATAAAAAACATGTGTTTTTGGAGAGCAAAAGACTAAGGAGTCTGTAAGGAGAATTGGGCTTATTTAGTGTTGTGAAGACAGAGACGTGTTTATTAAGGTCTCTCATGAAAATGTCTCCAAACAATAAACCATTGGCTTCTGGCCCTAGTTCCTTAGAACTAGTCAATTTAGCATCTAAAAGTCTGCTTTATGCCTTTCTGTGAATATGGCCACATTGTCATTGCCCATTATAACACAGGTTGAGTATCAAATTCACCACTAGTTTGTGTAATGGGTCCGGCAATATCTAAAAAACATTTCTTGGGTTGCCTTTAGACCCTGCTTGATGCCCTGAGTCCTTGCCTGATTTAGTAAGGAAAGTGACAAGCATAGGGCTCAATTCTGGCGTCAACACCACCTTATCTGGAATAGTAGACTGGGGCATTCAGCCCCTAACTTGGCTCGGATTTCCTTTTCCAAGAGTTTGTGAAGTCACATTTTACAAAATATTTTGTCCCTGTTTTTGTTTTTGTTTTTTTGTCTAATGTACCTGTCATTGTTTAATTGATAATTTAGGACTCTTTGACAAATTCTGATGTCAGGGAATCTCGATGCACATTCGCCGGGAGAATAATTAGTGCAATATTTGTCCATCACTTGAAGGTTTTGGAAAGTAGAACCCTCTAAAAGGTCTGAATAATTCTGCAAAGTAGGTGGCAGGAATAATTAAAAAGTTTTTGCAGAAGCCTTACCTTTGCCTGCAGAGGTGCTATCCCCTTTCAATAGACATTTGCATGGGGGTCCCTTTAGATCCGAGAGATGTGAGTCTTCGGATTCAGAGTCATTTTGAGCTGGATGATTAATGTCAGTGGAAGATTGTTCACGGAAAGCTGCCAGAGCCAAGCCCACAAATCAGTAGAGATTGCTGGGTCTGTCTGATCAGTTATTCACTTCACTGCCACTTACCAAACTAAAAGTGAATAGCGAAATATATACAGCTATACACAATATTAAATCATAATAAGAATGCTTTTTCTCTGAATTAAGGCAAACTGTATGTGGCTTAGTTATTTGGGGGTTCACCCAGGTATTGAAAAAAATAAGGCCAGTAATGTCTGAGGGTCACTCAGAACTTTAGTGGAGGTCACACACAGAATAAACAGTATAGTGGGGTTTGCCCACACTGTAAGCAATCAAAGGGTTTCACCCTTGCAAAATATAGATAAAGTAGAGTGGGGTGTTACCCAACATGAAATCAGTATAGTAAACTAAAGGTTTGATAATAAGTGGTTACCAACAAATAAAATCTGCGAGTGTGCAGGGAATAATAAGTGGGGGTCAACCACAAAAAGCCCAGAATAGGAAGTGGGGGTTACCCACAAATTTTAAGTGGTGTCAGCCACAAAATTTAAATAATGCAGACAAAAGTGGGGATCACAAACACTGCAGAGGCAATAACAGTGAAGTGGGGGTCACCCACAATTAGCTGATGAAGACAAGTGATTTTTAAAATCACCACAGGTAATTATAGGGAAAAACATATGAACAGATCAAAAGGAGGTCACCCTTGGGAAACTAGTATAAAAGGGCAAGGTATTGATATAGCCTGGGGTTATACAATAACCTGAAAGAAAAAAGGTGGGGGCATCAGGTAAAAAACTAGAATATAAAATATATGGGTTGAGAAAAAGTAGAGGGAATAAGCTTAAAAAGTTTGTCTGAAACAGTTTGCACAGCTGAGGTCTGAAGGATGTAGATTTATTAGAGGAAATTCACCTCAGAATAAAAGCCCCACTGTGAGAGGTGATAGAAAAAGGCAGGGAAATGGAGAGGCTGAAAGAACCTATTGACAGCTAAAGGATAGCAAAGCAAATCCCTTTAGACAAGTAAGGCGAGGAATAGAAATCAAATAAATATGTAACAAATAAAAAAATCTATATTAAAAGGCAACTATATTAAGTTAAAATTAATTTAATTAAAACAAGTATTATCACCGGTGAGGCAAGCAGCAAAGAAAGAGGATGTGGCAGGAGTCTGATTGCGCTATATATTATTGATATACATTCTGATTGGTTGATTTTTTTTTTTTTTATCCACATTGTTAACTGTTTCTTTGCTTCTAGGAGGTTTCAGTAAAAGCAAAATATGAAGCCTCCTGTTTTGCCATAAAATTAATAACACACTCCTGAAAGATAGTTTTAAGGAGTTGGTGTCAAGGGCTGGTGTCAAGTTATTTGCAGGACTGTTTTTATCCTAAAGGATCACTATAGTGCCAGGAAAACATACTCAGGGTCCCACTCCCGCCGGGCTCTGGGGAGAGGAAGGAGTTAAACACTTACCTTTCTCCAGCGCCGGGTGGGGAGCTTTCCTCCTCCTCTCCTTCTTCCTAGCAACGTCATCGGCTGAATGCACATGCGCGGCAGGAGCCGTGCGCGCATTCAGCCAGTCTCATAGGAAAGCATTCATAATGCTTTCCTATGGACGCTGACGTCTTCTCACTTCGCAAGCGCCTCTAGCGGCTGTCAATGAGACAGCCACTAGAGGCTTTAGAGGCTAGATTAACCCTCAGTGTAAACATAGCAGTTTCTCTAAAACTGCTGTTTATAAAAAAAAAGGGTTAATCCTATCTGGACCTGGCACCCAGACCACTTCATTAAACTGAAGTGGTCTGGGTGCCTATAGTGGTCCTTAAGTTTAGGTTCTGGATCTTTTCAAAACACACATAGGAGAAGATTTAGCAAGGTAAAATAGGATTTATTCTATTGTAAATTACTAAATAATGTACTTTGCAAACCAATATAATATCTCTCAGCCTTAAACACTTTGCACCAACAATAGCACGTTTTTCTTTGATAAATCTCCCCATAGTGTGCAGAAACTCATTAAGAAGCAAGAAGGAACAATCTGGGATTGTGCTTGCTATCAGGAGCTATGCATTAGTCCCCAACAACTTCAGATTTTAAAACAATCTGCATTCATCCAAGATAGTTTGTCTATGGACTGCTTGAAGACGTTGTTTGAGAAAGTATTTTGCATAACACATAATATGTGGAAAATAATCTGCAACCTGCAAGTCATCTAAAAACATTGGCTATTGTATTGATGAACATTCATAAACTTTGAGTCAGATCAGCAAAAATGTGAAAGTCTTTATTCGTGTCAAGCAGTGTTAATCACAAGGCAGCTTCACTTACTAGAGGCATTGGAATTCAATTTAGCAAAACGTATCTTTGAAATATAATCAGTGCTTTGTTTTACAGCATGGTACGCGTGGACAAAATGGGTACAAGCATAAGAACTGAATTATCATGACTTGTGCAGTTATCTCAACGAATACTGAAGATTAATATAATAAAACCAACTGCTGATAAATAACTAGTGCCGAAGGTGAAAAGTCGTTGAAGGATAGAGGGGGATAAAAAAACACAAGAGTGTAGAGGTTTTATATTAACATTTCAGAATTTATACAGCTCCCAAATTCACCATGGTTTCTGGAACACACTTAATCTCATAATTTTGATTGGTAGCACAGGAAAAACGCTGCCTTGTGTTATGGATAATGTAGATGCTGCAGGAGTCCTGATTTATTAATCACCCAATTTACTACCTGCAGCACCTAATGTCTACATACTGCTGGGCAGCACTTTCTGTATGTTGCCCATCAATTTGTATAAATGATATATGTCAACTCAATATACAAAGCTAAGAAAGAAAACAGAAAGACTGTTTCGATATAAAACTTAAGTATACCTTTAATAAAACATCAACATATAAATCAAACATAAAACTTTGGCGGAAGTTAGTTTCCCAACACTACTGAGTGCTTTAGAATGACTTTGAGAATTTACCAGACTGCTAAGCTACAATCAAGTCCTTGTTATCACACACCAAGGTCAGGTACTGTCTCTTTAGTGCTCCATATTACTCAGATTTGGAACTTCAAGTTTTCGGCATATATCCTTGTGTTATTTATTTTTGTCATTTTTATGCATTGTATATTACTCCTTCCTCCTCTATAGAAAGGTGTATCCTTTTTTTAGACATTTTGTTGTTCTTTATGTGTGTAATTTGTACTGCAGGCTATGTGTTTGACAGACATTCTGATTTTGCAACATTTAGGCACTTCACCCTTATGATCTAGTGATACATTGAAACCTTTCACGTTGGGCTGCAACATGCTGCTTTGTTTGTATTGAAACTGTTGCCTTCACCCAGCTTTGGAGGTTTGTGTCTATCACGATTATACTCATACAGTGGGACCTTGGTTTACAAACGCGTCGGTTAATATAATTTTCGGTTTACAAATGAAAATCCATTGAAAATAATGCCTTGGTTTACAAATTGTTTTCACAATACAAAGCAAGTTTCCCCAGGATGCATTGCACCTGGGAGGTTTATAGCACCACCCCTTGCATGCTGGAGCCTGTGGGTAGAACGTGGCTTCGAGTGTGGACGTGTTGGAGCGGCTTTTGCATCGAGTTTTGGAGCAATTCTGGAAATTGTTGGCAGTTGTTTTGGAACTTTTTGGTGCATTTTTCAAGCTGTGGAAAGGTAGGGAGCTTTGTCGCTTGCATGCCTTTTATGGTGTGTTCTGCATTGTGGGTTGGTTTCCATGCCAGCTCATTTAGACTTTTTTCTGACCTCCAGAACGGATGAATTGGTTTTCAGTGCATTCCTATGGGAAACCACATTTCGGTTTACAAATTTTTCGCAATAAGAAACGTCCCGGAGAACGCAGTAAATTCGTAAACCAAGGTGCCGCTGTATTTAGAACTTCATTGACTATTCTAAAATTCTCTGGATATTCATTTTAATACTTATCTGTACAATTATTCCTCTCTAGGGGTTTTTGCAGAGATTTTACATTAGATATCTTTTTGCTATTTTTAGCCATCTTACCCCTTTGGCCGTAGATTGCCTTGGCTGCTTCATTTTGGGTCATTGTACATTGTCACCTTTTATATACTATTCTTTGTGGTTTTGTTCCCTATTTGGGATTTTCATAGGCATCAACAGCATCATATATATAAGTATCTATAGAATTGAGTGATTTGCCCCCCTAGAGGTTGTTTTTGTTTTAAAAAGAACAGGAAAACAGGAAACACTATATAGGTTTATGTTTTATTATATGTTGATATTTTATTAAAGGTATACTTACTTTTTATTTAGAGTTTTTCTGTTTTCTTTCTTAGCTTTAGAGCGCACATATTACAGGGAGTGCAGAATTATTAGGCAAATGAGTATTTTGACCACATCATCCTCTTTATGCATGTTGTCTTACTCCAAGCTGTATAGGCTCGAAAGCCTACTACCAATTAAGCATATTAGGTGATGTGCATCTCTGTAATGAGAAGGGGTGTGGTCTAATGACATCAACACCCTATATCAGGTGTGCATAATTATTAGGCAACTTCCTTTCCTTTGGCAAAATGGGTCAAAAGAAGGACTTGACAGGCTCAGAAAAGTCAAAAATAGTGAGATATCTTGCAGAGGGATGCAGCACTCTTAAAATTGCAAAGCTTCTGAAGCGTGATCATCGAACAATCAAGCGTTTCATTCAAAATAGTCAACAGGGTCGCAAGAAGCGTGTGGAAAAACCAAGGCGCAAAATAACTGCCCATGAACTGAGAAAAGTCAAGCGTGCAGCTGCCACGATGCCACTTGCCACCAGTTTGGCCATATTTCAGAGCTGCAACATCACTGGAGTGCCCAAAAGCACAAGGTGTGCAATACTCAGAGACATGGCCAAGGTAAGAAAGGCTGAAAGACGACCACCACTGAACAAGACACACAAGCTGAAACGTCAAGACTGGGCCAAGAAATATCTCAAGACTGATTTTTCTAAGGTTTTATGGACTGATGAAATGAGAGTGAGTCTTGATGGGCCAGATGGATGGGCCCGTGGCTGGATTGGTAAAGGGCAGAGAGCTCCAGTCCGACTCAGACGCCAGCAAGGTGGAGGTGGAGTACTGGTTTGGGCTGGTATCATCAAAGATGAGCTTGTGGGGCCTTTTCGGGTTGAGGATGGAGTCAAGCTCAACTCCCAGTCCTACTGCCAGTTCCTGGAAGACACCTTCTTCAAGCAGTGGTACAGGAAGAAGTCTGCATCCTTCAAGAAAAACATGATTTTCATGCAGGACAATGCTCCATCACACGCGTCCAAGTACTCCACAGCGTGGCTGGCAAGAAAGGGTATAAAAGAAGAAAATCTAATGACATGGCCTCCTTGTTCACCTGATCTGAACCCCATTGAGAACCTGTGGTCCATCATCAAATGTGAGATTTACAAGGAGGGAAAACAGTACACCTCTCTGAACAGTGTCTGGGAGGCTGTGGTTGCTGCTGCACGCAATGTTGATGGTGAACAGATCAAAACACTGACAGAATCCATAGATGGCAGGCTTTTGAGTGTCCTTGCAAGAAAGGTGGCTATATTGGTCACTGATTTCTTTTTGTTTTGTTTTTGAATGTCAGAAATGTATATTTGTGAATGTTGAGATGTTATATTGGTTTCACTGGTAATAATAAATAATTGAAATGGGTATATATTTGTTTTTTGTTAAGTTGCCTAATAATTATGCACAGTAATAGTCACCTGCACACACAGATATCCCCCTAACATAGCTAAAACTAAAAACAAACTAAAAACTACTTCCAAAAATATTCAGCTTTGATATTAATGAGTTTTTTGGGTTAATTGAGAACATGGTTGTTGTTCAATAATAAAATTAATCCTCAAAAATACAACTTGCCTAATAATTCTGCACTCCCTGTATATTTTGTATATTGAGTTTCCGCTTTCTTATTTGATCATAATGATTACCATTGTTCCATCATGTTACTAATAGTGATGTCCCGAACTGTTCGCCGAACGGTTCGCAAACGGTTCGCCAAGGACTCATCATTGAGTAAACTTTGACCCTGTACCTCACAGTCAGCAGACACATTCCAGCCAATCAGCAGCAGACCCTCCCTCCCAGACCCTCCCACCTCCTGGACAGCATCCATTGTGAAGCTGCATTCTTAGTGAGCTGTCCAGGAGGTTGGAGGGTCTGGGAGGGAGGGTCTGCTGCTGATTGGCTGGAATGTGTCTGCTGACTGTGAGGTACAGGGTCAAAGTTTACTCAATGATAAGTCCGTGGCGAACCGTTCGTGGCGAACCGTGGCGAACCGTTTGCGAACCGTTCGGCGAACAGTTCGGTACATCACTAGTTACTAAATGATATATTTCCCAGAAAACATGGAGAGTATGATTTCCCTAAGAATATAATGTTCCAAGGTAAATGATTGAAGATGGACTAAAAATATTTCAGAAGTAAGAACACTTTGTCTGGTCTGATTAATTTAGGTTCCTGCTGGTCCATACTGATGGGAACACTCGAGTATATAGAGATGCACCTGGGCATACAAAAATATCAAAGGTTACAAAGAATGGAAATAAACATTTGATACATTCCGTTTACGAAAGTATCCCACCAGTTCTGTGGAAATACTTGAAATGATGAAATATATTTTGTTACTTGGAGTACAGATCTAAAGACCAACTTGACACATCCTACCCTCCTATTTTCCTAATCCCTTCTAATGAAGTAGAGGAAGCCTGACCTTTGTTTGATCTAGTAAGAAATATTTTTTATTTATCATCATTGTTTTTATGAGTGGAGAAAAGATATACTCTTTAATTCTTTAAATATTCCAAGAGTAGAGGCAGCTTCTACAGCTTTCATTAGACGATGGTTAGTAGCTACTGGCAAACATAAAGGATACAAAGACTTCCAGTGCCCTCCTGTATATAACAAAATGCAAATATCCTGCCTTGCCAAAGGGGTGGAGCTAACCTACAAATAAATCTGATAAAAGCCAGAAAAAAATAAAGTAAGTATGATTTCATTTTATTATTAGCCTGCGTTATTTGAACGGCAGGTTCCTTGTATATTATTAGTGTTGAGATGACATCATTAAACCGTTTAGGTATTTAGCTGGAAATGTTGACCTATTTGTCCTCTGTTGCCGATGCCTTGTGAGACATGTCGAATTACAGTTCTAGATCTCATTTGCACATTTAGCATAGGATAAGACATGGCTTCTTTAAACAGATTCCATGAGAAATTTAACTTAACTTGTCTTTTACCAGTTTATTGCTGTAAAGAAGAATCACGTCAGATACAATTACCAAAAGCACCTGCACACCCATTGATTCGCATTTATCTCGACTGTGTGATCGAAGATGCAGATGAACTTAATTCATAGTACACTATTATTTCCTCGGTTTACATTCACTTGGGGGTATTGCTGCAATAGTAAAATGTATTGATCGTGGAAATGTCTAACTCTCACAGTAAGGTCTACATAAAATACATTTATTAACTGGAGACAAAAGTTACTCAATTGCCAATCTACGTGTTTTTGTTTTTCATTTTTGGGCATCGTTATAGTCAGCAAACATTGAGCTATAACAAAAATCTTTTCTGCTATTCAGCCATTGCATGTGGAGATATTCTTATATATTTTAGTACTCTCATGATCATTTCAATATTAATGACAAAATTATTTCTGAACATTTTAAAAAAAGATTACATTATTGATCAGTAAGGTATAACAATTTTGTCTGTTTGCAGTTGAACTACTCGTCTACGGTTAGAAAAAGTTGCACATTTTTTTAAGTGAACAATTTTAGGTACCAGGGGAAATATTTATCTGCTGAAGGCGATTTTTCTCCCTACTTACTGGACATTAATTTCTCACTTTTACGAAGTCATTTTATTCCCATATTAATGATGGGTGTCAACAGTTATTGTAAAAAATAATGTAGGTAACTGCTTTTTAAATGTTCTACTGTATCCTTATTTATTATAGCCAACATAAAAGGAAAGGCAATTGCCAACATCACTTAGCAACAACAGTAACCCTTTTAATTTTGCACCTGAGAGGAAACATATACATACAGTGAATACATTACAATTCTTAGCAAATGTCCATCTCAGCTTATCCCTTCTGCCTCTATCTATGTTTCAGCTTATCTACTCTATTTCATCAAGTTTTCTTGCTCTCAATATCAGGGGAGGGTCTTGACTTTAACTTTAAGTTGGCGCTCATAGCATCTGGTGCATGCAGCAGTGGTGGATCTAATGAAAAGAGTGCCCTGGTGCAAGAAATTATTTTGGAAAATGTTTCCATTTCAACTATTTTGGCTTTAACTTTGAAATTCACTTTGAATTCTTGATAATTCTCCCTTTATTGAATATCGCTGTTTTGTCTTAATGGACCATGATAATGACAGTTTATATAAGTGTTGATATCTATGAGAAATCGGCATTTTTATAAATAAATAAATAACCACTGGCTGTTTGACAGCCAGGGGGCTTCCTTGCTTCACTTAGCTCCCCTGAGTAAGCATGCCTGGCCTCCCCCTCAGATGAGGTATCAGGCCAGCATCCACAGGCCTCAGAATCCTGTGAGTACACGCACACAGCAGGTGCGCACGGGCAGAGCGCATGCACACAGGGAGCCCATTAGAGGATTCACAAAAGGAAGCTTCTGATAGGCTATTTCCATGTGAAGAAAATTGGGAGGGCTTGAAAGGTTTTTGCAAACTGTTTGAAGATATACCCCCAATGAATACATACATGAAAATGCATGTATGTATTCATTCGGGAGTACTAATCAATGATTTCTAAATTTTTGCCAGTTGATTATTCCTATAAATATCACTGCTGTGAAATGACACTGGATTTCCTCATGCTTTGCATGACTTTGGAGGGGTGGACATAGGTATGTCCACTCCCCTATTTTACTATCCCCAATACCTGAAGCCTATCAGTGGATGAATAGGGAGGCAGAGAAAATAATGTCCACCTCCTCATCGATATTTTTTGAATTGCACACACATGCTGCAAAATGGTGCGACTTTGGGGAGGGGGCACAAAGATCCCTCATTTATTTATTAATAAGCATCCACCACTCATGGGTGGGAGCTGGGCACTATCCCCCCCTCCATTTACTTAATACCCCCTGCTGCCAATGGGTGGATGCTGGATACATATTACTTAAATAGACCTGACCTGTCCTGTTACCTGTCCAGACCAATTTTGTTTTTATTTGAAGCCCCCACATGATGCCCATGAGTAGGAGCATGGGATGGGAACTGTGCAATAGCTGCTCATTTGCTATGTTGTTAATGGAAGTGGCTGTTGGCTGCTCACTACAGACATTTGATTTCTCCACTAATTATTTTTGTGGTGAATGTAAAGCTTAGAAAAAGATTAAGATCCAGCAGGGCCCTGTGTTTACCATTTTGGGTCCCCTAATTCTTCACAAATAAAGCAAATACATGGTCCTGGAGACCCTATTTAATCCCTGTAGTTAATCTGGTATAGCTCTGCAATAATTTTATTAGCATGTGTACTTCTTTAAATTATGTTAAATAGCTTTTAAATATTATTGCACTCTCACATCCTGCCAATTAATATTGACTATGGAATACATTAATATTATTTACAAGCTAACATTTCTTTTATATTTCAGTTTTTTAAAAAGATTTTTGTAACATAAAAGACCGCAGCAGTGGTTTTATTTGGATTAAGATAGCGGATATATGGTATGACTCAAGTTTTATTTTAATTTTGTGCCCCTTTCATTAGCTACTGAGAACTAATGACTCACCAGCTAGATCAGCTAATATTTGGCAGTTTTATTGACAGCCTCAATTTTACATCTTTTTTTGCCAGATTTGAACACACGTTTGTAGTAATTAATGAGCAGGGAGTGCTAAAAACATGAGTTGGCAGAATTTTTTGTCAATGTTGCTCTCTGATTAGGAGGAGAAGTGTCTGCATACACTGTCATATAAATTGGCAGTTTTAAATTATATTATTCCTTTTATAACTGCAAGGAAATGTCTACTCTAAGTTGGAAATTATTAAACATTTTCATATTATGGAATGTTTTATTACATGGACATTAGACTCGTGCAAGGCAAGAATATTTTGCTCAGCTGAACCTTTTTACAGAAAACAAAATCTTTTGGAATTACTGAATTTTGGCCGAATGCTAGTTAGGCTCAGCAGAATTCTGGAATCGAAAACAGAATTTAAGAAACAAATAAGATGAACCAGAAGCTTATGGAAGTCCAGTCGGTTCCATAGCCAGTCCCATTATTCAACTCCTTTATTTTGGCACCACAACTGAAATTCATGACCCCAACCCGAAACAAGCATGCTCGTTCATTGTGTGTTATAGTTCTAGCCCCTCTTATGTCTCTTCACAGATCCATAGGTATGCCCCTTCTTGGTTTCACCGCTCTGCCCGTGACCTTCTCCTGTCCGTTGCTCGCACCCGTACAGCCAACGCACTCTTGCAGGACTTCTCGCTGGCGGCTCCCTTCCTATGGAATAGCCTGCCTACTTCCATCAGACTCTCTGTGTCTAGTCTTCAATAGTTTAAGAAGTGCCTTAAAACCCATCTCTTCAGGAAAGCTTATGGCCTCCCAGAGTAGCCTCTACCTCACATACCTGTCTCTTGCTCTCTCCTAAAGGGCAGCACTCTACTCTCTCCTACAGCTCTGCTTCACTCCCACCCTATTTGATTGCTATTTCCTGTCCTATTGTGTTTTACAACCCAACTCCAATAGACTGTAAGCTCGTTTGAGCAGGGTCCTCTTAAACCCATCATTCCTGTAAGTTTTCTTCTAATTGTCCTTTTTATAGGTAAATCCCCCCTCTTATATTGTAAAGCACTACAGAATTTGTTAGCGCTATATAAATGGCAATAATAAATAAATAGGTTAAGTAATCCAAATAGATAAAAAATGGTTTCCACATCCCTGTTTAGATATCCACTGCCTCCTGTGTAGTAGTTAATCAGGCCTCCTTAATAGCTTCTGACATTGTTTGTAGTGAAAAAACCTTTAGGTTCACTCTGGCAAGGAAAGTGTAAAAAAGAGCAAACAAAGTTGCTATCCCTAACAGAGGATTCCTGATTAACTACTACACCGGAAGCAGTGGACATCTAAACAGGGAAGTAGAAGCCATTTAAAAAAAAATCTATTTGGATTACTTTTACATATTTGGATTATTTTCATTTTCTAATCTTATAGTATTTGTAGGTTTTTGTCAAGTTTTTATTCCTTTCCCTTTTTTTGACAAGATTTCTACAAGAAAGTGCAGGCCGCGCTGTTGGATGCATATACGCTCCGATATTTCTGTAACCTGAGCCCGGATCCGCTCGGTGCTTTTTACTTTTCTTCCCCTTGTGTGAAGAAGTCTAGGGAGCCCCACCAGACCCTTGTAGGTAAGATAGTGGCTGGAGAAAGCCGCGTTAATCGGTACAAGCTCTCGGAACTGCACAGAAACACATCCAGCTCGAGCAGACGCTGGCTCCGCCACCCCCCCAAAAAGTGTTCCTTTTAAGGAGTTTAACCCCTTAAGGACACATGACATATAATATATACATATATAGATTTTTTTTTTTACTGGTCCTCCGGTTTTCCTCCCAATAGGTTACTTGATTTGTGAACCAAATGGCAGGAAAATGTGAATATCAGTGTACTGCAAAATATGTACATATATATATGTCAGGGGTGTGGAAATAAAAAATGAAAATCTTCTTGTCCAAGAGAGTAAAAGTGGTAGCCCAATCTACTTGTCCTGACACAGAATGTAAAATTACAAAGTTTGGGGACCTTGATTAGACCTAGACATTCATTCAAAACCGAAATGCCAAATGAATACATTTTGGAGCACCACAACAAAATTTGTCATTTTGGCTGAACCAAACTTTTCACTGTGAACAAATCTAATTATTATTGAAAACAACATTAGAAATGGTAAGATTAAGGATATTATATGCTGTCCATGTGAGGGCAACAGTGTCTCAGTCAACACACTGGGCTTGTTTCTTCACACTTTTATCATCAAGTTGATAGTCATTAAAATAGTTCTGGTTAATGTTAGCAATCTCCAGCTGTTTCAAGTCTTACAGTGAGTAAAGTAGTTAAAGGGAATAATGAAGATACAAAACACAAACATTTTAATATATTTGTACAATGCATTTAATATATCCATTTATTAGTCTTTAAAAACTGCCTTCTTAACTGCCTAAAATCCTGTCTTTGTTTT
The DNA here is from genome assembly GCA_933207985.1 of Pelobates cultripes. NCBI lineage: Eukaryota > Metazoa > Chordata > Amphibia > Anura > Pelobatidae > Pelobates > Pelobates cultripes. The sequence continues at coordinate 76,104,752 of OW240913.1, read as the reverse complement.
TGCAGCAAGGCTGATATTTTTACCATGCACAAACTTCCTTGTGTCCAGAGTTCAGTTAAATGCTTCACTTAGAGAAACATTATGGACCCAGGGAGCATAATAAAACAAATTATAAACATGTTATAAAATAACAGTTCAGTGAATATACCTCAAATACATTTTGAAGCCATAACATATTTTTGTATATAGGTGTAAAAATTTATTACATTAAAAAAAGGAATACTGGCTATTTTACAAATTAAATTAAAAAAAAAAATCAGTATTATTCAATACTCAAACAATAAAGTTATAGTGTACAATACCCAAAAGGGTCTTCACTGCTACTGGTATACACTCAAAACACAATAATGCTAAATATTAAAAATAGGCTATGTTAATACAAAATCCACAGAAATGTATTTCCAATTATAAATTAAACTATATTAAATAAATGTTACAGAGCTGAACAATGACCTGAACAATGATCTCCTGAATCTTATGTTCATGCACAGATACATAAAATACAGATCACTATCACCTACGCGTGATATATTTGAACACGCCAGTTGTGCATTATCATGTAGATCTAGTTAATTTATAAAACTGCAGTAACCACCCCTGGATAACTGGTGATAGGAGAGAGCTGGAGAAATTTAAAGAAGGACAAACCTTCAAGGTCAGCACCTAGGCCAAATATTGCTTGAGCAAGGTTTCAGTTGGGTACCTTTACTGAAGAGCAGTTATTGGAAAGATTCTGTATGTTTGTATGATTCTTAAGGCATTGACTAGGACCCAGATAGATCTCAAAAAGAAGCGCACATGACATAGCAAAAATGCTCTGGTATATACATTTTCTTGCATCTGATAGCTTCCTAAACACGGAGGTCACGGAAACTGGCAGTCAATAATCCTCTTCTAGTATGCATCTCAGCCATGCCGTCGCGCCAATGCATGTATTGGGCCGGCAGTTCACATATCTGCCCAGAATAACATAAGAATTGAGCAATATTTAAAAGGTTTTTTTTCCCGTAGACTGTGTACACATGATATTAAGGCCTCCAAATCACTCTGAACAATGATTCAGAAATAGAAAGCAGAAAGCAATAAAACTTATGGCACTTTCTGACCATATTTATGTAGAAAGTTGAAACTTTTGCACTGGAACTTTGCGCCTGATCCTTTATATTTTTATTTTATTGTGCTAGAGATGTAACTCTAATTTAGGAATTATGACCAAATCTGGATTCCTTGTGAGTTATCATAACAGCTTCATACTTTGTAATTCTATGGCAGGTTTGAAAGATAATTATATGATAATTGAAAATGTCTTTGGCAAGTTAGTGTAAAACAAACGTCTGTGACATATGTATGTTGAAAATTATTGTTGTGTAGATAGCTGTGTAGAATACTTCTGCAATGATATTCCTTCATGGCAAACGTTTCAATTCACAGCGGATTATAATATATTTGTCACGCATTGTACATCAATGATAACTGATTTGTCTTTATTTTCACAGAATTCAGGATGCCCCCAGACACCTGATAAAGTCATCAAATGTATTGTGGCTTGTTCTTTCATTGATAACATGACCCAAGAACATAGCCCATAGGAAAACATAAAGGTTGCGCACAGTACCAAGATGAGAAAGAGGAAGGCAACAAGCACTAATCATAAGATTTTGAATGATGTCAGGACCAAAGTAATTCTCAAATTCTTCAGAATTAATATACATGTTACTATCATGAAGTACATACAGAGCATTTGTTGATATTAATGTTTTTCTCTATTCTTTCACAAAATGAGGCTGCACGACCCCCATTTAATTGAATGTGCATGAATGAAGAATGCAGATTATGACACCATAGCAAGAAATTTAAAATGTATTTCATAATTATATTATACCAGTTATTATAAAGTATATTCTCTGTTTACTATTAACATATCAAGTATATCTATAGACTTGTTTATTGTCACATTGCAAATTTAAGTAAATATACCCTATTTGGAAATGTAAAGGAACCATGAATTATTCAAATGTGACTTGAGAATTAACTAAAAAAATTTTAACTATTAATACATAAAACAAAATAGTTAAAATGATTAATACATATGTCTAGACTTGTGCATGGTGAGAAAATGTGGCTTGGCTGAACCACTTTCACTGAAAACAGAAAATGTTTTGGTCGCCGAACGATGGTTTGGCTCACCAGATTTCGGGATCGAAAACGAAGTTTGGGAATTATCAGATGAACCAAAAGGGATTGTAATATTTATAAGATTTTCCCACCATTTGGTTCACAGATCAAGTGAGAAAAAATAACCAATAGAGGGAATAAAATGAGGATCAGTAAAAATTGATAAATCTATATTTATATATGTATAGTATATATTTAGTAAATATATACAAATATAATATATAATATAATATATGTAAATTATTTTACTGCTCCGCCTATTTTGCCATCAATTGCTTACTTCTCATTTCTGTGAATAAAACTGACATTTAGTGACTGTCACATAACCATCATTTATCTTTTTTTTCCCCAACAATCATATCTTTTTTGGTGCCAAAGACAGAATCCATTATCATGGGCTGAAACAAACATGATCATTTTGGTTGGTTTGTGGTTTGGGTACATTTCAGCTTGAAGTTTGGGAATTCGACCAATCCCTGAATTGGCTGGGATATAGAGAAATTGCAGTTCAGACAGAAACAAATCTCCAAGTCTATCTATATCTAACAAAAACGACAATTATTAATTATTGCGACTTTCTAAACTATTAACATTATTTAATCATAGCAACTAAATACATTTCTAAAAAATAAACCAAAAAAAAAAAATGAAACAATTTAAAACTATGTATATAGCTTAATAATAGACTGGGTGACTCCTTCCTAACAGAGGGACAGCAGCATTGCCAGTAACAATCTACTTATAATACAGGCTCTGCAGTCCAGCAACAGCAATGCTGACAGTGATTGACTCACGTTACTGGCTCTACAATTAAACAGTAGCAATGCCAGCAGTGGTTCAATAATAATGCTCTGCATTTCAACTGCAGTGATTAGCCCACAATGCATATATGTGTGCTGTGTAAATATAACAATGTCAATGGTCAAAACCAGACAGTAACCTAAAGAATGTGTCATATTAGCTTCATTAGTTATGGGTTAATGCTCATGTTCTGTATCTCAGTTAATTACTTGTTTTTCTCTACAATTCCTGGTGCGAATGCTGCATTGATCACCTGGGAGACGAATGAGGGGTCTGCTACTAAACACCTGTCAAATTATATTTCAATATATACATCATTTGTATACATATAATCATTTCTTTCATCATTTGTTTAATTCATGGTGTCTAATAGCACAATCAGCATGACAACATACTTTGATTATTGATTAGATACTAAATGTAACAATGGAGAAGGAAAAGAGCCAAGGCAGTTTTGAAGATGAAGGTCATAGAAACATAGAAACATAGAATGTGACGGCAGATAAGAACCATTCGGCCCATCTAGTCTGCCCAATTTTCTAAAAACTTTCATTAGTCCCTAGCCTTATCTTATAGTTAGGATAGCCTTATGCCTATCCCACGCATGCTTAAACTCCTTTACTGTGTTAACCTCTACCACTTCAGCTGGAAGGCTATTCCATGCATCCACTACCCTCTCAGTAAAGTAATACTTCCTGATATTATTTTTAAACCTTTGTCCCTCTAATTTAAGACTATGTCCTCTTGTTGTGGTATATGCTATTGCCAGTCCCAGAAAATGCTCACCAAAACCAATGCAAATAAGCAGTATAAATCCAACCACCAAGCACTGAATGCCAGAAAAACATCAAGGAACAGGAAATGTAATAAAAAATATAAAATTGGGTTATTAACACTTGGAACCCTACACAATGTACAAAAAAATAAAACATAGTAAAAATATTGAAGTTAAATAACAGTGGTATCAATTAAACATAAAGCTGAACCTGTCTTTGTTTAATGAGATAATTATCTGTATACTGTAAGACTATAACTATATATGATTGTAGTCCAGTAATCATATTTAGAATTGTGGTCTAGCATCCTTCCCATTGCTAGTACATTAGCTAATGTTCAATTGCTTTGCTAATCTGGTTATAAAATTGATCCAATTTGTGTAATTGTTGCAATATTTCTAAACCAAAATATGCATAGAAACATATATTATACCATATCTCTCACATATAAGAAAATCAGAGAATTTAAGAACTCTGAGAACTCTGATAAGCTCAGTAACTTGCCCTTTGCTTTGTCCTCACTCAGGTCTCAAAAACATTTTTGCTCACTTGTGCCATTACAAATAGAACCTATACCATTGCACATCAGACTAATCACACCCATAAGGGTAGCCCAGAACCGAAATACCAGCAAGTCCTCAAACAATTCTTTCATCCTTCTTTGGGGCTTGCCAGGAAGGTGGAGCTGATACACCTCTAGGCACAGTGAGCACTGGGTTCACATCTGGATTACCAGTTGAGCTTAGGGAGAGCCCAAGCAAATGCATTGCAACAAAAACAGAGAGTATAGGAACTCATATATAACTAGGAACCTCTAAAACTCCACTTCATGTGGCTTTTTACCCAATAGTGTATTTGACTTTCATGCTTTTAATAAATTATGCATCCAATACATCTTAGCATAATTCTACAGTCATATAAAAGAACCAGAAGGGCATTTATTTTTTTACAAAGAAACTCTACTAAAACAGCCATACCTCCCAAAGGTCCTAATTCGGATGAGACAGACTGCAACCAGGGATTTGTTAGTGACGCATCTTGAATGTCAGTGTCATATAGGGGGCATTACTGTCATAAAGTTTAGTTCATAGCGCATGCATGCCAAGAGGACACATACACGTTAACTGCCAATTGGTTTCCTATTGGATGCATGCATTTTCTTGCTAAGGTAATGCAATTTCCACATTTTACACTCTCTTATTATTTTTTCTGTGATTTTCAATTTAAAAAAATTACCTTTTGTAAACAGAAAATAAACTTTCTTTTAGAGCAAGAGATATGCTTGCAGGTTTAATGTTTGTATACATATTTTTTTAGTCAAGATCAATGGGCCAATTCTATTGGCTTGGGCCTGGAGCTACTGCTCCCTCGACCCCTATAACAATCCAGGTCACCAGGGTTTCTATTTTCTCCACCCGAACAGAAAGTATACGACTGGACAGTTCTTTTTTTCCCTACTGAGTAGATTAACTATTTAAAATATTGATACACTGGCTTCATCATCCATCACTTTATTCAAATAGTGAATACATTGAGAAAAACATATTTTAGCTTTATAGTAATACTTCAAGCTTTCTTTTATTTAGTGATATTTAAGAATTTAGGTTAAAGAATCTGTATGCATAAACAAAACAAACAAATATAAGTTTATAAAACTGAGTTTTATAGTCTGAGTCATTTCCTGAAAAATACAATGAATATCAGTGGTTTCAAAAATCCTAGGTAAAACAACAGATTTAGAGAAGCTTGTAATCAATTCTGCATTCCAATTTGTCAACATGGCACCTTAAACCCATCTGGCTTTTTGTCGAGTCCTGAAAGACTCATCACCAAACACAGTATTGAACTGAAGTAATCTCTTACAACACATTCCCATATGCTCCACATCGCAGAGCCAAGCAAAAAAAAAACAAAAAAACACATTGGTGAAATTATATTATAAATGCCAGAATAAAGCCTAGGAAACAAATATTCTGTACCTTTACTTTACTGTTCACTGAGTCAAACCAAATTATGTAGCAGTCACACCAATGTGAGTATTCTGAACTTGGACACACTTAAAATCACTAATTTAAAATGCACTGATTCAAATTCAAATTCCTTGTATATTTTTAATTGGTATTTCAAAATATAGTGCTTGCAGCTTTTAGAGACAGGGTATTTTAATCATACTCAGTTGCTTCATAAAATCAATCTCTCCAAAACAGAACTTCATGGTATCCTTTATGGAATCAAAACACCTTTCTTTTTCTGTCTGAATATAGGTACAGAGTATTATCAACTCTATAAAGCAGGTTTGCCATCTTAAAACTAACACAAAACAATCACTATAAAGTGAAAAGTACTTGCCTTCAATAAGATGCAGCTTCCCCAGTGGTGTTCCCCAGCTCACCACATCTCTTACACAGCACAATACAAAAACAATATGTGGGAACCAGCGAAGTATCTAAAAGAAAAAAAATAAACCAAACATAGTGAAGTATAGTATGGTACAATAAGAAATGTGCTGTTTAGAATGCACTCACAGTGTGTATGAGAAAACTGCGCCTTGGGGTGCCTCCTCTGGTAAATGCTGGGGGGCTATCACCTTTTTGTTCATCCTGCTGCAGGTAGGATCCAAGATAAATCAGAAATGCTTCAAGATGATTTCTTTGGTACAAATAGATTTAAAAACAATAAAAACATTATTAAAAAATTCTGCATAACGCGTTTCTTCCACTTATGTGGACTTCTTCAGGGACAACAATAAAATAAAAATTACAAACAAAACACCCATCAAGTGTCATGCTGCCTAATATCCACTTCCCCCAAGTCCTTTAAATAGGACTAATCCCTTTCAGTCATTGGTGGTTCAGTGGGTGTGAGCCCTTTACTTTCTCCTGATAAGATGATATTCCTCCAATTTCGATGTTCCTTGGGTTCCCAAATTTATTTGGGTTCCGGCGCCATATTTTTTGCGTTCCACTTCTTAATCCTATTCACGATCACGTACTCAGGTGGTTCCGTCTGTTCATGCGTTTCACTCTGGGACGCAACCCAACTTTATTAGTAGTGATCAGTACTGTAAGAGGTTCTATGGAGAGACTGATGTTACCGTCCACAATATATTTATTGTCTTTACTATATCACACTAGGAGCTTGTCTCACACTCTTCTTTATTACCTCTCTGAATCACCCCAGGATTAAAGAAAAGAAAAGGTTTGAGTGTGAACATACATACCCCTGATGTTATGACTTGAGCATATCCTTATTTGGCTCTGTCCCATGTGAGTGCATCCATCATTTAGTACTCACTCATTTTGTTGTATTATTTAATACACTATATTATATTTCCTTTATATTTAGCAACACTATATTCCCCTTAATATAAGGGTAAGTGTTCTCATATATAGTTCTCCACAGAGTTTACATGAGTGGGTTTTTACCACTCTGTTCACTTTTTTGCATAAATTAAAGAAATTAGGGGGTTGGCGCTGTGATTATGCTCAAAATACAGACTCTGCCTCAAGGTTCATCTGGCACTGACAAAGAAGCGCAGCTGTATGCACCCTATATATACCTATGTATGGGCCATTTTAGTGCATCTTACTCTGTTCCATATCTCCAAACATTGGATGGTACAAGATAGGTTAAACAGGCCCAAAGAGGATCATCACCAGAGAGGCGACTTGTGACACTGGTAACACTCATAATGGGTGATGTGTCAAGCACACCAGGCTGACGTTCAACCTCCTGGCTGATCTCCTTAATACAGGACCATGCAGAGAGCCTTGCTGAAACACTCTCTTTCTGGTCCTAGTTCACATTGTGAGCATTTCTAATGATGTGCTCAAGCTGTTCTGCAAAAGGATAGTTCCCAGGTGTCCCCAGATGCGGAACACCACTGATTAAAATCAGGACAGTAGGACAGGACCCCGAACACTGGATTGTCCCACTGAAATACATGCCCCTGAGCTTTCTACAGCATGAACCTTGGCCAAAGAAAACCCAAGAACTGAACCAAAGCTTCTAAGTCTAAACTGCTTCAAACTGGCTAGTGTTAACCCTCTCACTACTCTAACACAACAGTATTATAAAGCCCATAGATGAACATGAACAAGGGAGGACAGCTTTTCCTGCTCCCTTACTGGTGATGAGTTCTGGCAGTAATTACCAGATTGCTTCTGGCAAACTTCTGTACATGCCAATGTCAATGTGCACATGTAGTTTGCAGGAATGAATAGTTTAATTTAAGAAAAGTGAAGAATTAGCCTGCAATTTTGTTTGCTGACTGAGCAATGATATGTATATATAACATAGCAAAGTGTGGGCTGACTTGTATTTCATCAATTTTTAAAAATCACTGCAGCTACAATAGTAAATGGAGACAGGAAAGGGGATATTCTTTAACCATAATCTACAAAAGGAAAATTGCTACGGTGCTTGTGGGGGTCACTAAATAATTCAATATTACCTATACTGGTAACTTGGCTATTTTGATGCCTTTTTAGTTTACAGGGAGTTAATCTCGCCAGCAATAGGAGCTTTAGCCCCGAGGCATACTCTGGTTCTGCAGCCATGCACTACCAACTTAAACTTTTATTGCACTAGCTTTAATACACATAGATATTTAATGGGCTGATGGAATTCTTTAAAAGGATAAATAAACTTAGTTGATGAAAAATTACAGCTTGATTTGAAATTGAAAGAGGTTGAGCATGTTGAGTACATGCTTTTTTTGTGATCAAAATGTAATTCAGGCTTAATTGGTATTTTGGTGGTGCACTAAAGAGATTTAAATAACAAAAAAAGCAGGTTTACCCTGGCTTTTCTGAGTGACAAAATGCTCAGAGCTGCAAGAAAAAATGCAATGAATGCTGCGCGCGCATTCAGCCGGTCGCATAGGAAAGAATTATCAATGCTTTCCTATGGACGCTTGCGTGCTCTCACTGTGATTTTCACAGTGAGAATCACGCAAGCGCCTCTAGCGGCTGTCACCGAGACAGCCACTAGAGGATTTGGAGGCTGGATTAACCCATTCATAAACATAGCAGTTTCTCTGAAACTTCAATGTTTATAAAAAAATGGGTTAACCCTAGAGGGACCTGGCACCCAGACCACTTCATTAAGCTGAAGGGGTCTGGGTGCCTAGAGTGGTCCTTTAAACTGCATGTAAAGTATGAGCAACATCTATCAAGTGTTAGAAAAAGTCTGGACTTTTACCGATCAACTCTAAAATGGTTTTGAGTTGAGTGTTCATTTGAACAACACATATGCAAGTTGTTATTACATGTTATTATATAGATTGACCACTAGTAGAGAGATTTCATATGACGCTGGTCCTGTTTCTCCAAGTTTAAATTGTTAAACATGCACTAACTTTACCCCATGTACTCTCAAGTTTGTGTGACTAGGGCACTTTGGATGGTGCACTAAAACAGGCAGAATCAAGTAGAATACAACCTCAGAAAGAACAATAATCTGATTCAAAGTGTAATAATAAGGCAAAAGTTCTAGATAGGCATAAAAATTGATAACCAGCAGAACACCTTCACATGGCCCAGATGAGTTACTCTTTAGGTGCCCAAAGTAGATACATCACATGGAGTCATCTACTGCCACTTCCAGAAATGCGACTGTCTACTGTTGATCTGTCATAGATCATGAACAATCTGTGTGCAGTGCCATTAAAGAAAACCACATTACTTGTGAGTTTTATGCATGTTCTGTTATAACAATGGTTCAGTTTTATCTTAACCTGAAATGCTGCTCTAAGAAAAAGATAAAAAGTCCCATTTCACATATTCTTAGTGGCTTTGAGACAAAGCTTTACTTCTTGGTACTGGTACTGTATACCGCACTCACCAAATAACCCAGGTGCTCTGAAGTCAGGGCTGCCAGGCCTCTCTTCCAAGACATGAAGAATAAATAAGGGTCGAAACTTTGCAACTTTTGCCCCAATAAAGCTGCTATTTCTGTTATCCTGGAGTGCCTGAACCATTATTTATTCTGCAAAGCTTTACTTCTTGACACTCTTAAATAAAGCATAACTGCAGAAACTGTAAACATGCATTAATAATTACAGTGATAATTTAGAGTGATTTGATCACCACCTTCCTTCTCTGTCACAGGCGTTTGTAGGATGTTGTAGCACAAGAAAACAATTACCACAATAAAATACAAATATGGTGGTGTTAATAAGAGCAATATATCAGCTGGCGGATTAAGTAAAAGGATAACTAGGGCATGATCGTTAGCACAGATATGTGTTTTATTCTTGGCAATGACATGCTTACCTCAGTGATACATGTTCATCTCGTTTGCAATGGTGTGACCTATTCTGTCACCTTTACTGAATAAACCTCAGTGATAATTGGCATCTAAAATGGATCTTTCTATCAAATGGGTAATCACTGTAAAATGAATCATGGTTTTGCTTTTTGATTTTATTTATATAAAAACATTAATTTGTATGAAAAAATGTGTTCACTGTGAAAGGCAGAAGATATTTTAAATCTACCTTTTGAAACCTAATTAATTTATTTCCTTCCCTACCAAAAAATTCATGTGTGCTTGATAAAATACTTGGAAAAAGACTACCTATATAGTAAACTTTACTAATTATTTAACTTTCAAAAAGTTAAAGTATGCTTTTCTATAATATAGAACGACAGCAAATAGCTTTTTCACACCTAACAAGAAAAAATAGACCCAAGTCTATACATTTTGTAGCATATGAAGTCTTTTGTATAGTATGATCATGATAAAACTAATTGATGCATGCAGAATATTCCATAACATCGTGTATATGTCGTACGGGTTCCATCTATCAAGCAGCTGTAATCAGTTGAAGATTTATTGCTGCAGGAAAGATAAAATGGAACTCTGAGTTCTGGACCTTTTTAGCTGACAAGGAGATGTGAAGAAAATAACTCAAACTACATAAAATTCTGAAGCAAATCTCCAAAGTCCTATTGCATATATTGAATATATGATAGAGGGCTATGGTGCAGACAATTTAATCTTCTCTTGTCTCTGCTGACCTCTGGTAAACCACTCGTGGCTCTGCCGCACATCACCACACATGATTCATCGGAGGTCAACGCGTGTTCGCAAAGATAAATTGTTTTTGCAACAGTCGAATTATATGTTCCCTGTTTATAGAATGAAAGTGATGATAAATTATTTCTGATATAATCTACACTTCTATAAGAAGAGATTAGATTAATGCGCATGGTAGATATGTAACAATACTTTATCTTTAAAACACTTATTTCAAAAACTCAGGTCCATGATAGCCATTCGGAATTAAGCTGCTTCAAATGGTGTTGGGATTAACCGTCACTGAAAGCATTTAATGTTAACTTTTGCTACTTTTAGAAATGCTACTTACAGTTTAACCATTTTTGTAACAACATAATAGCACAATGACATTTTTAAAATCACTGCCGAAAAAATGTTATTTGATACATGGGTCAATCTATTTATTTGGTAATGATGAAATCTAATTAATTAATTAATAGATCCATCAGACTTCAGAATGTACTATATGACTCAAAGCTGGGTGCTATATTAAAATAAAATGCTCAAACATCTAAGAGAAAAATGTACACTGTATTTTGCATACCATGAATATTCACCTTCATCCTCCCAGCTATCCTCACCTTCCCAGACACACAATATTTTTGAGAGAGCTGACAGTAAGTTTCATTGACATTTTACATTTCCACATTAAAAAACAAACAAATATTCGCTGCAGAATGATTGACTGCGAAGTGCCTGTATTTGTGAATTTTAATTAGTAGAAGAAGTTGTAATAAAAAAATGTAATAATACAATAAAACTTTTTTATTACATATATAATTTTATTAATCTTCATAAATTATTGAGCTCTCTGTTTATCTTTTTTGGCTAAATTGCTCATTTTAGGTTAGGTAATCCCCCTACCGTCAAATATATATATATTTTTAAATGTGTCAACTATAAATTCTGCTTCTCACGATACTGTATGTATCGAGAAAAATTTTTTTCTAAAATGTTTTAGTCTAAAATTGAGCGTCGTCTTATACACGGAATGTCCCTGCAGGGGTAAAAAAACAAAAACAAAACTTGTACGCGGGGCCTAAGTTAAGATGGCGCTTGACGCATTTCAGTGTGCCACACTTCATACACATACCTGTCCTCCCTCCCGCTGATTCACTTCTGAATGCAGTAGCAAGGAGGAAGATGTCCCTATATGGGAGCTGCAGCAAACACCAGCTCTTACCTCCAACGGAGCTTCAGACACATGCAACGCTATAAAAGGAGGAGCCATATTAAGATTTGCTCCACCTTAGGTAGGTCTTGTCTTCTGATTAATATTTATGGGGAGGAAATCTGGATCAGGGAGCAGAGGGAGTACTACTGTGATGTCCCAGCATGCCCTTACACCACCGGCTGTATTGTGGGAGCTGTAGTCTATAGAGCCATTAACACAGGATACCGTAGTACAGGGGAGGCATGAGAATCAGAAGTGTGTTGTTCTCCTCAGAAATCACCTCTAAAATATCAAAGTTGTTCTATTTGATGTTTAAAATATAGATTTTTTAATTTTGGGCTCAAAAAATAGTGGTTGTCTTATATATGGGGGCATCTTATACACCGAAGAATACGGTATATAGGGTATATAATCTGAAAATGAATTATTTCCTATAAAGTGAACTAAAATATGCTTATAAAATACGCATTATGATAGCAAAATGATTAACCACTTTTTAAGGCATGACAGTGTTTAAGCCTAAAAAAAAAAAACTAAACTTAAATGTAATTTTATCTCCATTTATGAGAACTAGAAGAAGTTAATGTATTTTTTTTTTGTTAGTTTAGAATTTGGTACTGCAATTCTCCCTTAGGTGTTTCCCATCATAGAAAGAATTCAGGACATTTTTTGAATTTTTCATTTTTCAAGCAATATTTTGCTGAGCAGACATTTCAGTGTTTAGTTTTAAATGAGGCACTGAGGAATTATTTAGCATTTCACTACAGAGAAAAATTACTATTCCTAGATCAACGTAGCTAAAATAAAAATCATAGAAAAGAAAGAAAATAAAACATACAGTGGGGTTTTGTTAAATATCCAGAAAATAGTCTGTAAGCATTTTTTGGGGGTAAAATGTTGTAATAAAAGTTTCTAAAGCCATTAATAATGGAATACGATGTAAGTGATAAACAATAGAAAGATGTGTCAGTGGGGCTAGATACCTAGCAGGTTAAAAGAGGTGGCAATTTCATGGGATTTCCTCGAGAGAGCACCGTTACACAAATGACAGATGTCTAATCCATGGGGTGCTGGCCCTGGTGCTGAATGTGTTCTAAAAGTGAAAAGCCTATAGAGATTTCAAGCAAGGCAACATCCCTAGCAAACTGTGAGCTGACAAAATGTATTTTTGTTTCGGAGTTATTATGTTTTCCACATTGTTGTTTCCTAGGTCATATTTATGGAATATGACTCAATGCACTGCCATTTAATACAGACATACCTTTATTGTTTTATCATGTTTTATTGATATGTGCTATATTATTATAAGAGAATTGGATACATTATGTCTTCTCACAATTCTATCAAGACATCCTTTTTAGAAGAATTGCAATGCAGACTTAGACTACGAGTGCACTGACCCCGAGAGATATTATTTGTTTCAATATATTGCTCTTTCTTCCATTTTCCTTTTTTTACATGCTTGAATTATTTATTTTATTTCTGACGCCCAGATTTCCCATTAATATTTATTTTTATACTTGTTCTACCATTCAGAAACAAACTTTCAAATTATGAAATTCTGAGTTATTGCTACATTAAAATTCAGGTCTCTTCTGCAATGAACCCTAAAAATACAACCAAAAAACCTTTAGAGGGTATGGTGCTCAAGGACACCATATAGGGGCAAAAAAAATCTTATATATCTAGTAGTGAGGAAGTGCCCATGCAATGTCTCCACCATTGGAACATATAGAGGCTATCACGGGAATCAAACTAACAAAGGAAGGAATAATGCATAGTCTTCCTTCTTCCTCTATTCCATCGTGTGGAGGCAAAAGGATAATATTGTGAGTAGGGAGCAGTTAAGCATGCATTCCTTCCTCCTAATCATCCATCTTCAATACATTGTTTTACCTTGGACATATATGATGGAACATATGGGGTAAATATAGACTTTATTGTGTCCTAAAGTCACAACTGAAGTAACAATACATATATATATAAAAAGTGTGGTTGTAATGAACTTTATAAAGTAATGAAGTTAGTAAAATCATGGTGGGGAACACACAGATCTAAAATGGGGGGGGGAATATATAGTGCCCACCCTGTACCCCCACCTGTGACCCACAGTGGCGTACATACCGGGGTCACAGGGGTCGCGGCTGCGACCCCTGCGAGCGTGGTATGTACGCCAGTGCATGCAGATACACACACACTTAAAGGACCACTACAGACACCCAGATCACATCAGCTCAATGAAGTTGTCTGGGTGCCAGGTCCTTCTAGTTTTTAACCATGCAGCTGAAAACATAGCAGTTTCAGAGAAACTGCTATGTTTCACTGAGGGTTAATCCAGCCTCTAGTGGCTGTCTCATTGACAGCCGCTAGAGGAGCTTCCGCGATTCTCACTGTGAAAATCACAGTGAGAAGGTGCTGAACGTCCATAGGAAAGCATTGAGTAATGCTTTCCTATGGGCGGTTTGAATGCGTGCGCATTCGGAGCTGAGAGGCGGATCAGGGCGGAGAGATCCCTAGCGCCGGACTCCCTTGCTGAAGACACACACACACTCTCACGAACAGATGTATACACACTAGCTAACAGATACACACACTCTCACGAACAGACGTATACACACTAGCTAACAGACACACACATTTACTGACAGACACACACTCAGTGACAGACATACATACACACTTACTGACAGACAGACACATACACACTCACTTACAAAACACACTTACTAACAGACATCAAACAGACACACACACACAGTAACACACTAACACACACACACGCTAACACACTCTAACACACACACACGCAATCTAACACACACACACATACACTCTAACACACACTCACACTAACACACTCACACTCTAATACTAACACACACACACACACTCTAACACACACACTCTAACACACACACACACTCTCTAACACACACACTCTAACACACACACACACTCTAACACACACTAATACACACACACAAACTCTAACACACACACACTCTAACACACACTAACACACACACTCTAACACACACACACTCTAACACACACAAACACACACTCTAACACACACACACACACACTCTAACACACACACACATACACTTTTTTTTAAATTTAATCCCCCAGCCTCCCTACCTTTTGGAGTGCTGGGGGGATTCCCTGGGGTCTAGTGGTATTACCTGGCGGGCAGGCTGGCGGGTGGGTGCGCGAGGGAGCACTCTCCCCTAAGTGCTTCCTCTTCAGGTCCCTTGCGCGCTGCGTCCTGATACCAGAGCCGGAAGATGACGTCATCTTCTGGCTCCGGTATCAGTGCGGTGCGCGAGGGACCTGAAGAGGAAGCACTCAGGGGAGAGTGCTCCCTCGCGCGCGCGCCAGCCTGAGCACCCGGTGATACCACGGCCAGCCTCAGGGGGCCTGAGGTGGCCAGCTCCTGGACCCCACAGGGGAAGAGGCTGGCCACAGTGGCATACATATCGGGTCGCAGGGCACCCGGGCCCCCTGGTGGGCCAGGCCCGGTCGCAGCCGCGACCCCTTTGACCCCGGTATTTACGCCACTGCTTTCAATTATCATCAAGTATATGGCAACATGTACTTTCTGTATTCTGTTTAAAACTGTTACTGTGTATCTCACAAGAAAGTAATATATGCTCTTCAGGACTAGTAGGAAAACTAATTTGTTTTCATTGTCATTGCGCTGTGTCTGATATTATTAGTTATCATTTTCATCACTCATGGCCTATTTCATTAGTGAGAAAGCCCCTTAAAAATTATCTCTTATGTTATGCCAAACCAATTCATTCTCTTATAGAAGCACATTTGTTTTAACACCCCTTACACCTGAATTGAAACATAAAAACCGCCAATAAATATATTAATAACTTCAGCCTACAATTTTCAGAATCAAAGAGAATTGCTAGAAATTTTGGCTATACCAGATATAATTGCATTGCAAAACAATATATTGATTGATATGGAAAATAAGATGGCAAGAGGATTTATATAGCTGGACGCATATGACTTAATTTATCTTTTGCAACTCGTATAAATGTTAAAATATGTTCATATGATTTCATATGAATTTTGATTTGATTTCTGTATCAAGTAATTAAATTTTTTGTTTATACCTTTGGATACTTTAGCATATTTTCTAGTTAATATGCCTGTTTATCAGGCACTGAGAATGAAGGTATTTTAGCACAACTTCTTATACTTTTAAACCAGGTCAGGCCTGTAGAGTTGTTTTTAGCTGGATAAACAAAATAGCATCAATGTATCATAGACTATTTGTCTTGGGACCCATCGTAAAGCAGGGTTCCAAAATGAATGCACCGGCTCCCACTGCTTAATGCATTTTTTGGTAATTCAAATTGCCATAAAAGTTGTGTTTTTAGAGATATGTCATGAAGCAGTCAGGTGAATAAATGTCCTGCGGGATTTTGTATCTGGTAGCAAGGTTCTTATCTGGTATTAGGCCTGAAATGAATTCCCATAGTCATCACAAAATAGAACAGAGGTCACAGTCACAATCCATTTTTAATTCAAAGTTTTCCTTAGTGAGAAAGAAGATGAGACTTTAACCACCCATGTATATATGTTTATTCTGTTTCATATTGGTTTTATTTAAAGACATGCTTACTGTGTCAAATGAAGGACACCTTGCTGGCTATATGTTCATTCAGATTGGGCTTGAACAGCTGGCTAATTTAAAGCATGTTGAAAGGAGAAGGGAGGAGCGATCACTTGAAGACTGTGACTATGTGACACATACATCCATTCTTAAAAACCACCATGTCATACCACTAAGAAAGGATTATTAATAATAAAATGGTATTCAACCAATATCAAGTACTTATAAATAATAAAAAATAATAAAAAATATCAAATGAAAAGAGATTGATTTAATAGCACGGAATGTTTTTTCTTGGTTTAGGTTTTCTAGAATATTGAACATTACATTTATATTTCAAGCAATACATATATCTTTATTTATATAGCATCAGCATTTCTTATTTAAAATGGCAGAGCTGTTTAAATTTAAATTTTTATCAATTAAACTGTTAATAGCTCCCGACTGATTCCTCTTCTGCAACTGTCACTAGTCTAATACTATCCTTACCTTTTTTGTGTCATTTTACCCCACTCCCTCTAGCATGTAAGCTCATTGAGCAGGGCCCTCAACCCCTCTGTTCCTGTGTGTCCAACTTGTCTGGTTACAACTACATGTCTGTTCGTCCACCCATTGTAAAGTGCTGCGGAATTTGATGGTGCTATATAAATAACATAATAATAATAATAATAAATACACACACTGCTGGGTCCTCTGAGGATGAGAAAGAAGTAGTTCATGAGTGTTAAAGAGATATGACTTGATGAGAAAAGAAATTGAAGTGAAAAGCAGAAACTTGACAATCAACCTAAAGATGTTTAAAGTAGTACATTTGGTACATGGGCACAAAGGACATAAGAAAATGAGTTGGGCAACATAAAGAAACCTTTACAGGGTTATTCACTAAAGTGAAAATGAATTTCAAATTTAAGGTCAGAGTAGCCGAGCTGAGAGCATAGCTGGCTTAGAGATGTTTTTCTCATTTTGGCTATTTTGACCTTAAGTCAAGATTGTTAGTAAGTAGAATTTTGATTTAACTTTTCCCTAAAGTAATATAGTCCTGATCTTTAATAATTTGCAAAATACCATATTGGAACATAAGACGCACTGGCATATAAACGCACCCATATATTTTAACTTGAAATACAAAAGAAAAAAAGAAAACCACTATTATTACCATTATGATAAACTTTAGGTTATGAACTATCAAATCCATTGAAATATTAATCCTCGTTATCATGTTCACTGTTAATGGTAGCAGCATATTTTAAACATATAGAAGAAAAAATGCCTCCTAATCTTACCTTTACCTCCCTATTCAGTTACTTGAGCTTTCAATTCCCTCCAGCATTCCCCTAATCTCACTAATAGCTCTCCATTCTGCACCTTCTCCAACTCATCCTCTCAGCCTCCCAGCCCATCCTTAAACCCCCATCATGTCCCTAATTTTACTAATCTCTAACCAGTCTGCCACCTTAAAGTTTTGTCCTTCTCTTTTTGTCCTTTTCTTTTTCCCTTCAAAAGCTTTCGTCCTATTTCTCTTCTTTTTACCCCGTCACCCTTTATCAGCACGGGCAGGAGCTCAAAGCAGAGAGTGTTACTCGAGATCCTGTGAGGTTGTGTAACCCAGTCCCCAGAAACATGTCAACATGGGCCCTCTGTTGGTGCTGTATGTGGAGTGGAGACTGAGGAATGCTCAAGAGATAACACTGACAGGGGGTCTGGACCGCATTCCAATTTCCAAGATAGCTGGCTGTAATACAACAATTACCATACTGTACAGTAATTCTAATGGAGACAATCAACAGCATAATATACAGCAATATGAAAAAAGTAGCACATATTTTAGAATGTGTATATTAAAATCCTTTTCATTTCATGTGCCTCCAATAGCTACAAAACATAGAGCATTGACATTTTCATTATATGCATGTTTAAATAGACAGGCACACTAGATATTTTTGTATAATCTCCATGTGTATTCTTGCAGCTTTGCTACCACTACTGTCATATTAAGGGTTACTGCAATTTGGAACTACACTTTGCATAAAATATATTAAACCTTTTTCTCATTTTGATCACCCCACTTCTAATGGAGGTAACCAAATCAAGTACACTACAACAATTTCATAGTTCTTGCATTTAGAAATGAGTTATAAAGCAGTTCATGATGTTTATACATAAGCGTTTCTCAAAAAACAGGAAAATGTACAATGAAGTACGTGATCAGAGTAAATAAAGAATCCGATTAAAATAAATTACTATTCTGTATTTTTCATACAGGCCTTGGAGGTAATTTTAAATGACTTGTATTACAGTGTAGCCTCAAATCACAGAAATATCACCTTTTCGCAAAATTCCATCATGGTGCAGCTATTAACTTATAGAACGCATCCTTCTCGTCTGCAAAGCACCTAGGCACAATTCAATCCTATAATACAATTCCCAGCAGTGTAAGTCTCACAGCACCCTGAATAGCAAGTATGTCAATGTCTCTCCAATGCACAATAAACTGTACATTACTTGATGTCGCAGAACAGCAATATGCCACTAAACTAGATACAACAGGAAAGCAATGCTAGGAAAATGTGATAACATTTCACCAATATATTGCTATTTCTGCTTTAGTGAGATGTTTCTAAACAGACTTGCAAGGAATTTTAGAAAGATCCTAAAATAAAAACCATTAATTAGATGGAGGAAGGAGCATAATATTTGGACCAGCTAAGGGGTAAACTAACAAAACTGTATCTGTCCTCCTGATTTAGGCACTGATTTTAAAAAAAAAATGATTTTTCTTGAAGATACAGTAGCATTTTGTAGTGCTTGATGGATTGCTCTATAAGACTGATACCATGTGATGTACACACATATTTACAATTTTACCCCTTTACCTTTTAATAGACAACTTTCTTGGAGCATTGGTTAGAGTTTGGGACAGGAATTCCCTAGACACCAGCTGAATGAGACCTTTCAATCCTATCAAGGGCATGGACCTCATAGGATCTGTGAGGCTTTTTTTAGACTATGTTGCCTTTTGTATGTTTATAGACTACTTCCCTGGCTAAGGTTCCCTTGTATTTACTATGAAATTTTTTTTTGTTTTTTTTTAACTTTCACACAACATTTTATGTAATTGATCATCTAGGGGCCAAGGCAGAATTTTTGGAGAGGACCTAGAGCTATTCCACCCCCAAATAAAATCAATTTTATTTTTATTTTGGGATTTCTCTTCGGTCAATATTTTTTTCAAGATGCCCATAATATATATCTTTTGTATTTTTTTTAGTATACTAACTTTCTGATATTGTTATTAGAGTCTATTTTCTCAGTAACCCTTAGGGATGTGCATGGGGAAAATATTCGGTTCGGCATTCCGAAATTCGGGACTACGGCACTTCGGAACTTCTGAACTTCGGCACTTTGGTTCGGTTTGGAACTTCTGAACTTCGGCACTTCGAAACTTCGGGACTTCGGATATGTTCTCTTGCAGCCACGGTATTAGGGAGCTATCTACCAAAAGGCTGAAAAACCGAAATTGGTCTTTCAGTTAAATTTACTAATACTAAGTAAAGATTACTTAGTATTAGTAAATTCTGCCCCTATTTGCTATACCGCGAGTAAGGGCATGTCTAGTAAACAGTGAACAGTCTGTGGCTGCTCACTGATAAAAAAACAAAACAGTATCTCTATTAATCAACCAATCAGAGTGTTGTTATGAGTCAAATTACACAGTGTGGGAAAATTTCAAATAACTTTTCCCACACTTTGTAAAATGACACAGAACACTCTGATTGGTTGGATTTCAAGCCAACCAGAGTGCTGTGACAGGTAAATGTAGAGACTTACCTGTCAGTCCCTTCATTTACCTGTCAGAGCACTCTGAAAAAATAAGATTTTAGAAAAGAGAAGACATTAAATGGTAGGTTTTATTTCTTTTTTTACAGGTACTTAGTTATAGTTCCCCCCGCACTATTGTTGGGTTGAGGGGGGTAGGTATGGGTTTATACATTTTTTGGGGGGCAGAGGGTGACTAGGGATTTAGGGAGCCCTAGTCACCTGGATGGCTTAAACCAACCAACCAGAGTGCTCTGAGCCTAATTGCAGGGCGGGGCAAGGGTTTATAAGCCTACCCCCACCCTGCAGAGCTCAGTCTGCGTGGTGTCCTCCATGGGTGAAGATGGATTACTTTTGCAGCATCTGGGGTTTTTTTTTTTTGCGCTCTGTTTTTTTTTTGTTTTTTTTAAAAGTGCGACAGGTATTATGTTTTTTTATTTGGCTTTTTTGGGGGCCGAAAAAATAAGATTTTAGAAAAGAGAAGACATTAAATGGTAGGTTTTATTTCTTTTTTTACAGGTACTTAGTTATAGTTCCCCCCGCACTATTGTTGGGTTGAGGGGGGTAGGTATGGGTTTATACATTTTTTGGGGGGCAGAGGGTGACTAGGGATTTAGGGAGCCCTAGTCACCTGGAGGGGGTAACATTTTTATTTAGGCCCCCCACCAACCCCTCAGGGGTGGGGGCCAGGGGGGAGGACAAAAGGTTCCCCTCCCCTTATTCTACTTTATGGCCCCCACCCGCCACTCAGGGGTGGATTATAGCCCCCCCTTATTCTACTTTAGGGCCCCCCATATTCTGATTTAGGGTCCCCACCCGCCGCTTAGGGGTGGGGGCTGGGGTAGGACAACAAGTGTCCCCCCTTTGAAGTAATTTAGGGCCCCCACCCACCACTCTGGGGTGGGGCTGGGGGGAGGACAATAGGTGTCCTCCCTCATTCTACTTTAGTACCCCCATCCGCCACTCAGGGGTGAGGGCCGGGGGGAGGACAATAATTCCCCCCTTTTCGGATTTAGGGCTCCCACCCGCTGCACAGGGTGGGGGCCAGGAGGAGGACATCAGACCCCCCTTATTCTTATTTAGGGCCCCCACCCACTGCTCAGGGGTGGGGGCCGGAGGGGACACGATAAATTTGCTTAGTATTAGTAAATTTGGCTGAAAGACTAATTTAGGTCCTTCTGCTTTTTGGTAGATATCTCCCTAATACCGTGGGAATTAGGGAGTTATCTACTTACTCATTCCAATCCATCGACTGGCTAAGTAACTTACATTTTATATGAACGTGTTACTTGATTGTTGTAAGCGTTGAAATTGCTTACAGCTGAATTCTGGCTATGTGTGTATACTTTTTATTTAAACTGGTATACAGTGTAACATTCTTCATTCTTCCACTGAGTATATTAGTACTTCGGCAATTATGTGCTTCGGCACTTCAGCTATTCAGACATTCTGCGCTTCAGGACTTCGACACTTCGGTTTGCTTCGCCATTCCGAAATCTGGCACTTTGGCTATTCGGACAGTCGGCGCTTCGGGACTTCGGCAGTTTGGCACTTCGGAAATTCTTATTATGTGTTCCTATATGTTGCCCTGTATGATTTGGTTATATGTATTAGATTGACTGTGTCACTGTAAGTTTGATGTAATGTTCACATGGGATAGTCATAATCAAAAATAAAGGTGGTTGTGTTAGTTCCATTTGGAACTGGGTGCCCTGGTTGGTTTATTCAGGGATCTCAGTAGTAGAGTTTTCAGACCTGGTGGCTGGCAGCTCTGGTCCCTGATTCCTGGTACAAGTTATAAAGAGTTAGAACTGAGATCCACAGGTGTCTTTGTAAAGGTAGTATCTGGTCACAGTGTAGGCAGTGGTGTGGATACCTGCCTGGAAGAGGAGTTGAAGAGACAAAGGGATGATACCTGCCTAGAAGAAGGGAGCTGCAGCATGGTCCAGAGTGGAAGAAGTCCTCAGCAGCTACTTAAAATCAAATATCTCAGCAAAGAAAATTGGGGATTCCTTTCCACTATACGGCCATGTTGTGTTAAGTCCACCACTACTTCCCAGTACCCTAATATAGCATCAAGTCCTTTTAAAGTCCTTTGGCGTGTGAAGTTGCAAAGTTTCCAATGGTTCCTTAAGATTACTTAAAATACCCCATTTTAACAGGTCTGAAACTGGTAAAACTATTGTTGTAAAGTATTGGAATCATGGAATTTTGAACACATAAATGTAATTAAAGGGCTACTCCAAGCCTTATAGTCCCTGAATCCTGCTGTAGTGGTTATGATGCCAGGAGCTCAATATTACCATTTCTATGTAATGGGGCAAACTGTTTTGCAACAGTTTGCCCTCTTACTTGGGTCCCTGCCACTCACCGAAGGTCCTCTATGACTGGTGTTATGCATTAGACTTTTGCAGAACTGTCTCTCACCAATGAATGACCCTCTGTAAATAAAAATATGCACAGACTTGACATTAGCTAGTCTAGAACTCTTGTTTCAGCTACTTTAAGTTACACCTCTAGTGGCAAAGGCGTGAAACTCCATATGTGAGTGTTTCAAGTGTTTTTCAAGTCACCGATGTAGTCATGGTGCTTGGAGTAACCCTGTAGCAGCTTTCCAGCCGCTATTAAAATGTTGATAAATATTGAAAATGTCATTATAATTTCCGTATGCATTATCAAAATTAGCAACTTGTATGAATTTGTAAAGCTCTGCAAATATATTTATTGAAACTAACACATTTGGCTTGTTCCAAAAGAAAATCACTCAATCTAAAAGGTGGAAAAGAAAATCTAAACAGAGCACGTATCTTTACAAATGTTCAATATAGTTGTATAATACTGAGCTTTCTAAGAAACAGAAATATTTGGTTGTTGCCAAATTAATAAAAATGGGAATGATCAAAAAATGTATAATACTGAGCTAAAGAAAAGCCAATGGTAATTATTTACACAGAAAAAGTAAACACCCCATGCATAAAAAGCATTAAAAATCAATTAAATTTTCATTAGAAGCAATTAGGTTATAAAATATGCTAAGAACAGTCAGAAGAGAAATTGGAATGCCACAAGGTATTTACACAGAAAAACATTTAAGTCTGTGCAATTAGATATGTTTGAATTGTAGGAATATAATGCTATTTCTTAACATATGAAATACAATAAGAAGGTAGAGATCTCTGTTCATCAGCTGCTTGAACACAGAAGGTGGCAATGATGTAGTCTATCATAAATGAAGGGGTTAAGTACATTCTCCATAGCTGAGATTGAATATATTTTATTTCCTAGTTAACATTGCAGTTGCAGCTTCAAATAATACAATCATTTTTGTTTAGAACTGTAAAGATAATTTACTGTTAGCAGATGGCTTCGAGACACAAGGGATGGTCTCAGGAAATCCTGGTTACCTGACCTCTTCTTATAGGAGAAATCACTACTTCAAAACTCTAAATCTATACCTTCTGCTTCTTCTTAATGACCCACAACCATCTGTTAAGACTACTATAATTATTACTGCTGTCAAAAGAGTATTGGAGCAAGTTGGAAGAATTATAGATCTTGGCAAGTTTTTCAAGAAATAAGCTCAAGTTACCCAAAAATGATTTGCACATTTATATTTTCCTTCTAACAACTATTAGGTTGAAAATTAAAATATCATGGAAAATAATTTTTTTGGTTGAAAAAGCAAGTAATATGAGATTGTTGTCTACACTAAAACAAAATGCTGTAGAAATTCAACGGCCCAAGAACCTCTTTAAAAAGATATCAACCCAATCATTTGCACCATCAAAACAATTTTCATCATTAACCTAAAGACTAACAACTTTGCAACCTATAACAGAAGAAATCAGGTCACTCTTTTCAATACACCTTACCTTCTACTCTTCTTTTACAGTTTTTCTGCACTCAGTAGTAGAGTTTTCAGACCTGGTGGCTGGCAGCTCTGGTCCCTGATTCCTGGTACAAGTTATAAAGAGTTAGAACTGAGATCCACAGGTGTCTTTGTAAAGGTAGTATCTGGTCACAGTGTAGGCAGTGGTGTGGATACCTGCCTGGAAGAGGAGTTGAAGAGACAAAGGGATGATACCTGCCTAGAAGAAGGGAGCTGCAGCATGGTCCAGAGTGGAAGAAGTCCTCAGCAGCTACTTAAAATCAACTATAAATACTACAGCGAAGAGCTTTATATTGTGAGAATCACAAGACCCAGACCTACATTTTGATGCATAGTATGTCTCTAAAGTATTAAAAATGAAGGCACAGTCACAGTTTAGAAATTGCACTTCAAATTTGAGGTTTGTAGAGTGACGTTTCAATGAATGTCAATGGACGGCGTTAGTTGCAAACAAATGATTATATTGTGAAAACTATCAGGACTATGGCTTAGCCGTTGACATGTTTAGTGGCAGCAGGGATAGCTGAACGTTTTGATATAAGATTTGTGTAGGTGGGCCTGAAAAAGAGGGAGTGGTGGCAGTTTAGAAATCATGTCCTGATTTTTCATCTTTTGCCAGCTCCCACTCTAGCTTTGCCATTCATTCCTATGGGACAAATTTCGCCACAAGAACAACGATATTCCGTGAACCATTCGGCGAAACGTTCCACAAAGTAATAGCAATCCGATCGGGAACAATCTGCACGTTTTGGTAAAATTTTGTCTATGTAGTGTAAAAACTGTGGGAGGAGTTAGGGTGGCAAATTTTGCTATAATAAGAATAATAATAACTAGAAAAGTTACAATTTCTGGGAAATTGTGTGAAGTGTTCTTGCCTCCACCTGTAGTCTACAACTGGAGTGGGCGGAGTAACTGTTATCATTTACATAGCACATTTAATTGCAACGTTGTTGCACAGTTACATTAAACCATACATTTATAAAAACATTAGCAGGTGTTCAAAAGGCCCTGTCTATGACATCACTTGCTGCTGCAGCCTTGACAGGTCAGAGTATTTTGGTGGTTGCCATCTTCAAACGGTCGTATTTTAAGAACTATAAATCCTACAGCGAAGAGCTTTATATTGTGAGAATCACAAGACCCAGACCTACATTCTGATGCATAGTATGTCTCTGAAGTATTAAAATTGAAGGCACAGTCGCAGTTTAGAAATTGCACTTCAAATTTGAGCTTTGCAGAGTGAAGTTTCAATGAATGTCAATGGACGGCGTTAGTTGCAAACAAATGGTCATATTGTGAAAACTATCAGGACTACGGCTTAGCCGTTGACATGTTTAGTGGCAGCAGGGATAGCTGAACGTTTTGATATAAGATTTGTGTAGGTGGGCCTGAAAATAAGGGAGTGGTGGCAGTTTAGAAATCATGTCCTGATTTTTCAGCTTTTGCCAGCTCCCACTCTAGCTTTGCCATTCATTCCTATGGGACAAATTGCGCCACAAGAACGACGATATTCCGTGAACCATTCGGCGAAACGTTCCACAAAGTAATAGCAATCCGATCGGGAACAATCTGCACGTTTTGGTAAATTTTGGTCTATGTAGTGTAAAAACTGTGGGAGGAGTTAGGGTGGCAAATTTGGCTATAATAAGAATAATATATATGTGAGATAACAATATGTGTTCTTGCAAGAACACTTAATAATAATAATATATATGTGAGATAACATTAAGTGGTCTTGCTATGCAAGAACACTTAATAATATATATGTGAGATAACAATAAGTGGTCTTGCTATGCAAGAACACTTAATAATAATATATATGTGAGATAACATTAAGTGGTCTTGCTATGCAAGAACACTTAACTAAGCCTATTTATTAACTTAGCCTATTTATTAGCAATGTTGACAAATCAAGGATGTTGATACACTCCCAAATATATTGCAGAAAAAAATCTAATATTCGCTAAACAGTGAGAGGGCTAAACAAATCTCTATAGATCAAGTGTTACAATGTTCTTATCCTTATTCCTAATTGAGGTAAAAAGTATCAGTTTGCCCTTGTAATGGGGTTATGGTATCACAAATATAGATTACGCAAACAGTTCTATCATACTTGATGCTTTCCAAAATACATTATACAGTGATAGGAGGAATAGGATATATATATAGAGAAAGGGCGTTTCTCCCTGTTCATCTAGCTGGATAGGTTAAGGAGATAAGAGATAAGTGAAAGATTTAAATAATCATGTTTAAACTTGTGAAACACAAACTGTGAACTAACTTGCCCATCCAAAAATAGAACAAAAGACAAAGAAACCTGATGCGTGTTTAGGTGCACCCTCTTGTGCGCCTTCATCACTTATCTATTTTATCTACCATTCTTTCACTGCCTCCTCCAATTTCTTCCCTGATCCACATTTTGAGATATTTTCTCATTCCACAACCTTTTTCAACTGGCATAACTTCAATTTCAGTTTTGGTTCCCCATCCTATTTACACTTGTTGTTGTTCACCAGTAATAACTCTTTTCTTTGGATTTTACCATTATTTAAAACTTTTTTATTTATATTTTTCTCTTTGCTGTTTTAATTTAAAAACCTTTTGACCTTTTTCTTATATTTTCTCCTTTATTTCCACATGTGTGGGATTAGTATTGCCAGTATAAACCCACTGCTGACTCACAGAGTTTGCTCACTGGAGTTTGCTTGAAAGTAGGCTATTTAAAGTAGTCTCTTTTAAGTAGGAATTAAAACAACAGGAGTTTCAACTAAAAGTAAGTTTAAACCAAGAGGGTAAACATTGTTGTGCTCACTTGTGTTTTTGGTAACTGGGGATGAGTAATAGCAAGATTGGGTGTTTTACTCAGTGCACATCGTGTTGCATGCATGCATGTCTGGATGAATCTGTCCAGAATCCATACCTCTGTGGCGGGTGTGAGGAAGTGGCTTTTCTGGAAGCTCATATTGAGATCTGGAGAGGCAAGTTGCAACACTGAGGGAGATTGACAATCTTGAGAGGAGTCTGCTTCTCACTGAGCAGAGTTTATAGGGGGCAGGTAGTGGAGTGGGAGGAGATTAGACAGTTGGTGAACAGGCACATAGCTGGGTAACAGTAGGGCAAGGAAGCAGTGGGGGAGGAAAGGTTTAGCTTGTCCTTATCTTGGGCAGTCCAACAGATTTGCCCGTTTGAGTGAAGATGTTGGGAGCATCAATGAGGTTCAGAGGGTAAGGAAGGCTAGACAGGTTGTGGTGGTAAGGGACTCTATTATTAAGAGAGTAGATAGGGTAATCTGACACTTTGTTCGTCTCAACCAGACAGTTTGTTGTCTCCCGGGTTCTCGGGTCCGGCATGTTACTGACAAAGTGGAGGGATTATTGGGAGGGGCTGGGGATGACCCAGCTGTCATGGTCCATGTTGCTACCAATGACAAAGTCAGAGGAAAATGGAAGGTCTTAAAGAATGAGTTCAGGGAACTAGGAAGTAAGCTAAAGAAAAAGAACCTCCAAGCTAAAATTTTCAGAAATTCCTGTGCCGCACGCTACAGCAGAAAGGCAGCGGGAGATTAGAGAGATCAATGCGTGGCTGAAGTCTTGGTGCAGGAAAGAGGGTTTTTGGGTTTTAGAGCACTGGCCCGATTTTGCGCTTGGGTACAACCTGTATAGCCATGATGGATTGCACCTAAACGGAAGAGGATCTGCTGTGCTGGTGGATAGGATGGCTAGAAGGTTGGAGGAGATTTTAAACTAGTAGTTGGGGGGCAGAGTCATAGCAATCTAAAAAATGGAGATTGGATAGAAAGGAGATGGGCTTTAGCTTAGTATAAGGGGGGAGTAGATCAGGGATTGGCAAACTCAGAACAGGGAGGTATGTAATATTGATAAATATTCACTAAAATTACAAATGACTGGGGGCGTGACTTAACAACGCATGGCGGCGGTCGCTTAATCCACAAGCTCTGCCGACCTGTGGATTTCACAGTGAGATACACAGCCCAAATCTCGAAGGAAAATAGTCACTCCTGAATGGGATTGCGACCAAATCCGGTAAGAAGCTCCGGCAAAAAACGATACACTCACACTTAACCATCACGCGAGCACTGCTGCAAAGGGAACAAAATGGTGGCAGAGAGCCGAGTTCTCCTGCCACGGAATCGGATGCAGGAGATAGCCAACACAGCCCCACTCCCTCTTACCTGAATCCTGCCACTGATGCCTCAGTGAGCAGTATGCTCCAAAGTTTAAAAATGACCTTACACTTACTTCCTGCAAATAGTGTCTGATATCAGAGCAGACATACAGGCTATAGGTGACCGGACAGCGCACTTAGAAGAGAGAGCTAATGGGATGCTGGAAGCACACAATGCCTTAGCAGATGCTCATTCAGCTCTTGAAAATAAAGTGAGATTCTTGGTGGGGAAAATAGCAGACAATGAGGAGAGGGATAGGAGGAATAACATTAGGCTTTGTGGAGTGCCCGAAAGCACAGGGCCGCAAGACCTGACTGAATTTGTCCAAGAACTGTTCAAAACCCTCATACCCACACTAAAGGAATCAGACCTCCAACTGGACAGAACACACAGGCTTCAAAAGCCCAGGCATCTACCGGCTTCTATTCCCAGAGATGTCATCACCAGAGTACATTATTTTACCTTCAAAGATCGCATAATGCAATCTTCAAGACACAATGCTGCACTTCCAGAGAAATTTGTCGATATCAAGCTGTTCATTGATCTATCATTATCTACCATGTATAAACTGCGCATGTTTGTGCCCATCACCTTGGGTCTCCGCAAGGCGAACATTGTCTATAAATATGGATTCCAGTGAATTTGCTGGTTAAATGGAATGGTACAAATAAAGCAATTCTCACGCCTGAAGATGGCATGAAACAACTCAACTGTCAGGTTACCTTATGTATCAGTCAGGAGCATGTGCCAGGCTGGCATCTCATTGCAGAGTTATGGGGACACTCCTACTATCTTTTAGCTTGTCCCTGGTGATTCCCACGTCAGCCACGATAACCCTGCCTCCTTTTATGACACTGCTAATGAGCGCCAACGTCATGACGCTAAGAATGCCGCGGCCCGCCAAGTCTTCCCCCACTACTCTCTGGGAAACCACACCAACCTGCGGCCTGTCTTGCCGCCCCACGTTTACCTACTAATATAGAATACAACAGGCTACAAATATGACTATTAAAATATTCTCTCTCAATTCTAAAGGGCTAAACTCACTTAACAAACGCAGGCTGGCCCTCTGATATGCCAAAAAACAAGTTGCACAGGTGGCATATTTCCAGGAGACGCACTTTAAGTGGGGATCCAGACCCAAGTTTACTTCCCATTGGTTCCCTTCAGACTACCACATCTGCTACAGTAGGAAAAAAAAGAGGAGTGTCTATACTTATAAGTAGAGAGGTGTCCTTTTCCCTGGTTCGCAAAATAAGCAACAATAAAGGAAGATATTTAATTTTTCAATGCTACTTTAACAACAACTCCTACACGCTAAAAAATGTCTATGGTCCAAATGGAAATCAACATCAGTTTCTAACCGTTTCAACAATCAGTTTTCTGCGCAGCGGGTGGGGGCCCACTGCCCCCCCCCCGGCCCCCACCCCTGAGCGGCGGGTGGGGGCCATATTGAAAATGAGGGGGGAACCTACTGTCCACCCCCCCTCCGGGCCCCACCCCGGGCGGCTGGTGGGGGCCATAAAGATAATGAGGGGGGGACCTACGGCCCCCCACCCCTGGGCTGCGGGGCCCTAAGTAAATTCCCCTAAGGTGACTAGGGGTCCCCAAGCCCCTAGTCACCCACCCCCCCCAAATAAAAAGTCCCTACCTACCCCCCTCACCCTAAAAAATAGTGAGGGGGGAATAAAATAACTAACCTGTAAAATAAAATTAAACTTACCATTCGACGTCTTCTTTTTTCTCAAATCTTCATTTTTCAGCCCCAAAAAAGGCCAAATAAAGAAAGGGCCAATATAACCTGATTGGTGGGAAAAGATCTTTGTCATTTTACACAGCGTGGGAAAATTCAAAAGAACTTTCCCACGCTGTGTAAAATGACACAGAGCACTGTGATTGGATGGCTTGAAATCCATCCAATCACAGTGCTCTGTGTCATTTTACACAGCGTGGGAAAATTGAACTTTCCCACGCTGTGTAAAATGACACAGAGCACTGTGATTGGATGGCTTGAAATCCATCCAATCACAGTGCTCTATGTCATTTTACACAGCGTGGGAAAGTTCTTTGGAATTTTCCCACGCTGTGTAAAATGACACAGAGCACTGTGATTGGATGGATTTCAAGCCATCCAATCACGGTGCTCTGTGTCATTTTACACAGCTGTGTGGGGAAAGTTCTTACACAGCGTGGGAAAATTCCAAAGAACTTTCCCACGCTGTGTAAAATGACACAGAGCACTGTGATTGGATGGCTTGAAATCCATCCAATCACAGTGCTCTGTGTCATTTTACACAGCGTGGGAAAATTCCAAAGAACTTTCCCACGCTGCGTAAAATGACACAGAGCACTGTGATTGGATGGCTTTCAAGCCATCCAATGACAGTGCTTTGTGTCATTTTACACAGCGTGGGAAAGTTCTTTGGAATTTTCCACGCTGTGTAAAATGACAAAGAGCACTCTGATTGGCTTAAACCCACCAATCAGAGTGTTCTTAGCCTAATTGCAGGGCGGGGCAATGCTTTATAAGCCTTCCCCCGCCCTGCGGAGCTCAGTCTGCATGGAGCCCTCCATGGGTGAAGATGGATTATTTTTTTGCGCTCGGGTTTTTTCTTTTTCATCTGGTTTTTTTTTTGCTCTTGGGATTTTTTTTATTTTTTTTAGGGGTGAGGGGGGTAGGTTGGGACTTTTTATTTGGGGGGGGAAATTTACTTAGGGCCCCCACCCCGGGGGGAGGACAGTAGGTCCCCCCCCTCATTATCTTTATGGCCCCCACCTGCCGCCCAGGGGTGTGGGCCGGAGGGGTGGTGGACAGTAGGTCCCCCCCCTCATTATCAATATGGCCCCCACCCGCCGCCCAGGGGTGGGGGTCGGGGGGGTAGTAGGTCCCCCCCTCATTATCAATATGGCCCCCACCAGCCGCGCAAGGGTGGGTGCCGGGGGGGCAGTAGGTCCCCCCCCTCATTATCAATATGGCCCCCACCCACCACGCAGGGGTGGGGGCCAGGGGGGGCAGTAGGTCCCCCCCTCATTATCAATATGGCCCCACCTGCCGCGCTGGGGTGGGGACCGGGGGGGGCAGTAGGTCCCCCCCTCATTATCAATATTGCCCCCACCCACTGCTATTGTTCATTTTAGGGCCCCCACCCACCGCTCAGGGGTGGGGCTGGGGGGGGACAATAGGTCCCCCCCTTATTGTTATTTTTAGGGCCCCCACCCACAGCTCAGGGGTGGGGGCCGGGGGGAGGACAATAGGTCCCCCCCTATTAGTATTTAGGGCCCCCACCAGGGGGGGTACCCTTTTTTTATTAAACAGTAAGCAGCCACAGGCTACTCGCGGTATTGCGAGTAGGGGCACAATTTACTAATAATAAGTAATTTTTACTTAGTATTAGTAAATTAAAGGGGTTGGACCGAACATCGCATATGTTCGCCGTCCGCGGTGAACGCGAACACGCTATGTTCGCCAGGAACTATTCGCCAGCGAACCGTTCGGGACATCACTATTCATAAACAGGGCTATACATAGGACACGAAGTCACGCATTTAGGCTAGAAGAAAGGGGATTTAATCTAAGACAAAGAAAAGGTTTTTTTTTACGGTAAGACCTATAAGGATATGGAATTCTCTGCCTGAAGCGGTGGTTTTATCAGAGTCCATACAGATGTTTAAACAGCAATTGGATAAATACTTCCAAAAACATAACATATAGGGATATATTTTCTAATTAGTGGGTTAAAGGACCACTATAGTGCCAGGAAAACATACTCGTTTTCCTGGCACTATAGTGCCCTGAGGGTGCCCCCACCCTCAGGGTCCCCCTCCCGCCCGGCTCTGGAAGGGGGAAAGGGGTAAAAACTTACCTTTTTCCAGCGCTGGGCGGGGAGCTCTCCTCCTCCGATCCTCCTCCTGGGCTGAATGCGCGCGCATTCAGCCCGTCGCATAGGAAAGCATTTACAATGCTTTCCTATGGACGCGCGTGCTCTCACTGTGAAAATCACAGTGAGAAGCACGCAAGCGCCTCTAGTGGCTGTCAATGAGACAGCCACTAGAGGATAGGGGAAGGCTTAACCCATTCATAAACATAGCAGTTTCTTTGAAACTGCTATGTTTATAAAAAAATGGGTTAACCCTAGCTGGACCTGGCACCCAGACCACTTCATTAAGCTGAAGTGGTCTGGGTGCCTAGAGTGGTCCTTTAATAGCTGCTTGATCCAAGGAGACATCTGACTGCCATTTTGGGGTCAAGAAGGAATTTTTTCCTAGTTTGTTGTAAAATTGGAAGCGCTTCAGACTGGGTTTTTTTTTTCTTTTGGATCAACAGCAAAAACATGTGTAAGGAAGGCTGAACTTGATGGACGCATGTCTCTTTTCAGCTATGTAACTATGTAACTATGTAAGACTTTTCAGACTCTTAGACTCTCCTACGTGGCAAGTAAGAGGTTAATAGCATTACATAAACTCGTGTTTCTAAAAGCAGTATTCTCCACTGTCTCATCTCTATCTTCCTTTCCATATTCCTAGTAAAGGCCTAGTCCTACCCCTTGTGTTATTGGTATAAAGTTTCCATATGCTGTATATGTGAGAGCTCCCTGGCAGGCAAAACACAAGTTGTTCCCCAAAGTGGAAACAAATTTTTTTTCTTATTTAGCTGCCGATTCAAGAATTCACAATTCTTATCAATATACAGTTTCAGATTGTACATTCTTTTTGTTCATTTTAATTTTTTTTTTGCAACTAGTAAATACTCATTTAAAATAAAGATTTACAAAAATCATAAAAAGATGCTGAAATGTTTATAAATATGTAGCACAAATTATAGCATGCAGTTTCCCCTCTACTGAATAAGTGCTCTCTTTAAAGATCTAAATTACACTATTTCTCTGTACTTAAGAAATTAAATCAATGTCAATTACATTCACTCCAAATATAGTCATGTATGTTCCTGAAACAAGCACATTTGTAGTGTTATTTCCTTTTTTTTTTCAGTAGCGTTAGTCTTGTTTCTTATTTTTTTCAGGCTCCTTACAATTTAATTATTTAAATTTCAAGAAACTCAGGGAAACATATAAAAGTAATCAGTAAGAAAACATGTAGTAACTAAGACTAGTAACCCTTCTACAGAAAGGCTATTTCACAGCTCTGTGGAGCTGAATTTGTCAGTGTAATACGTGGACAGAACTCCTGAAAGCCAAGTGGTTGAATTTTCTTGAAATTACTTAAGATGTGTCATCAGCCTTGGCGCTGATGGTTTCTGAGCCACCTCTAGGTAATCCCTCAATGTGACAGCATCATCTTGCGCAGTTACAATACTAATTTTACCATGGAAAAGGTTTTAAAAACTATAACAGGTTGAATTTATTGCAGAATATCTGTATGTTGTAAAAAACTAGCAGAAGGACCAAAATCATAATCTGCAATAATGCAAGTTAATTTTATTGCTACATGATGACAAAACAAGCATGAGATACAGAACACGAAACCAATGTGCGTTTGATGGGTAAGGGTAAAAAGGGAAAAGAGAAATATAGATACACTTTGTTAAGGAGAAATATTAATCTAGAAAATGCAAACTTTAGTAGATCATGTTTAAATATGATTCCAGGCACAAAATGTAAAGTGACACTATAGGCACCTAGATCACTTCATCTCACTGAAGTGGCCTGGGTGCACTGTCCCTGCCATATATATAAAACATTGCAGAATTAGAGAGACTACAATGTTTATATTGCAGGGTTAAATCTGCCTCTAGTGGCAGCTAGAAGAGCCGTTCCCTGCTTTTGCATGGTGTTTAACTCTGTGAATCGATGCTGGATGTCCTCATGTTGGACATGAGTACATCCAGCGTCTTCAAATACCCCATAGGAAAGCATTGATTCAATGCTATCCTATGGGAAAAGTGTAATGCCTACGTGTGCTGCTTTATATACCCCTCGGAGCTTATGTTCGAGGAGGTGGAGGCAAAGGCAGCACAGAGGGACTTCAGCACTGTTATTTACGATTTTAATTTTAACCCTTTATCTGCCATAGGGGAGGCTTCAATGGGGAGGCAGGGGATTGGAAAGCGACATGTTAGTGTTAGGGATTCACATTTGCATTCCTAATACTATATTGTTACTTTAAAATCATTCTTTGTAAAGCATGATACCAGAGGCACACTGTATCTACCATCCTGCATTTGATGAGGTTCCTACTGAGATTTGTGTTTTTTTGGTACTGGTAGCAATGGAAATCTTGGCGGCAGCTAGCCTTTGTGAGTGCTCTAAGTCTGCAGGCAGATTTGCTGGAAACACTGCTCCCACTATGCTAGACACGAGCTCCGAGAGATTCCGTGGTTGGGTTTGAAGATCCTACGGATTAGAAATTCAGTCCTTTCAATACAGGAGCTGGAGCTTTGAGGTTTTGGAGATCAAAAGAAAGAGTCCACCATAAATAAGTAACTATAATATATATAGTGAAAGGAGCAATCTATTTAGAATCTGGGTACTCGCACTATATACGAATCTGGGTATTCACGCACTATATAAAAGTCTGTCATCGTCTAAATATCTATGCCCAGTTCTTTGATGTTTGAACCTGAAGTGAACCTGAATTTATATATTGCATTTACATGAAATATATGAATAATAGGAAGGGATACCAATCCAGTACGCAAATCTAGATAGAGACTGTTCCTAGAATATACCAAGGTGGAATCTATTTAATCCTTATGATTAGTCTCTTGTAGCTGAAGATTTATAACCACTCCCACTATGGATATGCTGTTAGAAACATAAACTATCGCTGTGGTAACTCTGAAGAAATCTGCTCCCATCTATATCAGATAGAAGATGCATAGTGAACGTTTTAAACTGCCTGGTTAAATTTTATTTGAAAGGCTTATGGGAGTTTCCCTTTCATTTTTTTTTTAAACCACTCTCTCTCCTTTTCTTATAATATGGCTCCTCAGAAGGACAAAGATAAGCATAAAATCCAAGCAAACAATCCAGCACTTTCTATTCATCAAAATCTATGTAAAGGAAGACCATAAGGCTCTGATTTAAATGTAAACAATGCAAAAAAAAGATCAGCAGATCTCTAGCATTTCAAATGATGACTCAATCTTAAATGAATCTCCAGCTTTACATCAGGGTAACTCTGAAATGTGAGGTAACTTATATAAAAAACAAACAAACAATATTTTGAATATAATATCCATGATCTGAAGTAAGGAATTGTTCAACTCTTCACTGCTCTTATTATCCAAGCAACAAGTCTGGATACAATTAAATGTAAATATACACTAAACAAAATTATAAACGCAACACTTTTGTTTTTGCCCCCATTTTTCATGACCTGAACTCAAAGATCTAAGACTTTCTATGTACACAAAAGGCCTATTTCTCTCAAATATTGTTCACAAATCTGTCTAAATCTGTGTTAGTGAGCACTTCACCTTTGCTGAGATAATCCGTCCACCTCACAGGTGTGGCATATCAGGACCTCCACATCCAGCATCTTCACCTCTAAGATCGTCTGAGACCAGCCACCCAGACAGCTGCTCAGGGTCATCTTTAACAGGCGGCAGCTGCCCGGGCCCAGTTACCCCATGTGGGCTCTCTGCCTTTAACAATTAATTTTGGCCCCGCACTCTAAGGAGGCCCACCGGGTGGCACATGCACTTAGGGAAACCCGGTGGGCTTCTATCAGCAGGGACACGGTCGGGTGCTGTGGCCCTTTAACAGCACGATCGGGCCCTTGCTTTTCGACAACATGGGAGGAAGTGACTGCTGCAAATCACTTCCTCCCGTAAAGATAGCAGCTGCATGGGAGGGAGCAGGAGGAGCAGAGCAGGAGTGAAGAGAAGGCAGTGAGGATGGGGGCTCCTCACTCCCATCAGCTTCAGGCACCACACTGGACACCAGGGAAGCCACCTTACAGCAAAAGGTAGGAAACTGGAGGGTGGGTTTAAAAATGTTTTCACATGTGTGTCAGTATGTCTGTGTGTGTGTGTCAGTATGTCTGTATGTGTCAGTATGCATGTGTGTGTATATCTGTGTGTGTATCAGTGTAAGTATGTGTGTGTGTGTTTGTCAGTATGTATGTCAGTGTATGTGCTTGTGTGTGTGTCAGTATGTCTGTGTGTGTCAGTATGTGTGTCAGTGTCTGTCAGTGTATGTGCCTGTGTGTGTGTCAGTATGCCTGTCTGTGTGTGTCAGTATGTCTGTCAATGTTTGTATTTGTGTGTGTCAGTATGTCAGTCAGTTTATGTGTCTGTGTATCTGTAAATTGTCAGTGTGTGTATCTGTATGTAGTCAGTGTGTGTATCTGTGTGTGTCAGTATGTCTGTCGGTGTATGTGCCTGTGTGTGTGTATGTGTGTGCACATCCCTATGTCTGTCAGTGTATGTGTGTGTCAGTATGCCTGTCAATATATGTATTTGTGTGCGTGTGTGTGTGTGTGTCAGTATGTCAGTCAGTTTATATGTTTGTGTATCTGTATGTGTCTGTGTATCTGTAAGTAGTCATTGTGTGTATCTGTGTATTTGCATGCGTGTCAGTGTGTCTGACACGCATGCAAACACACATTAAAAAACAACACTACATATAAATGCACGCTTGCACCCAAATTCCAACACCACATACAAACACATTCAGACAAGCATACTTCATACAAAAACATGCTTACATTCAAACAGGTCAAAATACAACCCTGCAAGCATGGGAAATTGGTAGAACCCCACCTGCCAATGCATTGTTGGAGATGCACGACAGATAGGGTTCTACCTTTTGTCCAACCTTGCAATTGGGGAGCCAAATAAAATGTTTACACCAGAGATCTTTATACTTTAGTTCTGCCTCTGCATTGAGGTGGAGGGTGTGATTGCATGTGTCAGGGAGTGGGGGGGGGGCATGGTCTATGGGGGCCCTAGCAAATGCTTGCTCAGGGTCTAATCATTATTAAAGATCGCCCTGCAGCTGCTGAAACAACTGGTTTGCATAACCAAAGAATTTCTGGTGGTGGGGTTATAGTATGGGCAGGCATATGTTATGGACAAAGAACACAGGTGCATTTTATTGATAGCATTTTGAATGCACAGAGATACCGTAATGAGATCCTGAGGTCTATTGTTGTGCCATTCTTCCATGACCATCACCTCATGTTGCAGCATGATAATGCACAGCCCCATGTTGCAAGGATCTGTACACAATTCCTGGAAGTGGAAAACATCCCAGTTCTTGAATGGCCAGCATACTCACTGGACATGTCACCCATTGAGCATGTTTGGGATGCTCTGGATCGGCGTATATGACAGTGTGTTCCAGGTCCTGCCAATATCCAGCAACTTCACACAGCCATTGAAGAGGAGTGGACCAACATTCCACAGGCCACAATCAACAACCTGATCAACTCTATGCAAAGGAGATGTGTTGCACTTCGTGAGGCAAATGGTGGTAACACCAGTTAATGACTGGTTTTCGGACCACCCCGGATCACCCCAATACAGTAAAACTGGACATTTTAGAGCAGCCTTTAAATGTGGCCAGCCTAAGGCACATGTGTGTAACAATAATGCTGTCTAATCAGCATCTTGATATGCCACACCTGTGAGGTGGATGGATTATCTCAGCAAAGGAGAAGTGTACACAGAAAAAGTCTTAAATCTTTGAGTTCAGCTCATGAAAAATGGGGGCAAAAAGTGTTGCGTTTATAATTTTTTCAGTGTAGAATACTCTACAAGTAATGCCTTTACAGATGGATAAAATAATTAAATATTTGGAGAATAAAGTTATAGACATTGAAGACAGGTAAAGAAGAAAGAATCTAATAGTTTGTGGTATAACTGAGTCTATTACTCAAGATCAATTGGGCAATTACTTGCAGAAGTTATTTTATTCTTTGATAGCTCCATTAGAATTTGGAATGTTACCATTTGATTTCACCGTGTTTGAAGATTCATGACCGGTGTATAGTCGCCATATGGGCAGTCGGAACCTAGGACAAAACCCCCACATACCTAACCAAATAACACACTGACACTAGGGTATATGGGTAAAATTGTCCACAGCTTTTATTAACCATTATAATAATAAATATAATAAGTTTATCATTAGTAATAACAATCATAAAAATATAATAATAATTTAACATATAAATATGGGTCATTGCCCCCATACTCCGCCCTCGCATCCACATCCTTCTTTTAATATAACGGGCAATGACCCCCAACATACTAACACATATATATATATCTTTAACAATTTGCAACCTTACTCCAACATAACAATTTAAGTGGCAACCATAAATAACCACGGCAGGGGTATACCCGGATACCCCTACCCCACCAGGTTCTGAGCCACCTCCAGGGCTCGAAACCTACCAACCACCAGTGACCACAATTTCCATGTCCCAACCTACTGCCAACAGGTGAACGCTGTCCGGGTGATAATACCCTGGCAAACCACCTTCCAATTCCCCGTGCCTTACCACTACCCCTCCCAACTTCCTCACGAAGCTCGCCATCAGGCTGTTAACTTTACCCCTACATCTGTCCAAGGCCGCAGGGTCCCGTGCGTGTCTCCAGTGTCGCCGTGGGACCATCTCCGACCACACCAACATTACCCCGGGAAGCAGATCAACCAGCCTGTTAAGGTCTTGCTTCATCCACTTGACTAGCCTCCGTTGTGGTATGAGGCCCAAGTCGTTGCCCCCTGCATGCAGTACCAACATGTCGGGCCTCACCCCGCCTGCCACCATACGGAACACCGCCCCGCATACGTCCCTCCAGCAATATCCCCTGTACCCGAGCCATCGCACCGCCAACTGGTCCGTTGGAAAGCCCAGCTTCTGGCCTTGCGCTCGAGCTGCAGCCCTCCTGGCGGCCCAGAAGACAAAGGAATGGCGCACGATCCATGCGACACGACCTGGGGAAGGAGGAAAGACAGAGTATAAATACCCCCCGTGCCCACCGGAGTCCCCCACGGGCCCTGGCTAGCGATCCAATAAACCCAAGCGAATGTACGAGCGAAACCGGACAGACTCCCATCTCCCGATCCTCTTGACCAGCTCGTCCCCAAGCCCCAGGCGCGAAATGAATGGGTGCTCGCACATAACCCCAACCTTCCTAAGCCCAACCGGAAAACTTTATTAAATTGGAAGCGGGAGAGCGACGAGCCGTCCGCATGCACCAAGAACGACCCGTCCACCGCCGGCCTCTGCTCCAAGTAGTGCGTTACCGCAGCCACTGGACACAAGGTTGAACCTGGTAGGGGGCCCAGGGTCACGTCCCTGCCTGCCCCCTGGATGTCAGTCTTGGACCTGGCCAGGTGTACCACCAACTTCCCACCGAGTTTGCGAACCCCCGATGCCTGTATGCCCCCTGACACCAACCGCGTGGCGCTTACCAATTCCCCAATCCTAAAGGCCCCGAAAAAGGCCAGAAGGAATGCCGTCCTGAACAGAGACACCTCAAACCCATTGAAGCAGATTTCAGGTAAGGCTTGGACTAGACCCCCCAGCACCCGTACCGACACCGGGCGTCTTGCATCTGGCACCCTACGGCCCCTCTGATAGCCCTTTAGAGCCTGCCTGATAACAAAAGCCTTGGTAAGGTCTTCCCCCCCGTGGAGCTTGAACCAAAAGGCCATTGCAGCCATGGTCCTGTCCACCACTGCCGGAGACGTGCCGCTCGCCAACAAGTGGAAGGTGAACCACAGGAAGGCGTCCAGCGGTGGCTCCCCCGTTGCTCGCCTACCCAACCCTTCCCAGGAATGCTCCCATGCACCCCAGACCTTATTGTAGGCGGCCCAGGTGACCGGCGCAAGTGACGCCTTCACGAGTCCCCCAAGCAGGACGCTCCTAACTGCCACATCTCGTTCGGGCATGCCTGGCCCACGTCCAGCGCTTCTGGGGCCACCATCCGAAACCTGGACCACTGAAAACGAGACAGAGCTTCAGCCACCTCATTCAAGTACCCCGGCACATGGCGCGCGCGAAAGACCACGTTAAGGGACATGCACAGCAAGACAAATCGCCGCAATAACGTTACCACTGGCCTTGACGCCGCCGACAGGTTGTTACCCGCATGCACCACGGACATGTTGTCCGAGAAAAAGACCACTTTTCGGTCCCGCAAGCTATCCCCCCGCAGGGCCAACGCTACCACCAACGGGAACAATTCCAGGAAAGCCAAGTTACGCATGAGGGGGCTCCGCCCCCACGCCACCGGCCACTTTTCCGCGCACTATCTCCCACCGAAGTAGGCCCCAAACCCCACGCTACCAGACGCGTCAGTGAACAGCTCCAATTCGGCCGCTGACACGCCTTCCTGCCGGAAGAACACCGTCCTGTTGAAATCCCGCAAGAAGGTGTCCCATACTACCAGGTCAGCCCGCATGGACGAGGCTACCCGTATGAAATGGTGCGGGGACCGCGCCCCTGCAGTAACTGCTGACAGGCTGCGGCTAAACACCCTACCCATCGGTATTACCCGGCAGGCGAAGTTGAGCATCCCTATCAGCAATTGCAGTCGCTGAAGCGTCACCTTGCGCGCCTGATGCACCGCGCCCACTGCAGACCGCAGTCCCTCTAATTTGGACAGTGGCAGTCGGCATTCCCCGAGCGCCGAATCTATTTCAACCGCCAAGAAGCTGAGGCACCCGGTCGGGCCCTCCGTCTTATCCGCTGCTAGCGGCACCCCGAATTGGCCCGCCACCCATTCAATGGTCCTCAGCAGGTGCAGGCAAGCCGGGGAGTTGGCCGGCCCTACACAGAAGAAATCATCCAAGTAGTGTACCACCACTCTGTCCCCCGCTTCAACCCGCACCACCCATTCAAGAAAAGAACTAAACTTTTCGAAGTAGGAGCAGGAAATGGAACATCCCATTGGGAGGCACAAGTCCACGTAATAGCCCCCCTCGAAAAAGCACTGTGGCGAAGTGCCCTTCGCCACTTGGTCCTGGAGAGGCCTACTTGCCAGCCTCCTACTCTGTGACTATGACTCTTTCATGTATCTGGCTTTAAAGCCCCTAGTCTACCTTCAGACAGACTATTTATGTAGGCTGCTTTATTTATCTTATGTTTTAGTCACCCTGTACCCATTATAGGTGCAGGGTGTGTGTTATGTAATTGTTTATAGTGTGTGTGTGTGTACTGTGTAAGGTATTGCCTGCTCTCTTGTATTGCTGAGGTTTGCTACCAACTAGGTGGGTTTGGCTATGGAGCTTGTCTAGTGCCCTCTGTTGGTAGCAACAGCAATATGCACTACCTGAATTGCAAGACTGGTTCATTTGCATATTCGGGTAG
Organism: Pelobates cultripes; assembly: GCA_933207985.1. Lineage (NCBI taxonomy): Eukaryota > Metazoa > Chordata > Amphibia > Anura > Pelobatidae > Pelobates > Pelobates cultripes. The sequence goes on along the minus strand of OW240913.1, from coordinate 76,062,956 downwards.
ATTTGCATATTGCTAATTCTGCAGGCAGGTGAGATATTTACAGTTAAATATTGTCTCCCCCCACCCCTTTAAAAATGTGCCATTGTGTTGTGATAAGTCACTGTGTGTTGCTTGATATGGTTTGACTGTTTGTGATTTTATTGAGGTTTCACAACACTGTTATTGAGGTGACCCTATTGGCTGGTCCCAAGGGAAATAAAGGTTTTGACAGTTCTTCTTGATCCCTCTAAGCGAAGCCTTGTCTCGTTATTGGAGGGAGCTGTTATAATCACACTGGGGATTGCTATGCTCTGCATGCTCCCATGAGCTTGAATCACTTAGCTCTTTTAAGAGCTTGTTCCTGACACGCTCTCCTTGGAGGAGGGGTCTTCACCACACAGTCCTGGATGCTGGAGGTTCATACAGGGTGGAAGGAAGAGTTCTTTCCCACACAGTCCTGGAGGACAGAAGCTGATCCAGGGTGGAAGGAAGACGGCGAGACTCCAGTCAAGATACGGCAGTTGCGGAGTCTGTGGTGGTTGCGGTGTTTGCTGCAGTGCTTGGAGTCCTCAGGAAGCGCTAGGAGCATCCGTCAACAGAGGGTACTCGGTCGGAGTACATGGAGCTCCGTTACAAGCACCCTAGCAGGTGGTGACACGCCGGGTGGACAGGGAGCAGACGAAAAGCTGCTTCGATGTCAACCTTTGCCATAAGAGCCCCGTGCCCGGCCCTCTTTACCAGCTCGACCGCCTGGTCGAATGATGCATAAGAGATCGAGCACAGCTCCTTATCGATGTCATCATTCACTGACCCGCCCTTAGGGTAGGATAGGTGGTGAATGAGCCTAAACTTCCCCGGCTCCTTCTTAGGGACCACCCCGAGAGGGGAAACCCGGAGGCCCTCTATTGGTGGTGCCCGAAATGGTCCTGCCATTCTACCCAACATAACTTCCTTGCCCAGCTTGTCCCGCACCACTTCTGGAAATTCCATCACCGATTTTAGATTACGCGGGCATCCCGTACCGTCCCTGCCCCGGAATGGGATAAAGAACCCCTGCCCGAACCCAGCCCTGAGGAGCTCGGCGTCCGCCCTGTTACCGTAGCGGCTTAGCCAGGGCTCCATCGCGTCCAGCTTCACCGGGGTGAGCCCCCGGGGCAGCGGAAGCCCCCCGCCTCCGACCGCAGAAGAAGCTCCTGCTCCCCCTGACTTACCTTTCTTGAAACAGCGCTGCAACCCGTGCGCTCCCCCACAGCCCGAGCATTCGTGCTTAAATCGGCAGGAAGCACCCCATTTGCATTGGCCTTCATTGAAAAGCCAGCATAGTCCCTTTTGTGAGGCGGCCGACGAGGCGGACTGACCTTTTGCGCCAGCCGCGTGCGGAAAGGGTTGCGCCTTTTGCGCCATCATCAGCTTCACCAGAGAGGCAGGTCCATCTGGTCCCACCTCATACCCGGATTAGCCGCCAGCCGCTGCCGGAACTGTTCGTCATACCGCCACCATTCCAGCCCGCCATAAGTGCGGTATGCCTCCCAAATCCCGTCCAAGTAGCAAAACAGGGAAGAGCACACGCCCGGCGACTTCTCCCCTATCATGCTGGCCAAGACGCAAAACGCCCTCAGCCAGTTCCCAAAGGATTTTGGTATCTTGCGATACCGCTTCCGCTTCTCCTCTTCTTCCTTCTTCTCATCTTTCTTATCTTCCTCCTTGAGGTCAATAAAGTCCTCCAAAGGAAGGAGGGAGAAGATCTCGCAAAATTCCCCCTTCCAGATTTTTTCTTTCACCTCCTGTTTGAGGTGGACCCCGAGTGGGCCAGCAAACAATACGCACGCGTGCTGCCTTGCCGCGTCTGACACCCCCCCGGTTAGTTCTGCCAGCTCGCTCCCTGCGTCCCCCGCGCTGGGTGCGGTCCCCGCCTCCTCGCTGCTTGCCGACACCGCCGAGGTCCCCACACCAGGCCCCCCTGCTGCCGCCCCCTGCGCCCACACCTGCCCTACGCTGTCCCCTGTACCACCCCCTGCCCCCAGTGAGTGGAGTAGGGATTGTAGTGTTTGCACTAGCACGCTGGAATGCAGTGATTCGCTGGACTCACCGGCCAAGCCCCTCGATCCGGAAGTGCCCGGGGCTGCGATGGGAACCGCTGTGCTTCCAGGATGAGCAACGTCTACTGAAGTCCCGCCAACTGGGGATCCCACCCGGTGCCTCATGAACACTGATGAGGAGTGGCTCAGAGATCTGAAACGAGGAGAAGTAGTCCTGGGCAGGGTGTACTGTTCCTCGCCCACCCTCCCGTCCCGACTCAGGGAGCGCCTGCCCCGCGGGCTATGACTCCTACCATCTCCCCCTTAAGCCTGCCCCTGTCGACCATGCCTGGGGGACCCTGACCTACCCCCCGCTGAACTACCGGACAAAGACCTACGGCGCCGCTGCCTCTCAGGATGCCTACCTGCCCTAGCGTCCCTAACCGGGGAGAGGTTTTTGCCGCTAGACCTGGAACCCGACCTATCACTGGACCTGACCCGCCTAAGCCTCCCCCTCCTGGCCACTGAGCTACCGCGGGCCCCTCCATCCTCACCTCCACTGAGCCCAGAAAAACTGCTCCTACGCCCCCCTCCCCTTACCTCTGTCGCCCCCTGCCCTACCATCCTCCCAGATCCCCCGGGCCTGCCTGAATACGATGCCTGCTCCCCACTTACCCCCCCTGGCTCCCCCTCTCTGGCCTCCCGGCTACCAGACCCCCATGCAGCGTCAGCCTGCCCCTGGCCCCGTCCCTTTCGGCCTCCAGTGGTGGGGGCGCCCTCCTGGGCCATGCCCCAGTCCTTCCTGGCCCTGGAGAGGGCCGTTCGTCCGCCGCTTGTGTTCCCGCTCCTGGCGCCACCCCACCTGCTCCAGGGGGCACGCCGCCTGCCTCCCAGGCAGCTCCTTGCCGAGGCCCTGGCTGCGCCATGGGAGGCGGGGCCTCAACCACAGGGCCTACAGGCCTGGTGTTGCTGCTGCTTCCGCCCGCTGCCTCCAGACCGCTGGTGCCTCCAACCTCCGGTCCTGCGCCTGGACTTAGGCGCCTTGGGGGCCTCCTGGCCCGCGTCGGTCTTCCTCCGCCGCCATACCTCCCTGCCGCCGCCGTCAGGAGCTGGTCCAGCTGGGCCCGCACCCAGCCCGCTCCCTGTCACAGTGCTGCCGCCCGGACTCCAGCCAGCGACCTCTCCACTTCCTCCATGGCCCTGCAGAGGAGAGAAAAAAGAGAAAGCCCTACCCAGCAAAGCAGTGAGCACCAGGGTGCACACAAACTCAGCCAGGTAAGAAATTAAATGTGCTCTATCCAAAATGGCTGCGTACTTAAGTAGACCAACCCCTTTCTCCCACAATCCACCAGTCCTGGCTGGCTCCTCCTAAGCCCGCCTCCTAACCCCTGTCATGGCCCTCCTCCGCTAAGCTGTGCTTTGGCTCCTTGGGGCTACAAGACTATGCTTGGGCAACTATAAGGATATAAAGATCTTCCAAGACCTTTCATCTGCTACAAAATCAGGAAGAATGAAATTCATTATTCAAACTCAGATCTTATGGGCCAAAGGAATCTGCTACAAATGGATTTCCCCTACAGCCCTCTTGCTTTCTAAAAAAATAAAAATAGCTCTACAAAATATATCTCTTGAGCTTTTATTGGAAATTATTATAAAAAAAAAAAAAAAACTAATTAAAAAAAAAAGATATTTAGCCCTTCAAACTGGATCTAAGTGTGATAATATATTAAAATTATTAAATATGTATTTTACAATGAATACAAAAAGTGACTGTGATATCCATATTTTAAGTGACTTTATTACCATAAATCTAGCTAGATTTAAGTACTAAATAAGTGCTAATAATTTGAATAATAATTTTAAATGTATAACATATCAGCCCAGAGATATTTCCCAAATATTTTAACCCTTAATATTTGAATTTTCCAGTTTGAATTTGTATATTTTGGGGGGGGAAATTCAAGCATTATGAGTTAAAATATTTGAAAAATAGCTCTGGACTGATATGTTATATATTTAAAATTAATTTTCACATTTTTATTATTAGCACTTATATCTAGCTAAACTTATAATAATAATCTCAATTAAAATATGGATATCATAGTAACTTTATACATTCTTTGTTATATACGCGTTAGTATTATTCAATTCTTTTAACACATTATCACACTTAAATTTTATTAAAAGGGCCAAATATCTTTTGAGGTTGCCATGCAACATATTTGATAACATTAACATGTATATGTGATGATAATATAACCCATTTTACTGCACATTATTAGCACTTTAGTAAAGCTATGTGATAATAATATTATTTAAATGATCAATACCTTTTTGTTTTTATTCTCAATTGTGTTGAACATTGTAATGTAATCTTTAAAAGAAGTGGGGGGAAAAAAAAATTCATAGAGAATTTGTGTATATGAAATTCTTTCTGCCCCATTTTCCTGTTCCTTCCTAGTATCAGACTCACTCCCATGGATGCTGCTGGATGAAAGCTGAGAACATAATTTGCTTTTTTAGCTTTGATTTGATAAGAGTGATTGTTAGTATGAATAGTAGATTTTATATGGTTATGGTTATAATGTTCAGTAGATGGGAACATTTTTAAACTTATGTCAATTAGATTAGCTACCTTAAATGTCAGAAATCTAAATACACCACAAAAAAGGTATGTCTCTATAATCCTAAGGAGGAAGTTATTGATATTATTATGGTACAAGAAATACACTGTGCTCAATGTAAATTTAACAGATGGCCCAACATTTATTTCTGTAAACTTGTCAGATCAAAAAAAAAAAAAGAAATAAAAAAAGGAGTTGCTATCATTATATCAAACAAAATTAAAAAAGAACTGGTCCATCATATCCCTGATGGTAATGGTTGTTATCAAATATTGAATATATTGATTGATGAAAATCTTGATTATATTGATTGTATAGATGATATTCTATATAAGCATGTCAATATTTGCCCCAAATCAGTTTTTGGGTTTTCTGGATAAATTAGTTAATGAGATTGAACCTTTAATTAGTAGTAGACTACTTTTTGGAGACGATTTCAGCTGTATGGTTGACCCTAAACTTGATAAAAATTACAAAATAAATTATTACTGATCTGTAACAGTAACCATTAGGATGCAAATTTTCTAACAAAAAAAGACCTTGTTTGATTGTTGGTATGTCTGTCATCCAAATGACCAAGAGCATACTTTTTTTTCTCACATTTATGAATCCTATTCTTACTTCAATTCGTTTTTGACAACTGCAAATAATTTCCTATCCATAATTAAAACAGAGATTGGTTCAATAACCTGGCCTGATCACGCCTGGGTTTTTCTTGTTTAGAATAATGAGTATAGATTGAGAACTAGATGGAGGCTTAATGGTAGCTTATTATACTCTATTTTCAGTTCTGGATTATTTGAATATGGAAGTTTAGAAATGTATTGATATCAACGATAATGATGTGGTTCAACCTGTTTGGTAGTGTACTTTCAAAAGTTTCATGCAGGGTTTACTTATTAAATTAGGTTCTCAAAGGAAAAATAATAGAAAATAAATGCTGTCAGATCTATATATTAAGTTAGCTAGAGTGGAAAGACTAAATATGGTTCATATAAGCACAGAACATTTTAAAGAGATAATTATAATAAGAAAAAGAGATAAATGAGAAAATCTTAGATAACGTTAACAAGGCTATTTTGCATCTCAAACAAATATGGTACTTTAATAATAATAAGGTATGAAAATTACAATCCAGTAAATTGAAATATAATTGGAAACAAGAGATTATCACCAAGCTCACAATAAATGGCGAATCTTGTCTTTCCCCTAATAAGCTTGCTGATGCTTTGCAAACTATTATAAAGAAAAGAATATCATTTGAAATTCCTTCAGAATCTAACACAAGTATTTATTTTGGATAGTTTGCAAATTTCTAGACATGCTAAAGATTATATTAAAAATTTAAATAAATCTTTCTCGGAATTAGAAATAAAAAAAATACAGGAGGCATCAGTAAAATAAAAAAAGATCTAACCATCTAATTATGTACCTCTATCAGTTATCAATCTTGATGTGAAGATCTTTTCTAAGATCTTGGCAAATAGATTAAAATTAGAAGATCTTGTATTATTATTATTATTATTCAAAAAGTTGACATACATTAACTCTGTTCTGCCTTTTTAATGCTAGACTGAAAAGTGACTTAAAGATATTTAGATGTGGTTGTAGATAAATTTGGAATAATTGGTCTCATTAAGGAGAACATTATGTCCTTATATTCCAACCTAACTGCTAAAGTTGTTGATCCACTCTTCAAATCCAAATGGTTCTCTATTTTAAATGGGACCAGTCAGGGTTGCCCCTATGCAAATCCAAACTGTGCACTGGGTATATAATATATTGCTTTATCTTGATGATGTACTCCTATAGGTGTGAGATCCAGTTAAGTAAATCCATGCTTTACTAAATTCTATTAACACTTTCAGTAGATGTTCAAATTATAAAATTAACATTAATAAATATCAAATCTAATGAAGGCCTTGGACATTGAAAACACATTAACATGTTGACTGGAATAAAATATCTATAGACTACTTAGGAATTAAAATCACCCCCTATTTAGAAGATCTTGTTGACCATAACTATTTGGAGATGCTGAAAACTCTTTACCAACAGATTTCTTCTGTAGAAGCTTAGAAACGTCTTGGTTGGGGCGAATTAGTGTTGTTAATGCATATGCATTACCCAAGATTTTATATCAATTTAGGACTGCTCCCATAAGAGTCAACTGTAAAATCTTGGATACATTTTTGAAATTATTCTGGGAATATATATGGCAAAGGAATATATGTTCTCAACATATTCTTAACAAAAAGAGAGGGAGGTGTATCATATCCTGAACTATACATATTACACGAACAGCCATGTTTTCACATTTTACTCTAGGGTTATATTTAGGTTCTCAGGATTCAGTCTAGTTTAAAATTGAGAAAAAAGAAAGCTTCACCTATATTCTGTCTCAAATGTTCTGATTTAATTTATTAATTGGTAAATCCAAAATTATTTCAAATACTATAATCCAAAATATAATAACCATGTTAATAAAAGTAAAAAAACAAAAACGATTTATGTTAGCTCATGAATTGACTCAAGCAGCTCTAATTGAGATCCTTTTTAATGAATTAGAAATTTGAATTTAGTTAAATGGAAATATTGCGGGGGGACGGTGGGATTCCTAAAATCTCAGAAATTAGTGAGATTCGCAAGATTTTGAATTCCTCTCAAAGCCAAAGTAAATTTGATCTTTCTAATAAAATTATATTTTTAAATATATATATATATATATATATATATATATATATATATATATATATATAAAAATAATAGGGAATATGTCTTCCCATTTTCTTGACAATCTTTTTTTGACCTGTAATATCAGGAGAAAAAAGTTGTCCAAAATACTAAAAATATTTAAACTTGGAGGCAAAAAATCTGAGGAGAGTAAGGTCAATCCAATTCAGAAGAAGGAACTTGAATTAGTCAAACATTTCACATTTATTATTATCACCATTTATATAGCGCCAACAGATTCCATAGTACTTCATAATATTTTAAATGAAGGGATTTAACTATAAAAAGAACAATTACAAGAAAACTTACAGGAACAATAGGTTGAAGAGGACCCCGCTTACAGTCTATAGGAGGTGGGGTGTAAAACACAATAGGACAGGAAATTCTTGAAGAAAGATTACAAGGTATCAAACAAGTCTCATAATATACACTGCATTCCCATTTTTTAACTCCACTACAAGTTAATATATGGGTAGTATCTGACTTACATTAGATTAATGCCATCCTTGGGGACCCGGTCCTAAATGCCTGCGGGCGGCATAGTACATCCCCAACGGTAATTGCAATGGGGGACTTGACTGGCATCCCTGCTGCTGATCCGACCCTCTCGGGCCATGTGATCGCGATGAGTTTGTGATCACATGGACGGAATAGCCTTCCACAGCAGTGCCTGCAGGGGGCCTGCCTGGAATGACAGGCAGTCCCCCTGCTGCCTGTAGAAAAGTTTAATAAAGTTAAAAACTGTTTAAACGTAAATAATATATACTTAGATCATAGATCTAAAAAAACTGTTTAAACGTAAATAATATATAATTAGATCATATATATAATATATGATCATAATATATATATATATATATATATATATATATATATTATATATATGATCTAAGTATATATATATATATATATATATACAAACATAGATACACATACACTATGTCTCTAAGTGTATTTTAATATTAATATATTATTATATATATTAATATTAAAATACACTTAGAATAAATAGTTTTACATATATATATATATATATATATATAAAAAGTTATAATTTTATACATATATAATATAAAATAAATAAATAATTTAAAAATGTAAAAATAAAAAATAAATAAATAAAAATTATATATACATGTGTAATTTTGTTCTAACTGTATTTTGATATTAATATATAAATATATATACCATATATACTTGAGTATAAGTTGACCCCTAATTTTACCCCCAAAAACTGGGAAAACTTATTGACTCAAGTATAAGACTAGGGTGGGAAACGCAGCAGCTACTGGTAAATTTCTAAATAAAATTAGATCCCCCAAAATTATATTAATTGAATATTTATTTACAGTGTGTGTGTATATAATGAATGCAGTGTGTGTGTGTATGAATGCAGTGTGTGTGTATGAATGCAGTGTGTGTATGAATGCAGTGTGTGTGTCTGAATGCAGAGTGTGTGTGTATGAATGCAGTGTGTGTGTGTATATGAGTGCAGTGTGTGTGTGTGTATGTATGAATGCAGTGTGTGTATGAGTGCAGTGTGTGTGTGTATGAGTGCAGTGTGTGTATGAATGCAGTGTGTGTGTATGAGTGCTGTGTGTGTGTGTGTATGAGTGCAGTGTGTGTGCATGAATGCAGTGTGTATGAATGCAGTGTGTGTGTATGAGTGCAGTGTGTGTGTATGAATGCAGTGTGTATGAATGAGTGCAGTGTGTGTGTGTGTATGAATGCAGTGTGTGTGTGTATGAGTGCAGTGTGTGTATGTGTATGTGATGCAGAGCCTTGGTGGGGGGGTGGGCATTTTTATTATTTTTTAATATTATTATTACTATTTTAACTTTTTCTTATATCATTAATATTTTTATGTTATTTTATTTTATTTAAATTTTTGTTATTTTTTTTCATCCCCCCCTCCCTGCTTGTTAGCTGGCCAGGGAGGGGTGCTCTCATTTCCTGGTGGTCCAGTGGTGTGCACTGTGTAGGAAGGGGCTGTCAGGAAGCGTTTACTTACCTTTCCTGCAGATCCTGTCAGCTCCCTTCTCTCTCCTCCGGTCCGGTCAGCTCCACTGTATGTCTCGCGATGTGACTGGTAACCCATGGCAACGCTCTGACCCCGCGGCTCTCGCAAGACTTGCAGGGGAGCTGACCAGACCGAAGGAGAAGGGAGCTGACAGGAGCTGCAGGAAAGGTAAGTAAACGCTTACTGCTGGTCCCCAACAGGACCGCCGGGCTTCTAATGAGCCCGGCGGTGTCACGTATTCATCCGCTTATAGAAATGTGGTTAATGACATTTACTGTCCACACAGGAAAAGTTGTGCCGAGCAGCAACCTAATCCACAGAAGGTTTAATGCTGAGCAGTAATTGTGCAAATGAAACCTGGTCTCATGTATTCATCCGCTTATAGAAAAGTGGTTAATGACATTTACTGTCCACACAGGAAAAGTTGTGCCGAGCAGCAACCTAATCCACAGAAGGGTTAATGCTGAGCAGCAATTATGCAAATGAAACCTGGTAACTGAGTTTGGGGTCAAAGGCCGGTTACAGCCTATCAGAAAGAAAGGAGGGGTATTTAGGCCCAGTTCTCAGCCTGCTCAGTGCCCTGTCGTGGTTTCCCTTGTGGTTGTCCGAGAGCGCGTTCCTGTTTATAGTTTTCTACCTGGTTTTTGACTTTGGCTTTGTTTATTGACTTCTCTATATTCTGGTATCCTGACTCCTGGCTTTCCTCATCGCTGTGTCCCTTTCTGTGTTCCCTGACCTCGGCTAGTATTTTTGACTATTCTTTGTACGGCCATTCTAAGGACCGGTAATACGTTACTTATTTGTCATCCGTGCTGTACAGTTCTACATGCTGGATCAAACAGTAATCCTGACAGGCGGTCCTGGTCTGTATTATGGCAATGTAAGTTGCCATAATATAGACATTGACTCGAGTATAAGACGAGTGGGGTTTTTTCAGCACAAAAAATGTGCCGAAAAGCTCATCTTATACTCGAGTATATACGGTATATATAGATATCAAAATACAGGTAAAACAAAATATATATAGATATGTATATCTATATTAATACATATATATGTGTATATCTCTTTATATCTATTTATATATAAATAAAAATAATAAAAAAAAGACATACATATATATATATATATATACATATTTAAATTATATGTATATATTTATGTAATAATTTTACATAATTAAGTATTTTTTTATTAATTACCATGTGAGGGACCTGCCTGAGAAACCAGGCAGAAAGTCCACATCATTTGGTTCATAGGCCCTATATTCAACCCTGTAACTTTCCAACACATCATAAAACCTGTACATGGGGGATACTGTTTTACTCAGGGGACTTCGCTGAACACAAATATTAGTGTTTCAAAACAGTAAAATGTATCACAACGTTGAGTGAAAGAGCCATTTTTTGCATTCTTCACACACAAATGGCACATTCACTGCCGATATCATTGTTGTGATAAGTTTTATGGTTTTGAAACACTAATATTTCTGTTCAACTAAGTCTCCTGAGTATGACAGCACCCCCCATGTACAGTATTTATGGTGTTTTCAAAAGTTACAGAGTCATTTATAAGGCATGCATTTCAATTTTTTCACATTGAAATTTGCCAGAACGGTTATGTAGCCACTTAGTCACAAACACTGGCCAAAATTAGAGTTAAAATTAGTTTTTTGCTATTTTCACACAAACAAATATGAACTAACTTTGGCCAGTGTTTGTGACTAAGTGGCTACTATAAAAGACTGGACTGCCCATTTGTAATACCTTGGGTTGTCTACTTTTGCAAATGGTATGCCATTATGGGGGTCATTCTCATTCCTGGGCTAACATTTGGTCTCAAAGGCAACATAACCAGTCTGGCAAATTTCAATGTGTAAAAATTGAAAAATGTAACCCTGTAACTCTCCAAAACACCATAAAACCTGTACATTTGTGGTACTGTTTTACTCATGAGACATCGCTGAATACAATATGTGTATTTTATTGCAGTAAAAGCTAAAAGTATTATGCTATTCACAGTTAAAATGCCATGCAGAACTAAAAAAATAATGACGTCTTAATTTCTGACATTTTTAAAAATATTTTATTAATATTAAATTATGTTTCATATATAAATATTTGATTTGACATGAAAGCCCTGTTTCTCCTGAACAAAATTATATATAATAAGTGTGTGTGCATTTAATATGAAAGAGGTGAATTCTGGTTGAGCAGACATATAGCACAAATTCAAAGTTTTGTTTACATTTTGCTTTGATCACAACTTGTACAACTGCCTGAGTCCTTAAGGAGTTAAAACAGATTTCAGAATTTCATTCCGATAGCTGGTGGAGGTGTCATTTAAAAAAGGGATATTTATTACAAATTTGGTGGGGAAGCTCTAAGTTTGACTCTCTTAGATGTCATCTTAATTGTTCATTAGATTAACTATTTTCCATTAACTCACTGACGCCACACATGTTTTTGTGGAATATTGATTACCCTAACTGTAAGTAAGAATATTTAATAGTCCATATATTAATACAGTAAGGGCCATTATAGCCCATAATTGGATATCTTCAGCTGAAATTAGATGGATACCAATTTGTAATTAAATTACTAATCAATATAAGATGAAACAAACCTTTTATGTGTCCAGATGTAATATTAAAAAACTTTGGAGATATTTAGCTACCTTGGAATTTATGTCAATACTAATGACCCATTCTTGATTTAGAACAATCCCTATATATTTTTCATGTCTATTTACTTTTCTTTTTTTTCTCTCTTTTTTTAGTAGATGCCTGCCCCTCTCCAGTGCCCCAAGATATATGTGTGTGTGTGTGTGTATGAATGTGGCTTGATTTGTTATGGTTTTGTTTTCTAATGCAATATATAAATTGTAAAATAGCTGAATTTTCATGGATGATACTGAATAATTTGTTCCAGATAAAAAAAAACCTGTAATTTCTAATGATATTTATATATGTTGTATCACTTGTGAAATATATATTATTTGAAACTTATTGAATAAAACTTAATAGAGATTTAAAATTAACATCGAATCCATCAGAAATACAATGTAGACATTGAAATGCTGTAGATGAGTACTGTAACCGGCAACTGATTTTTAATGTGCTCCATCATTGTGCTTGCTAATCCAAGTTTTTCATTTAAAAAGGTTAAATGACCATTAAACAATTATTTTGCAATCATGTTAGCACAGCTTAAAACTGGTGTGCTGATTAAACAAAGAAACAATAAAACTGGCCTTCATTAGACTAGTTGAGTATCTGGAGCATCAGCAATTGTGGGTTCGATTACAAGCTCAATATGGCCAGAAACAAAGAACTTTTTTCCAAAACTCGTCATTCTTTGCTTGTTCTGAGAAATGAAGGCTATTCCATGCGAGAAATTGCCAGGAAACTACTCACTTTACAGAACATCACAAACTGATGTATGGACTGTTGGGTTGGTATGTGTGTGTGAGTGTATGTATTGTGATGTATGGGCAGTTGGGCTGTTGTTGGCTGTGAATGATGCACTTCCTTTCTTTTGGTTCTTTAATTCCTCTTGGCAGTTGGTGGAATGTTCGAGGGATTTTAAATGGCGGCTGCAGAAACCCTGTGTAACAAGGCAGCAATATGAAGATCCTGTTATATATGTATTAATAAAATGAGTACTTCGCTGTACAGGAATTATTGGCTTATTTGTACAAAACATCACAGAATCTAGCCAGAATAGAATGAAGAGTGGGGTTTTGCACAACTGAGCAAGAAGACAAATACATTGCAGTGCCTAGTTTGAGAAACAGACACCTCACATGTACTCAGCTTCATTAAATAGCACCTGCAAAACCCCAGTATCAATTTCAGCAATAAAGAGGTGACTCTGGAATGTTGCACTTCTAGGCAGTGTTGCAAAGAAAACGATAAAGATTGTCAAAAGAACAAAGACACTGGAGAGAGGGAAATTGGAAAATGTATTTATGAATCAAAGTTTGAGATGCTCGGATCACAAAGAAAAACATTTGTGAGATGCAAACCAAATGCAGAGATGCTGGATGGGTTCTTCATGCCATGTGTCAAGCATGATGGAGGCTGTGATGGAACGCCGTCACTGAGTGCTATATCCTCATGTGCCTGCTGTCTATTTCCTTAGGGAGAGATATGTGAAGGATGGCCTGATTTATTTGGAGCGGGCCACAACCTTGCAGCGCCATTTTTGTGACTGTCCTATATGTGTCTGTATATGCAGCTGTGGGTCAACAAAAGTGTAGGGGGGCAGCAGCTCTGTAAAGTAGAGTTAAGTGAAACATATTGCTCTGTGCCTCTTCTCCTCCCACTTTCTTTTGTGAATGTATTGTTTGCCTGTACCTCTCCACCCCCTTCCTTTTCCTGTCACAGCAGGACGTGGTCACAGGGACACTGCTAGTTCAGTTTTCAGGGGCTGCTTTGCTCTATTCCATCCCCCCATCAGCTTCTGGACTGGTGGATTGTGTTGGAGACCCCATGTAGGGGTCTGTGCATGTAAAACCTTATGTGACAAAATAAACAGAGTCAGTCAGAGTTATACATCAGAGCTGTTTGTCGTCCAGTTACTTTGGTGAGAAAAGGGCTAATCCCTGCACCAGCTTGTTGCAGCTGGTGGAGCATGCAGCGGGGAAAGTCCTTGTGAGCACTGGAGTTCCCAGGACCGAGTGATGTCCAGTCCCTGGGAGCAACTAGATCTAAGTCCCCTATGCAGCCACAGCTAGGAAGCGGACCCTTGGCGGAGGTACCCAGCAGGGAGCTCTGCCACAGAGGCAATGTGATGGTCTCGGGGTGCTTTAGTGGTTATAAAGTGTGAGGTTTATACAGGGTAAAAGGGACCCAGAAGGAAGCTATTACTCTATTTTGCAATTTGATGTCATGACTTGATTGAAACATAGAAACATAGAATGTGACGGCAGATAAGAACCATTCGGCCCATCTAGTCTGCCCAATTTTCTAAATACTTTCATTAGTCCCTAGCCTTATCTTATAGTTAGGATAGCCTTATGCCTATCCCACGCATGCTTAAACTCCTTTACTGTGTTAACCTCTACCACTTCAGCTGGAAGGCTATTCCATGCATCCACTACCCTCTCAGTAATGTAATACTTCCTGATATTATTTTTAAACCTTTTTCCCTCTAATTTAAGACTATGTCCTCTTGTTGTGGTAGTTTTTCTTCTTTTAAATATAGGCTCCTCCTTTACTGTGTTGACAACAGAACAATGATCCAAAGCACAGCTCTAGTTGATTTCTATTTGTCTCTTTATCTGTCTGTCTGTCTGTCTGTCTGTCTATCTAGTGGGAGTTGGAGTATTTTATAAAGATATTTGCAAAGATGCAGTTTTATTGAGCAGTAATTGGCAAGTACACGTCAACAAAACTGGTTAGTAAAGGAACTTCTGAACCTGAATATGTCTTCCAAGTGCATTCTGTAAAGATATGGATAATTTTGGCTGTAGTTTTCTATAGCGCCCAGGCAAGGAATGATCAGCTTTGAATGCTAGTTACATAGCTACATGGCTTTTGACATCCCAGTTTTTCAAATATTTTTTTTTCATTTTCTAAACAAAAATAAATCAGTAGTTGTTGATCTATAATTTCTACAAAAAATAAATCAAAAATACCAAACACAGCAACATCTTAAACATATGATTAAGAAAACAAACAAACAAAAATATATTAATATTAATGATATTCATTGAAACTGTAAACATTTTTTAAGATACAAGAAGAGTAATGTGTAGATTTGACCAGTTGATTGATTTTTTTTATATTGCTTTTTTTTTAATGAATATCTTACATCCGAGACACAATGCTAAGCAGTCAGCTTACCTTCTAAGTATGCTCATTTAATTTGAGATTTTTCTTTCTAATCTCAGCACAATTAGGTTTGTGAAATCCCTATGACTTTTACAAGATCCTCTTCTTATTTTTTGAACCAATTTATGTTGCCACCCTAGTCTATGGCTTTGTGCAGTGCATCAGTGTAAGAACCCTGATGGTAATATTCTATAGAAGCCATATAACTTTAATGGTATATTTAACAGTTTAAGTATTCTATGCTAGTATAATAAGCAAGGTGTTTAAATAGCTTGTGCTACTGTTCTTCTAATATTTAATGTCTTATCTGCAGCTCAATAACGCATATAATACTAACAGTATTCATGTTGAGTAGATCTGGGAAATATATTGTGTATGCAACCAAGACTGTTCTTTCATGTAGCCTTAATGCATGTCAGTGTTCCTAACTCAGGTTATAAAACAAGTTATTATGTTTGCCAGATCTATGCCATACGTACCACCACCAGCACTTTTATAAGTCTGCTCCATGTGCCAGTGCACTTTCATACCTTTAGAATATATTTTAGTATATTTTATATTACATTGTAGAGTGTGTTGCCAAGCTAATTCTACACTTAGAAAATAGATAGCCAAACCAATATAATGAACAGAATTTGGATCCATGTCACAGGTTGGTTTGGACCCTTGAAACCCGGAATTCTGCATTTCTAGTAGCCAAAAACTGTTCTCTAACATATGATTCATTGATCACAATAAACTTCCAGACCTTGTTGATGCTAGCACATTGCAGCAGAGCAAAGAAAAACAGATATCAGGTGAAGTGGCCAAGTTTTACTATATGCATTTTGAGATTACTGTGTAGCTTAGTTTATATATTAAAGGGACACTCTAAGCAACAAAAAAAACTTTAATTTAATCAAGTAATTTTAGAATACAGAGCATACCCCTTTCTTTGGCATTTAGGCATTAAATCAATTTGTATATTGAGCCCTAGCCACATCTCCTCTGGTTGAGACTCACACAGCAACCCTACACACTTCCTGAAAAAGTGTATACATTTTTTAAGCTTCTCTATTGCACAATGTGTTTAATTTGTTCTTGTGTGCATGATTACAGCTCAGGAGTTAGTAACTTCTAAAATAAACACACAGTGTTGTAAGCTTAAAGTATATTATTTTCACCTTGGCTGTGTGAGTCTCAGTCAAGCAAGGTGTGGTTAGGGCTGCAAAAACAAAGTGTTTTAACTTCTAAATGGCAAATAATTAAGCTGTGAAACTGCAGGTGCATAATATAGAGAATAGAACTAAAACACTCACACACAAAGAGACTCTATGTGTAAGGATAATTTAACAATGTTTGAATAAACACTTAACAAAAAAATGAGAAAAGTCAGGTAGTGGATTCCAAAGCCCTTAGACTAAGTCTCTGACTAGTTAATGAAATCTTTAACAGAAGGAACCCCCGAAATTTCAGGCTTTATTAGTGATTACCAGTAAGGGGAATTAACTAGCGGTAAAGATCTCTTACACATACTAATAGTCCAGAGTACTGTACTATTACAAAGTAAGAAGGGAGATAGTTCTATGTCTACTTAAAAAGCTTATCTAAGGTGAGTATCTCCAATATGTGGAGACAGTCTAACAGTTGCACCATTAGAAACCAGTATAATTAGACATTTTCTCATAGACTGCAGCCCTAAATTTAAATCATCAAAATAGACAGAACAAAGTAGGCTTAATTAAAGTCTCAATGCTGGCTTCTAGAGATGTTAACAATACTAAAGACTAGTATTCAAATTGTTCAGTTGATTACAGGAAAACCCAATATGACAATTAGGTATTAATTCTAAATCATCAACTGTAGAGGTTTGAATCATTTGAACTATAACCACAGATAAATAATAGTTGCAGATAGAATATAATTGTTGGGGAAAAATCAGCTATACAAAGACCCTCTGGTTGATGGATGGAGACTGACCACCCCCTCTCGGAACATTCCGGGAACAAGTGAGGAGACAGAGATGCTTTCCAAACAAGTTCAAAATTTAATTATTAACAAGCTGTATTTATACATACTTTATCATGCGATGGGGTGTAACAGGATGTAACAGGAAGCAGCTGCTCAAGATAGATAACAACTATGTTGATTTACACAAATATGCTGATTTACACAAAATATTACAAATACCAAAAACAAGAACATTTGACATAAGCGGTAATGTTTTCCGAGAAATTAAATAAATGAACAACTGTTTCAAGTTACCCTTAAGTTCCAAACTGCCCTATAATATAAACAGCGAGAATAGATAGGGAAATAGATATTCTATCCTTCAATCCCCTCTTAGATCACATCATGATTTACTTTACGAAAAATATCCATGGGAGGCCTGTGGCAGAGAGACAAAAGGAGGTATATTCAGACGTGCTAATCACGTCGGCAGGACTTTTGTTATTTCTTCACCTTGATTTCCCCTATTTCTTCTATGTCCCAGGCTTTCCCCAGGACCTTGCATCCTATGTCTATTAATCATGTCCCTATTCCAAGAGTCCAGTCATATCCACACTCAATTCCCCAATACATGGGAATCCATCCTTAGCACACTCAACATACATCAACGACACACTTAGTACATCCATCCCTGAGTCAGCTAACACTTCCCCTCTCTCCCCGGCTAAGTTTACAAAAATAAAAAATAACAAAATAGTTCAATAGTTCAGCATAGTTCAGAGAAAAAGTCTTTCAAGGAGTATAAAGAAATCAGCTAAGGGTAGCAGTATGGCTGACAACAAGACAATGTCAGCTTCCACATAGTTCTTAATTCTTCTTTTATTTGCTGGATGTTCACCACAATGCTCTGTGCAACACCCCAATTGTTGAAAGGGTTATTACATAACTAGCGGCATTAGACAGCACTATACCTTCAGGATTTTCCAAATTAGTTTATGTCCTCATAAGTAAGCATCTCAGTTTCTTTGGCCTGCATGGATTTTGACCAAACAGATTTAATTTGCAAAATAGGTAGTGCAGGGTCAGCCAGAGAGATTGGTGTGTAGTCCCAAATATCAGGCGGCACAAATACTCCAGGGCGGTCTCTATAATCATACAAACACAAGGATCCATACGACATCAATTAATCAATTACCTAGGCTAAAACTTAAATTATAGACTAAAATTAAACCCTTAACTTGTGTGACATGTACTTCTCTCAGCTTTGCTTATAATTCATGAAAATTGTTCTTTATGAAATTTTACATAATTTCCCTTTGGAATGCCTTTGTACGGATGAGAGAAGCACTCACTCTATATAAATGCTTGTTGGACAGGATGAGTACTAAAACACTAACATATACATATGGGGATAATTCCCAATAAAATTCTGTTCCTAAACTTTAAACCTTAATTTGATAATCCCAATTAATTACTTTAATAATCCCAAATAATTCAATACTCTTGGATTAACACCCAAAACTATATATAAAATATTGAAAACATGAACCATCAAATTCAGAATTATTCAAAAAGTATCAATATCTTACTATAAAACATAGGGTTTGCAAGACTGACAGTCTGGGTCATGGGCGTAGTGCAGACATGCGGTTAGGAACTTTTTCATTGTTATAATATATTGAAAACACTAAGACTTTGCAAAAGTTAAAAAGCATATTGCAGCTGTTTCCTGTACCTGGATGTAGTTAGGACATAGTTCAAATTAAGTATCAAAAGTCTAACCACAAAAACTAAATTTTATATGCTTATCAAAAATGAGTTTAACCCGTTAGCGAGTAAATTAGGTGACCTCTTCCTATAATTTGGCTCCTTTTGTAATTATTATACTATTTATTTATCCTCTTCTGGATCTGCAAAATGCTTTCAATTTACCAATACAAATATAATACAGTAGTTTAGTAGATTAGAATTGCCTCACTTACATATATCAGAAATTGTCTGATCTCTATTAATCTTAACATTTCATCATTACCCTATGATCAATGAGACATACTAGATGAATCTTACTTTGGAAAACACCTATCCTATACATCCATAATTTTTTTTTTTCAATAAATTTGTATAATTTTTTTCTTTGACACAGATAATTCAATGCACAAATAATTCAATGCACTTTAAATGTAGAGTTAACTCTGAACTGGACAATATTCCCCTAATAGTACTCCTTTATGAGAGAGAGCCATCTTCTTGTCCATTTAATCTTTTTTTCCAGTAAAAGAATCACTTTCAGGATTAGTCAATTTGAAAATGGAAACGTGGATCCACGATTTAATCAGCAGAAGTTTGTGGGGCCCCTTTCACATGAAATGGAAAAAGCACTTTTCTTGCAAAGTGTTAAATTATTAAATAATCTCCAGGAGTGATATCATGCAAAGTATTCTTTTTAATCTGTTGTAAAAAAAAACACTAAAGGCTTGCGTTAATGACATGCAAATATTCTTTACTTTAATATTTAAACTCATACACAATGGACATTAACACATAACACACCAATTCATTACAAACCATAGAACTCATACTCAGCAATCATTGTAATATTACACGTCATCTCACAAAACAGAACACAACAGACGTTGCAGATACACATAATAGATACCCAGCAGACGTGCCAATACAAAAAGCATATTCATGGACAGGCAACTAAACCATGACCAATCCAGAATCCAAAATAAATTAACAAAATAAGTAAATAAATGTCAAACTCAAGACAAGAAAAAGGAGATAACAGTGCTGTCCAAAGACGCCACTGGTTCCCCTTAAAGAGTTACCGAGATATCCAAGGGCATGAACCCCAAATAATGTCTTAAACTAACACCTCCAAAACTGCATTCTCATACCTATGTATAAGAGGCCTTTTAAAAATAATGAAAATTTCTGCAAACTATTTGACTTCTACGGAAGCAGGCAATCAGCATTAAAGATAGATCAGAAAACTTGGCGAATGAACAGGAAAGTTGATTAAGACAGGAAGTCGACTATTGAAACCACAACAATTAGCTATATTGTAGATCAGACAGAGCCTCTCAGAGCTGTTAGAACTACTGCAACTCCCACTACTCTTGGACAAAATGCTAGTATTCAACAACCAATAACAGCCAATAAATCAATAATTTAATAAATTATTACGCTGCCATTTCTATCTGTATCAATAGACTGAAGCAAACTGATTCAAATATAATTTAAAACAACACAGTAAATGCCAATTAATCTACTCGCTAATTAAGCTTCACAATTCAAAATGGGTATCCAAAACACACATTATCACAGTCCTCATTTACACAGAATAAACTTTTAACAGCTGTATTCAGAACATATTATTGTAAGGTATACCAATTTTAGTTTGTATCAGATTTATTTAAGGATTTCTTATGTATACATGTATTTCCTTAATTACCCTATTACTTAATCTACTATAGTATTGTTTATAAAGAAGGGATCCCTTTATATAGCGCGCTCTTGACTTAGATATTTGTATGTAACTTGCATTAACTAATTGCAACATATGTACCCTGTCAATAGAATTTCTCTCTTAGATGATGCTACATCATCCTAAATCTTGTAGAAATTGAGCAAACATTTGGACCAGATTATACAGACATGGTGTCACCTGCATTTGTCAGAACTCTCAAAGACTCAACATTTTTATACTATACCATGTTAAAAGGCATGGCAAACCTTTGAATGGACCGCTGAAGTTGAGTGCTTAAGAGCCATAAAACCACAGGAAACAACCTTTGTCCATGATTTTCTGATCCATACTACATACCTGACCAAACCTCAAACCCAACACACAGGGAGTCTACAGTTGTGTTCACAAGGAATACAAATTTCAGCATCTCCGTACAACAATTTTGTAGATTTTCACAATTTAAAAGAACACATACAATGTGAGACCTATTAGTCATAATAGAGAGTATTTCCTTAAAGATTACAATACAGAGAATCATAAAGCATATGCAGCAGGTGATGCACTGGATCATTTAAAGTACCTGTAGCAAGCAAAAGTTAGCTTACAGCACAAAATGAAATGTTGGGCCACTGAAAATGTAAATGTTGCTCTCTAATTTATAAACAAGAATTATATTTACAGTATGGATCCTCTGCAACAAACACACCGGGCAGAAAAAAATGTGGTGTATGATGTTTTCAACTAACAAAGTGACTTTTGTCCCAGGATGAAAATACAGGGCTCATCATGCAAACAACATAACACAATCATACATAACACAATATGTACTATCCCACTCTCATGGAAAGGGTAGTGGGCTTATGGTATAGAAATAATTATCCTCAACTTCATTATCAATGCAGAGGGGTTAGTTCTAGGATTTGGTGCCCCCTTAATTATGTCCTTTAATTCTCCTGGAGATAAAGGTTCCATTACCAATTGGTCTCCTATAGTCAGGAAAGGATAGGTCTGGTGTTTTTCTGATAACATAAACTCATCAGGTCCTCTTATAGCCTCTACCTCTTTCTCTTTTTCCTCTTTTTCTTCATCACCCTCACTTGTCCCTTTGACACCCCTTTCCACTAATCCCATCTTTTTCTTATACCTAGTTTTTACACCATTAGGGGACCTTCAGAGGATCAGCCTAATCCTCACATCCTGGGGATGGATAGAAAGGGAACGTGATGGGGCAGTGGGTACTCCTTGTCCCTGCTGGGGACCTTGGGGTGGTCTAACTGCTACAGCAAGCATAGGACCCAAATCATCATCATAATTAGGGGACAGGCTGGAGTATAATGGTATGGGGTGTAATTAGGAGGGGGTAATGATTTAGAGTTGTTAGAAACAGTATCCATAGTTTTCTTTTTATTCCTTTTCATCTTTTTCCCATTTTGTGAAACAGAATACCAGTGAGGGGCTATCTTAAGCCAATTCTCACCTCCTTGTCTCATGTATTCCCTATCCCATCCAGGGTCACCCTCATACCAGGGGAAAGCTTTCCTATCTCCTAGGCATAATCCCCTAATCATACACATTTAGAAATCATCATTAGCCCCATCTTTAGAGAAGTGACTTTTACTACCCTGTCCTTCTGTCCACCCTGACATATTATCTACCCAAGGATCCACTAAATAATCCCCTAGTTCTCCAACCCTGGCAACCTACTGTTTAAAAGTATTTAGAAAATTGGGCAGACTAGATGAGCCGAATGGTTCTTATCTGTCGTCACATTCTATGTTTCTATGAGGTGTGACCAGAAATGATTTAATTACATATTTGGACTGCCCTTCTTGATATGAAACCAATCAGAAGGGTTTGTGGGAATATCTGTTACGATCGAGTAATCGATTTAAGTGTGGGCTAGATTTTATATTCCGAGGTTAGTGCCATCTATGTAAAATTATTGATAAACATCTTATTAGATGTTATTTTGAGCAAAGGACATCTCCGTTTTTACTGCTTTGTACAAATCGCCTATGAGCCTGCTACTGCTGCAGCGATCGCTTGTGCAGGCTCAAAGTGTGATACTGTTTCAAACTGGTGAGTAGTTAACCCTTTCCCAAACAGTATCAAGTATACTTGGGTTAAGAATGTTGCCATTCTGAATTCTATAAACAAAACTAAGCACGTCGATTTTTTTAGTGCTGAAATGGAAATAATAGGAAAGAAATTATTACTCAGCCTTCATTATACATTTATTGACACCATTCATATATCATATGTATTCTAAGTCTATTACTTCTATTTGAAAAAAAGGGGGGGAAGTACCAGCGCTGATAAACAAACAATTATATAGTTTACCCACACTAATAAGCTGCTAAACACCAAGATCTTATCTTATACAATAGAACTTTTAATTCTTGTCAGTATTTACTATTTTATACTTATAAATTATTCATATATAACCAGTGTTTCCAATTTTGACAGAGTATCACAGTGTATTGATTTATATATTTTTCTTGTGTTTATTCATATAAATAGTACATACTTAAAGGTACATCTCCTTATTAAATATACTTATGTACAATATCTTATCCAAAAATTCAAATTAATTCCACTGTCCTTTCTTGCCTTGACTACTGTAATCCACTTCTCAGTGGTCTTATGTGCTCCCAATTTGCACCGCTACAGTCCATAATGAATGCGGTGGCGAGGCTCATCTTCCTGTCCGCCCGCACCGCCCACGCCTCACCCTTCTGTCAGTCCCTACATTGGCTTCCTGTAAGATATAGGGCTCAATTTAAAATTCTGGTTCTTGCTTTCAAATCTCTACATAATGCTGCTCCCACCTATCTATCCTCCCTAATACACAAGTATGTCCCGTCTAGGCCCGTGCGCTCTGCTGAAGTCTTTCGCCTATCTTCTGTCTGTACTCCCACCTCCGATGCTCGCCTTCAAGACTTCTCAAGGGCTGCACCGGTTCTGTGGAACTCACTTCCCTCCTCGGTTAGATGCTCACCCAGTCTCCACTCCTTCAAAAAATCATGAAAAACCCACTTCTTCATAAAAGCGTGTCAATTAAACTGTAAATAGCTCCCAACTGATTCCTCTCTTGCAACTCTCATTAGTCTAATATTTTCCTTACCTTTTGTATCACTTTATCCAACTCCCTCTAGCATGTAAGCTCATTGAGCAGGATCCTTAACACCTCTGATCCTGTGTGTCCAGCTTGTCTGGTTACAACTACATGTTTGTTCGTCCACCCACTGTAAAGCTCTGTGGAATTTGTTGGCGCTTTGTAAATAATAACATAATAATAATAATAATAATTGTAGCATCGCCAGTTAATTGGACAAGGTTATGTATATATATATATATATATATATACACACACATATATATATATACACACACATACAATGAGAGATCCAGAATGATCCAGAGAGAGCTGATATCATGTACTGAATATATATAACCAATTTGTTCTGTTCTTTACATCTTGATATATCAGATATCCATATTGAACCATTTAGTATCTCTATCTGAGATTTTCATAGCTGACAAAATCCAGAGTCTATACAGAATACACTATTTTTGCTTTTCAATGTACTTTCAAAAACCATAGTGCCATGTATGCAGGGATTACTGGGGGTTGAATAGAGAAAAGAATCGCCTGGAATTTGCTAATTCTTCCATGTAGGAGAAATATTAAATTGACTCAGTTGAATCAAACTTAAATCCTGATTTATTTTTTTTTAAGATGTAAAGCTACTTTAGGCTAGAGAAAAACAATTGCAAATAGTTTAATAAAACAGTAGCTGTTTGTTCCACTCAGCGAATTTAATAAACTTGCAAAGAGGAGATGAAGTATTACAAAGTAGAAAACAATTTAAATAGAGACAAATCACAGTGGGAAGAATCTTTTCCAGCTGTGAGTGGTTGAGATAATAACATGCAGAAGATTAACAAATTAAGTTTCAGGGCTTTCAGCATAATATAGAAATGCCATGACTGACTGTTGTCATAAAAGCAAGCTAATTGCAGCGATTTTTAAAAGATATTTTCAGGTGAAGATTACCAGGTTTTTACGCATAAGTCTTTGTGGGCATATAAACAATTTTTAAATAAAAATGATAATTGAGAGAAGAATACTTTCTCTTATATTTTGGTACTGTTCTATGAAAGAATTGAAGAATTGTCTCATTTCAAACACATAAGAGAATGCCGATTTTTAAAATTGATAGAAATTCAGATTTCAATAGAAACTGGTACTTTCATAGAATTAATTCTGCTATATTATCTGGCAGTGAAAGGAACACTATAGGCACCCAGACCACTTCAGTTGGTAGAGGTTGTCTGGGTGAACTGTCCTTGTCAGTTTAAATCTGCAATGGTAATTATTGCTGTTATTGAGAAACTGCAATAATTATCTTGCAGGGATAACTCTACCTCTAGTGGGTGTCTATTGGGTTGTTAGTCTACTTTTGGTGCATGAAAGCTTCCAGTATCAGCTAAAACCCAATAGGAAAGCATTGATGCAATGCTTTCCTATGGGGTTGTCCTAATGTGATTTCAGCAGTCGATGTGCATGGGTATGAGGTACCTGATGTCGACTGACTTTGGAAGAGGAGAAGCAAAGGAGAAGCATAGATGGAGGCTAATTTAGCTTTATGGAGATAAAGTGTATGGCATGCACTTGCCCAGACTGTCTAACTTTGAAAGACTTCTTAATCAAAGGGACACTATAGGCACCCAGACCACTTCATCTCATAGACATGATCTGGGTGCAGTGTTTTAGAGAACTACAATGTTTACATTGCAGTGTTAAGTGTTCTCCCAGACAGCCACAGGGGACTGAGTAGTGTAAAACAGTGTTCCCCAACCCAGTCCGCATTGACCACCAACAGTCCAGGATTTATGTATTTCCCTGTTTAATTCCAATGGAGATGCTGACAAAACGTGAACTGTTGGTGGTCCATGAGGACTGGGTTGGGGAACACTGGTGCACAGCACACTGCCACTGTACTCCGAGGCAGTGGAAACATGTTATGTGGTGTGACAAATCACGCTTCTCTGTTTGCCAGTCTGATGGGTGAGTGTCGGTTTGGAAGAAGCCTGGTTAAACAGAGTTTAACTTGTGAACCGACACTGGACATCCTCCTTTACATTAGGATATTTTGAAAATCCCCATAGGAAAGCATTGAGTCCTTTCCTATTAGGAAGGATTAAAGCATGCATGGTGGTCGCTATGAATGAACATTTTGTTCCCCTTTGTGATTACTCGGAGGAGGCTGAGACAGGTCCATCACCAAGGGTCCTTAGCATTGCAATAATGCAAGTGAAAAAAATATTTTTAAACTGCTGCAGGGGGAGGGAGGCAGAGGGGGCTCCCAATAGCTAATCTAAGTAGATATTAGATCAACATATATTTCAAGCTAAAATTTTGAATACAGTACATTCATTGCATGAGTCTGCAACATTTTTCACAGTTTTGATGTTGCAGACTCATGCTACACTTGTTTACATTAGTATTTTTTCTTCTTAACACTTACACTTAATACCCCATAATGACAAAGCAAAAACCACAGAAAAATAAATATTTCCCATTGACAGAAGTATTCAGATCCTTTGCTATTACATTTAAAGTTTAGCTCAGATACATCATATTTCTCTTGATGATCTGGGTCAGCTTTGAAATGTTTCTACGCTTTGATTAGAGTCCAAATGTGGCAAATTCGATTACATGGACATGATATTAAAGGCACACACCTGTATTTGTAAATGCATATCAGAGAAAAAATAATGCATGAGGTTTGGAAATGCCTGCAAAGACAGGGTTGTGTCAAGGCATGCATCTGAGGAAGGCAACAAAAACATTTTGGCTGCATTTAACATACCAGAGAGCGCAGTAACCGCCATAATTCTTACACAGAAGAAGCTTGGAAAGGCCCTTACTAGAGCTGACTGCCTTGCAACTGAGCTATCATGGGAGAATAGCCTTGGTAAGAGTAGTGACCAAGAACCTGAAGGTCACTCTGGGTGAGCTCCAGAGATCATAAATGAAGATGGGAGAAAAGAAGGATAGGCATCACTGCAACACTCTGCCAACCTGGCCTTTATAGCCTTGAAAAGCCCACTTGGAATTAAAAAAAAAACAAAAAAAAATATATAGATAGGACTCTCAAACTGTGAGAAACAAAATTACTCTGGTCTAATAAAGTGAAGATTGAACTGTATGACCTCAATTCAAAGCGCCATATCTGGAGGAAACCATGCATTGCTCATTACCTGCCCAATATCAGCCCAACAGTAAAGCATTTGTGTAGTGTGTATAGTAGATGCAGTGTGGTTGCATGTCTGTAGTGGATGTAGTGTGTGTGTTAAGTAGATGCAGTATGTGTGCAAAAAGATTTCAGTATGTGCAGTGGATGCAGTGTGTGTAGTGGAATATGTGTGTGTGTGAAAATGATGTGTAGTGTGTGTTGTGGATGAAGTGTGTGATGCAGTGTGTGTAGTAGATACAATGTGTATGCATTTGGTGTTGATTAGGGGCTGTGGGGGGTGAACAGTTTTTTAAAAAATTTATAAGTAGGTTTATTCACCCATCCCTGCCTCTAAACTGGGGCCAGGGAGGGGGGGACATGAAATTCCCTAGTGATCCAGTGTCAAAGCATGCTTTGTACTTGACAGGGGGCCAAGGGAATTCCATGTTACACCTCCAGTAGCAAGTTCTCTACCTCTCTCGTGAGCCTGGGATTCATGTCACGTTGAGCATTGCCTAGGTAACCTACATCAATCTCTGACAGCTGCGGTTTGTGAGAGGACACTGATGGTGCCTACTCTTCACTATCCATGCCAGCAGGGGCATATATATATATATATATATATATGTATATATATATATATATATATATATATATACATATACATATACATGCATATTGGGGGTATAGGGTAAACAAAACCTATCTCTTCAGAAAAGCTGACAGCCTCCCAGAGTAACACCTACCTCACATACCTGTACCTTGCTCTCTCCTAAAGGGCATCATTCTACTCTCTTCTCCAGTTCTGCTTCACTCCCACCTTGTTTGATTGCTATGTCCTGTCCAATTGTTTTTTTATATGCCTCCTCCTCTAGACTGTAAGCTCACTTGAGCAGGGTCCTCTTCAACCTATTGTTCCTATCTATTTATTTAATGTTTTTTCTTCACTTTATATTCTTATATATATATATATTTTTTTTATATTTATTTATTTTTATTTTTATTTTTATTTATTTATTTATTTATTTTTTGATCATTTTTGTCATTTATATTTATATTTTTTACTTTATTTTATTTTATTTTATATTTTTTCAGATTTTATATGCTAATTTTGTATCTTTTATTATTATGAGTTTGTATTATTCCCCTTTTCCTAAACTAGGTGATACTCCTCCCTTCTCTATATATTTGTATATATGATCACACATATGTTTATTTTATTTTGTTTTTTATATATAACGATGTGCTCTGGGGATGTATGTGTTTAACCCCGAGAATGGAACGCAAAATGGAACGCACATCCGTCTTGACTTCCGTTCAACTAGATGAACTTCAAAGCGAGGTTTGGATAGAAGTTCCGGAACGCAATAGGGGCGTATCCGGAAATATACCGAAGCCGAAACCCGGAAGTAACCCGCACAGCTGATTTTCTTCGCGGCAAATTTGATTGCATTTATAAAAGACGAGTGTTTTATGTATTTTGGTTTACAGAGGACTGGATGCCCCTGATGAAGTTCATTTCATGAACGAAACGCGTAGGGCTTGTTTCTTATATGCGGAGTATTTGTTTTTATAGATGTTTCAATGTATTTTATTTTATTTGGTTTTTCTGCTCTTCTGATCCTGGGACTGGTTTGCAGCTTCAGCTGAGTTTGATGTGCCTTTTTGATACATCTTTCTTGTAAGTGTATCTTGTAATAAATTTTGTTAATTTTACTTAAGATACTCTGCACTATTATTATTTTTTATTCTTCCTCCTATACATGGGATTGACGTTCCACAAATCGAGAAGTTTATACATCGTTATTTATGATATGCCTGCAATCAAATTGGGTCTGTGAGTGTAATCATTTATTTCTCCAAATTCCCAATACATTACGTTACTATTCTATGTCCGTTTCTATTATTTTGTGTTGTAGATTGCCTTCTGGTAGTATATCAATATTGTTCTAAGGACATAAGAGGAGTCCTTTCATCTACTTCACTTTTGACTAAGGGTAATTTTTGTATGTTTGTATCTATTACCCACTGAGTGTGTTATCTACCTGCACACAGGTGTTTTTGTATCTATATTATATATTGTATAAACCTATTGTTCCTGTAGGTTTTTTGTAATTGTCTCATTTAATGTTAAATCTCCTCCTCCTATAATATTGTAAAGCACTACAGAATATACTGGTACTATATAAATACCAACGATAATAATAATAATAATAATGATAATAATATTAATAATAACAAAACAATGCTTGATAAAGCCAGGTGACTGAAATAAATGGCCTGTATGGGATGGGTATAACAGGTATGCCTATTGTAGATATGTAGAACTGCAGCACAGTTAAAAAAAAGAGCAAGAAAACTGGTATAATGGAGAGAATCCATCATTAATTCTCAGATGGAAGATTGCCCTAGGTAGGTCACTCATGGCGACTAAATCCTACTAGAGTGGACGTAAGGGTTCTAGGAGTAAGCAGTTAGTTTTCCATATATTTAAAGTTCACCACCCAATCCTGGCATTCAGTCATAAATGAGACTCAGGCTGACCTCCAGTGTAGTGGTATTAAGGCCTTAACTGCTAATAATAAGCATGGGCAAGATTCACAAATCTTAGATAGCAACATAGAGGTGAGGAGCAGCAGGATCTTCTTGGCCATAGAGGACAGGGGAAGTTTAGTCATGGAGCGGATCCTGGGGACTATGCAACTCAAGAAATGTGCTATCAAAGGGCAATGACACCAGATATGCAGTAACGTAACTCTGTCCACACCACATCTCTAACAAGTATACCAATGTGGTAGGTGTTTAAAATTAGCTTCCTGAAGTTTTGAGCTAGCTGTCATGCAATGTGTGAGTTTAAAAACCTTCTGCCACAGTTGTTCGGATATCTGCAAGTTCTCCTCCCACCTCTTAGTGAAAGCAGGTACAGAGTACAGCTGTCAATTTGTATCAGATATCCCTATTACTCATTATGTTCTAGCACTATATTTGCTTACTGATAGTCTGCATATACATCATCCTCCCTGCAAGCAGACATTAGTATCCAGTCCCCGGTATGCAGAGATTGAATAAATGAACAGAGATGAGAGATACTTTCCGTCCTCCTGTAAAAAAAATTGTAGTCCAAGCACTCAAGGATCAATTCAGCAGGTTTATTGGCTTGAGAAAAAAACCCTTGTGTGATCAAAAAGTTGCACTTTGTTCTAATAAACCTGTTGAATTGATCATTGAGTGCCTGGACTACAATTTTTGTTCAACTATCACAGGAGGGGTAGCCAACCCCAGTTCTGGTTGCACCAGGATTGTAATAATTGGGCGGTATTATTCTCTTTTTTTTTTGTTTATACACAATTACATTTAATGGTGTTTCTGTATTAAATGTCTATTGTATAAAACAAAAAATGATAAATTAACTCTTGTCCTACTGCTTCTAAGCAATTATCAACAGTCTGACACCTGTTTGGATGAGAGAAGATCACCATATGAATGTTACGTGGTTGACATTTCAATCCCTCTATGTTGACCACATAACTTACATGTGTGAAGCAATATTACAGAAGACAATCTAGTATTAAACTGGTGCATGTAAAGTAACTAAAGTCTGCCAAGTGCAGTTTGAGTTTAGTCTTCTAACCCACTGACTTTTTAATAAGACAATATATATATTATGTATATATTTTTTTGCAGTTCTGTCTATTATTGGTGCTGCATTGGTAACCATCTGTGCTTGCACTGGCAAACAATGTAATTTGTGCCACTCCATCTCTGTACAATCCTTAATGAAACACAATTGTTTTATGCAAGTATTATCTTTGAAGTTGTGTTCTAGGCAGTCATTGTTAGTTAAGGGGAATCAAGAAAAAAAAGATTCCATTTAGTTTGCTTTGTTTTGATGGGGGATATTGATTCTCTTGAACTGTTTCTAACAGTTGCACTGGATTCTTGCATGCATGGTATAGTACATCAACATTTTACTTACACATTGTTTCCAGTGCTGAGGCATGTTCACGGTTTTATAATTATCACAAATCACTCATCATATGTATGTAATGAATAAAGTATATATATGTTGGTAATTTTCTTTTTTCTTTTTTTTTTATCGTTCTATGGCAAAACCATAAAAAATACTTAATTAGTTGGTAATCTTCTTTCTATTAGCTAACAGTATGCTAGATGTTATCATTAATTAGCAGTCAATACCTATTCTCCTTTTTTAATGTCCCTTTGGCAATACAATGACAGTGAATGCAATCTAAAATAATGCTGTGTGTGATGGAACTTTTTAAGACTTTGACCACACTGAATACACTACAGATATTCTTTGCAGGCTGCTATGACACACTATCTTGCCTTATGAATTCTTCATTACGTAATAAATATGAAAACACGAAATTATGGCAAGTGATTATTGTATCATGACAAATACATGGAGGCAGCTTAAGAAAGATCTGAAAGCTATTTTTTCCCCTTTCTTTTAAGGAATCCAAAGAGGCTTAGGCTTCAACTTCAATATTAACAACTACTCAAACATTTGCTTTACAATGAGATGAGAATTAAAATACACATTGGTTTAATGATGTGCTTTTCAACGCTAGCTCTTACACATTAGAAGGTTTTATATTACTTGTCACTTATCTGCAGTTGTTGGAGAGAACAGAAAGTACATTTTGTGAATCCTATTATATACTCTGTGCTTTAGGAACAAAAAATAAATAAAAAATACAACTATATTGCAGGAGTGGTGAACTTTTTTAACACCTTGCAGCTCTTTAACCCCTTAAGGACTGAGGCAGTTGTGCAAGTTGTGATCAAAATAAAACGTAAACAAAACCTTGAATTTGCGCTATATGTCTGTTCAGGCATAATTCACATCTTTCATATTATGTGCACCCACACTTATCATATATCATTTGGTTCAGGTGAAACAGGGCTTTCATGTCACATCAAATATTTGTATATTAATCATAATTTAATATGAATAAAATATAAAATAAAATGAGAAATTAAGAAATGTTATTTTTTTAGTTCTGCATGGCATTTTAACTGTGAATGTCCCACTACTGAATTTTCATACACAACACATATGAATTCTAACTTTGGCCAGTATAAGTGGCTACTAAAAAAGACTGGACATACCCCATTTGCAATACCTTGGTTTGTCTACTTTTGCAAATGGTATGCCATCATGGGGGTTATTCTCATTCCTGGGCTACCATACGGTCTCAAAGGCAACATAACCAATCTGTCAAATTTCAATATGACTAAACTGAAATGCAAGCCTTATATTTAACTCAGTAACTTTTGAAAACACCATAAAATCTGAACATGGGGGGTACTGTTATACTCAGGAGTCTTCACTGAATACAAATATTAGTGTTTAAAAATAGGAAAACGTATCACAACAATTATATTGTCAGTGAAAGTACAGATTGGGAGTGAAAAAAAGAAAAATATGGCATTTTTACTTCTGATATCATCGTTGTTATATGTTTTACTGTTTTTAAACTAATATTTGTGTTCAGCAAAGTCTCCCAAGTAAAACAGTACCCCCCCATGTACAGGTTTTTTGGTGTCTTGGAAAGTTATAGGGTTAAATATAGGGCTTGCGAGCCAAATTCTGTAGCGCTTCTACCTGGGTTATCAGGCAGGTCCCTCAGATTGTAATTTATAAAATGACTTAATTATGTAAAAATGTAATATAAATATATTTGTAGAATTGAAATATATATATATGTATATATATATATATATATATGAATTTTTTTTTAGATATAATATATATATATATATATATATATATATATATATTGATTTTATATAAATATATATAGATAGGTATAGGTATATATATATAGATACATATATATATTTATGACATCATTCTAAATGTATTTTGAATTTAATATATATGTATATTAATATCAAAATAAGTTAGAACTATTTAAAACTGGTATATAATTTTTTTAAATTTATTTTTTATTTTATTTTTTGTTTTATTTATTGATTATTTTAATTGTATATATATATATATATATATATAAAATTAAAATATATATATATATATATGTAAAATTAACATCATTCTAAGTTCATTTTAATATATATATATATATATATATATATATATATAATTACCTGTCCTGATGAAAGCTCCATGTTGGAGCTGAAACGTTGATATATTATATGGAATAAATAAAAGCAAAATTTTACTACTTCAACCAAGTCCCAGGAGTGTGATTGTTTCTACACCCATATCTACCTTTGCCACAACCAGCACAGGGCACTACAAAAGTCTTCTTGGAGTGCAAGCTACTACGATGTATATATAATTTTAATTATATATGTGTGTGTAAGTGTATATAAAAGTACTACGATCATATATGTATTAAGGCAATTTGCCTGCATTTGTGGGAGGTGCTGGTTTTCTACCCCTAGCCTACTTAAGGCACTCCCCTTGCCTGGCTCCTTACCGTTCGAGGTCAGCGTTGAATGAGGATCCACTTCCGGGTTCTCTCAGACGCCATCTTGGTTTCAGTATCCAGGAGGTTTCACCACGTTAAGCTGTGTCCAGGAATCCTGTTCAGGCCTTTCCGCCCGTCCAGCTTCTTCTGACTCCGTTCTCCGTTGTAGATCGCGTCCCAGGGACTCCTAAACCGTAAGTCAGACCTTCCTGTCACGCCAGGACTGGTTCCCACGGCGTACGGTACAGCACGGGTCCTCGCTTTACGGCTTTTCCCTGGTTATGACACGAATGTTTCAAGCCATTCGCGGGCTTTTCATTCGTACGGTCATTCGGCTGAACATGTTTTAAATCGTTCAATAGTCATTTCGCATATCCTATTCATGTTATTTAAACGAATGTTCATTCGGTTGTTTTGCCGTTCGGCAAATTTTACATACGCTCATACACGCTTTGGTTCGCATAAATCATACGGTTAAACTATTCTAACTTCTGTGTTCCCCTCACATTTGCTTTCGGCTGTTCTGTGTGTTCACGTATAATCCTTTCATGAATTATATTCACCATTTCATGTGTATATAACATTCGGTTAAAGTATTGCTTGCTTAAATAGATTATTGTTGATTACTTTTAACAAATTGTCAGTATTGTATTACGTCCACAAATCAAGTCCACTTCTCTGTGTATACCATTTGACTCCCACGCTTTCAGGGGTCTGCATTACTTATCCATTTATACGAATGGACTCAGCCTATGTTACAAGCCTCATTTCTGGGTTATTAATACAACATATACAAGGATAGGTTCATTTAAGCAATAATTCTCGGGTTGATACGTCTTTGCTATACATACATATCATATAGATATACATCACTTTACATCATGTTAAATCATTTTGGGGTATCCCTGCCTTTGGTCTTTCTGCTACATATCATACATAACGCTGTGTTAATTAGGCCATGACCTCATCCATGTCCCTTTCTATAAAACCAGTTACATTTCGGTACAGATCATTGAACTCCCACGCCAGGAGTTTTATAACTATCCATTTCATTTCAATTTACTCAGCCTACATTACAGGCCTCATTTCTCTGTCATGACGATGACACATAAGGCTTAAATCCTTTTGCATGCATACTCGGGTTGAATCACACGTACTGATCCAACCAATCATACGTCCCCTACACAGTCATATACATATGTATATAACCTACGTTTCATGTTTTCCTTTACACACCATTATCACGTAACACATAGATTGTTTGTACATAGGCCACGGCCTCCCTCAGATGTCTTATTCAAGCATGCAAACATTTCTGAGCCACTCATAGCTATTCCCATGGTATCAACATAATTTTATACATTGCTGCTACAGACTATAAGTCTGGTTCTTTTTACACCCCACACTCATCGTACTACTCTCTTTTACCCATTTTTAGGCTGTCGAGCTTATATAATTGCTCCACACGGTTTATTCCTGTGATTTATCATACTACCAGGTACGTACACCTGCTCATATGGTATTCTACCATACATTTCATTTCATCCCCCTAGTTTAGAGTACTGGCAATAGGGTCACAGGATTCCCAATAGGTATTTACCCCATCTTGGCTGTCGCCATTAGTTAGTGGTCCCGCGAGGCCAACACCCCGCCTCAAACGTTTCGGAGGCAAACACCCATCGGGCCACACGTTAGCTAGCCGCCTCGCATGTTGCAAAGAGAGGGCCTCACCTGTCACTCCCTTCCCCTGTTTTCTGTCGTACAGTCACCGAGAGGCCTAAAACTCCTGCCACTACGCCAAGTGGCCTCAATAACCCCTCGCGCCAACGCATAGATAGAGCCTCTCAAGCCGCTTGGCAATTAGTAGGGCCTCACCTGTCACCAAACAAGCATAATACTTTCGCCATCCGGCCTAGCTAGCCTGCCAGTACAATTTGGTGGTTCTATATACTAATTATTGTTTTATTTATAGTATGTCTCAGGAAGGGGTAGAGGATTTCTCCCTGCCTAGCACCCCGGCTAGAGCTGTCACTCCCACACAAGGAGGAGAGCTAGCTAGTCCAGCATCAATTAGATCCTGGACAATCCCGCGCATAACCACGGAATTAAGGAGACGACAAATCCCCTACCCCGCTACAGCAAGGAAGGCAGAACTTTTCAAACTGCTACGCACATCAACCAATAACATGGAAGCCGGGGAAGGATCTAGCCAGTCCAACCCAGGGGACATACATGCCATGTTATCCTCACTCATGGCATCCATGGGCAAGGTCAACTCCAGGCTGGAGAAACTTGAGTCGGTCACCACGGCCCTCACTCTAGCAGGGCCACCCGCGGCTGCGGTACAAACACCAGCCTTGCCATTAGTCGCTCCAGCCAGCCCCCTGGATGACCAGGAAGTTAGCCCGGCCCACATGATACCTGAGCATATCAAAAGGGATATCCTGGAAGGTAAAGACGTCAACCTGGCTTCCCTGTTGATTGCCTCCCAGGACATTGTGGAACATAAGACGTATGCTTATGATGATGTTTCTGTTATTGTCAGATCTAGGGATGCCCGCCTGAACAGGAAACTGACTATCCCTGAATTTGTACTAGCGTTTGGTATTTACAGGGATGTCGTCTGTGCGGTTTATCCCAACAGAAGAGAGGAGTTTGATCTCTATATGCACAAGCTGGTAGACCTGGGCAACAAATATGGTGGTTCAGCATTCTATGACTACCATAGGTCTTTTTCTGCAAAAGTGGCTGGAGCCTTCTCCCAGTACGGTACACGATCCAACTGGGGAAGGATTGATACCGTCTTATTTTGCAGACACTTTGCAGGTCTAAGAACACCAGCTTGTGCATACTGCTCCTCCACAGCCCATACTACTAATTTTTGTCCCAACACGGCAGACGGACATGCCTCCACACAAGGAACTAGTTCCTCTGGGGATCCAGGGAAACTATCCAAAGACAAATTGGGACGCCCAATCAAGTTTCTGGGCAAGTCCCAGATATGTAATAATTTCAATGTTGGGTCTTGTAATTACAGTGGATGTAGACTATTGCATGTCTGTTCAAAATGTTTTAGGGCACATGCTAAGACCATGTGTCCAAATAAAATGTATTCTAAGCCTTACCTTACGTCCATTAATATGCCAGTATTCACAGCATTGATGTCTCAGCACCCATCTAGACACCTGGTAGATTTTCTTATTTCTGGTTTAACAGAAGGCTTCCACACAGGTATCCTACACATACCAGCTGGCACTCTGGAATGCCCAAACCTACAATCCGCCCAACACAACCCCACAGTGGTTGACACCCTCATAAACCAAGAAGTGGATGAGGGCTTTGTATTGGGGCCTTTTAGAACTCCTCCATTCACAGAATGGCGCACCAACCCTATTGGTATTGTCACAGGGAAATCTTCCCAAAAACAGAGACTCATCATTGACTTATCGGCTCCCCACTCATCGGCCAACCCCAGTCTTAATTCCCTCATACCCTCTGAGGAATTCTCTCTGCAATACACCACCATAGATCACGCCATTACAGCCATCATACAAGCAGGGGTGGGAGCCTGGCTCAGTAAGACCGACATTACTAACGCCTTCAAATTACTCCCTATCCACCCCACACTGTGGCACCTGCATGGCATCAAGTGGTCCGAGAACTACTATTTTTTCTCCCGGTTAACTTTTGGGTCCAAAAGTAGCCCAGCTATTTTCGACACATTTGCCGAAGCACTATGCTGGTTACTATTGAACATAGCCGGATGCCCTACAGTATTACATTACTTGGACGATTTCCTACTGGTCGAGGAGAATACTGCACCTCCCACTAGCCTCAAAGCTACCACTAAGCTGTTTGAGCAACTAGGTGTACCCATCTCCCCAAAGAAAACAGAAGGGCCAGACACGGTTATCACTTTTCTGGGTATCCAGTTAGACTCTGCCACAATGCAAGCAAGCCTACCTTACGAAAAGATAGACAATATTCTCACTTACATAAACAACTACCTACAGCTCGGCACTTGCAACCGCAAAGAACTACAGTCCCTGCTGGGGTCACAAAATTTTGCAATGCGCATCATACCTCAAGGCCGCTCCTTTATTTCACGACTATTGCATCTTTTCCCACTTTTTCTACATGACACGCACAGGTTGTCCTTAGATGCCCAAGCTACGGCAGATCTAAACATGTGGAAGAGGTTTTTAACCACTTGGAATGGTAAAAGTATGTTCCTCCCTCAATTGACTGAATCATCTCCTACCATTTGGTCAGATGCGGCATCTACCACTGGTTTTGCAGCAATTTTTGGGAACGAATGGCTTTGGGGCAGCTGGCCTTCAGCAGTTCTGGATTTGGAAGGTTTTTCCACTACCTCAGCTCTTTTTGAGATCTACCCCATAGTGGCGGCTGCCGTAGCGTGGGGTCATTTATGGGCTAATACGCCAGTGCGTTGTTACTCAGACAACCAGGCGACCTGTCACATCATCAACAAAGGTCGTTCCAAATCTCTTACGATTATGAGATTTCTGAGGAAACTCACTTGGTTGGCAGCTTGTCATAATTTCTTCCTATGTTGTTTCCATGTGCCAGGTGTATACAACACAGCTGCTGACAGTTTGTCTCGCTTTAAATTTCAGGAGTTTCATCAAGCACTCCCGTCAGCAGCACCCACAGCCACCATCACTCCAACATTTCAACAAC
This sequence comes from Pelobates cultripes, assembly GCA_933207985.1. Taxonomy (NCBI): domain Eukaryota; kingdom Metazoa; phylum Chordata; class Amphibia; order Anura; family Pelobatidae; genus Pelobates; species Pelobates cultripes. The sequence continues at coordinate 76,024,947 of OW240913.1, read as the reverse complement.
TCATACTGGACTAGACGTCATCATGCAGCATAGCAGGACATTGTCTTAGTTGGCACTTTCACACAATACAAACAAAACATACAACAGGGCTTTCACACTATTCAAACGATTCCTTCTGGAACATAACATCATACAACCGTTTGTTATGACATCTTTTTTGGGGTTTGCTTCCTTTTGCCACCTTAAACTCAAATTGTCATATAACACCATCAAACTCTATCTCACTGGCATTCAACACCACATGCTCATCTTACACCCAAATAACAACAGTTTCATGGCCTCTCACCAAATTAAGACCATACTCAGAGGTATTCAAAAATCAGAACCCACACATTTGGCCCAGAGGCTACCCATAGATAACCATATCTTCAAAGCTTTATCTAACCTACTCGACCTGAAACCGTTTGACACTAATACGAATTCTATCATCAAAACAGCAATATACATCGCTTTCTATGGATTTCTACGACCCAGAGAATTCACTACGACCTCCACGACCCAAACCACTCCATTCCTCCTCTATTCCCACTTGACAAAACATATGGATCATTACATCCTGTCTTTACCTCACTCCAAAACCAGCCAGCACATACCTGTAAACATTCCGTACTACCCCACGCACAACAGATGGTGTCCTGTAAAAGTTCTTGATGCCTACATACAGCACCATCACTTACTGCCCTCGCAACCGTTATTACAACTACAAGGTGCAGTACTCACCACTACAACCTTCATGACCTACGTCAGGTCCTTGCTCACACAACTGGGCCTCAACGCAAACAATTACTCAGGACACTCCTTTCGTATAGGAGCCGCGTCCACAGCCTCCAGTTTCAACGTCCCAACTCATGTTATCAAAACACTGGGGCGCTGGAAGTCATCCGCTTACTCACGGTACATACCGAACCCAGTACAAGAGTTAAGAGATGCTTTCATAAACATGTCTGGTTGATAAATGTATATGTATTGGTTGTCTGTTAATAAATTGGATTACTTAATTTTTGCCCTCTTCTTTCTCAGGCCTACCTCATCGTCGGTTTCGGCACACCACAACCGACTTGCTCCTTTTATCATCCTACGCTTATTCATGGTATTTCACACTGTACTATCTTAAGCACCTAACACAAGTATTAAGGCAATTTGCCTGCATTTGTGGGAGGTGCTGGTTTTCTACCCCTAGCCTACTTAAGGCACTCCCCTTGCCTGGCTCCTTACCGTTCGAGGTCAGCGTTGAATGACCCTCCCACCACACCACTTTTAACATTTATTTTCCTTTCTATTTCTTTTCCTGGGTGGGCCCTCTTCTTTCTCAGGCCTACCTCATCGTCGGTTTCGGCACACCACAACCGACTTGCTCCTTTTATCATCCTACGCTTATTCATGGTATTTCACACTGTACTATCTTAAGCACCTAACACAAATATATATATATATATACATATATATATATATGATCTAAGTACATTTTATTTAATTTAAAAACTGTTTAATAACTTTTAATAACTTTTTTGGCCATGTGATTGAGAGGACCCCGCGATCACATGGCTTGGGGTGGCTGGATCGGGCAGAGGGGGTCTGCCTGAGCTCCCAGGCAGACCCGGGGATTGTGATTGCCGGCATAGGAATGGCAGGGACCCGGTAAGCAGTAAAGACGGTGGGGACATTCTTTGCCATCCGCCAGCCTTTAGGACCGCCCCAAAAAGTATGACATAGAACGCCTGCTGTCCTTAATGGGTTAAAGCCAAGATGAGTCTGAACACAGAGGGAAAGGTAGAATTATGGGGTTTATAGCAATATAAAAGTGTCTGATATGTCACATATCATATTGCACCTTAACAATAGATCAATAGCCTCCTAATGGTGTTTAGCTATTTTCCCCCAGGAATTTCAAAGTACGCCAACATGCACAATGCACATAGAGTCTATAAACATAAAATGGTTCACGAAAACATCAAACATGCTGTTAAATGATCTGCCACATGTTTACCATAAATGAATACCAAAGGCTTTAGGTGATGCATTCCTTTTTTTGCTATATAGGTAATGCAATGAACAATACATAAAAAAAAAAAAAAAAATTACGTTTCCACATTTGTCACATAGCCAAAATCTTTGCAGATTCTGAAGTGAAAAAAACAGGAAGTGACACAACCAATCATGATACCCACCTAACATTCTATAGCACTGCTGACGTTATGACGTTATTGGCAAGTGGGGATGGGGAGCACACTTAATGCATCTGTTAGCCCGGAATGTATGGCCAGCATGTAACACAACACTTCTAATACATTAGATCCAGGAGCAATCTACCCGGCACTGTAATGCTTTCTACATTGTTTCATGGATACCTGGATTAAAAATCCCGTTTCTTACTCAAGCTGTCTCAACCTAAAAGTGTTGAGCTGGAATGCCCTCATTCAGAAGTGGTTTATCCGCTTGGAATATAGATTTCCTCCAATACGTCTGATTTCCATGGTCCTAAGGAAGATACAGTAAAAAAATAAAAATAAAAATTCCAAAGCTATTTTCTACTTACAATCTAACATTTATTATGTGAAAGCAATTTTATTTGAAAGATAGTGCAAGTGGTAAAGTTAATAAATAGAGTGATTGCATTTCTTTCAGTAATCTACATGCCAGACTTGTGTATTCGGTTTCAAACAAATTGCGATTCATCTGAATTTTGGTTGAGCGGTTAGTCATAAGAATGCTGTAACTCTGAATGGACATATGACCAAATCACGAAACAAACAAAGTGGACAGTGGATGAGCAGTTTTGTTTATTTGTGATTCAAAGTTCCACCTGTGGCACGAAAAAAATAGATGACTGATAAATAAAACATGATTGGTGGTAGGAGGACAACAACTAAATGTTGATTTTATTTACTGGTCAAGAGAAAAGTGATCAATAGAGAGAAAAAAGACGAGCAGTGAATGTAAAAAATAATAATAATAAAAAAATCTGTATTTAATTTATACATTTATATAATATAGATTTAATAAATGTATAATATATACAGATATAAATATAATTTTCGTACTGTTCACCTTTTTCCATTCTATATATAGTTACATAGCTGAAAAGAGACTTGCGCCCATCAAGTTCAGCCTTCCTCACATTTGTTTTTTGCTGTTGATCCAAAAGAAGGCAATAAACCCAGTCTGAAGCACTTCCAATTTTGCAACATGCTAGGAAAAAAAAAAGTCAGTTTTGACCCCAGAATGTCAGTCAGATTTATCCTTGGATCAAACAGTTACTGCCCTACATTGAAATATTATATCCTTGAATATTCTGTTTTTGCAAGTATGCATCTAGTAGCTGTTTAAACATCTGTATGGACTCTGATAAAACCACTTATTCAAGCAAGAATTCCACATCCTTATTGTTCTTACAGTAAAAAACCTTTCCTTTCCCTTAGACGAAATCTTCTTTCCTCTAGTCTTAACGCATGACCTCGTGTCCTATATAAAGTCCGGTTTGTGAATAGATTTCCACACAATGGTTTCAATTGGCCCCAAATATATTAGTATAATGTTATCATATCCCCTCTCAGGCGACATTTTTCTAAAATAAATAGGTTTAAATTTGTTAACCTTTCTTCAAATCTGATATGTTCCATTCCTTTTATTAATTTTGTAGCCCGCCTCTGCACTTTTTCTAGTGCCATAATATCCTTCTTTAGAACAGGTGCCCAAAATTGCACAGCATATTTAATATGTGGTCTTACCAGTGATTTATAAAGAGGCAAAACTGATATTCTCATCCTGAGAATGAATGCCCTTTTTCATGCATGACAATACCTTACTGGTCTTAGCAACTGCTGATTTACATTGCACATTGTTGTATAGTTTGTTGTCTATAACAATTTCCAAGTCCTTTTTGTGTGTTGTTATCCCTAATTCGCTTCCATTAAGGGTATACGTTGCTTGTGTATTCTTTACGCCGAAGTGCATAACTTTGCATTTGCTATTTGAGTGCCCAGTCCCCCAGTCTATCTAAATCCCTCTGCAGCAAAGTAATATCTTGCTCACATTGTATTATTTTACAGAGTTTTGTATCATCTGCAAACATGGAAACATGACTTTCAATGCTTTTTTCAAGATCATTTATAAACACGTTAAATAGAAGGGGTCCCAGAACAGAACCCTGAGGGACACCACTCGCTACCTCTGTCCAGCTTGAAAATTTACCATTAATGACAACTCTTTGTACTCTATTTTTAAGCCAATGTTCTACCCAAGAACAAACCTTTTCATCTAGACCGATTTCCTTGAGTTTGAACACTAATCTATTGTGTGGAACTGTATCAAATGCCTTGGCAAAATCCAAATAGATCACATCAACTGCAACACCCTGATTATACTTCTACTTACTTCTTCATAGAAAGCAATCAAGTTAGTTTGACATGACCAGTGCTTCATAAAACCATGCTGACTTTTGCTGATAACCACGTTCTTCTCAAGGAATTCTTGAATATTATCCCTTAATAACCTTTCAAATATTTTCCCAGCCACAGAAGTTAAACTCACAGGTCTATAATTTCCAGACAAGGATTTTTAACCCTTTTTGAATAAAGGAACCACATCTGCCTTCCTCCAATTCTCCAGAATGCTTCCTGAAAGAAAAGAATCTTGAAAGATTAAAAACAGAGGTTCACTTATTTCTAAGCTTAGTTCCTTAAGTACTCGTGGATGGATACCGTCAGGCCCTGGAGCTTTGTTTATATTAACTTTCTTTAGTTGCTGCAGCACCTTGTCTTGAGTTAACCAATTACAATTATTCTGCAAGATTTTAGTAGCAATCACTTGTACATCTATTGCCATGGGTTCTTCCTTAATATATACAGAGGAGAAATAGTTATTTAAAATTCCTGTATTTTCTTGGTCTTCATTAACTAACACCCCCATTTCAGTTTTTAGTGTACCTACATTTTCATTTTTTGTTTTTTTTAGAATTTATGTACTTAAAAATGCTTTGGGGTTTTGCTCTCTTTAGCTATCATTTTTTCATTTTGAAGTTTAGCAAATCTAATCTCAAATCTATTATTTATGTTTTCTCACTAGTATACATCATTTATGTCTCATCTGAACAAAATGGCCTGTGAACGAATTTCGGCTAACCAAAATTATTTTTTGGACATCTTGATTCCACAAACCAAATTTTATCACCATCCACAAGTGCCTGCTTGTTGTCATAGGAGTTAAAAATGAAAATACAGAAACTACATATTTGCTTATTATGGGGTTGTTATTATATCACATTAATTTAATTTAATGGTAACTAAGAGAACACAAAGCCAAACTGCTGCCTTGTGGAATGCTTATCATTTTGTTCAACAGGCCTACAAACATCTAAAAAGGCAAAATAAACGACAAAATAAATTCCATTTTAATTCTAATAACAGCGTAAATGTGGAAAGTGCACTCATTGTTATGCTATGCAGAAAACTATTGATATGAATGGCAAGCTTGGCTGCATTAGAGAATATTGGTTTTGCTTCCCAAACAGAAAATGCCTAAATCAGCACCTTTTATAAATTGATATTCTGTACTTAGTTTGAAACATTATTATTTTATTTCATCATTTTTTTTTCTTCTTGCACAATACTTCAGAGGCATCCAAGAGGAAACCTAGCTTAGGGCTTTATTACAAGCCAGAAGGTAAATATTAGTGTATCCACATTTTTTCTAATTAGTATTTGATTTTAAAACTTCAACAAAAACAAAATTATTAAAAATCACAAGACCTGTTTTTCCAGCCTTTTTGCAAGTTGAAGAGAGTATAATGACTGTAAGTTAGCAAAAGCTGTTCTGTCTCATTTTTTTTTTATTTTAATTTAGAGGCATTTACACACTTTCTCCAGATTAAAGAAATAAAGAAAAAAAACTTTTTCAATATAGAAATAAATATATATAAATATATATGTAATTATTTGTCATTGAGCCTAATGCATGAAAATAAATGAGTTGCTCTGGCAATCAGCCAGTAGAGGTGCATTATGTTCCTGGGGAGTCCCAGACTCTAAAGTACTAAATGCAACTACATAACAGAGTGGGACCATGAACACTCGATTACTCTCTCAGAGAGTTATACTGCTCCTAAAAAAAGTTTTTTACACAAAGTATTTAGACAATACACATGCTCTCAGGGGGAATCCTGATCTATAGTGAAATCCCAAAAGTGTGCAAAAAATAATCACCCAAAATACAATGGCAATGTAATAAAGTTTCACTAAATACTACAGTACATTCTTGCAGCATGTTCTATTTGGGTAAGTTGCACTATTACACAGCCCACATATCACTTTGAACAATGTTCACATATATCAATTATTCCAGACTTGTAATCCCATATGAATTCACAGCAAGATGGTGCAGCATCCAGAAAAATAAAATAAAAAGAGACCACAGGTAAAGTAAGTAAAAAATAAATAAATAAATAAAAAAACTCAGCAAAATTTGTTTTTTTTTACTGTAGTAAACATCAATCATACGCAAAATCTAAATAGCTGACAAAACTGGGTAAATTAGTGATATTAGATGTGGAGTGATTTCAATCAAATGTATTATCAGTAAATGAAAACAGACAATGTGGTAGTCTCCATTTATCAAGTACCTCTTGTCCTTGGGAGTTAGAGGGCTGCACACTGTGCAGTTTCACTGATCCCTTAGATGGTCCTTGGTTTAAATTTGCCCTACTCATGTTTGGCCGCAATGACAACAGTATATATATATATATATATATATATATATATATATATATATATATAGTCATTGCTGCCACACAGTATATATATATATATATATATATATATATTGTATATATACTGCCCACTGGACTACTATGGCTACAATCTTGTGTGTGCGTGCTTGTGTGCGCACACTGTTTCTGTCTCTGCTAGTATGGGACACTGGTCAAAGGGAGATATTTTAATGACTCGTAGGCTTTTAAGAGGTGCTCTAGATAAATGTGCAATTAGCCCTTAACTTTTCAAGTAGGGTGTAGGGTATAAGAATAAAGCATGAATCTTCAAAGCAGGTGGTTTATATCACCATTATACTATGTCAGGCTCCACAGTCAGCTAGGAACAGAAATATAAAGCAAAAGTGGATGACTTAATATTGGAAAAAAACTCACTTTGAATTACAAATCTTTAAAAAAAAAATTTTTTTGCAAAACTACAAACATCACTTCACTTATGTCAAAAGGTTGAAATGTCGTTAAAGTTGCTAGGGAAAAGACCTGAACAATATTCTTCATGATTTTCAAATTAGATAATATCGAGCGCTCGGGAAATCAGACACGCAGACAGAGGTTGTCAGTGTAAGTTGATTTCTACCATTTAATGTGAGAGCAAAGGTTTTTATGCAAAAACAGAACAGTGACCACGTAATTAACAACTGGATCGAGAGCATAACGAAAAGTAGTCCTGCACAACCCTCCTCTTTTTATTCAAAGGCTGAGGAACGTTATCCAGTGTATTTCCAACCACGCTACTCAAGGCTGTGGGACTTTAGTTTGATCTTCACAGTTCCCCTGGATTGCTTCAGTCCATGAACATAATGAAATCTCTTTGAAGGCAGGAAACAGGGAAAATATATCTGTGATTGCTGTATATGCAGGAAAAAATCATGTATGCATCAGCGATATTGAACAGGTTTTCTAGTATTCTTAGTGATTTCAGAAATGAAGCATATTAAACAAGAAACTACAACATATATAGTGATTAGAATTAAATGCTGCAACTGAAGTGTTTGAGGGAAGTATAGCCCTGTCTTAGGTGCACATCCAAACAGAACCGCAAAAAGGGATAACCCTGTTCTTCGGCTAGGTGTGAATCTCATAGAGAATAAAGCTAAGGGCAGACACTCAGTCCAGGGTTTCCCTGACTCTTGCATAGCTTTAGCTATTTTATTTTTCAAAGTTCCATTAGTCCTTTCCACATTACCACTACTCTGGGGATGGTAGGACGTGTGAAATGCCTGGCTTACTACCAAGGCTTGCATTATTTCTTGTGTAATTTCCCCAGTGAAGTGGCTACCTCTGTCACTTTCAATTACTTCAGGTAGCCCTTATCTACATTCCAATTCCTTTAGAAGCTTACTTGCTGTTGCCTTTGACACCGGGTAGGCTTCAGGCCAACCTGAAAAGAGATCAATGTACAACAACACATATTCATACACTCCTAACTTAAGCAGTTGAATATAGTCTATCTGTAATCTCTGAAGCGGGTAAAGTGTCCTTGGGATATGATTGCGATGAGTCTTGGTTACCTGACCTACATTGTTCCTTGCACAAATCATGAAGCTTTGGTTATGCTTTGTAGCAGCTACAGTGAAACCTGGAGCAATCCAATGGGCATTAACCAAGCTTATCATATTCATCTTTGATTGATGTGTAGGTCCATGAGCCACCTGGGCCATCATTGGGTATAAAGTCTTAGGTAAACACAGTTTCTCACCTTTTACCCATGTTTTGTTAGTATCCTTGTACATAGCTCCCAACTTCTTCCATTGTTCCTGTTCTTCCTTGCTGGCCTGCATCTGGAGGCTTTGCAGTATGTCATATGATACAGGTTGTATCACAGTCAGAGTTTATCAAGGAATTTTACCTGCAAGGTATGGTTGCTTATTTGGGAAGTAGAAACATTGATTTAAGATAAGTGTCCCTAGATCTCCTTTTAATGGGTATTGCGGGAGGTTTTTGACATGTTTCCATAAAATTTTGTGGAATTGTAACAAAGTCAGTGTTATTTTAACTACAAAGTGTTTCCACCTTGGAGAAAATATTCCTCAAAACCAATTCTGGAGAAAATGACACCATTCTACTGAGCACCAGGTATGGCTACCCAATAATGTCTCCATAGAGTATGTATTGGAGTGGCCACAACTACATTTTTTTTTCTTTATTTACACTACAGATCATTAAATAAAGTATGGCTGCTACATTATTTTTTCTAAATTTCCCTGGGTATTTGCTAAATATTTCAATATTTTTCATTATGGAAAAAAACTACATATTGGTTTTTCATGCTATGCTATTAACTCCATTCTAGTCTTCAATTTCTCATTTCTGGATTAGTTTCAATGCTTTGGCTTCATTTACTCTGAAACTGAAATGCCAGATTGAATAATTTGTTTCATTAGAAAAATGGAAAGCTTTCCTCCTCCGATGAACATATTCACGATTCCAGCGTGTGACTAGCCAGATCCATCCCCACCTTTAATGTAAATGTATGTAATTGTTTCTCTGCTCTAATCCTCCCATTTCTGCATCAATATACATTCTCATCATATAGCTGCCTGATCACATTCCCTTGAACATTGTATTCAATGTGTAGATATGGGTGAGCTGGAGATACAGCACTGAAACTCTTTAAATATGATTAACTGTGACATGTGCCTTCAGCTCAGCTGAAACAGCAGGTATTCAATGCTATGCTGTAAAATACACTGAAAACAGTCTTCAGCTACGCAGATGTCATTCTCTTAGAGACTGGCTTAAGCTTATTTCTAAACAAGGATAGGAAGATTCAGGTCCACTCTCTTGAGCTACAATCACTTGAACTTGTAATGCCACAGTCCTTCTGAGTCCCCTGGCCACCACTGCATTCATCACCTCTTCTACCTCCAGATAGGCCTTTGTATTGACAATGAAGAAAGAAAGAAATATTGACCTTTGTTATGGATACCTATCATAAAATACACTGCAAATGTATACGCACATGATGTGTTATGGTAATAAGATTTAGATATCAAACAGTTTATTGAAGGAATTATTTTTAAAATGTTATTTCTATGATTAAGTTCTACAAAGAGAAATGCACAATCATTTTCTTTGTCAGTCTATATAAAAAAAAGATTTGCTTTACACAATGGAACATTGTTTTAAGGTCAGCCCCTTCACTTTCTATTTGTTTTACTAAAAAACAAAACAAAAAAAAATTAACCACTTCTGTGATTTAAAGCAGTCATGGTGTCTGGAGTCTGTATTTGTAGCATTTCAAGATGAAATGCTACACATAAAGCGTTTAACCTCTTTGCTGCTGGAGTTGTAACTCAATCTCCGGCAGAGCCCTTGGGGTGTTATTAGCCTGCCCGGATCAAGGGATCCCTACTTTCTAATGTCAATTCTGTACATATTTCCACAATAGTTATAGTCATAGCTACCAAATTAGGTAGCTATCTACAAAACAGCTGGAAGATCAAAATTAAGAAAAACCCATTTCTTACTTTTGCTGTTTAATTTGTTAAGTATAAAAATAATGTTTTGATTCATTTTGTTTCTAATCTGTTAATTTTAATTTTTTTTTAATTTTTCCATTAATTCAGAAATCCGGACAGTTCAGCTGAAATTAGATTAAATTCGATTTGGAGTGTAACAATGTGCAGATCTACTGTACACATATAATGCTGTATAGTAAGTTAGGGCGAATGGACTAACAAGAGGGCTAGCACAGAAGAACAGAAGAACAAAATAGTGCTCTTGTACTAATGCAATGTAAAGAGTAACCAATATTGTGCATGTTATAAATTGGTTACAATGTGAACAATGTTTGGAAAGAATAGTGAAGAAAATGTCATACCTTTAAGAATTCTAGAGCCTAGAAAAGCTCTCTTTTACAGCTAATTTAAATAAAGTAGCAGCACTTGTTATAATATCCCAGCAGGTGGGATTCTTGGCACTTTGCTATTGTGTTAACACTTGCAATAAAATTCTTTGTTTTGTTTTCGTAGTCTCTATAATTTAAACATAGTGATAGAATAATCTAAGATGCCTGGCTGGCAATATATAAATCAGAAATCATATCACGATTACCCATAACATCCAATATTTACCACCGGTATTACAATTTAATAATTATGTAGAATTACATACTTAGCAAAGATCTACTTCGATTGCTGTTTTTTTTAAACAGTAGTCCCCCCACATATTTACCTTGCTTGCAGTGATAGACATGTTGTTGACTGACGTTTGGGGCACATTGTCAGTACCCATATTTAATGCCGTTTGTTCATGTTTTATTACTAATCCTGAGAGTGTTGTACCCTCCTAAAAATGCTAGTGTTAAATGTTATTATAATTATTTTTATAGTGTTTACTATCTCATACAAAGGATAAAGTGGAGACATAACTCCTCCTATATTCCTCAGACCAATCAGCAAACAGGATATTCAGGATCACCTTATATGGTCAGACCACATGGTTCATCTGAGATAAAGGAATGTGCTCTTCACTTCCACACATGCTCAGTACACTGATGACTCTTTGTAATCAGATACTAATTAGCATATGCCATGTGGAGATTTCGGCCTACTGAATTTTGACCATGCTGGAATCTCATCACATTCCCCCCTTTGATGCTTCTGATATAAAGTTATTCCAGATGCATCACTAATCATAATTTGCAACTACGAACCAGGACAGACCACGTGAGCATTCTAACTTAACTCTGCTACCTCTCAGCACTCATCATCCTGATATCAGGGCTAGAAGTTCATATTTCCAGATGGCCATTACACGAGCTGCTGTGCTCTCAATAATGCTACGTATAGACCGAATTACTAATGGAATCGGACAGAGCAGGAAGAGGCATAAGAAAATAATAAATACTACTCCTCCTACCAGTGCTTTAATCCCACCCAGCTGCTCATACCAACTCCCAAACCAACTATTTGGATTATACCCCGTCCAAATCTGAGTAGGTACATGTGTCAGTTTAACCATGTGGCTGGTAAGGTCAACCACTGCCTGACCCTTTATCATTTATACGCAGACAACAATTACTGAGGTTAAACTTTCCACACACACCTCCTTCAACTGCTAGCAAATAATCAAGAGCCAGTCTATTTTGCTAAATGGCTGGTCTTATACAGGTATTTTGCTTAGCCAAAAGGTTAAGGGCCTTAGCTGTCTCATTGGTTATGATTTCAACCACCGCCTGTAATCTTATAATGCGGTTGAGCATATATATGGGGGTACGATAACCATAAGTGCCATCTTCAGCCCAGGTAGCAGGTCCATAATAATTAATAATGCGCTGAGGGGGTTACTCATCCTCCCAACTACCTATGTTCAATGATGCTCGCTTCTTCCTATGATTTACATCATAAACTTTAACTTTCAAGGTCTCTCCTGTTTCAATTGGCAACAAGAAGAAGGATGGTTTGAGCATACCTAGCACACATGCCTCTTCCCAATCTTGTGGTAACTCCGAGTATGCTTTCTTACCACAGATCCAGTATAGATGCTGGGGCTCTCCAATTAGATGTAGCAGATAGATCAAACCATACCTCTCTCAAATTGGTGTAATTGGCAAAAGGATTAGTAGGTTCCGAAACATTTGAAGCCGACCACCAAGTAGTATTTTGAGTACTAGCATTGTAGGCCTTCTGTCCTAAACAAGTTAACTCTCCAACAGGTGTATTATACATTGGACCTCTTCTAGCTAAACATACATGACCTATTATAGATGTTTTTAAACGCCATTCTGATTTTTCTCTTACATTTGCCTGATGGCCAGTTTAGGAAGGCATCTGTTGTTCAACTATCTCAGAACCAGGGTACCATACTTCTTTTGCCTCCCCTGGCCATTGGTCTCCCATATTTGTGCCTCCACATACAAAACAGTTAGTTATATTGAGACTAACTGCTATACTCTCAGTCAAATCAATAAACAGATTCTTAACATTATGGGGAACTTTATCCTCAACACTCATCTCCTCATAAAAGGAATGGAATACCTGATGAGTCTGAACAACCGTTGTCTCGGTTTCAAGTCTTACATATATTATGGCTCCTGGATCTGCTCCTGTACAACGTATCTGAAACCCAAAAAGATTCCCAAACTTTTCAATGAATTGCTGCGGGTTGGAAATGGTCATATGTACGGGGTTACACTCCATAGTTTTACAATAAGGTGTAGTGCAACCTTTGAATTATCATGTCTTGGTCTACTGTCTTTCCCCAGGTCGCCCAACCTACACATGACTGATAGGGGCAGAAGTTGAAATCTCTATTTGGGCAATCAGGATCAGTAGATCTTTTACTAGGGTATAAATGCTTGTCATTGAACCTGTAAGTTCTCTCCCATTTAAGATTACCACATATATTCCAAGGTTTTCTACTACCTGAAATCGCCTTACATGCATTAAATGATAGAATACCCGTGGAATGTATGGTACTAAGTAAAGTCCTTTTTATCAAAAGTCCCTTGAGAATGAGAATTTCAAATTACTAACCAAATTGTACGGGGTTGGAATTGGGGATCGAAACACTTAGGCTCTCCTGATATCGGATGACACATACTATAATCAGAATCTAAGTACCTACACCTAGACACAGATCCTTTACATTCATATTGTGAGTGCCATATAAGGGTCTGAGATATCTGGTTACCCGTTTTTGTAGTCTTAATACAACTAACACAGCTTGGAATATCCTCACCTTTACCTTCCTGAAATACTAAGAAAACATTAAAACACACAAATAAACACAACATTCTTGAGGTCCTCATCCTATTCTTCGACCGTGCAATGGCACCTCAGCTTCCCACTTGTGAGGGCTGCAAGGATTGTTGTCCTTCTGATCCTCACTTACCTTCACAAAGGTCCATTCGAGACACTCTGACTATGAAACGTAGGCAGGTGGTCAGGCCTTATTATGGCTGTGAAAACACCTACTTGCTGATCTCCGATGATGTTTCCAACCACGATACTTCAAAAAATCACTTCTTACTTCTGAAGTCACGCTCAATCTGACTGGGTCATTATTCTGTGCCCATACTCCTGGAATATCAAATAAGGATTAATCACTCCTTGGGTTCGCATTTGTCATTACAGAATAGAAACGCCATTCTTCTTTTTTTTTTTTCACCAATACCGCTATTATGTCAAGTGATTTATTAAACTGCAGGGACGTTGATCCATGGGACAGAAATGTTATCTGAGCTTGAAGCTTCGACAATAGATCTCGTCCTAGAAGTTGAACTGGACACTCCGGCATGTATAAGAACTGGTGCTTAACAAAATGGCCTCCACGACTCCTGAGAATCGGTCTAGCAGCGCTTTTCCCAGTAGCTCCTATCACAGTTATAGTCTTTCCAGAAGGAGGAGCTATCAATTTGGTCACCAAAGAATGCTCAGCACCCATGTCTATCATGAAAGGACTTCTCTTTCCCCCTATTGATATATCGACCATAGGCTTCGCTTGGCCAAGGGGGATGGAGCCCGGTGGGTATCAATAGTCCTCCATGACTGTATCAGCCAGACCCACAAAATCTCTATCTTCCCTATCCCTTGATCTCTGGGTAGGGGGATAATATCTACCTCCCTCAACACCCCCTCTGCTATTGCTATTATTCCCTCCAAAACTTCCTCTACCTCGTCCTCTATAGCTACTACCATAACACACTTGCCCCCTTCTTTCATCTTGTCTACAACCTTCAAAATATCCCCTCTGTGGGCAATCACTTTTCCAATGTCCTTCCTCTCTACAGTATGCACATTGATCTCTGCTTAGTGGTACCCTGCTCATCCTATTTTCCATCCTATTCTCAAGTCTTCTATCCATCTCCTCTCCTTGTCTGGCTACACCTGAAATAGCAACCGCCAACATATCTGCTTTCTTCGTCATCTTACACTCCTCCTCATGCTTTGTTTCAGTCTCCCTGTTCATATACACCTTATTTGCAATTTCCATTAACTGTGATTTGGACATTCCTGCAAATCCCTCTAACTTTTGTAACTTTCATTTAATATCACTCTGGGCCTGGCTGACAAAGGCTGAATTAATCAATCAGGAGTTTTCAGGGGCTTCAGGATTGAAAGGAGTGTACAATCTGTATGACTCAAGCAGTCTCTCATAAAAGGCACTGGGTGACTCATCAGCTTTTTGTAACACCTCCTGGACATTTTAATTGCCTTTTTCCCACCTGCCTTCATTCTAGTAATAATGGCTTGTTGATAGGCCTTTAAATGGATCATGTCAGCACCATTTATGTTACAATTAGGATCCATGTTGGGAAAATGTGCAGCGGCCCAAGCAGCTGGATTAGCTTTGTTTTGTGTACGGACCATTTCCTCAAGAGCCTTAATGGCCGCTTGATTAATGCAAATCCTTTCCTCGGAGTTAAATAAGGTTAGTAATAGCTGCTGACAATCATCCCAGGTGGGATTATGGGTCTGTGTGATAGAGGTGACCAAATACGTCACGGCCTATGGTTTTTCTGTATAGGAGGGATTATGGGTCTTCCAATTAAACAAGTCAGTCGTGGTGAAGGGGACATACACAAATACAGGGTCTGCCAGCTGTAATTGACCATTAGCATCAATATGTGGTGGACCAGGGGTAAGCCGGAGAGGCATTTGTAAATGCAGAGATTGTTTAGTAACAGGTTCCTGTCGGGGAGTTGTAAGGTGGGTGAAAAAAATAAAAATGTGTTAAACCAAAAACCTACCAGTAGGTGTCACCAGAGGGTAAGTAATTGTATCAAAATAGTCTTTATGGATCTAACAATAAAACTTAGCTTTTAATATATTTATACCTAAAATAAAACCTTATGACAAGAGATATTAAAATAGGGTAAGCAGTCCTACTTCTGTCTGTTGTATACCAGCATAAAGTTAAGGATGATTAAACGGTGATTAATATTTTAAACAATGTAAGTAACTCCCAAAGTTAGCCAGTAGGTGGCCCTAGAGTGCTTCTAAGGTAAATTAAGCATCTCAGTTTGTATTTTAGTAAAGGGGGATATCTAGTAACCAAAAAAAGGATAAAAGTATATTCTGGCGTCTTATACCATTGATCATTTCTTCTTTGTTATGGTTACTGAAGGCACACAGGGTTTAGTAGTTGTAGTGCTATTTCAGTGATTATGGTACAATGTCATTGCTGAAAATTATCTCATCCAATAGACTCAGTTGCTGTTATTAAGAATTCTCCTCACAATCTAACTGTTAATAAAATTAAATGCTAAAATACACTCCTACCAAAAGGGGGTCCATTCAAAATACAAAGAACCAGTGGGGGTTGGTACAGAAATAGGAGAGTTTGAAACAAAAGAACAGAGTCTGAGTTAGGTATTTGGGTAGGTGGGGACAATCGAGCAAATACCAGCTATACCAGTTTTAGTTTTGGAGGAAGCGTGGGGGAGTGGCTACACCAGCTGCACCTCCTTTGGCTCTGGAGGATGAAAAAGGGGGGGTTGGTAATAAGAAGCAAGGGGGGTGTCCAAACTAGGTGGAATTAAGGCCTTAGTGGAAAAATGAGTTTTGACTACCATGTGGCTCCATTGTTCCTTATGGCATATCTTGATCCAATTAGGCAGTCTCTCAACAATCTGCTTCCAAATACAAACAGTTTCAACAGTCACACCAATCTCATAATCACCAGCACCACATGGCACAGTTACTAGGCCCAAACACATACGTGCACGCACATACAGGATCCTCACACGTTTCAGAAAATCACAACGGCGCCCACACGTAAAACAAAATCAAAAAACCCACCAGAAACTATACAATTATCAACGCAACTATTAATCAAATCATACAATTATCTACACTATTACTCAACTTAGACTAACCGATCACATAACATTTCAGCAATTTCGTCTTAACAGTCAGTGGTTATGGTGTGGTTAGTAACTATTGTACAGTTAGACAATTATGGTCTTAGAGTTACAATCTCAATTAGTAATAGTGAAGGTGTTACACATACAATGTTAAACAGTAATTTTAGTATTGTTCACATAATGTCAGTGGTTATAGTACAAGTCAGTGGTTATGGTACCGTGTGCTATTTTACACTATACACACTATTTATAAGTCCACTAACCATCAAACAAACTGAAACCTTTTAGCAGGACATACACGTTATTATAACACATTTATACAAGTATACCCAACTAATCTAACTGGTCAGCTCCTCGAAAGCTGCCGAACAGAATACACCAAAATTCGGTTAGCTTACGTTGCCCAGACACCAAGTTTGAGATCTAGCAAACGGAATTTACACCAAAATTTTGCTTAGTCTCCAGTTCTGCTATCAATAAGCTAGTGACCACATTTACACCAAAAATCACTTAGTCAAAATAGGGACCTGGGCTCACACTCATCGACGGGACACCACTCACTGCATAGAAGCCAATGATCTCCTGGACAACAGGCCAGTGGCGGCGAGATGAAAGGAGGTCCACGCAGTAGAAGTCCAGGGGTGCTGCCATGGAAGATTTGGTAAAAGTTTACCTTCTCAAATCTCTGCGCAGGCTTCCATGCTCCGTGCGATACGTTTCCCGGCCAATGCACCAGTTATGTTACCGGAAAAAATCACAGAAGCCACACATAGAGAGTTGGACACAAGTCTATTCAGGAAGTAACAGGTCTTTTATTTACACACCGATCAGGTCTCAGATGAACTCCTGTTCCAAAATGTCTGAGAGACAGAGCACATGGGGACAAAGCTTTTTGTTAAAAGCATATCCCCTCCTATATAGTATAACCCCTCCTATATTCCTCAGACCAATCAGCAAACAGGATATTCAGGATCACCTTATATGGGCAGACCACATGGTTCATCTGAGACAAAGGAATGTGCTCTCCACTTCTGCACGTGTTCAGTACACTGATGATTCATCCAACTGTTTGTAATCAGATACTAATTAGCATATGCCACGTGACCATTTTGACCATGCTGGAATCCCATCACAGGGGTATGTACATTTCTGTATAACATATTTATATATTTTACTGTAAAATAAAATAAACAAAAAATATAACTTTGCACCTAGTAAACTGGCACTTGGCATGTTGTGTACAACTGCCCAGTGATACTTTACTGTTTTATACTATTTAAAATTGTTTTTCCTAGAACATTAACTGGCTCCATTGCTAGATTGTTGGAATTCTTATCGTCATAATTTTCATCAAAAAATACTTTTCTAAATTTGTTTGTGCATTTAAATGTTATCTTATTTTCTATTCACAGTAGGCGCCATAGCTTAGCAGTGTCTGTTTTATTGTTGAGATTTTGCATAGCAAATATAATGAGTTTTCCCTAACATGTAATGATTTATATTGTTGTGGATCCAAATAATGATCTTTGTTATATTCAGAGGAAGCCCAAATTATTATTACAAGTGCACTTGGAGAAGCGAGAATTAGACACCATACACCTGTTGGTATTCAAAATAAGCCTCTGCTTAAAAAGTAAGTGCTTACGTGCAAATACTCATAAAACAGTAATAGGAAGGGAGTACAGATAAGACATAGGGATGAACATCATGTACACATAACACATAAGTTCCAAGGTAAGAAAGAACAAAAAGATTAGAGTAGAGACATTTCAGGTGGGGGCTCTCTGCTCCCGGAACTAGACATATATGGTCTTAAATGTCGTGTTAAGCTTCAAGCTTTTCCTGAGTCCAAGTTAGACAATTTTAATATAGGATATCATTATATGACATCTATAAGCTTGAGCCTTGGAATCAAGATAAATTCTATCACAATCCCCTCTTTTGATCCAAGGGTCACCCAAATTTCCAAGTTATTTCCAAAACCTGTGGGACTTTCATGTATTGCTTCACTATGGTTCCCTTGGACTGAGAGACCACCAGAATCAGCGGAGGAGAGTTCCTTCATTTGTTAGGCGAGGTAACATCATAAAACCCTTCCAAAGTCGGAGCTGGAATGTAAGTTAAATTACGACCAACAGTAGGTTTGTTTTTACATAGAGAGGTTAGTAGACATGAGAAAAATCTAAAGGTTAGAAAAATGGACATAACAAATATAGCTTATAGCAAAAAGTGCAAAAATACAAAAAATCAAGTAAAAGATGGCGCTATAAAATTAGTACTAGTGAGAAATCTTATAAAATATCACAAAAACGTCTAGCAAGCACTTATAAAAGTGAAAATCGCTCTAAAACCACTTGAATAATGTATAAAAAAGAAAAAAGTGTGCTGTGCCTTTAAGTGCTAAATTAACGGTATTTACGACCTGTGAACAATTATTAATACAATAGAACAACAGTGAGTAAAGTGCAAATTCAATATATTAATTAATTAAAGTGCAAACAAGTTTATCCAATTTTACACGCTGTGTGAATTTTGTGCACTTTGTGAAATTAGGCAAAAAACACTTACTCCTCGAAGTGTAGAAACAAAAGAAGATTTGAAGGAGTATTTCTCTTTAAATCACTCCACATATAAGCAGAAAAAATAAGGAAACAAGAAAACACAATATAGTGTAAATCTGTATAGTAAATATAATCAATAAAATAGGAGAATTGACAACTTACAATGGTAAAGCAGTATAAAGTCTGCTCTAACTTTAAGCGCTTTCTTATCCTATCTGCAAGACTCTGTCGAAGCAGTAGGATGAGGTACTTGAAGTAAGCAGGACGGCAATTGAATGAAAGTAAATCCTTTATTGATACAAAGTATAAAAACAAAGACCTTCTCCCTGGAAAGCTGTTGTATTTTGATCCCACTTCTGACTCGCGGCATGCACTTGCGGTCTTCCAGTGGTCGGGCGCTTCCGGGAATAGGAGGTGCTTGTGGCACGTACAAACGTTGTGCGTCGAATAGCATGATGAAGTGTTTCGCCTGGGCGGCTTCCTCAGATCAAAAAGCAAAAAGTACAACATTTTCTTAATTAGTAAAGTCAATGGCTGCTCTATTCTCAAGGATTGCCTTTTTATTTGCCTGGTTGTCCATAAGTAGCTCTTCTAGGGCCTGTGAAGTGGCATTTAAACCCTTTGCAAGGGAACAGGCTACAGCATTAATTACTCGGGTATGTAGGTACTTCCTCAAGAGTAAGATGGAGGTGGGGACAGCTATAAGACAAGATTGTGATGGCGTTTTCAGTACTGAGGAGAGGGTTGAGGCAAAAGGAGGAAAAATTAAAAGTCTTTGCTATCTGCAATCATATATTTCCCTGCTATGCATTATTATCTTCTGGTCGCAAGTCAGAGTAGCATATCTGATCAGAGCATACAATGGTAAAGGATAACAGCTTCATGTCGGTGGATCAGTCGTAGTGACTTGTTTACAGTGATTGGCGTGTATCCACGTTGCTTTTCCATCTAGTTTCACTGAGGTAGCCATAGTCAAGAGCAATTGGAATGGATCGTCAAAGCGTGGTTCACGTCCTTTCCACACATGCCTCTTTATCACCACACAATCATCAGACTGCAGTTTGGGAGTTGCAGAATCAGAGTCTGGATCTGGAATAGAATCAAAGACTTGTTTATGCATCCTGCCTAATCTTTGGTGTAGGGCCTGTATATAGGCAGTCATACTACCATGCTGCATCTGGAGGGTCTGGGGAAAATAGAGGCCTGTTTTGGGGGCACATCCAAACAGTATCTCAAAAGGGGATAGGCCATGTCTAGAATTGGGTCTGAATCTCATAGAAAAGAGTGCTAGGGGAAGGCATTCAGTCCAGGGCTTCACTGTGTCTTGCAATCTTGTTCTTTAAGGTGCCATTTGTCCTTTCTACTTTCCCACTACTCTGGGGGTGATAGGGGGTGTGGAAGGCTGTGTCCCTAAGGCTTTCATAATTTCTTGCATTATTTCCCCAGTGAAATGGCTACCTCTGTCACTTTCAACCACTTCAGGTACTCCATATCTACATACCAGTTCCTTCAGAAGCTTACTTGCTGTGACTTTCGTTGTGGCTTTCGACACTGGGTAGGCCTCAGGCCAACCTGAAAAGAGATGAATGTACACCAACACATATTCATACGCAGTTGAATATAGTCTATCTGTAGTCTTTGAAACGGGTAAAGTGGCCTTGGTGTGCTTACTTGGTGTTTTGACAGCCTGTCCTGGATTGTTTCTAGCACAAATCATGGGTGTGTTTAGCTGCTACAACAGTAAATCTGGTTGCTACTCAATGGGTATTTACTGTGCTGTTCATGTGCATCTTGGATAGATGTATAGGTCCATGGGCAATCTGGGTCATCATGGGGTACAACACTTGTGGCAAACACAGTCTTTTACCTTTCCTCCACATTCTATCATCATCAGGTTCTGCATCTTGTTTCCTCCAGAGGTCATGTTCTTCCTTGCTTTCCTGTCTTTGTAAGCTCAACAGTAAATTGTAGTCAACGGCGTCATCTGTAAGAACAACTTGTAGGAAGGTATTACCTGTAGAGGGATGAACTTGAATTGCTGCTTGCTTGGCAGCTTTGTCTGCTTTGTGGTTTCCTCTTGAGATCTCATCTGTGATCTTCACGTGAGCTTCCACCTTGATGATGCCTACTTGAGTGGGTAGCAGGATAGCATCCATAAGTGCACTCACGGCTTCAGAATTCTTGATTGGAGTTCCTGCTGAGGTGAGAAAATCACGAGCCCACCATATAGGGCCAAAATAATGGGCTATATTGAAAGCTTAGTGAGAGTCTGTATAAATACTAGCAGTCTTACCAGAAGCCATTTTACACGCTTCAGCGAGTGCCTTCAGCTTTGCCTCCTGTGCAGAGCAGTGAGGAGTGAGTGGTTCAGCTTTTATTACCTCATGAGCAGAGACTACAGCATATCCAGTGTGTAAATTACCATTCTTATCAGCATATCTGGAACCATCTACAAAAAACTCAAAATCTGCATTAGATAATGGAGAATCAATTACATGCAAAAAAACAGTTGTTTCTTATGCTATTAGTGCTGCACAATCATTTTACAAAATGAATTTACAAAAAGATCAGATGTACAAGTACCATTCCCACTATCCCCACACCCCTTTTTTAAATCCAGGAGAAGTAATGTAGATGGATTTAACACCATACACCTTTTCAGTGTAACATTAGGTGGCATAAGCAAGGCATATTGTCACTGGGTTATCTAAGACAATATCAGTGGCTTTGTCCAGGAGGGCAGTAACAGCTCCACTGCCCTAACACATGAGGGGGCACACCTGGCAACAGGGTCCAAACTGGTGGAGTAGTACACTATTGGTCTTTGTTTACCATCATGATCCTGTGTAAGGACAGATGTAGCATTTTCTGCTGCATGGGTTAATTTAAAGGGTTTGTTTTTGTTGGCGAGACAATCATACAGGGGCTGCATGTAGATTGCTGTAGAAGCCAAGGTCGGCAGTATGAATCGTAGCTGGGCTAGGCTGCAGAGGGTTGTAATATTTTGAACTGCAGTCTGCCTCTGCCAAGAAAAATGCATTTACCAAGTCAATAACAGTAAATACCTTAGAGGAAGGTGGTGTCTGTGCCAACAAGGTGTGTTGGTTGGGAACATTAGGGGCAATGCGTTCAGTTACAGCATTAATTGCATGTTCAATACGGTAGACCACAGGTTTCCTTTTCTCTTGCTTTTTCTTAATTGGGTACAATGGTGTGTTACAAGGGGAGGTGGTCTGGGCAATTACCCCTGCCTGCAGAAACTCTTGCACAGATTGGGAAATAGCATCTTCCTGTGCTGGGCTTAGGGGGGATTGTTTTTGATAGGAAGGCTTGGCTCTGGGCAGGAGATTCACTTTGACTGCAGGCACAGAGAGTCTGCCTATATCTGTCTTCCCTGTAGCCCATAAGGAATCAGGGATTGAGGACAAGTCAATGGTAGGTTCTGGCACATGGCTGGGCATAGTGAGAGGTGCCAGAACATTTGAAAGATATATCATTTGTTTGTCCTCCAAAGGCACAGACAATGTTACTTTTCCAGTGGGGCTATACTGGATATTTGCACTAAGAGCAGACAGTATATCACTGCCTAGTAGATTAGCAGGGGCATCAGTATATTTAGTAATTATTCTAGCCCAAATGGGGCCAGCTTTTAGGGCAGCAATCTGTTTTAAATCCATCCAAGTACACTGGTAAGTAGATTGAATGGTGGATAGAGACTGGACTAGAGCTAAGGGGGCCTTTTCAACATCCGGCAGCTTCTGTATTATTGCCAGTTGTTCACTGGGTGGCCAGGGCTTATATTCTTCCCAGTATTGGATACTTGAGCTTGGCTGTCTCTTCTCATGGTATACGCTCTCAACTTTGGGTATCATTGGAGTAGTAAATTGTGGAGCTAATGGCCCCACTGGGGAGTTTATGGGGGCAACTAGGGGTTCCCTTAAGTCTGGTGGACTACCCTCCTTCTTGTCCATTCTGAGACGCTAGAGGTGCAAAACATTGATAATATGGTACACCTTTTCTGGTGGTTTCTCTACAACCACATTTAGTTAATTCAACAGCAGTATCATGCCATTTTTGGGCAACTTCTACTAAGTCATTATCTTCTAATCCACCTCTGTAATTTGCCATAAATTCACTCCATACATATATGTGGGTCTAGAGTGCCCTCGGAGGGCATGCCAGCTTTCTTAAGTAACCTCTTAACATTCTTAATTGCTCCTTTTCCTTTGTGATGCTTGACAAAAGTCAAAGCCGTAAATCCCCCTTGAGTGCTTTCTGAGCTACCCATCTTAAAACTTGTTAGGGTTAATTACTTCTTTACACAAGACAAACTGTACAAAAACAGTGTATAAGACACTTAGGACCGCTGCAGTGGAACTTTCACAATCTTGTCTTCGTTATTCTAAACACAGATCAGGAGATCTGCCCTTGGAGGATTCTAACTCAAATTATAAAACAAATGACAAGGCAAACAATAAAAATAACTTAAAACCCACAGATATATTCCACTATCTCAAGATTCCTTTCACAAGACATAACACAACAACCACCTGAATATAACCATAATACCACAGAAAAAAAGTTCTTTAGATCAGATGTTTTTAAAATCCTTACCCACCCAGACAGAGGTCTCAAAGAGCACCAGAGAGTCAAAATCATTTATAGGTAGAAAAATAAAAGCTTTTTCTTACCCGCTGCAGCTGATTAACCGTCTGGGCTCCGAGCCAACCCTTCTGGGTCCGGATGAACTGGATTAGTCTGATCCCGGGTTTCACTGCACCAAATTGTTGTGGATCCAAATAATGATCTTTGTTATATTCAGAGGAAGCCCAAGTTATTATTACAAGTGCACTTGGAGAAGCGAGAATTAGACACCAGACACCTGTTGGTATTCAAAATAAGACTCTGCTTAAAAAGTAAGTGCTTACGTGCAAATACTCATAGAACAGTAATAGGAAGGGAGTACAGATAAGGCATAGGGATGAACATCATGTACACATAACAAATAAGTTCCAAGGTAAGAAAGAACAAAAAGATTAGAGTAGAGACATCTCAGGTGGGGGCTCTCTGCTCCCGGAAATAGACATATATGGTCTTAAGTGTCGTGTTAAGCTTCAAGCATTTCCTGAGTCCAAGTTAGCCAATTTTAATATAGGATATCATTATATTACACCTATAAGCTTGAGCCTTGGAATCAAGATAAATTCTATCACAATATCACCTCAGGACTACACTTGATTTGTGGTGCTCAGATGTCCATAATAGGATGGCAGTGCACTAAACAATGTAGAAATATGTTTTTGTTTAAATAAAACAAAGTGCCAGAACTCTTTTTTTTTTTTTTTTAACCAGAATGCTTATTTGTATGGATCAATATATGCAAATTGATAGGGTCCCAAATATGATATTTTGCAATTTACAAAAATACATACAGTTGAAAATAAATTAATATACACAGATCAGCCAGGGTATTACAACTACTGACAGGTGAAGTGAATAACATTAATTATATTGTTACAATGGCACCAGGGGGTGGGGATATATTAGGAAGCAAGTGAACAGTCAGTTCTTGAGTTTTATGTTTTGGAAGCAGGAAATATGGGCAAGTGAAATGATCTGAGTGACTTTGACAAGGGCCAAATAATGATGGATAGATAACTGGGTAAGAGCATCTCCAATGCAGTGGTTAATACCTTGCCAAAAGTGTTGCAATGAAGGACAACCAATGATCCAAATAATTGATGCAGGTGGGCAGCAATGACTGGCCCATCTGCATGAATCACGCAGAAGACTCAAATTGCTGAAAAACTAATTGCTGGCCTTGATAGAAAGGTGTCCAAACACACAGCACAATGCATGGCAGTTTGCTGCACATGGGCTGCTTATCCGCATGATGACCCATGTCCACTGCCAATTCACCTTGAATGGGGATGTGAGCATCAGAACTGGAACATCGGGCAACGGTAGAAGGTTTCAAGGTCCGATAAATAACAAATTCTTTTGGATCAGGTGGATGACTGGGCGATGCATGGATGCACTGTAGGAAGAAGGCAGGCCACCAGAGGCAGTTTTATGCTCTGGGCAATGTTCTTCTGGGAAACCTTGCATCCTGGCATTCATGTGTATGCTACTTTGACAAGAACCACCTACCTAGATATTTTTGCAGAACACGTACACCCCTGATGGCAGTTGGTGATAGCAGATATATACAGTACACGTAAAGACTGATATAATACACATATACATGTAACCATATGTACACATGCATGCTAGTCTCCCACAATTAAAATTAATGATTTTTTACTGAAAATCTTGGCCTTTGTGAAAACCCATGCACACATTCATACTCACTGACCTGTACAGACACACACGTTGACTCATGGAGACAAACTAACTCTTGCAGGCACACTGGCATTGACTCATGCAGACACACATTGATATATAAAGACACACTGACACTGACCCATGCACACTGCCCCTTTCAGACACACTGACACTGACTCATGCAGACACGCTCACAGTGACCCATACAGACACAGTCACACTGACTCATGCAGACACATATTGACCCATGCAGACACACACACTGACCCATAGAGGCACAAACTGACCCATGCAGACACACTCACACTGACCGATACTGCACAAACGAATCCATGCAGACACACTGATACTGACCCATGCAGACACACTCACACTGACCCATGCAGACACACTCACACTGACCCATGCAGACATGCTCATGCTGTCTCATGCAGACACACACACTGACCCATGCAGACATATACTGACCCATGCAGACATACACTTACCCATAAAGACATACACTGACCCATGCAGATCCACACAGACATACAATGATTTTGGTGGGCACAAATGGCTGGCTCCTGGGTTGGGCAAGGCTGGCTGCTGTTGGACTGGCATGTCTCTTGCTGGGCTGGCTGGTGGCTGACACAGGCCCCTAGCTGGACAGGGTAGATTAGGACAGCAGAGGTCTGCATTACAGGATGTCCTCTTTGGCTCCCTGTCATGGAGGAGAAGGTCGTGCAGAGCCGAGAACAAGCTGCTGGTTCAATAATACTTCACCACCTGGATTCATATAGACACTGAGTCATAAGGAATAATGTGTTTTCCATCCAAACTTATCTTCGTAGCTCTTTCACACAATATAGTAATAGCCCAGGATTTTAAACTCTTTCAGCATAAGATGAGTTGCATGCGTCTGAGCTGTTTAGAACTTGGGAAATATGTCTTTTTGATACTTCAAAAAAACATTGCCTCTATTCACTGACTTTATTTCTCAAGGGACACACAGCATTGAGATAAATTAATTTATACTCTGGAACCAAAGATCCAGAAGTGTCAACTCATTAGGCAGGAAAAATGAATTCAAGTATTAAATGCAGATTTCACTATTTGTAAATTTTAAATGACTTGTATGATGTAATTTAAATCAGCAGATGGGTGCAAAAAAAACAACTATAAAGTATTTATATATAATGGGCTCTAGACCCTTTAGAGTATAAAAATTTACATAACACACATACACACAGGAGATTTGAATAAAAGCATAAACAAATTTAAAGCTAAGCTCAGATTATATTAAAAGCTCAGTAGAACTTATCCCACATAGATCCATATATACATTGCAATGACAGACATTGCAGTCATTGGGGCTTCATCAGTTTTGTGAACATTGCAAAACTAGACTAGACAGTTGCATTTTAATGCTGGTATCGCTTATTTGAAGAATAGAAATCACTGCTTAGATACTGCTGACATTGATTGATCATACCATAGCTGTGCCTACAGGAAAATATTACAAGGTATTCAGTTCAGCATTCTAAAAGAAAGTTAAAACATTCTGTTCAACACAGCACAATCTAGCTAATGTAGACTGTAGAGAGTTTAGAGGCTATTTATCCTTAGTCTCCCTTAGTTCTATTCTATTTCACATTGCTAGTCATCCTACCTCTAGATGCATCATATCCGGTCATGAATTATATGTCTGAAGAACATAATAGTTGCTTTTTGTGGATCTTATGCTCCTGAAATGTGGCCAGTTGTTCCTGTAGAAGTTTATTTTTACAGTAAAGTATGCAAGTCAAGGGCCAACAATATGTGTGCTTTTCTGCGGTCCAGGCATTATATAGCATTAATTTCACTTGTGGTATCTATGTTATTTTGAGATATTTCTAAATTATTTTTGAAATATTGAGGTCACATACGCATTATAGTTCATTATAGTTATGTATGCCCTATGTGTTTAGATTAGAGGTAAAAAGTGATCATATTGTCATGAAAGTGTGTGCAGACATTAACTGCAACAGCCCAAAGTAAATATTGAGGTAAAGAAAATTCCTATTCTCATGTCTTTTTAATGTACCAGTGATTTTGTTAGTACTACGAATAGAAAAAAATTGTATACCCACCTGAAGCTGACCCTATCATCCACATCTTTTCAGTATGACAGGTCCCCTTTAAGCGCTAAATGAGTTAACCTAAGATTGATTTTACAGATGGACAACTTTTGGCCACAGGGTCAGAGTGGTTTCCTGGGGATAGTCTTGCTGTCACAACCAGACAAGGTATGCTAAAATGGATTCATTCCAGTTACGCAATGAAACACATGTAATGGAAATGTCAAATTTTACATTTGGTGCAAGTGTTTTACAAGAGGTTTTACTGACTGTAGACTGTGGTGTAGACATTTAAAATAGACGCGTAAACTGTTCAGTGCAAGAGCAATATAATATATTTTTACAGTTTACACAAAACTTTAATGAGCACATCTTTTTTATATAACTCAAACTAAATATATTTTGCTCTTATTGTAATTGTAGTATTATAGGGACCTCTGTGATTAGTCAAAAATGAAACAGTGATCTGAAATGTCTTATTGTATCTGTTATTATTGTACTATTTCAATAGAATTTGATAATGGCTTCAATCGTTTTCATGTACTGAATACATTATATTTTTTATTATTTGGATTTAAACAAAGAGGTCAAGAAAGGCCTCCCCACGAGAGTTAAAGGAGGGGAAACTACAATTATACTATTATTCAAATACTTACCTGGTCCAGAGTAGGCTGGGATTTATTTCCAATCAGCCAAAGAATATTGCTAAGGGAGCCCAGTTGGTTTTTGCTTACCATCCATGTTCTCTGATAAGGCAACGTTTGCCTCCAACTTGACCTCAGTGGAGGGCAGAGAGAAAGTATTGGAAGAAAAGTTGTCTAAAGAAATGCGGTTGGGATTGAGACAGACATGGTATGCGAGGTTTTCCATTTGCCTGTGGCGAAGCTGTTGTTAATGTTGGTATTGGTGGATAGAGTGCAGGGTTCCAAAAATGCAGTCCTGTATTGGGCCATCTGACTTTTCGTGTCGGGTGATGTCCATGGGGCACACATTTTGAAGGCTCCTTTCACTGGCTATGGTGGTGGTGAGCCATCCCTTACATTTTATTTGGGTGACCAATAGGCTGAGGGCAGATCTGAGTATTTAAAGTTCTTTCTTGGCTAGGTACAATGGGCACACATGCTGGCAATGTTTTGCCCTTAGCGTTGAAACACTTCACAAATGCCTCTGGGTCTCTGGGGTTCAAAGCATATTTCCAATGTAAGTGGTGTGCGTTCCGATGGTTAGCATGGTTTCACGTGTCAGTGAAGCTCTGAGGTTATAAGTTGGACAATCATGTGAAGCTTGACATTGACAATATGAGTGTAGTGCATGTTGTAAACAGATCAACTTCTAGCTCTCTTCTAGGGCTTGTGTTGCTGCAGCAGCTATTACTTTGTTGTTTGGATCACAACAGGCTCAGCTCATTCCAGTAGCCCCTCGTGTAATTCACCACTCTCTTTCTCGCTTTCAGTGACATAATTTTGGGGATTTCGTCAAAGGCTACTCTAACAGGTCTGCCTTGCCCAGACTTCTTGTGGAACTTGGATTTGGGAACCTGAGTTCACTCTTGCAGGCTTCTTTGGCCCCTGCTGGGAGGAAGTGACTGCCCTTTACTCCTCCCAGCTATCAGTGAGAGCCCGCGTGGGAGGAAGGAGAGAGAGTCAGAGTGGGATTCTGACTCCCACCATCCTAAGCCACCACTGAACCCCAGGGAAAGTCTAACTCCTGCACCTAAAAGGTAGGAAACAGAAGGGTGACTTAAAGATTTTGTATATGTATGTTTTTGTTTGTGTGCATGTGTTTGTGTGTCTGTCTGTGTGTGTCTGTATGTATGTGTCTGTGTATGTGTGTCTGTGTGTGTGTGTGTATGTATGTGTGTCTCTGTATGTATGTGTCTCTGTGTCGGTGTGTCTGTCTGTGTCTGTCTGTGTGTGTCTGTCTGTGTCTGTATGTATGTATGTGTGTCTGTATGTGTGAGTCTGTGTGTCTGTCTGTATGTGTGTCTGTCTGTCTGTCTGTATGTCTGTGTCTGTCTGTATGTATGTGTCTCTATGTGTCTCTATGTATGTATGTCTCTGTATGTATGTGTCTGTCTGTATGTATGTGTCTGTCTGTATGTATGCGTGTCTGTGAGTATGTGTCTGTGTCTTTCCGGAGAGGTGGGTGGGCCCATAAATCAGTTTCGCACCAGAGCCCCATGGATTGTGTGTACACCACTGTTTGCATCTATGGAGTAGTTTAAAGGAACACTCAGCACCATAACCACTACTGCACATTCATTGGCTTAGATCATCAGTGTAGTACTTTCAATTCAAAAAGTTAAGCCCAGCATGGCATGCAACAATCTCTAGGTAGGTGGTAGGTGTCAAAGTAACATACACATGAATGCCAGGACTCAACGTGTCCCAGCAAAACATTGCCCAGTGCACAATACTGTCTCTGCCAGCCTGCTTTCTTCCCATTGTGCTACCAACTCCAGATAATTTACACACATGAACCCAGCCATCCACCTAATCTAAAATAAAATGTGATTTATCAGACCAGGCAAACTTCTTCCATTGCTCCATGGTCCAATTCTGATGCTCGCATCCACATTGAACGCACCTTTGGCAGTATTCTGACATCTTTCTATCCTGGCCAGCATTATATTTTTCAGCAATTTGAGTTACAGTAGCTCTTTTGTGTGATCGGACCAAGCGGGTTTAGCCTTCACTCCCCACGTGCATCATTGAGCCTTGAGTTCTAATGACCCTGACACCGGTTCACTGGTTGTCCTTCCTTGCATCACTTTTGGTAGGTACTAACCACTGCATACCAGGAACACCCTTAACCCTTTAAGGACGAGTGACGGACGAGGTCCGTCACTCAGGGGAAAGGGTTAATGACGAGTGACAGACCTCGTCCGCCACACGTTAAAATTAACCCCTGGTCGCCGCAGTGCCGGCGATCGCGGGGTTAATGCTGTTGCTGGGTGCCTCCGAGTCAGAGGCAGACCAGCAACAGAAAATCGCGATGTCCCAGCCCATGTGATCGCTGTGACAGCCAGTCACAGCGGTCACAATGCTGCTGGGACATCTGATCCGCCTCCCTCCACCTCTTGTGGGTTTGTGAAGTGGAGAGAGATGGATCGGTGCTACATTGTGTCCCTGAGGAATAGTTAAGTTGCATTAAAAGTTGCCTACCCCTTTCCCCTGTATATAAAAAAAAAATAACCCTTTCCCTGCTGTTTGATCACTGCTAGCAGTGATCAATATACAGGTCACAGTACTTTACTGTGATATATATTTTTTTTTACTTTCAAGGGTTAAGTTTTTGTAACCCTAAGGGATTAAATTTTAAGATTTGATTTTATTAGTTTATGATTTAGTTACTTGGGTGGGTGGAATTTAGAGGGAATTAGGGAATAAAAATTTTTTTTAGTTATTTAGTTAAAGTTTTGTTAGCTGTGTTAACTGTATTTAACAATGTTCAGGAAGTATAGTGCAGAGGAGGCTTATGCCCTGTTAGCGGCCGACTCAGAGGTGACAGACACTGCCTCAGAGAGTGACGCAGGGGACGCAGGGGACGCAGGGGACGCAGGGGACGCAGGGGACGGGGACTATGTGCCAGATACTGCAGGACCATCAGGGGAAATCAACGATTCCCCTAATGCTGAACATGGCGCAGATGACTGGGTACCCCCTAATAATTTTTCCCCAGACATCCCAGTGTTTACAGCCAATCCTGGCATACAGGCTGACCTGTCTGGCTATAGTGCGCTGGATGTTATGCAGCTGTTCTTGGGGGATGAGATTTTTGGAGAGATAGTCACCCAGACTAAGCGGAGCAGTATCTGGCACGCAATCGAGACTCTCTTATCTCCAGGAAAGAGAGATGGAACCCAACCAGTGTGCCAGAATTGAAACAATTCTGGGCACTGACCATGTTAATGGGGCTAATTAAAAAGCCCACAATTAGGATGTATTGGTCTAAACATCCTATTTGCAATACCCCCATTTTTGCCGAGACAATGCCGAGGGAAAGATATGAAGACATACTGCGATTTATGCACTTTAGTGATAATAGCAAGTGCCCCCCAAAAGGTGATCCACAGTGTGATCTTCTTTATAAAATCCGCCCTTTAAATTTTATAAACTGTGTGAAAGTGGCAGTGGCTACGTATACACCTTCCGTGTATACGAAGGAAGGGATAGCCACCTTGATCCCCCAGGTTGCCCATATATAGTAGGGACAAATGGGAAACTTGTCTAGGACTTAATAATGCCACTACTTAATAAAGGTTATCATTTATACATTGATAACTTTTATAATAGCATCCCACTGGTAAAAATGTTATACTGCTTCGAGACTGTGGCCTGCGGCACTATTCGAAAGACTCGCACACGTTTCCCAAAGGCTCTATCGAACAAAGAAATTAAAAGGGGGAAACAGCAGCTCTCTGCCAGAATGAACTGCTGGCACTCAAATACAAGGATAAAAAGGATGTTTTCATCTTAACCATTCGTGGTGAAAACACTCGGAGGGTCGCAGAGAGGAATGCAAACGAGTGCCAGTCTGCATACGGCAATATAATCAGCATATGGGGGGCGTTGACCTGTCTGATCAACTGATGCAGCCGTATTTGATCATGCGTAAGACCAGGGCATGGTATAAAAAAGTGGGCATATATCTGATGCAGATGGCAATACACAATGCATTTGTCATTTTTAAAAAGGCAAATGCTGGGCTGAAAATCACTTTTCTTTCGTTCCAGTTTAACCTCATTTCTGGGCTACTTGAGTGCCACACAAGGAGACCATAAGTGGAACCTAGCAGAAGAATAGAGGCAGATCACTTCTGCTTTAAGATTCCACCAACCCCTAAAAAACAAAACCCCCAGAAAAGGTGCAGGGTGTGTTACAAGAGGGGCGTAAGAGCTGAGACCAGCTATTACTGCCCCGATTGCCCCTCTCAGCCCGGCCTATGCATTGGCCACTGTTTTAAAATTTTTCACACCCAGGCCGAATAAGTAGACCAGTTTTGGGGTGTGATTTTTTTTAGTCATCTGTCTGATTGGTTACCGAATCTTGGCTTTGTCTCCTGCTTATCCTGTCTTCTCTGATCCTTGACCTCGGCTTGTCCTATCGTTGTTCCGTTTCTATTTACTCCTTTGACCTCGGCTTGTACCTTGACAATTCTTTGCTTGTATAGCCCGGCCATTCTAAGGACCGGTATTACAAGTTTCTCTCTGTGTTCTCTCTCTTTGTGGTCTGTCTGTGTTTTGGTTTTGGAATCCATGACAGCTTTGCCCGGGATGCAGATGACTGGGTACTACCCCCGGATAGGTTTACCCCAACTATTCCCCCTTTTCACTGCAAATAGTATGCACTTGTTCATAATTTGAATTGATGAGCTGCTTATACTTAAAAATATATGTGGCCTTTGAGAGGCAATTTGCAGTCCTGAGCTGTTACAATGAGACTTAGGCCCAGCATCCACTTTTGAAAAATATGGAAGTGGTGTGTCTCCAATGTGCCCCTTCAACATCCACATAACCCTGAGAAAGGTACACATGGGGTTATCGTTGCACTAACATGACATAGCTGAGCAACATGGTAGGTGTTATACTGCCGTAGTACACACAAGGATAGCAAAATATACAGTAACATCTCCAAGTGTGTGTCAAAAAGGCAGAAAAAATGCTAATTGCAACTAGACTTGGTACAAACTAACAAAAAAATGATCCTACACTAAGGTTTAGAATATACCTTTTGAAATACCCTGGGGTATCTACTTTACGAAATGGTAGGCCTTTGTGTGGTAGTTTGAATTTAAAACCTGCTAAGATGCTTGGAAATTGCACATAGACCCAGCGTCAAAATTCAAAATTCGGTAAAAACTGATATGACTTAGTCTCCAATGTGCCCCTTCAACATCCACATAACTCTGAAAAAGGTACACATGGGGTTATTGTATCACTAAGATGACATAGCTGAGCAAAATGGTAGGTGTTATACTGCCGTAGCACACATAAGGATAGCAAAATATACAGTAACATCTCCAAGTGTGTGTCAAAAAGGCAGAAAAAATGCTAATTGCAACTAGACTTGGTACAAACTAACAAAAAAATTATCCTACACGAAGGTTTAGAATATACCTTTTGAAATACCCTGGGGTATCTACTTAAAGGAATGGTAGGCCTTTGTGGGGTAGTTTGAATTTAAAACCTGCTAAGATGCTTGGAAATTGCACATAGACCCAGTGTCCAAATTCAAAGTTCGGTAAAAACTGATATGACTTGGTCTCCAAAGTGCCCCTTCAACATCCACATAACTCTGAAAAAGGTACACATGGGGTTATTGTATCACTAAGATGACATAGCTGAGCAACATGGTAGGTGTTATACTGCCGTAGCACACATAAGGATAGCAAAATATACAGTAACATCTCCAAGTGTGTGTCAAAAAGGCAGAAAAAATGCTAATTGCAACTAGACTTGGTACAAACTAACAAAAAAAATTATCCTACACTAAGGTTTAGAATATACCTTTTGAAATACCCTGTGGTATCTACTTTAAGAAATGGTAGGCCTTTGTGGGGTAGTTTGAATTTAAAACCTGCTACGATGCTTGGAAATTGCACATAGACCCAGCGTCCAAATGCAAAGTTTGGTAAAAACTGATATGACTTGGTCTCCAATGTGACCCTTCAACATCCACATAACTCTGAAAAAGGTACACATGGGGTTATTGTATCACTAAGATGACATAGCTGAGCAACACGGTAGGTGTTATACTGCCGTAGTGTCAAAATTCAAAGTTTGGTTAAAAACTGAAATGGCTTGGTCTCCTATATGGCACTGTAGCTTCACGAAATAGTGCCAAAGACATACAATGGGGGTGTCCCTTCACTCAGGAGACTTAGCTGAACATAATGTGGGGGGTTTGAACTTAGTGGCACATGTGAAATATACAAAATGTCCAGCAAAAATGCAATCCATATGTAAAAAACGCACAAAATTATTTTTTACAACATACTTTTGCATTTATTGGTGAAAAAATGGGGGCATGTTAAGGCACAATATGCACCTTATGAGAAATCCTGGAGTGTCTATTTTTACAAATGGTAGGCCTTTGTGGGGGGTTTTTTAACAGTCAAACTGTTATAATACCCCAAACGGAAGCATAGGCTCATTAAATCCGTCTCTCAAAATTCTACTGTGAGTACTGAAAAGGACAGGTCTCCTATATGGCACTGTAGCTTCACGAAATAGTGCCAAAGACATACAACGGGGGTGTCTTTTTACTCAGACGACTTAGCTGAACATAATGTGGGGGGTTTGAACTTAGTGGCACATGTGAAAAATACAAAATGCCCAGCAAAAATGCAATCCATATGTAAAAAATGCACAAAATTATTTTTTACAACATACTTTTGCATTTATTGGTGAAAAAATGGGGGCATGTTAAGGCACAATATGCACCTTATGAGATACCTTGGAGTGTCTACTTTTACAAATGGTAGGCCTTTGTGTTTTTTTTTTTGAACAGTCAAACTGTTATAATACCCCAAACGGAAGCATAGGCTCATTAAATCCGTCTCTCAAAATTCTACTGTGAGTACTGAAAAGGACAGGTCTCCTATATGGCACTGTAGCTTCACGAAATAGTGCCAAAGACATACAATGGGGGTGTCATTTTACTCATCAGATGTAACTGAACACAAAATAAAACTTTGTACATGAATAGTACACACCAACTTTACAAAATACACACAAGAAGTTCTTTGTTATAAGTTTGTGTGCCAAAAACTAAATTAAACACAATTTTACTCCAATATTTAGCAGAGGTTTGCGGTGAAATGGCTACGTAGAAAGTGTCAAAACAACCCAAGGTAAATAGCGTGTGATATACACAAAAACAAAGAACAAGGCTGCGCCAAGAGAATGATTAAAACAAGTCCAGATAAAATAATAGAATGTTCTAATAAAAGAGTCCCAATAATAGATGATGTTTAGAACTGATATGATGTCTTCCTTAGCAGTGGTCGTCCGTCTCACGATATGAAAGACACAATGGGAGAGAGCCAATTGTGCAGAGTCTATAAATAGATAATTTTAAAATAAAATATAAATACACACTCACATTTCCATGAGCTAGGACCAGCTCTAGTATAATGGGCATACGGCAGATAACCCTCCGCTTATAGGGGTGCTTGTCCTCCTGGAGCGTCCTGGTGTCCAAATTCTCAAGGAAAGAAAATAAAAACAGCCAATAGTGCTCTCTGGTGAGGTAGTTGGTAAAAAGGATAAAAAATAAATAAAATATACTCACAAGTGGAGTGCAGGTCAATCTGCACTCTATTATTCACGTGGGTGGTATAATCCCCACCTTAGGATATGCCAGGAACAATAAATGAGGTTAAAAGTAATAATAAATATAAAATTATTTATTAGTACAATATATTAAAACCAATAACGCGTTTCGCCGTAGAGGCTTTATCAAATTGGAATAGTGTAGGTACCTGGCACATAGAGAGTATATATAGCTAATACAAACATTTGAAATTGGCGCCAAAAAATGATCAACCAATGAAAGTAGTTAAGATATAAATAGAGAATATACATGCAAAAGATAAAAATTGATATAAAATATAAGTATATATAAACATAAGATGATATGTATATAAAAATAAATAAAAAACGAGCATTATTTTATCTGGACTTGTTTTAATCATTCTCTTGGCGCAGCCTTGTTCTTTGTTTTTGTGTATATCCTTACTGTAGAGGGTTAGAGGCCTTTATTTTATTATCTTTCTATATACATTTATTATTAGCACTAACCTTTTTTATCTTCTTTCTGTATCTTATCCATATCCCTCCGGTTTTAGCTGCTTTTAATATGTCTATTTTTGAATACAGAAGTAATCATTCTATTGATATTGATAATGTTTTTTCACATCAAACTATTAGTCCTATATATGTAAGGCCTCCTATATTTACCCAGCAAGAACTGTTCATCAAATTAGAAAAGGCCCTAACAACAGAAATCAAACTAAAATGGGAAATTGCTACGTTTAAAAAATATATAGATGAACGTATAACACCCCGAGGCCTGAGACTTATGAAATTACCCACTTCAGACCAAGATGATATTGAATTTATGAACGAATGGAATAACAAATTAGAAACCTGTACATTTGGTCTTATGGATACGCTAATCAAGAAAAAAAGCAAAAAACTATCTAATTTTGATAGAGAAATCAATGACCTTAGAGAGAAACTTATGCCCTTTACAGAAAGTAAAGTGTATCAACAAAATTCAGTTCTAATTCAAAGTAAAATCGAAAAAATAGAAACAGACACTAAGCACATTAAAGTTAAAAAGTACATCAGAGATAAGCAAGATTATGCCAATCGACAGGTTAGAACATATCATCTGAACAAAAGATATATGGTTGATAATTTGCATACCAATACAAGAACAGAGTCTCATCAATACCAAAAAACCACCACACATAATGCACGGTACGAATCTTCATATACTAACAAAAATCACTCCTCTATTCCTCACCAACCCTTTCATCACTCTCCGTACAGATCTAAACCTCACTATAGAAATCAGAACTCTCACTATGCCCCTTTGCCTTATCACCGTCCATCATCATACACATCACGTAAGATCCCATACAAAACATCCAATTACCAGGATTCCTCTAACCGTTATTACAACTCTCACAGCCCTGACACTCGATCACATTCACCCAAAACTCAGCGATCTAACACTTTTTATAAAAACCACTCTGATACCCCTATTACACATACTAACAGATACCAATTATTGTCCATTGACTCCGAAATAGAAAATGATGATCATTTTTTAGAGATTCAGACACACCCCAGCACTTTTATCAACACACCTTATCCCACAAGAGCAGCAAAAAAAAAGAACTTTAAGCCCAGAGGAAAACGGAGTGGCAGAAGAGAACAAAAAAGAGAGACTAGAAAGATAAAAAATACCCTCAAAGAATCAGATGTTGGCATTTTTAACCTATCTAATAAAGTTTTAAGTGCAGCACAGATTTCTGTTTTAAGTAAAGGACTAAAGTATGCACCAACGAATTCTTTTAAACCATTTGAAGCTTTTTTAGATGTAAATAAGTTTGTACGCAAGGCCACACTAAAAAGATTTTTTACAGCACAAACCTCAGAAATTAACCTTTCCTCTTTCTGTTCTCTTACATCTACTGACCAGTCTGCTTTTATCAATACAAATCTCAGACCAAAATCCACATTTTACCCATATCATTTTAAATCAGCCCCTCTGGTTATGTTTGAGAAATCTGTTTTGAAAGATTTTAATAAAATTAAATTTAATAAATATGATCTCCAAAACTTAAATACATTAGAAAAAAGAGCTATTAAACAACTCCAAGAGGATAAAGAAATAGTGATCAAGCCGGCCGATAAGGGTGGAGGTCTTGTCATACAGTCTACTGACATGTATATCAAAGAAGCTTACAATCAATTAAATGATATTAATGTATATGAGAAACTAAACAAAGATCCCACCTCCAATATACAGCAGAAACTTGTTACTTTTTTACAGAAAGGTTTAAATGATAATATTCTGAACAAAAAAGAATTCGACTATCTATTTATTAAGAACCCCAAAATTCCAGTTATTTATTTTCTACCCAAAATACATAAAGATGCCAAACACCCTCCAGGGAGACCGATAGTATCTGGGATAAATTCTCCTTTGTGTAATTTATCTCAGTATATAGACATCTTACTTCAACCGTCAGTTAAACGAATGAGGTCCTATCTAAAGGACTCTATGTCATTACTGAGATTTCTAAATGGATTTGAATGGAAGTCAAATTTTATACTTGTTTCCTGTGACGTTACGTCCCTGTATACTATTATCCCACACCAACTTGGATACAATGCAGTCAGAACCATTTTATCAAATGAAAACAAAATTCCAGCTGCCCAGATAGATTTTATTGTAGATGGTATTAATATTATTTTAAATAATAATTATTTTTGGTTTTATGATTCTTTTTATCTCCAGAAAAGAGGGACAGCTATGGGGACTAGGTTTGCTCCCAGCTATGCCAACCTCTTTATGGCGGATTGGGAAACATCCGCTATTTGGGAACGGCATGCCTGGGAGCATAACTTAGTCTCCTATTTTAGGTATATTGACGATTTGTTTTTTATATGGAAGGGCTCAGAAGATTGTCTGAATTCTTTTATATCACACCTTAACTCTAATAATAGAGGTATTATTCTGACTTGTGAATATAGTACTAACTCAATTAATTTTTAAACTTAAATATTTTTATTCAAGATGGCAAAATACATACAAAAACATTTTTTAAGAAAGTATGTACCAATACTGCAATTGATCAGACAAGTTGCCACTACAAACCATGGCTTGCAAGCGCTCCAAAAAGCCAATTTTTAAGAATACGTCGTAATTGTTCCCAAATAAATGATTTTAATGAACAATCATTGGTTTTAAAGAAACAATTTATTGAAAAGAATTACTCTTGCACTCTCCTTGATAGCACTATAGACACAGTCAGAA
Organism: Pelobates cultripes; assembly: GCA_933207985.1. Taxonomy (NCBI): domain Eukaryota; kingdom Metazoa; phylum Chordata; class Amphibia; order Anura; family Pelobatidae; genus Pelobates; species Pelobates cultripes. The sequence continues at coordinate 75,985,837 of OW240913.1, read as the reverse complement.
ACAAACCTAGAGAAAGTCTTTTAACGTACAAGGATAAAAATACCTTAGAAACTCCCACTCTTCCTATTATTTTTAACTATAATAATAAAAGTGGTTTTATTAAAAAAAACAATTAAAAAACATTGGCATCTCCTAAGACAGGATGATCTGCTTAAAGAAATTTTACCTGTACAGCCAAAAATTGTTTTTAGAGGGGCACCCAATTTTAGATCAATTTTAACTAATAATTATACCAAAGCGACTAAAAATATTCAACACACGTTTTTAGATGGGGCAAAAGGTTTTTACAAATGTAAACGTTGCACTGTATTTAAAAACACTGATCTAACAACTAAATCAAAAATCACTAACTTCAAATCCAATCAAACAAATAAAAGTTATATGATAAGAGACTTCATCGGTTGTAATACTACCAACGTTATCTACCTATTGGAGTGCCCTTGCAGCCTCCAATATGTGGGTATGACCACCAGGTGTCTTAAGACTAGACTGGCAGAACATTGTAGGAACATAAGAAATGGATACCTAAACCACTCAGTATCTAAACACTTTATTAACCATAATCAAGATCCTAAATTCCTTAAATTTTTAGGTATTCAGAAGTGCCAAATACCCTGGAGAGGCGGTAACATAAAAAACATCCTTGGTAGATCAGAGATGGAATGGGTATATAATTTACAAACCCTTACACCCCAAGGTCTCAATGTGGATTTCGATTTATTTAACTTTTTATAACCCTTTACCTTTAATTATTTTTTATTTTATCCTTTGGCCTTATTTTATTTTTATTGCCACTATTGATATTATTTATATTGATTTATTATTTTATGCCCCTCTCATGTGATTCTTATCTACTTTTTATTCATATGTATTTTATTTTGTACTAATCAGGCAAATCAATGTATGTTTATTTTATATATATTCTACATATTTTAATATGAATGTTCTAACTGTATGTTACATAGTTACATAGTTACATAGTTACATAGCTGAAAAGAGACTTGCGTCCATCAAGTTCAGCCTTCCTCACATTTGTTTTTTGCTGTTGATCCAAAAGAAGGCAAAAAAACCCAGTTTGAAGCACAATTTTGCAACAAGCTAGGAAAAAAATTCCTTCTTGACCCCAGAATGGCAGTCAGATTTATCCTTGGATCAAGCAGTTATTACCCTACATTGAAAGATTATATCCTTGAATATTCTGTTCTTGCAAGTATGCATCTAGTAGCCGTTTGAACATCTGTATGGACTCTGATAAAACCACTTCTTCAGGCAGAGAATTCCACATCCTGATTGTTCTTACAGTAAAAAAACCTTTCCTTTGCCTTAGACGAAATCTTCTTTCTTCCAGTCTAAACGCATGGCCTCGTGTCCTATGTAAAGTCCGGTTTGTGAATAGATTTCCACACAATGGTTTGTATTGGCCCCGAATATATTTGTATAATGTTATCATATCCCCTCTCAGGCGACGTTTTTCTAAACTAAATAGGTTTAAATTTGTTAACCTTTCTTCATAGCCGATATGTTCCATTCCTTTTATTAATTTTGTAGCCCGCCTCTGCACTTTTTCTAGTGCCATAATATCCTTCTTTAGAACAGGTGCCCAAAATTGCACAGCATATTCAATATGGGGTCTTACCAGTGATTTATAAAGAGGCAAAATTATATTCTTGTCCCGAGAATGAATGCCCTTTTTCATGCATGACAATACCTTACTGGCCTTGGCCACTGCTGATTGACATTGCACATTGTTGCATAGTTTGTTGTCTATAACAATTCCCAAGTCCTTTTCATGTGTTGTTATCCCTAATTCGCTTCCATTAAGGGTATACGTTGCTTGTGTATTCTTTACGCCGAAGTGCATAACTTTGCATTTTTCAACATTAAATTTCATCTGCCATTTGAGTGCCCAGTCTCCCAGTCTATCTAAATCCCTCTGCAGCAAAGTAATATCTTGCTCACATTGTATGTTGATTTATTTTATACATGCTTATTCTTAATTATATGTTATTTATCTATTTTTATTCATTTTTTTTGCTTTCTGCTTTATGATCAATCAACTACATTTCCCAGCATACCTCGCGGCTACAGTCACGTGGCCCGCGGGTAGTACTGAAATATGACGCCCCGGGTCACGTGACATAGCCCGAACCCGCCCTACTGCTCCCAAGTCCGTGCGTGCCGTTTTCTCTAGTTTTGGCCACACGGACTGTGTGTATATATATCGGCGGTCACGTGGCCCGGCACTACATGCCCCATGGTGCATTGTGGGTCACGTGACACGCACGAAACCGGAAGCTTTATTTAAACTCTTTTTTCATATAAAATAATGCTCGTTTTTTATTTATTTTTATATACATATCATCTTATGTTTATATATACTTATATTTTATATCAATTTTTATCTTTTGCATGTATATTCTCTATTTATATCTTGTACTACTTTCATTGGTTGATCATTTTTTGGCGCCAATTTCAAATGTTTGTATTAGCTATATATACTCTCTATGTGCCAGGTACCTACACTATTCCAATTTGATAAAGCCTCTACGGCGAAACGCGTTATTGGTTTTAATATATTGTACTAATAAATAATTTTATATTTATTATTACTTTTAACCTCATTTATTGTTCCTGGCATATCCTAAGGTGGGGATTATACCACCCACGTGAATAATAGAGTGCAGATTGACCTGCACTCCACTTGTGAGTATATTTTATTTATTTTTTATCCTTTTTACCAACTACCTCACCAGAGAGCACTATTGGCTGTTTTTATTTTCTTTCCTTGAGAATTTGGACACCAGGACGCTCCAGGAGGACAAGCACCCCTATAAGCGGAGGGTTATCTGCCGTATGCCCATGGTCCTAGCTCATGGAAATGTGAGTGTGTATTTATATTTTATTTTAAAATTATCTATTTATACACTCTGCACAATTGGCTCTCTCCCACTGTGTCTTTCATATCGTGAGACGGACGAGCACTGCTAAGGAAGACATCATATCAGTTCTAAACATCATCTATTATTGGGACTCTTTTATTAGAACATTCTATTATTTTATCTGGACTTGTTTTAATCATTCTCTTGGCGCAGCCTTGTTCTTTGTTTTTGTGTATATCACACGCTATTTACCTAGGGTTGTTTTGACACTTTCTACGTAGCCATTTCACCGCAAACCTCTGCTAAATATTGGAGTAAAATTGTGTTTTATTTAGTTTTTGGCACACAAACTTATAACAAAGAACTTCTTGTGTGTATTTTGTAAAGTTGGTGTGTACTATTCATGTACAAAGTTTTATTTTGTGTTCAGTTACATCTGATGAGTAAAATGACACCCCCATTGTATGTCTTTGGCACTATTTCGTGAAACTACAGTGCCATATAGGAGACCTGTCCTTTTCAGTACTCACAGTAGAATTTTGAGAGACGGATTTAATGAGTCTATGCTTCCGTTTGGGGTAGGATAACAGTTTGACTGTTAAAAAAAAACCCACAAAGGCCTACCATTTGTAAAAGTAGACACTCCAAGGTATCTCATAAGGTGCATATTGTGCCTTAACATGCCCCCATTTTTTCACCAATAAATGCAAAAGTATGTTGTAAAAAATAATTTTGTGCATTTTTTACATATGGATTGCATTTTTGCTGGGCATTTTGTATTTTTCACATGTGCCACTAAGTTCAAACCCCCCACATTATGTTCAGCTAAGTCATCTGAGTAAAAAGACACCCCCGTTGTATGTCTTTGGCACTATTTCGTGAAGCTACAGTGCCATATAGGAGACCTGTCCTTTTCAGTACTCACAGTAGAATTTTGAGAGACGGATTTAATGAGTCTATGCTTCCGTTTGGGGTAGGATAACAGTTTGACTGTTAAAAAAAAACCCACAAAGGCCTACCATTTGTAAAAGTAGACACTCCAGGATTTCTCATAAGGTGCATATTGTGCCTTAACATGCCCCCATTTTTTCACCAATAAATGCAAAAGTATGTTGTAAAAAATAATTTTGTGCGTTTTTTACATATGGATTGCATTTTTGCTGGACATTTTGTATATTTCACATGTGCCACTAAGTTCAAACCCCCCACATTATGTTCAGCTAAGTCTCCTGAGTGAAGGGACACCCCCATTGTATGTCTTTGGCACTATTTCGTGAAGCTACAGTGCCATATAGGAGACCAAGCCATTTCAGTTTTTAACCAAACTTTGAATTTTGACACTACGGCAGTATAACACCTACCGTGTTGCTCAGTTATGTCATTTTAGTGATACAATAACCCCATGTGTACCTTTTTCAGAGTTATGTGGATGTTGAAGGGTCACATTGGAGACCAAGTCATATCAGTTTTTACCAAACTTTGAATTTGGACGCTGGGTCTATGTGCAATTTCCAAGCATCGTAGCAGGTTTTAAATTCAAACTACCCCACAAAGGCCTACCATTTCTTAAAGTAGATACCACAGGGTATTTCAAAAGGTATATTCTAAACCTTAGTGTAGGATAATTTTTTTGTTAGTTTGTACCAAGTCTAGTTGCAATTAGCATTTTTTCTGCCTTTTTGACACACACTTGGAGATGTTACTGTATATTTTGCTATCCTTATGTGTGCTACGGCAGTATAACACCTACCATGTTGTGAGTACTCCACTTGTGAGTATATTTTATTTATTTTTTATCCTTTTTACCAACTACCTCACCAGAGAGCACTATTGGCTGTTTTTTTTTTCTTTCCTTGAGAATTTGGACACCAGGACGCTCCAGGAGGACAAGCACCCCTATAAGCGGAGGGTTATCCGCCGTATGCCCATCATACTAGAGCTGGTCCAAGCTCATGGAAATGTGAGTGTGTATTTATATTTTATTTTAAAATTATCTATTTATACACTCTGCACAATTGGCTCTCTCCCATTGTGTCTTTCATATCGTGAGACGGACGACCACTGCTAAGGAAGACATCATATCAGTTCTAAACATCATCTATTATTGGGACTCTTTTATTAGAACATTCTATTATTTTATCTGGACTTGTTTTAATCATTCTCTTGGCGCAGCCTTGTTCTTTGTTTTTGTGTATATCCTTACTGTAGAGGGTTAGAGGGTGACCCTCTATAAGGCCGCCGCCTTTATTTTATTATCTTTCTATATACATTTATTATTAGCGCTAACCTTTTTTTATCTTCTTTCTGTAAATAGCGTGTGATGTCTACTTTCTATAAATATATACTTTTGTGTGACAATTTTGTGTTATTTTCTGGCTATTAAACTTACAAGACAAACATACCAAATTCTAAAATCGCTCCACATTAAAAGTTTATTTTACTCCTTGTGCTTTGTGACCTGTAACTACCAAAAAAAACTTAAAATCCCAGACACATTATATATTCTGTAAATCAGAACAACTAAATTAATTTATTTTTAATTACTTTCCTTAACCTGCACTAATTATGCACACATTATAATTGCAAACACTGTTAAAAAAAAAAAAAATATTTTTTTTTGCATATTTAAGTTTTTTCTTTATAATAAATAAGCATTTATATATATATATATATATATATATATATATATATATATATATATGTGTGTGTGTTACATCAAATTAAAGCCCTTTCTGTCCTTTAAAAAACTATATATAATATGTGTCGGTGCAATAAATTAGTAAAATGCAAATTGCAGTTCAACGCAAACAGCAAAAAATGCAAAAAATGCTGTTGTCATTAAGTGAAAGACAAGCTTCTGAAGCTCTGTCCTTAAGAGGTTAAAAGACTTGCTGTTTTGGAGATGCTCTGACCCTGTCATCTAACCATCACTATTTGGCCCTTGTCAGAGTCACTCAGACATTTTCCCTGCTTCCAACACATGAAATTAAATAACTGACTGTTCATTTGCTGCCTAATATGTTCCTCCTATTCACAGGTGCCATTGTAACAATATAATCAATGCTATTCACTTCAGCTGTCAGTGGTTTTCATGTTTTGGCTGGTCAGTGTGGAATACTTATAGAATAAAGATTATTGTGCAGAATTATTTTATTTTTTAAAATCATATTGAAAATTATTTTAGCAAAAAAATGCATCTCTAATGCAAAATAACACATCCCTCATGTGCCTGCCCCATTGTCCCACACCCGCTCTCATCCTGTCCACAGCATTTCTGTTATATTTTCTACTAATGCTATAAATGGGTATGATATCATCGGATATGGTTTTACTATTCTAACAGGCTGCACAAATATTTTAGGAGAAATTAATTTCAGCAAGAATGACAATTTGTATGATTTTATTAAGGAAAAAAAAATCTTCAATGACACCACATGAAAGGTCATTGAGGTTGTGCTGCTACATTCATTACTTTGCACAAACATCATTCACGGTTTTCATGAATAAATTGTATTGTTGACTGTGTTGTTGTGCAGTTTGCAGCATTCATTAGAGTGTGTGGCAGTGACCTCCCGGTTTCCAAACCACAAATGAAGGTATTTTAGGTCCAGAGGTTTGTGACTGCCTCTTTTTATTTAGAAAGCATAGAAAGGTCATATGCAGTCAGAGAAGATTAAGACCACACATGGACAGGTTGCCGGTTTTTACCCGCCTTTAATTCTTCACATAGTTATAGTGAATGGAGCCAAGCAAAGACTTGCTTCTGGGACCCCTGAACCCCTGGGCCTTAGGCCTCCTAAGGTCCACCTTAAGGTTAACCCTGATCAGTTTCTGACTTCTATGTTTTATTCATTTTCTAGATAACTTTATTTGTGGGAATATTTATTCATTTTCTTTTGTACTTTTTTGTGTGATTGTTTATGATTGATACATATACATGTATCTGTCTGCTCTAAATTTGTCTGTTACTACAAAGTTTATTTGTTTCCACTGCTAACAGTCTTCTTCGTGTGTGCTATTTATGTGTTTGTATATATTTATTCTGTTTTTTATAATTCTTAATTATGTTTTATTTTCAAAAATCTAAAACACAGTGACATTCATACCATTTTAAATCATTGTGAATTCTTGGAATTCCTTGTACTCATATACTATACATGAGCAATGAAGAACAAAAATAATCTCTTACTACCTCTGTTATTGAAATATTCACAATCACTTTCACTGACTTATTATCACTCTGTTTTGACATTTTTCTAGATTGCTCAATTTTCTTTTATTCAGAAAAAGAGAATAACAAGGCCTGATTCATATAAGTATCATCAAACTTACATAAGGCAGGTACGCGTCTGAAATAAAATAAAAAAATAAAGAAAGAAATTTTTTTTACTCCAAACTAGTTTGCAAAGAATGTATTACGAAAGATAATAGCATATTCATAGAACAGAATTTCAGAACTTGATGTACCGTTTTCTTTCTTAAAGTAATACATCAAGATTCCTTCATCTGCATTCTACATACAAAGTTTTACAGTCATATATTCAAATCATAAGGTAGATGCAATTCATTTTACTTTCTGCATTTTTGGAAACCAAAGTTAGTATAAAAAGGAACAGGCTTAATATTAGTAGTTATATTTTACAATGATAAATCTTACTTTCGTTTCTTTTTTAAACTGTAGATAGGTTCTCTATGGACATACACTATGATCTCACCAGTAATTTAAAAGAACTCATATTTTTCCCTATAACTGACACAAACAATTTTGCATTCAATATCACGACAACTTGAAAAGTTTCCCAAATAAATTTTTAGTGAAAAATTACATTTAAGTTGCATGTTTTTTTTGATAATTCTATTCAACTATATATATATATATATATATATATATATATATTTGCTTTTATGACTTCTAGATTAATTATATGTTTTTATATTTAAATAACATTTAAAACACTGATCTTAAAATAAACAGAGTTAGGTCTCCTCCACAGTTAGCAAACACAGCACAGCAAGTGTGCATATTTATTATCATAAATGATCTAGAATAAATTTCTCACCCTTATCCTAGACTAAATTTTAATAACATAAATTGATACCAGAATTACATTCCAATTAAACATCCTCTAGAAGATAATTCTGAAGCCATAGTATTGTTACCTCACATAAATCTTAAAAGGGCACCCCAGGCACCCTGACCACTTCTGCCCATTGTTATCTGGGTGGCACCTCCCACCACCCTTAATCCTGTAAGTGTAATTATTGCAGTTTTTATAAACTGCAATAATAACCTTGCAGGGTTAAGTCCTCATCTAGTGGCTGTCTATTAGACAGCCACAAGAGTGACTTCCAGCTTCTTAAAACACAAAAAGTGTTTTAAACGACACTGGACATCCTCATGCTATGCATGAGGGCCTCCAGCGTTTCCGGAATCCCCATAGGAAATCATTGAATAATGCTTTCCTATGGGGAGGTCTAATGCGCGCGCGGCCATTGCCGCCCAAGCGCATTAGGTCTCCCCTGCCGGCTGACGTCGGCGGGGGAGGAGCGTGGGCGGAGCATGATTTAGATAAGTCACTGAAGAGCATTTAATCCCTTCAGCAACATGGGATGGGGGGCGGGAGGGAGGGGGGCATTGCAGGATTCTAGAGTGCCAGGAAAATGGATCCCCCCAAAATCTGGGGGGGGATAGCATTTTTACTCGCCGGGTATATTCTTATTCTGTAAACTAGAAATTGTTTATCCCATTGTACAGAATTTGCTGGCGCTATATAAATGATAAAATAATAACATGAAAGGGTCACTACAGGGAAGGGATACAGCGCCGGGATCCTCCTGATGCCATGCCCCCTATTTCGTAAAAATGACGAAATAGGAGGGTGCGAGCAGGGAGCAATAAAATGCCTCTATTCAAAAGCGTCATTGCTCCCTGGTGCACATGCGCAGCTTTGCTGCACATGCGCAGATACTTCATAGGGCGGCATTCATGTCTCGACTAGGAAGCACCTCAAGTGGCCATCTGAGTGTCCACTAGAGGTATTCCTCAGCAGTAATGTAAATACTGCCTTTTTACGAAATGGCAGTGCTTACATTAAAAAGCCTGCAAAGACATGCTATAGACACCAGATCTACTACGTTTAGCTGTTGTGGTTCTGGTGACTATAGTGTCCCTTGAATATAGAGGGGAAAAAAGAATCATCACAAATGTAAGAAATAAAATGTCTGTATCATTATTCTAAAAATTATTTTTTTAAAAGATGCACATTCCTAGCTTAATTTTTAGCACGACATATGACACAAACATTTTGTACTTTGCAGATTACTTTTTATATTTTTTTATACATATACAGATTGTGTAATACTGCCCCTGACTTAGGGTGACCACATTTCCTAACTGCCATTCAGTGACACTTTCAGAAGTGCATTCCATACATTTTACTACCCGTCTCTACCCCTTCCATTTATATTAGAACCCCACCTACCTCTTCCATGAATATTAGAACCACCCCTACCCCTCCCATGAATATAAGAACCACCCCTACCCCTTCCATGCACATAAGAACCCCACCTACCCCTTCCATGCATATTAACCCCCCTACCCCTTCCATGCATATTAGTACCACCCTAACCCCTTCCATGCATATTAGAACCCACCCTACCCCTTCCATTCATATTAGTACTCCCCTAACCCCTTCCAATTATTTTTCTACCTCCCCCCTCCTCCCATCCATATTAATAGCCCCTCTAAACCCTTCCAATTATTTTTCTACCTATCCCTCTCCACCTATCCTTGTTAGTAGCCTTCCTAACCCTTTCCAATTATATTTCTACCTACCCCTCTCCCCCATCCAATTATTTTTCTCCCTCCCCCTATCCATATTAGTAGCTCCCCTAAACCATTCCAATTATTTTTCTACCTACTCCTCCCCATCCATAGTAGTAGCCCCCCCTAAACCCTTCCAATTATTTTTCTACGTACCCCTCCCCCTATCCATATTAGTAGCCCCCTAAACCATTCCAATTATTTTTCTTCCTACGCCTCCCCCATCCAAATTAGTAGCTCCCCCTAAACATCTTCCAATTATTTTTCTACCTTTGTCCCCTCTTTTACCTGACATAGCAGGGGGACCTCTGGGCGTCCGGCGGGTGCAGTGTCAGACTGAGCGCCGGGTAGTCACGTGACTCCCGGCGCTCCTGCGTGGAGGGGGAGGTCCTCCCCTTCCCAGTCTGCAGTGCGTGCGGTTCCCTGATGGGGCCGCACACAGCCCGAGAGCACCCGCCAGCCGGTAGGGCTGGGGGGATTTCTCTATAACCTGTCCCCCCCCCGCATGATTTGCTGGGGGGGATGATTCCCCCATCCCCCCCAGTTCCTACGCCCATGACATTCACTTACCCAGCTAAATACCTAACCATAGCCATACTCACCCATGCTGTTACACCTATCATCCACATCATACCTCTACCCAATTTGTAACCTACATGTTCCAACCCATCCACCTACCTACATTCCTGCACACAACAACCTATGTTTATCAACCATCAGGCAATTCCCTTACCTTTTATACACATGTTCACATACATTATACACATCACAGGTGCACATATATAAATAACATACACTATCACATACACACACACACTTGTGATTGTTGGGAATGGGTGTTCTAAAAACACGTCTGGTGTTAAAGTGAGGGATTTATTGTGATAGGGGTGGGGTATAAAAAAGAAGCAGACAAATAAAGGAAGGGGAACAAGATGTAGAAAGAGAACAACACTTTAACTACATCTACACAAAGCATTAAAAAAGCATTGCACACAGGTCTCTTAAATATTAAGGCTTTAGCGGATCTTATGTGTATGTATTGACATATCTGATACCAATTGGGTAAGATTGACAATACATCATGGGTAACACTTTCTAGTCAGTTTACTAAGTGTTCCATTTAAAAGAACATCATATGACAACATTTGCATTAAACACCAAATGGGGAAAGAACACTACTGCTGAAATACACAGTATTTCATTATGGGCAAGCTATAATCATTCATTAACCAAATGAATTCTGCCAGCTCACAATATGCCTGTGCTATCCCTGCTGCTCTGTAATACTCTCAAATGAGATAATGTATTTTTTTCTTTATTTCTTTTAAAAATGATATGATTATGTTCATGATAAAACTTTTAAGCCGAAAATATTTTTTTCTGTATCACTAATGTATGCTTTACATATTCCTCTAACTTTGTGTGGCAGAATAACTTTTTTATATTACTTTATTCTGTGCCTGTATAAATTGCCTAAAAATAAAATCAATTGCAAATAATTTGCAATGAGTTATATTTTTTATGCTTTTAACAGAGACCAACATATCCATGTGGATAATCCAATATACTCTGGTTTGTTGCAGAATTCAGCATACTTAGTATAAAGTTCAGCATTAGAGTTTTATTCAGTGATAAGTGAGTCGCAATAAGTTGACAATTGAACTTGGAATATAGAAACCAAAATAGCCAAACTGGAAGGAAATATCAGACGCAGGCTGAGCTGCTATACTGGTCTACAAGGTCTATACAATGTTATTGTCAGCTTACAGTAACTGTAAATGCAAAAATTCTTTTCTAACCATTTTGGTATGTTTGAAGAATTATCTGAAGTCTGCTCAGCCAATGAGCTAAGTCTGAACAGCCGTGCTTAGCTCAGAAAGGGAAACATAAGCTCTCTGTCACATAGTTTTGGAAATGGGAACTGTTCTAAAATGGTTTGACTTCTTACAATAGGGTGGAAATAGGGTACTCCTGGCAACATATGCACTAAAACATGCTGTAGTGGTTATGGTGCTTGGAATGTGCCTTTAACCAATAGGTCACAAGGTAAATATAAGCTAGTGCGTTAAGGTAGATTGGCTCAGTAAAAAGCTAACATTTTGAACAAAGGTTTAAATTTAGAAAATCACATTAAGTGCAATAGGCATAATATCAGCAACATTTTTGCCAAATTTAATTGAAATCCCTCGCAGTTTTATTGTTATATTTTTGTATGCTTACATTACAAAATGGGCTTTATTAGAATGCTATGTGAAGTACAGCAAACATTTACCAAAATGTAACCAACATATAACAAAGTAGAAGTAAATCTTTAAAAAAAAAAATATAGATCTTTTTGTGTCAATCATACATGGTTTCTACACCCATGTGTAAGGCATACCTACAGGAACATTACAAGAAGTTAAGTATTTATAGTTTGTTTACATTTGTGCTGTTTCCATTTCAATGTTTTATAAAGTAGTTTGTTTGCCGAGCACGTGTCTAGATTTTGGACATTTTATCTGTATTATTATAATTTAAAAAACATACTTTTTACACAAATTTTACATAACATCATTTTCAGCAAAGAACCCGTAACTTGGAAGTCACGTGCAACAAACAATGTACATAGTTCTTTAATATTAGATTAAATAGAGCAGCATTAAATTACAAAAAATATTTCTTGTTTTGAAATTTTATTCTATGATTTTTTTTTTGGTGCTATCACAAAAAGTAAAGCCATTAAATGTAATCAACACACACCGAGAGAACAAATAATCTTTTCATGTTTTTCTTGGCATCAAGTTCAGATTTAGCTGCCATTACAATTTAACAGGAGGAAGAAAATAGTAAATTACCTAGTATACAGGGGTGAAGAATACAAATTATACTCCTATTCATTTTTCATAAAATAAGCAGGGATTTGAAAGCCAGGTAATAAATAGATCACCCCAGAGGTTAAATGACCTGGCTTTATTGAGCCAAAATGTAATAAACCTATAAAAGCACAATATTATAAGCATTACAAAAGCAAAATAATGATACCTTTTAATGGCTGAGAACTGAATATTAAGAAACAAAAATCTTGTATTAGAAAGAAAGAAAGAAATGGCCACTCTCATAAAAGAAATGTTATTTTAATATGTATTATGTCCATATGCTGTTTATTGAATCAAACAAGCTTAATCAGCTAGTAGCGGCTGTGTAAACCTTAATGCATGTAACTATCTAAATGCTCATGTTGTGCTAAAGAGTTTTTATCGATGTCAAATAGTGAACATGTATTTATATTAATAAAACTATAAAGTAATATGTCAATCAAAGACACAGATGTGTACAGAATTTACAGAATTTAGTGTTCTAGCACCATTATATATACATCTTATTATTTAAATTAGGGCGACCTTGAGAGGTACTGGTTCATCCGAAAATTGTTTATCCTAAGAAATCTGGTACTTAGACCAAGTCCGAGGCTTCCAATAATGGTTAATCTGAAGGGGTTTGGTTTACATACATATGAGTCATACCAATACATAATAGACAATGAAAATTATTTTTATTCCTACAAGTTCATGGAATAAATTATCTGCTTTGTGGTTATTTGTGACAGTCTGAGATTTAATCTACCATTCACAAATGATGTGCCATAATAAGAATAAGGTCCCTTCCATGTGGCCATGGACTCAGCCTGCATATTGAGTGAATGCAAAGATTAAAATATGTACTGACCAAAATGTTGCTCCTCACAGATAGCATGGTGACCTGGAGTATACGAAGTAGCTTTACATGTAGCCATAATTAATTTGCATGATCAGCATCCAACATGCTAATAAACCACAAACAAAACAAAGTATTCTACATTGTGGTCATTCTAATTTCGTCCAACTTAATGCTTGTAACTTTGACTGAAAGGTGTTAGCTAGTGACAAAACAAGTGAAATGAGACTGTGATCATGACATACACAACACATATTGGTAGCTACTGAGTTGCAGGAAACAGAGTCTGATCTTCATAGGCATGCACAGATCCCTGTATGAGCTCCTTCATGCTGTGCATGCAATACTGATGAAGGTTGCAGGGATCAGTCTTCATCTGTAAAATCTATACATAGATTGAATGATCTATGTCGAGTTTCATGCTCCAAAAAATTGCCATTTATTTGTTCCACAGGCTAAAAGTTGACAGCGCTCTTGTTTGTATAAAAAAAAGTATAGCAAATAATACAATATACCTGCAGTGCCTGTAGTGGATAATCTGAGTGAGAAAATGTTATTTGTGTTAGAAAATTGGAATGTTGAGGAGCAAAATGTCTTTTTCTGTTCTCAGCTCATGGTTCTCAATTGCCCCATACGCAATTATTTACAAATAAAGTGCTAAACAAAATGAGATCCATATACACCCTACTATCGAGAGTTCAAAGTAAACTTTCTTAACTTGTGACCTATATTATCGAGGAAAACCCAAAGAAGCAACAGCACAAATGAACCTTTCTTAACCACTGAATAAATATTAATTGTGATTGAGGACACTACTGATTTTTATGTATAGAAAAACCAATACATTACTATAGTTCCATAAACCACAAAACACTCCATGGGAAATAAATACTATTTATTTTGTGTTTTGTTGTTTTTACATCTACTGGGCTATGCAATAGAATGTCTACACATCTGCGTTGACACTTCTACTCCAATGTACTTTTCCCTTGTAAAATGAGTGGTATCATTCCATTAATGGAAACTCTACAATGCAATCTGAAAGCTTTTTATGAATGCATTTTCGACATTAAAATGTAAGCCATATAGTAATTGTCTTTAAAGAATGGGAGTATGAAAAGGTTTCATACATAACGCCTTACCCTTGGGAAAAATACATTTCTGCAGTGAGGTTTTTATTCCATATTTGTTCAGCTTGGATGAATTTGCTTACATTGTTCACAAACAACCTTTAATCTATAAGAAGATAAAAGACACACTGTCAAAGGTTTTTAATTCTCATAAAAGACAAAAAATGGCATCTACTCTGGACTGCACACAAGGTTTTAAAATGTTTCTGTATGCCTGTGTGCACATATGTACTAATGAACAAAAGATAAGTTGATTTCACTCATTGAAAACACAACTTATGCTTAAATTATAAAATTATACATATTCACATTTATATTGCTCAGACAGAATGGCTAGCAAATCTATAGACAACAATAAAATAAAATCCCTCTCTAACACCTGTTAGTCAAATCTATGCATACATGACCATGTCTAGGATTGATTGACAGGTGAGGTGCAGGAGACCCCTTCTACAATAAGTTCCGGTTGCCTTTATAGAAACTGTAAGGAATGTATGGCTTGTCTTTTGCTAGAGAAATAGATTGGATGGCAGATATCATGCAGTTCACATGTTTATCCACTAGCAATGAAGCCTATGTTTAGCCTAATTGGACCATACTTCCTGCTTTGGAAAACATTGTTGTACTACCAAAGCAAATTAAATCAGACAGGAGGTGGGTGGGTGGGAGGTAAGGGTGGAGGTTTGGGATTGGCCAATTGGGATTTTGCTCAGGTCAGGTAGCAGTGTTCACAAGTATGGTTTTAGTGGTTCTATGTTTTTCCTCTCTAGGAGCTGATAAGTACATTGGAATGAATGCTGTGCCCTCTTCATATTAGAGCTTTCTTCTTGAGCAGCAGAAAATTAAAGGGACTCTCCAGTGCCAGGCAAACAATCTGTTTTCCTGGCACTGCAGGTCCCCTCTCGCTCCCACCTCCCATCCCCGGTTGCTGAAGTGGTGAAAATCTGTGCTATGATCCCAGAAGTGCCCTCTAGTGGCTGTCTAGTAGACAGCCATTAGGGGAGGACTTAACCCTGCAAGGTAATTATTGCAGTTTCACTAGAGGGCACTTCCGGGAGCACAGATTATCTGTGCTATAGCGTCGCTGGACGTCCTCACACTGTGTGAGGACCTCCAGCGTCGCTAAAATCCCCATAGGAAAGCATTGAAATTGAAGTCAATGTTGGGATTTGGTGAGTTCATTGAGGGTCATTTTAGTTTCATTTGGATGGGTACCAATTTTAATTAATTTATAGATGTTCTGCAATTTTATGCAGCTAGTAAGCTGAATAACTATCCTCTGCAATTGTGCCTCCAAATTTCCTTGAACAGTGCTGATTATAATTTCTACAAAGGATAAGTCATATGAACGTGAATGTAGTATGAACAATGTATCAAAGCATTTTAAAATGCATGTTTAAACAGCAGTTGCGAAGGACAGAATGCCTTCTATACATCATCTCCCATAGGTTATGCCTCCTTTGAATGAAAAAGAATAATATTAAGATCTGTAACAATGATAGGTAAAGAAAAGGATATCTAACTTAATAAAATATTCCTTAGAAAAAGACTCTAGCACATAATTTAGAATGCCAGGTAAGACATGAATATGAGCATTAATATTCCATGCAAAACATACATGGCTGTTTAACAGTGACATAGCAGATAAAATGAAGACATATGTCCTCCAAACTGATGCTTTAAATTCCATCCGAGTGTGATACTCTTATTATACTGACAGCTTCTAGATTATAAATGAGCTTGTGTTTAATCAGTTAGACACGTATCCTATCTACTGGTCATCTTATTATTTTTTATTTATTTGGAAAGCACTTAATATATTCTGTAGTATGGTATAGCCGGGATGAAAGTTATAGACTGTGATGTGAAGATATACGCATTGTTATATGCAATAAAGAATGCTTTGCTAACATTACAGAGAGTCTAGAGGAATGTGCATAAGAGCAAGTGTATTAAAGTTACAGGTTTTGGAGCATCAATACTTACATTTCAGTGGTACCTCAGTTTACAAACGCCTCGGTTAACATAATTTTCGGTTTACAAATGAAAATCCATTGAAAATAATGCCTCGATTTATGAATTTGTTTCACAATAGTTTCCCAAGGATGCATTGCGTCTGGGAGGTTTATAGAACTGCCCCCGTGCATGCAGGAGTCTGTGGGTAGCACATGGCATAGCACGTGGCGTCGAGTGTGGAGGTGTTGGAGGTGTTGGAGCAGTTTTTGCATCAAGTTTTGGAGCCATTCTGGAAATGTTTTGCAACGGTTTTGGTACTTGGGAACTTTTTTGGTGCATTTCTCAAGCAGTGGAAGGATAGGGAGCTGAGCTTCGTTGTTAGCATGCCTTTTACTGTGTGTTCTGCATTGTGGGTTGGTTTCCATGCCAGCTCATTTTGACTTTTTTCTGATCTCCGGAACGGATTCATTGGTTTTCACTGCATTCCTATGGGAAAACACGTTTCAGTTTGCGAATTTTGCAAAATAAGAAAAGTCCCAAAGAACGCATTAAATTCGTAAACTGAGGAATCACTGTATTTACTTGATCTTTATTATGAATCTAGATTAATAAGGGGAACTATGAAGCTATTATCATTTAAGCAAAAAGAAAAGGAACTTTTGACTACAAAGGCTTTTGCACAATTACCTGGATCAAGATTTTAGTTTTTCTTAAAATAATCTGTTAATACCAGGCATGTGCATGGGAAATTTTTTTGGCTTGGTTCGGCAACTTCGGCACTTCGGTAACTTCGGCACTTCTACACTTCGGAACTTCGGAATTTTACAGGTACTTAGTTAAATGACCCCCTCATTATTTTTAGTGTGAGGGGAGTAGGTAGGGGTTAGTTTTTTGGGGGAAGGGGTTGACTAGGGGTTTAGGGACCCCTAGTCATTGCCCTATTGTCCTCCCTCCCAGCCCTGTGGTTGCTCACTGTTTACTAGACATGCCCCTACTAGTGGTATAGCAAGTATGGGCATAATTTACTAATACTAAGTAATTTTTAATTAGTATTAGTAAATTTAGTTGAAAGACCAATTCAGATCTTTCAACCTTTTAGTAGATAGCTCACTAATACCTTGGGAATTAGGGAGTTATCTACTTATTCATTCCTGTCATTCCATTGACAGGCTAAGTAACGTACATTTTATATGAATGTATGTTACATGATTGTTGTAAGTGTTGCAAATGCTTACAGCTGAATCCTGGCTATGTTTGTATACTTTTTATTTAACCTTGTATACAGTGTAACATTCTTCTTCTTCCACTGGGTAAGTATATTAGTACTTAGGCAATACTGTACTTCGGAACTTCGGCAACTTCGGAACTTCGGCACTAAAGCACTTCGGAAGTTCTGCACTTCGGCTCTTTGACACTTCGGAAATTCGGTAATTTCGGAACTTCGGCACCTCGGCAATTCGGCACTTCGGCACTTGCCTATTCGGACATTCGGAAGTATCCGAATGTCCGAATTGCCCGAAATTCGTCCGAATTCATATTCGGACCGCAACTAATTGCACATGTCTAGTTTAAACATTGGTAAAAATGTATAATTTTCTCTCTAAAAGTGATGCATATTATCTGATGGTCCCCAGGTAGCTTTCCTGTTTTCACCTTTAAAAATCATATCTTATTTCATATGGAACCACTGTTCCTATATTCCTGAATTGTTTTATCATGCTAAAACCATACCCCAGTTTACCCAGTTACTTGTTAATGTATTTTAGAGGTCATGCATTTAAATGAATATGCTTCATAATGCATTCAAACTGCAATTCTATAGGTTACTTGTTGATTAAGAAATGATTGGGAATTTTCTATCAATACTGGCCCTTTGTTTTACATGGCAACAATAAGCATAACTTTTAAACCTCTGGACAAGACCCTGCTATTTAATCATCCAAACCTAAGCACATATGGAATATGGGAAGAGGTGGACCACTATACAGGTCACAAATTATCCACCCCACTGCATAGGTCACAAATTATACACCCCACGGTACAAGTCACAAATTATGCACCCCACTATGGGATGGGAGGGATGCAGTATGGAAAAAGCTGTAAATCCACACACCTAAATAAATATATATATATATATATATATATACATATATAATATAGAATAGCTTGGCCCTCTCCTTACTGTTGCAAAAAAAGTATCTAGCCTAGGTGCTACCCGCATTCAAAATATAGCTACATAAAGTCAGGGGTGCACTCACAGGTCTTAGATAAGGTGGAAACTGGTTTATTCAAGTGAAAAAATCTTCAATACATCCGTGAACAAAATCGACGTTTCGACCACTAAGGGTCTTTTTCAAGATCACAGCACATACAAACAAGTGGCAATATATACATATGACAATAAAACAACTTACCAATGATGTGAGAGGAGATCGTGTGACCCATCACCTACAAAGTGTTGGAAGCCGTGGTGACGTCATCACGTTCTGACGTACCGCTGAAGAAAAACGTGGTTGCTATGCCACCAAATGCCGCCATGATAAAAGTGAAAATAAACAGAATCCCAGGTCCGTGATATATATAGAAACAGACACAAGAGTGTCTAGATGGAGGAGTGTATATATGTATAAAAACCACAAAGATTACACAAACATTACATAGAACAGTGGGCAAAATAAGAGGTGTAGACCAACTGCCAGTGTAAGTCTATAGTGTGATAGAATGTGAAGCCAATCAGTAAATGGGTGAGTGATATATGATAGGCAGAAAGTCAATATCACCAAACAGAGATGTCACACTAGGACCATGAATAAAGAATGCATATAACAAAATAAAACCATTTATTTCAGAAGTCTGCTGAAACTGATAGTACTCAAAAAGAACAAAAATTAACATTAAAAGATCCAAACCAAGGTCTAAATACATAACTATAGTATCTAGAGTACATATTGTATAGAACATTTATAGAGTCAGTAGATCAATCTAAGCAACAGTAATAGTCACAATTAACTGACTAGAAAAAATAAATTAGTTAGTTAACTAGCACCATTATTAACAGGAAACAAATTATGAGAAATAATTCTCAAAAAAAGAGAGCAACCAAATTTAATATGGTACAAGATAATATAGTCTAATTAATAATAGAGCTAATAAAAAGCTAGAAAAACTTTAGAAGGCTAATGAAAATTATTGTACTAAAAGAAAAAAAGAAAAAAGTATATATATATATAGCCATCATCAGTGCCTATGGTCGGGCTGCAGAAATAACGATCTCTATATCTACCTAATAAATCCTACAGACTGATATAAAGAAGGAAAACATATGTAATGAAAAAGACCATAATAATGTAAGCCTAAGAATATATAACTAAAGTCAAGAAAATCATGAAAATCAGGAAGACTGAAGTTATAAGAAAATGGAGTATACTATATTTTCATTAAGTCCTTTGGGAACCACAGTGTCCAGCTTATAAATCCAAGAAGCCTCTTGCTGTAATAGAGCTTTAGACCTGTCTCCCCCACGGAAAAGAGGAGGGACATGGTCAATAGCTGTAAATATTAATGTAGGCAGGTGGTGTTTTGCTGCCAAAAAAAGTTTGGCAACAGATTTTTCTGTTCTTTGGCCCCGGAAAGCTGTCATGATTCCAGACCGATGTCCACGTATGCGATCTCGTAGTGTCAAGTATGTCTTTATTATATATGCAAGTCCGCATGGACACGTAATCATGTAGATAACATGGTCAGTGGTGCAAGTTATGTAATGTTATATGGGTATATGTTTGCCACTATGTGGATGGCAGAATGTTGTGCCACTGATCATGTGACTACATGTCACGCAACCAGAACATTTGTAACATCCTTTCTTTTTAATTGTGGTTGGTCGTTTATAGCATTGTATGGGATCGCTCTTTACTAGTAAATCCTGAAGATTTCTATTTATTTTATAGTTTATAATCTGGTTTTCCTGAAATATTCGAGGAAGATTGCCATCAGACTGGAGAATATCCCAATGTTTTCTTATCGAAACTCTAATTTTCAATGTACCAGTGTGAGAAGTTACCTGTAAAAATAATTTTTTTTGTGGTTGTAACTTTGTCTTGGGTGTTATATTGGTCCTTTCTTCATTAAATCGCTTGATGGCTTGATACTTGGCTTTATTAAGTATCCGCAGGTGGTATATATTAGTAGGGATACCATTCCCTGCTCCCAAAGTTAAGCTCTACTTCATTATTTACGCTCTTCTTCACCTTACTTGACTAATTTTGCTTTTAATTACTTAAGAAGTCCTTTCATTTTTTGTTAGAAACGCCATTTTTTTGGACACATCATTTTGTGTATTTAGATTCTGCCCAAAATTTGAAAAATTTAAATATCAAAAAAAGCATGATGGATCTGGTTAATCTAGGATTTTAATTATTGATTGATGTAGTTTTGTGATATGTATGCTTGCAGTTTATATAACCAGGAAATAAAAACACATGTTACGGCAAAAAGTAAAACTAAAATCATTCAATCTATCCATTGTCTCTGAAGTCAGCTCAAAGGTAATTCCCATGCATTTCTGCATTTTTTAAATTTCAGAGTTTTTTTAAGGCTCATTTTTTCAAATTTTTTTAAGGCACATTTTTTCTAATTTTAGGGAATTTTCTAATTCAATTACTATCTTTTTGAATTGTATCAGTCAATATAAAATGAGATGTAAGTTTGTGAAACTATAGTAATATTTGATAAAACCCATTTTCAGTCATCTTGTTTTAGTTACATCAAAATTTACTAATTGAATAAAAGCATAAATCTATGCATTCAGCTATTGCAAGCTCTGGCTCTTCCCACAGATGTACAAACAAGACATGGCCAAGTATAATGTAAGTACATGGCCACTTCAGTTACATGTCAGTTCCAAATCTCAAACTCATTACAACAGAGAGGTGACTTATTTGAGTTTTCTCCTTGAAAAGTAAATTATAAATGAAAAAAAAAAAAACAATTCCTAGCAACTATGCCATTTTTTCCATCTCTCAAAAGCTGTTTTAGATAAATTAATGTGTAGAGAATTTAATTGCATGTGTATTAAATTACAGAATTAAAATATATATATATATATATATATATATATATATATTGATTAAAGTGTAATGCTATAAAGTAAATTATTTTACAACTAGTAATTAATATTGATTACAAAGATATTTTAGATAATTTTTCAATAATGGCAAATTATTTAGTTAAAAATTTATAAAAATATGTAATTTAATCATATTAAGCTTGGTGATAATAAGGAACGTTTATGCGATGGAGAAAAAGAGAGCCAAGTCTATATTTATATGAAGAAAAAATATATATTTTAATTCACATATTTATTTAAGCATTTGTAAACCTACTCATATTTGATTTCCCTTCGTTACAAACAAATGTATGCAAACAATTTACTCAATGACATTAATTATGCCATTGTATGATTTTCAACCCATTTTGGGAATTTCCTAGCCCCAATAGGGATATTGATAAAACTTCAAACATTGGAATTTGGACTGGTAGTGTGACTTGAGCACTGTGTCAGGAACTGCTGGTGCAGGTTATGCATTCAATTTTAACATCAGACAGACAAATACATAGAATGGTTCATCACTCTGGAAAGGGCTTTCAAGATGCGATGAATTGCTTTCATCACTCGCCTAAATCACTTACATCAACATATGTGTTATTTCCTCCTAAACAATGTCTTTCTAAGCTTAGACATATATCATAGCTAAACTATAGAGGAGTATTACATATGTCAGGTGCTAGAAAAATTCTATCTCTTATTGATTTTAAGTAGATGAGATAAATGTCATACTGACACATTGGGTTTTATGTAGTGAATTGACTTGTTTTCTTTTATTTTTGCCTGTCGGATATATTTTCACCCCATTTGAAATTGTTCCTTAACCCCTTAAGGACACATGACATGTGTGACATGTCATGATTCCCTTTTATTCCAGATGTTTGGTCCTTAAGGGGTTTAAGTTATATTATATATTGTTTAACTCATAATTGGGTTTATCAACACAATTATAGCATTTATGATATGATATTCATGAAATGTTTTGTGAAAACTGATTGATACATATTTTATGTTGATATTGTAGTATACAAAAAAGCAATATTACATTTTGTTATATTATTAAAATGATACCTTTTTTGTCATAATTGCTGATTTTATTAAAGACACGGAGGCTCCTATTATGCTTCTCTTTCTTTAATTCTCCCTCAGCAGCGAAGAGAGATATATGCAAATGAGAGAAAAAATAACAATAACATTAGCATATGGAACAGTGCTCATAGGTATCCACCCCCTTAGTATATAAGGTGTAGCACTCCATGCTTCTTCCTCTTTCTTCGCTGCTCCCTCAGAAGATAAGTACACTCTCATAATTTCATTTGTATGTGTACATTGTGGGATGTTTCAGAGATTTATAGCTATTAGATTTATATCTTTGTGGTATTACTGTGGGGATACTCTTTAGACAGTTTATCCCTCTTTTTCTCTGTTTTTCCCACTTATTTTCTTACACTGCCTGTGTTTATTCTACTGTGTTTATTCTGCTGTGGCCGGTCCCTCTCTGTTAACTAAGTATTCTTACTATTTCCCTCGTCCAGCCCCCTCCCTCCGGTTGGGGCTCCCTCCCCGGTCACAATCTGCCGGTTTTTCGCCAGGGGGACCCATCGGGAAACCCGCGGCATTTCCTGGCACTATTTGCATCACCGCCGGCCGGACCTACTTTCGTCCGCGCGGCGATTCACTTTCCCTTAGTTTCCCGCCGCTCGCGGACTCCGCGCATGCGCGGTAGCTCGCGGCGGCCATTTTCTTGGTTTCTGGTCGCCGGTTTAGGCGGCGGCCATATTCTCTACTCGTTTTCAGTGCCGTTGGACCCCTCCCTCACCGGATTTCGTTCCGGCAACCCCTCATACTAGTACAGTTTGATTTTTCTCTGCATATATTTTCCTGGTATTAACCTTCCATCTCCCTGTACTTTTCCATCCTGTACCTGGGTTAATCAATCCTAGTACTCTGCATTTTCACTCTATTTTCTATTTGTTATTTTCTCACTTGCACTCTATTTACTCATCATGCAATCTGGTGACAAATGCCCTGGCAAACATAGCCCCTCTATGGCCACTACTGATCCTGATCCTCAGCTCGACCCTGGGCTCATGGGCTCTGAGGAATTCCAATCCCTTCTGGACACCACCATGTCCAAATCTATTTCCAAGGCCATATCTTCAGCCATGGGCGCGATGTCCTCTACCATCTCGGACTCCATCACGCAAGCGCTTAAACAGGTACAACCTCACCCTACCCCTGCCTTGACCCATATCCCTCCTGAAGGGAGGCAGCCAGGCCACAAAGCGTTAACCAAACGCAGACATTCACAAGACCCCCCCCCCATGCAGGTTGACCCTGCTCTGACTGACATGCCTCAGGCTGTCCATGATGGCGCGCAACAACCGCGCAATAGAGCTTCTGGGCGAGCTACGGCTACCAGAGACTGGAAAAGGGCTAGAGCCCATGATATACTGTCTGACTCAGACGAGGAGGGGGATGAGGGGTCTGACGCCCCGTACTCTGACCCGTACGAGGACGAGCTCTCAGAGGGTGAAAGCCTCCAGGGAAAGCAGTTCCCTTTGACGGCAACGCGTACCACTGCTCATGCAGGGACGCCCGAGACAGAAGCAACCCGTGACCCTAAAGAGGTCACGCTATTCGACCCTGACAACCTAAGACACCCACGCTCTGCCGAGTGGGAACCATCTGAACACATCGCCCAATACCTAGCCCTCAGGGTATGTAAGTCCCTTTCTCAAGAGAGCCGTAATAAATTGAGAGCGGAGTGCCCCCGACCCATAATCCCTGATGCTGTGGCAAAAACCCCAGAAGTGGACCCTCAGATAGCCCAGTTTCTAGCCAAAACAGGCTGGAAGGCCAAGAGGGGACTGGACTACTCCCTCCGTAATTGTCAGGACAAATTCCTAGACACGCTGGGTCCTGTCACTAAATTATACGAACTGCTGGAAGCAGCTCAGTCGGGTGAGGCTCCAGTAGACTTTGAAGTAGCGTTTGGATGGCTCCAACGCTTGGTCTGCATGATCGGCAATGCCAATACTGCTATGTCAACAGAACGCAGGAAGGCCATCCTGCTGAAAATCGAACCCAAGCTGGCTAGTATGGCCTCCTCTGAACCAGGGGCCGCGGCTAAGGGTCTCTTGTTTGGCGAATCCTTCGTCAAAGACCTGGGCTCCTATGTCAAAACATTCACGGCACTGGATAAAGCCCAATCATCCATGAAGAGGGTATTCCACCAAAAGGTTTTCGGTGGGGCTGGTAGAGGTAGGAGCCGTCTATCCGGCCGCAACCCCCGGGGTTTCTCCAGACCGGGCAGAGGCTCCTCCAACACACAGAGACAGACCCAGGAACGCTCCTACACCCCGTTCTTCCCTTCTCGAGGAAGATCTTGGAATGCCCGTGGCGGCAGAGGAACAACCCCAGGAAAACGCCCTTATGGTGAGTACGATTTTTCCCCATTTTTCCCATATAAATGTGGGGGGCAGACTGGCTTTGTTTTCTCAAACGTGGGCCACTATCACGTCCGACAGTTGGGTACTGCAGACTGTAGAGGGTTATCAACTAGAATTGACAGGTCTTCCCTTTCAGGTTTCCCTCCCGCGTGTGCCACACATGCCACAGTCTCACTACGACCTCATCTCCACGGAGATAGAAACCTTGTACAGCAAAAATGCCATAGAGGAAATCCCTCTAGATACCCCAGGTTTTATAAGCAACCTGTTCTTGGTGCCGAAGAAAGGCGGAGGTGTCCGCCCAGTTATCAACCTGAGGCCCCTCAATGCCTTCATACAATATCGGCATTTCAAAATGGAGGGCATACACTGCCTCCGAGACCTCCTTCTCCCAGGAGACTGGATGGTGAAACTCGATCTGCAAGATGCATATCTCACGATCCCGATAGCACCAAAACACAGGAATCTCCTACAGTTCCGGTGGGGCACAAAGAAATGGCGCTTCTGTTGCCTCCCTTTCGGGCTCTCCTCCGCTCCCTGGTGCTTTACGAAAGTGCTGAAACCAGTGGTAGCATTTCTCAGATTACACGGGATTCGCCTCATTATCTATCTGGACGATATCCTCATACTGTCTGGGACACGATCCCTTCTGCTGTCACACCTATCGTGGACCCTTCACCTCCTGCAGAACCTCGGTTTTCTAGTGAACTGGGAGAAATCGGTGCTACAACCCTCTCAGCAGATGGAATTCCTAGGATTCCGAGTCGATTCGGTACAACAAATCCTGTGCCTCCCTTCAGACAAGATGTCCAACATCAAGAAGGAGATCAGGAGGATAATGAACCGTTCGGACATTTCTCTAAGACAACTGGCTCGGGTAATCGGCTTACTAGCATCCTCTATACAGGCGATCTTCCCGGGACCGCTACACTATCGGGCGCTACAACGCCTAAAGGCTTCCTGCCTAAGGAAGGGTCAGTCGTACGAATCCAACATCACGCTGGACGAAGAATCCAGGGAGGAACTGGACTGGTGGCTGACCCACATGGAAGCATGGAATGGACGGGCAATCTTCGGTTCCACTCCAGATATGATAATCGAGTCGGATGCAAGCTTACATGGCTGGGGCGCGCGCTGCGGCTCCATATCCACAGGAGGCAGATGGTCAGTAGACGAATCATTCCTACACATAAACTCACTGGAACTACTGGCGGCCTCATTTGCCATTCGCAGCCTCACACCCAAGGGCGCCTCATGCTCGATCCTCCTCAAGTTAGACAACGTCTCGGCAGTCAGGTACATAAACCATCTTGGAGGTACCAAGTCACGCATCCTAGCGGTTTTAGCTCGAGACTTCTGGCATTACTGTTTACAAAACAATGTGTCGGTGACCGCGGAACACATACCGGGCCTGGACAATTACACCGCGGACTGGAACTCCCGATATCTGAGGGATTTGGGGGACTGGAAGCTTCAACCAAAAGTCTTCGCCAGGATAGCTCGACTATGGGGGCCCTTGAGTGTGGACCTCTTTGCGTCCAGACTGAACACTCAACTGCCTCAATTCTTCAGCTGGCGACCGGACCCGGAAGCCTTGGCGACAGACGCTTTCCTTCAGGACTGGACCGGGGGACGAGCATACGCCTTTCCCCCGTTCAACCTGATTGCTCGGACTCTAACATACATTCGACGCTTCAGAACCTCGTTGGTCTTGATAACACCGTGCTGGAGATCCCAACCCTGGTTCCCTCACCTTCTGGAAATGGCGATCGACTTCCCACGGTTACTACCGGATCAAACGTCCCTGTTAACCAACCCAGATGGGGAGAATCACGACTTGATAGAACGGGGAATCCTCCGACTCATGGCATGGCTCCTTTCCGGGGACCCTGGGAAATCACGGAAGTTTCGGGAACAACTACCCAACTCTTGGCGAACGCCTGGGCACCGGGAACAAGGCGCGCATATGCTACGGCATGGAGAACTTGGTCCGATTGGTGCCTGGAAAGATCAGTGGATCCCATATCAGCTTCTGTAAAGACGGTACTGGACTTCCTCACTCAATTGTTCGAATCAGGCAAGGCATTCCGTACAGTCAACATCTACAGGTCTGCTATCTCAGCAGGTCATGATACTGTGGACGGGACTCCCCTCGGTCAGAACCCCCTGGTATGTCGCTTACTCAAAGGTATACGTTTTTCACGGCCACCAAAACCCAGGTACGGATCCTTTTGGGATGTCAACATAGTGTTCAAATTCCTGGAGGAATGGCCCGACAACGCGGCACTGTCAATCAAACAGCTGTCCGCTAAACTACTCATGATTTTATGTTTATTATCCTGTAAACGCGTGTCAGATGTAAGGGCTTTGGACTGGCTAGCCCGCTCATTCACTCCAGAAGGGGTGTCTTTCGATATTTCAAGAAGAACTAAATCAGCGACTAAACAAGTTTTCTATCCACACCTCCCGCACCAACCGAAGCTGTGCCCAATTCTATGCTTAAAAGAATACGAAACCCGTACTTCTTCCCTAAGACCGTCAAACTACGGCCCTTTGTTCATTTCACTAAAGAAACCGCACCTACCAGTATCCACACCTACTCTCGCCCGTTGGGCCAAATGGTTATTGGCCTCGGCCGGGATAGACGTTACAATTTTTTCGGCCCATTCGGTCAGAGGCGCTATGGCTTCTAAAGCATCGACAGTAGGGTGCCGGTTAGAAGACATCCTGAAGGCCGCAGACTGGTCTACGGAATCCACATTCCGGAATTTCTATTTTAAACCAATCCAACATTTCTCGGACAGAGTCATTGCTCAGCTTTGAAAGAGCATAATAGGAGCCTCCGTGTCTTTAATAAAATTCCTAGATTTTACTATTAACATGACGTAAAGTCATGATTTTATTAAAGACACGGAGGCGAGTATTATTCCCTCCCACCCTCCCTGGGTGGAGGGATTGGTTTTTTCTCACGGATACCAACCACAGATCAGTTGGACTCCTACCATGTAGATACCTGTAGGTGCGCTCATACGTCTCTCAGGTAGGTGACTTTGTGATATAGTAGACATAATCTTATATTACCTCTTGATATGTCGACATGACTACTACGTTATACGACTTAGTTTTTACCTACATGAGGTTACATGATGCAACCAGTTGCCGACCATATATTACCATATTTTCTCCTCTCTTTTAGCCTGAATCATACTGTCAAAGTGGTGATTTTCCGTTACAAAGCGTTGCAGTCTAACCTCAAGGATTGGACATTACCTTTCGCCCGCTGTTCCTGTTCGGGCCAAGTTACAGTTCGGTTATGGATCTGGTCTTCGGATCACGGAAGAAAGAGGAAGAAGCATGGAGTGCTACACCTTATATACTAAGGGGGTGGATACCTATGAGCACTGTTCCATATGCTAATGTTATTGTTATTTTTTCTCTCATTTGCATATATCTCTCTTCGCTGCTGAGGGAGAATTAAAGAAAGAGAAGCATAATACTCGCCTCCGTGTCTTTAATAAAATCATGACTTTACGTCATGTTAATAGTAAAATCTAGGAATTGTTATATATGTATAAGCATGCAATAACTCTGACAAAGCTATATTGGCATTATTTATCATTTATATGAAATGTTTAGTATATTTCATGGCACAGCACTACAGAATTTGCTGGCGCTTTATAAATAATAAAATAATAATAATAACACTGCACAATTACAAGTGTGTTTGTGTGTGTGTATATATATATATTTAATAAAATAATGAGCGAGAGAACACAAACCAAGAAGGTTATGGTAGGGAAAAAAGTGATTAAAAAAACCTTTTTACCTGATGTCAATGGTTGCTCAATACATTGTTAAACACAGATCTGCACATCAGTCAAGCCACAACACTTGCTTTTCCCACATAAATCTCAAATTTGCAGAGATATTACTACTGCTAGGGATTATGGGTGGGCATATGCATATTTGTTCAACATAGAATTAAATTTTGCCTCATTAGTCCATTTTAAACATGGATTCCCTAGTTTATGTTTATCATACAAAATCTAGCACACTTGCTTTTTCACTAAACAACAATTTCAAGTCTACCATATGGTAATACATTTATTTTTAAAACATTTCACCTAGGCAAAAAATAATGGTGGTTTAGTTACAGTATATGATTATCCCCTTAAGGATGGCGGGTGTGCTATGCTATTCTTGGGAACCCGGCTTTAAACACTGGTGGGCGGCATAGCAAGTGTATATTTGTGCCAGATGTATTTTTATGCCAGATTCTCTATGTATTGTTTATTTATTTTGTATAACTTTTTCTGTTCGGTCACTGGGTGAGCCCTGTCGGTCCGGGGTCCCTTGTACACAATGCGCAATATTTCTAAGGCAACGGTCTCTATGGAGACGTTTACCAGGGGATGGATATTCACTGACGTCATCACGCTGAATGTGCTGATGTCGGGTAGGTGGATGTGGTTTTAGTGGGCGGGTCCTTCACCCGCTGATCGCCGCTTAGTCTAAGCATTGCCTGGTAACCAAGGCAACATCTCCTGGTTTACAACTGTTCATTTTGATTACATAGGTATGCACATGCGCACAGTGTTCATTGGGATGCCGGGCGGGCGCAGACATCAGCTGTGGTAAGTCTTTCAATTCCTTTTATGATATATAAGTAATTGTCAGTATTGATGTTCTAGTAGTGTTGTTTTTGATCCTGAAGAAAGCCCAGATAGGGGCTGAAATGTTGATCATTTTTAATGGATTTGCAATAAAGTATTTTGATTTTTAAGAAGCCCAAGGAGTGCTGCCATCATCTTTTTTGGTTTCTATAGCATGCTTATCCGCTGGCTCATGCACCAGGCAATATTCAAGGAATATGTGAGTGCAAGGATTATTTTGTCATATATATATATGTATGTATGTAGTATTTTTACATAATTAAGTTTAATTACAATTTATTAATTACAATTTGCGGGACCTGCCTGATGACCCAGACAATAAGTCCAGAGAATTTAATTTGCCAGCGCTATATTTAACCCTGTAACTTTCCAAGACACCATAAAACCTGTACAAGGGGTTGTACTGCTTTACTCGGGAGACTTCACTGAACACAAATATTATTGTTTCAAAACAGTAAAATGTATTACAATGATGATATCAGCAGTGAAAGTGACATTTATTGCATTTTTCACACACAAATGACACTTACACTGATGATATAATTCTTGCAATACGTTTTACAGTTTTGAAACACTAATATTTGTGTTCATCAAAGTTTCCTGAGTGTAACAGTACCCCTCATGTACATGTTTTATAGAGTTTTCAACAGTTACAGAGTGAATATAAGGCTTGTGTTTCAGTTTTTTCACATTGAAATTCGCCAGATTGGTTACGTTGCCTTTGAGACCGTATGGTAGCCCAGGAATGAGAATTACCCCCATCATTGCATACCATTTTATTTTGATCAAAACGTGTACATTTGGCTCAGTCCTTAAGGGGTTATACATTGCATAAGCCTGCCACAATGTCAATGTACCCCATTCTTGGCAGGTCCTACACTAGCAGCCTAATGCCTGCTCTTATGAAATTAATTCATTTATTTAAATATAAATGATGTAAATGTATCCATCCAGTGAATTCATCTACAATATTAAGCTTTCATTTTGAAGCATGGTATTATGGAAGTATTCACTCTGTATATCATTTATTGTTACAGGGATATCTCTCAAAATAATGTTTTTCCACTAAGGTTGGTTTAAAAAAACTAAGGAATGCAAATAATCTTAAAGGATTAGGATTGGTTTGCCACCCACCCCCTATGGCTAAGTATGGGCATAAAGGGCACTTTCCTTCAGTCTGGGCACACACATTTTATTTTATATAGTTTATTTTTCCAAAAATGTTTTATCAATCCTATATTAGGATAAGCACTTAGTGTGAACTTTAGCAGACTGACACCGCATTTTTTTTTTTTTAGCACACCCAGGGCCTTGTGCATGCTTTAGCTTTTGGCCGTTACACAGGAAACCATCCATTGAGAGCTTATTAGCTTGCTCCTTTACACATCTTTTGCTATGTTTGGCCTTATCGCTAGAAATCATAATTAGTTTTAAGGTTCTTCTACACTTTTTTTCTTTATATCGTTTGCAAGGTTTGTGGTTGTAATTTCCTCATGAGTGGTGTGCATAGATGTCACAATGTCACGTTTAGGTGTATGTTTGTTTATTTGGGTTTCCATAGCAATGCGTCCTTGCAGCAGGAGGTGGTCACTACCAGGGTTTACTGAGCCTCAGTATTATTCAGACAATACGCCGAATTAGCACGTTGACATTGGTTTCAGGATTACTAATTGATCCAGCACGAAGGATTGTGTAACACAGAGGACTAATAGGTAACGTATTACCGAGCCCTAGAATGGCCGGACTAACATACCAAAGAATAGTCAGAATACTTGCCGAGATCAGGGGACACAGAAATAGAAACAACGATAATGGAAAGCCAGAAGTCAGGGATTCCAGAATACAAGGAAGTCAAATGAAACCAAAGTCAAAAAACAGAATATAAACGCTCAGGAACACACTCTCAGACAACCACTAGGGAAACCACAACAGGGCAATGAGGAAAAGTAATTTTGAGTTTAAATAAGTGCTTTACAGTTCTGATTTGCTGAAAATGACCTTTAACCCCAAAATGCAGACGTCGTCATTAATGTGGGCGGACGTTAATAAATTGGAGTGGATCCGCAGCAGCCGGCGGCCATCAACATACTGTAAGAGTCAGTTATACAGACGCACAGTTACTGGGCGCAGATACCGCAAGGTGAGGAGGAATATGTTACAACTGGCTGGTGAGTAATGCTTTATGCATTTTCTTTCTACAATATATGTGTGTTTATATGCATATTACTAGCTTTGTCTAACTGAAATGTTGGCAATACACAAGTTGCAGCAGTTAGTTAAAAAGGTCCTGGACATGTTTTTATATTACTTATTTAATAAATATATAACATATAAATACATAAATATATATATATATATATATATATATATATATATTGTTATTGCTCCTACCTTTACCCCTCTTTTAGATACTTATTCTCACTTAATCTGTAAACCAAATGACATGAAAATGCACCTATCACCATACTGTAAAATAAATACAAAATATTTATATTATGTGTATATTTCGCATGAAATCCAAATCTGGATAGCATGGACAAAAGTTGTCCAACCCAAACTGTCAAACTGACGAAACCCAACTTACGTTAAACTATGTATTTTTTTTGGTGGACAAATTAATTCGGACAGAGACAAGAAATGAAGAAAGCCCTGCTCCAACAAGCTTAGAATATATTACAGTGTTTAACAAACAAGTCCTCAAGACTCACCAGCAGTCCTGGTTTTGTCAGTATCTCCATTGGAATAAAACAGGGAAATACATAAGTTCTCGATTGTTGGTGGATTGGTTTGGGAACCACTGATCTATGAATTGGATATGTATATACATACATACACATATATACTAAATATGTGAAACAATGATACTCTTGTCATCACTACTCTTAAATATCTGTCTGGAGTTGGCAGCACAGCTTCACATTCTGGAACATATACATATAAGTAAATATGTACAACCATACACTAAAAAAAACCCAACAATCTACAATATGAAATAATGCCAAAGCAAATGTCTAAATTTGTGCTCTTTTTCTTGGTTGCAAGCATCTTACAATTTGCTTATCCAAGCACTATAAACCTCTTATTTCAGCTTATATATGTTAACAGCTGTTGCGCATTAGTGAAAGGTTTATTTTTTTTCTTCTGCTATTTCTGTTATATATTTATCTTAACTGTACAACCTTAAGATACAACTTTAGATCCATTCTTTAACTTAGCAGGATGCTCTATGGCAATTAAATGATTTTTCTAAAGTACAGTTACACTGTATTTCATCTTATTCACCAGTCAAAGCTAATTAATGTTTATTTTAGGTTTAATGCATTTGTCACAGTTTCTTAAGCAGCCAATATGTGAGCTTGTGCTCTAAATAACCACAAAAAATCTATTTATGTAAGAAAGAAGGACCTTAATGTAATACTTTACACATAACAGCTCGTGTTCCACATAATTGATACCATAATCAGTAATTAGTATAAAATACACCGTGGTTTACTCACTAGCAAAACATAGCAATTTTAGGTGCACTGGCAACCGACTAACACAATTTAGACTATAATAGTTAAGGTGAATAAATGTAAATTCAAAAGATCCATTGAAGAAAGTAATCACATCACAACTGTATTGACAATATTATAAATTTAAAATAATCCAATATTTTTGCATGTTAAAATTGAATTTTCTTTCTAAACATACAGCTTAAACGTAGCTACAATAATTTGCGTATCAAATTATCTGTAAACTAAAGTCTGTGAATAGAAAATTAATTTCTCTCTTCAATAGTATTCCTTAAAACAGAATCCTTTATTCATAGGCTGAGGTGTGGATAAGATTGTCCATGTATTTTGGGATTAATCTTTACGTTTTGTTATGTGTTGCATCAAAGTTCCAACTTACAGAAATACTGGAAATAAATGATACAGGATTTCAAAATATAATTTGACACCTTATATCAGTACTAGACAACCTGTGGTGCTGCAATTATAAGAGCATGTGACTGACTCAAGGTCAAATTAATTCACACATGGGAGTGCATATGTTGCATAATTACATGGATATCTGGAAGAGAAAATAGCTGTATATTCAAAGGATAATAGGGGAAAGGGAAAGACAAATACATTCATAAAAATTAAAAGATCGTGAAATTAGTATGGTATTATAAAGCTCAGAGGAAAAACAATAAATAAAAAAACGAGGTACTAGTAAGATACAGACTAATGAACATCATGCTGACTGCATCTCAAAAATAGGTCCCTATGCTCTGAAGAAGACCTGCTTCTGTTCTCTGTTCATACACTTCTGATGCCCACCTTCAAGACTTCTCTCGAGTGCAACTTACCTAAGGAACTCCCTTCCCTACTCCATTAGATTCTAACCAAGTCTCCACGTCTTCAAAAAATGATTAAAAACACACTTCTACAGGAAGACATGTCAAACTATTAACAGCTTTCCCTCCTCACACCATCTAAATCCACATTGCTTTCTTTCCTGAAACCATATCATCAACAAATGTGTTAAACCCTCTAGCAACCTACTTTTCCCATACATGAAATTCATCTTACCCTTACCTCTTGTGTCACTTTACACCAGTCGCCCTAGAATGTAGAATGTAAGCAGGGCTCTCAACACCTCCTGTGAGTCGAACTTGTCTTGTTGCAAATACGTGTCTGTTAGTCTACCTATCACAGTTTGTGCAGCACTGCAGAATTTGTTGGCACTTTATAAACAATAAAAATACTGGTCCCACCATTAGTCCATCCTGACCTATGACAATAGTAAACTGCAGGTAGTAGTATAGAAGTGTGAACAGTTTTCTTTGGTATAGATTATGCTCCTTAACCCCTTAAGGACCAAACTTCTCTTCTGGAATAAAATGGAATCATGACATGTCACACATGTGATGTGTCCTTAAGGGGTTAATACCTGTTGGTCATCAACTTACAGTTATATAGGCTAAAAGAAGACTGGCGTCTATCAAGTTCAGCCTTTCTAATATGCTCCTGCAAACCCAACCATTGCTCATGGCCATTTGCATTATGTGCTATCCTTTTTTTATATACATACTTTCAGTATGGAAATGTACCATCTCACAAAACATATCACTTAAAGCTGGTATCACAGTGATGCCCTTACATTAAGTCCTCCTCTTAATCCCATACACTACCATAACACACTAAACATTAATCCCTACATTACCCTAGCCCTGAGCTATCACTAAATATTAATCTCCACACTCCATATTTACGCCCTATAATATACTAATATGACACACTAATCCCTATACTACACTACACTATACTACACTAACCATCAACCCTTACACTACCATAACATTAGACAAACCCTAAATTACAAATGTCATGTAATATAAGTGATACATAGTGGAGAAGCTTGCATAAGGGGGGATAATGCCATTTTGTTCTTGAAACATTTATAAATCTCTCTATCTTTGGTCTCATGGTATGTGATGATTACATTTTTCCCCATAATAAATAGTTCACCATTATATATAATGCAAATATATGTGTATGCACACACACTCACACACATACATATACAAACAAACACACGCTTGTCATTTTTTTTTTTGTAAATGATTCCTTTTCTCTTTCCATGATATTAATCATTGTGTTAATAATGAACTTTCACTTGATTTCATCTATATGCAAATATGGCAATGTGTTAATGTACTTTTCAGTGTCTTAGTGTTTAGTCATTGCAAATCTCTTTAATCTCTAATTCAGAGACAATGAAAAGAAAAAAATCAATGTTTGCACTCAATAACTGAATGCCTTGATATATTAAAATCGGAATATGATTGGAAAAGTAATTAACACTTGTATTTTTAGGTAATAGCAATATGACTGTAAATTCATTTTCTGACAACAGAACGCAAGTGTTCTATTCGGTTCCGGAATCATCAATAAATAAGCATAGCTATATGAATACAAATGGGGCTTTTACAAATTCTCAATGACAATCGAAATTGACCCCTAGAGTAGCACTACTAAATACCAATACTAACTAGTGCTACTAATCAGTGTCTTTAGGAAACAGAAGATCAGGACACAATGATTGGACATAAGTGACATTTAAGAAGCAGGTAGAGGTGTCCTGCTAATAATCACATTGTCTAATCTTTCATAAGTTTTTTACACTTTCTGTCTATGTAATGAAATTTGTCACCATTTATTTGTGCTCTGGGGTATGTCAAATAAAGTGCAAATTAGCAAAGATTGGCAGGTTATCAAACTGTTGAAAATGTTGTTATCCATGTCCCAAATTAATTATACTGTGATACCTTCACAAGACCTGACACATGCTCATCAGTAGATATTTTTCAAATGTCAGTTTTGTCATTATTGTATTTTATTTTATTTTTCTCTTTCTGGTCTGCCTGCTTTAGAATGTCCCTGTGCAATTGATGCAATTTTAGAAAATGTGAATTTAAATATTTATTTGTGTGTATCTTTTACAGCATTATTTATATAATCCATTACAAATCAATGGCTTACTTCCTGCCTGCACATTGTGTCCATATGTTGGGTGGAGTTTTAAATTTTATAAAAAAATAAATAAATTCTAGATTCACTTATGAATACAGCTGAACATATGTACTTAAATGGAAACTAAATGATTGCTAGTAACTTCACTGTGTCTTATTTTGTAATAAACACATGTAAGTTAATAACCATTCAGTGTATGTCTTAGCATGCCTCTGTTTCATGATGGTAGACATTTTTAGCATGCACATGATATCAGACAATGTAAATGTTTAAAGGACTCCACAGAGCAGGCTACGACAAGAGAAGCACTGAAATGATGTAATAACTTACTGTGTGTATGCATGCATTATAGTGGGACTCAGTAACCTTTGACCTGCCCCCTTGCAATCTTCAGGCCAGGAAATGCCCATGTATACCTTTATTAAGCAAATGCCCATGTCAAAATCATGGGGATCGAACCCTGCACACCTGGCTCATACAAAAGAGATTTAGAATGCATGAATTTTGGAGGAAATGTAAAAATAAATCCACTCCTTTTACTCCGAAGAAGATACACATGATAATACATTGTTGTCAGTTTCCATTTAACCCCTACTGTGCACATTAGAAGTACAAGTTTGCCTCTGTGTATATAAACTTAATTGCCATGGTACATGTTGGCCCATTATTTACAATGATAACATATCTGTGAATGCATTCTAATGCTGCATTTTGTACAATGTTGTAAGGCAAAGCAGCACAAACACACATGGATACTGTTTATACATTTGTGGCTCTGTCATACGTAGTAATATCATAGAATAACGTTTACAGGAATAAAACAAACTGAGACAAAGATTCAGTGCCTGGGAATCTGGGTTAGTATTGCCCAATTTATTAGTTTGCATGGCTGCTATATACTCAGAAAAAAATAGGTCATCGGTAACCCAGCTGCTTTGATAGTAGAATCACAATTAGTCTAGCGGCTGTTCAACTACAGCTCTCATGAACCTTAGCCAGCATTTGGCATGTCAGAAACTGTCCTGGAAGTTCTAGGCTAACAGAAGAAAAGTACATTTTGTCTTAATGATGGAGATCTGCCCTTCCATTAGGTGGATTAACCTGCTCTAGCAACACCAATTACAGATGAAGCCCTGCTTAGTGTTGCTATTTTTATTGCAACATTTCTCTGCTAAGTTTAAAAAAACAAAACAAAAAACAAGGTACAAGCTGTTCTTCAGATGCAGACAACCTTGAGTGGGAGAAATGCCACATTTAAAAAAAAAAAAAAAATCAATCTGCATGTTACATGCATTTATTTACAGGGCTACTAAAATACATTTCTAGCACTAGCAGTTTAGCGCAGCACTAGTCTTGCAGTAATTTTAAGCATGTCCGTGATATTTAATAGCCTTGTGGGGACTATATAACGTTGACCTCACACATTCTATTGAATATTTTACAGCAATACGGTAAGATCCAGAAGGATTGTTTGGGCATTTAAAGCATATTGCTTGTCTATTAAACCCCTCAGCTGTGTTCCATCCTGAACAAACTGACAGGCAGTTTTCTTTTTGTAGAATGGAAAGCATTGGTGGAGGTTTAATAGACAAGTTTCAAAAGCAGAATGAGTGATGTCCTTGAACTGTATTTAGTTATTAAAGTGTCATATCCTGCACTGGAGGTGGAACAATTCCTTTAAATGCAAGCTCTACCAATACACCATGTTATTTTATTCAGTTTCTATGCTGCTAGTGCTGGTGCTGACAATGATATAATACACTTTTATTAATCATATACAAGGTAGACAGATCTAGAGAGTGTGTTGCATTTACAATATACCTGCTATATATATATATATATATATATATATATATATATATAAAACAAAAAAAATTGCACTCCACCAATCAATATAACAAATTCCTGGTGCTTGTCAGCCAAAAAATAGCAAATGATAGGACTCCAAGGACTAATCTAAAATTTAACTTTTATTTACCTCAAATAAAAAATCACATGGTCAACGTTTCAGCTTGATCCCCTCAAGCTTTCATCAGGAAAAGCTTGTGTTGCATTTACAATATACCATATATATATATATAAAAAAAAATAAATATATAAAATGGTGTGTGTGTGTGTGTATATATGATCTGCCCTTATATAGTCCCTAATAATAATTCCCCATAATGAACAGATAATCATGCGCAGATCACCTCTCTGCAGTGAGTAGTGAGTCGCGAACGGTGAACGCGAACTTCCGCAAATGTTCGCGAACCCGGCGAACCCGTCGAACCGCCATAGACTTCAATGGGCAGGCGAATTTTAAAACCCACAGGGACTCTTACTGGTTGAAGGGGGGGGGAGGAGACCTACCCTCCTCACCCCCGGCCCCCACCCCTGGGCGGCGGGTGGGGGCCATAAAGATAATGAGGGGGGGACCTACTGTCCCCCCCCGGCCCCCACCCCTGAGCGGTGGGTGGGGGCCTTTATAACAATAAGGGGGGGACCTATTGTCCCCCCCACGGCCCTAATAACAATAAGGGGGGACCTATTGTCCCCCCCCGGCCCCCACCCCTGAGCGGTGGGTGGGGGCCCTAAAATGAACAATAAGGGGGGGACCTATTGTCCCCCCCGACCCCCACCCCTGAGCGGTGGGTGGGGGCCCTAAAATGAAAAATAAGGGGGGGACCTATTGTCCCCCCTGGCCCCCACCCCTGAGCGGTGGGTGGGGGCCCTAAAATGAAAAATAAGGGGGGGACCTATTGTCCCCCCCGCCCTCACCCCTGCGCGGAGGGTGGGGGCCATATTGATAATGAGGGGGGGGACCTACTGCCCCCCCGGCCCCCACCCCTGCACGGCGGGTGGGGGCCATATTGATAATGGGGGGGGACCTACTGTCCACCCCCCCTCCGGCCCCCCTAGTCACCCACCACCCCCCAAATAAAAAGTCCCTACCTACCCCCTTCACCCTAAAGAATAGTGAGGGGGGAATAAAATAACTAACCTGTAAAATAAAAGTAAACTTACCATTCGACGTCTTCTTTTTTCTCAAATCTTCATTTTTCAGCCCCCAAAAAGGCCAAATAAAAAACCAACATAACCGTCCAAAAAAAAAAAAAAAAAAAAAATCCAGAGCGCAAAAAAAAAACCAGACGAAAAAGAAAAAACCAGAGCGCAAAAAAATAATCCATCTTCACCCATGGAGGGCTCCACGCAGACTGAGCTCTGCAGGGCGGGGGAAGGCTTATAAAGCCTTGCCACGCCCTGCAATTAGGCTAAGAACACTCTGATTGGTGGGTTTAAGCCAATCACAGTGCTCTGTGTCATTTTACACAGCGTGGGAAAATTGAACTTTCCCACGCTGTGTAAAATGACACAGAGCACTGTGATTGGATAGCTTGAAATCCATCCAATCAGAGTGCTCTTTGTCATTTTATACAGCATGGGAAAATTCCAAAGAACTTTCCCACGCTGTGTAAAATGACACAGAGCACTCTGATTGGCTTAAACCCACCAATCAGAGTGTTCTTAGCCTAATTGCAGGGCGTGGCAAGGCTTTATAAGCTGCTCACTGTTTAATAGACATCCCCCTACTCGCAGTATTGCGAGTAGGGGCACAATTTACTAATACTAAGTCATTTTTACTTAGTATTATTAAATGAATAGGGGGCGGTCCGAACATCGCATATGTTCGCCATCCGTGGCGAACGTGAACACGCTATGTTCGCCAGGAACTATTCGCTGGCGAACCGTTCGGGACATCAATAGCAGTGAGAGCTTCACTCATAAGCAGTAACTGCCACCATTTTTATACATACAAAAGATATGTAGTGAGCGCTCTACTCCAGTCAGTAACCCAGTGTTAACATGCACTATCCAGGACAGGGTGCTACAGAGTGGGAAAAACTTGTTACCTTACCAAGATTGAATACTACAATATGAAAGATCCACAGCACACCAATTCATGCACAAAATAATAGTAGGAGGTGTATGTACTTAGTATACCATCAAGGTCTGATATACAATATCAATCCCTTCCTCATGAGGAATAAGAGTAGACAAACTAAAAACATCTGCTGTTTCAATGAGGGGATTAGCACAGAGGCCTCAGAAGATTTCAAATTAAAAATGACATGTTGAATATCATAGTTTGCATATGGCAGCCCAATGGCACCAGAAGCTTCCAGTTCCAGAAGCTGGAACAATTGGGGAAATCAATACTTTTTTTTTTTTTAATTTGGGGAAGATATACAGGATAGGAGTAGCTGGAATTCCTGGATTAGAATCCTCTAAAACACACTATGTTGTCCACTCTGATGGTATCTTCAGTGTTCAGCATGAATCCATAGGAAGGATGCACTTTAAAGGTGTATAAGTACATATATCATTTAACTTGATATAAACAGTATTCTTGTACTGCACATAATACAAAAAAATAATCTAATTAAGATTTCAAGTGAAAGGGGGCTCAAAGACAAATGATGTATTATCCGCACGCATTCACTTCAATAATATTGTGTCCCTTGTACTCTCCCAACTCTTTTACCAAAGCAATGCAACTTGAAAAATAATCCAAAACAAAAAACAACTGCAAACTAGAAAAAAATTCCTTCTTGACCCCAAAATAGCAGTCAGATGTCTACTTGGATCAAGCAGCTATCACCCCACTAATTAGAAATTATATCCCTGTATGTTATGTTTTTGTAAGTATTTATCCAATTTCAGTTTAAACATCTGTATGGACTCTGACAAAACAACCTCTTCAGGCAGAGAATTCCATATCCTTATTGTTCTTACTGTAAAAAAAACTTTTCTTTGCCTAAGATGAAATCTCCTTTCTTCCAGCCTAAATGTGTGACCTCGTGTCCTATGTATAGCCCTGTTTATGAATAGATTTGATAGATCCAGATAAAGGTTTGTACTGGCCCTGAATATATTTGTATAAAGTTATCATATCCCCTCTCAGGCGCCGTTTTTCCAAACTAAACAGATTTAATTTTTTTAACCTTTCTTCATAACTAAAATGCTCCATTCCTTTTATCAATTTTGTAGCTTGTCTCTGGACCCTCTCCAGTGCCATGATATCCTTCTTTAGAACAGGCGCCCAAAATTGCACAGCATATTCAAGGTGTGGTCTTACCAGCAATTTATAAAGAGGCAAAATTATATTTTCATCCCAAGAATTTATGCCCCTATTTATACATGACAAAATCTTACTGGCCTTAGCAACTGCAGATTGACATTGCATATTGCTGCCTAATTTGTTGTCTATAACAATTCCCAAATCCTTCTCGTGTGTGGTTATCCCTAATTCACTACCATTTAGTGTGTAAGTTGCTTGTGCATTCTTAACCCCGAAGTGCATAACTTTGCATTTCTCTATATTAAATTTCATCTGCCATTTTAGTGCCCAGTCCCCCAATCTATCCAAATCTCTCTGCAGCAAAGCAATATCCTGCTCACATTTTATTACTTTACAAAGTCTTGTGTCATCTGCAAACACTGATACATGGCTTTCAATGCCTATTTCAAGATCATTTATAAATATGTAAAATAGAAGTGGTCCCAAAACAGAACCCTGAGGGACACCACTTACCACTTTTGTCCAGCCTGAAAATTTACCATTAATTACAACTCGTTGTACTCTATCCTTAAGCCAATGTTCTACCCAAGAACAAGAATATTCATCTAGACCAATTTATTTTAGTTTGAAGACTAACCTATTGTGAGGAACCGTATCAAATGCCTTGGCAAAATCCAAGTAGATCACATCCACTGCAACACCCTGATCTATACTTCTACTTACTTCTTCATAGAATGCAATTAGGTTAGTTTGACATGACCTATGTTTCATAAAACCATGCTGATTATTGCTAATAACAAAGTTCTTCCCAATGAATTCCTGAATATTATCCCTTAATAGCCCTTCAAATATTTTCCCAGTTACAGAAGTTAAGCTCACAGGTCTATAATTTCCAGGCAAGGATTTTGAACCCTTTTTAAATATAGGAACAACATCTGCCTTCCTCCAATCCTCCAGTACAACACCTGAAACAAAAGAATCTTGAAAAATTAAATACAGAGGTTTACTTATTTCCCCACTTAGCTCCTTAAGTACTCGTGGGTGAATACCGTCAGGCCCCGGAGCTTTATTTACATTAATTTTCTTTAATAGCTGTAGCACCTTGTCTCGAGTTATCCAATCACAAGTTATTTTCAAGTTTTTTGCAGCAATCATTTGCATATCTCTTGCCATAGGATCTTCATTAATATATACTAAAGAAAAATAGTTATTTAAAAGTTCTGCTTTTGCCTGGTCTTCATTAGCTAATAAACCCAACTCTGTTTCAAGTGCACCTACACTTTAATTTTTTGTTTTTTTAGAATTGATGTACTTGAAAGATTTTTGGGGGTTGGTTTTGCATTCTTTAGCTATCAATTTCTCATTTTCTAGTTTAGCCACTTTAATTGCCTTTTTCAAGCGTTATTGGCTTTCTTAAATAGGATGCCTTTGATTTGTCTGATTTAAATGCTTTAAATGCCCTTTTCTTATTTTTAATCTCTTGTTTCACTTCTCTACTAAGCCACATTGGTTTTAATTTGTTTCTTTTATATTTATTACCCAATGGTACATACTGAGAAATGTTCCTTTCTAATATTTGTTTGAATAGTTTCTATTTATCCTCAGTGTTTTTATTACTAAGGAGTTGATGCCAGTCGATATGTTGTAGAGCTGCCCTAATCTTATTGAAGTTGGCTTTTTAAAATTATATGTTTTAGTATACCCCACTTGCTTTTGCTTTTTTGAGTTTATTTCAAAATTTACCATATTGTGATCACTATTTCCCAAATGCTCCCCTACTTGAATGTTGGTTAAAAGATCAGCATTGTTATGACAAGATCCAGACAAACATCCTTTCTAGTTGGTGCTTTTACCAGTTGTGACATAAAGGTGTCATTTAACACATTCAAAAACCTGATGCCCCTTGCTGAAGTACTAGTCCCTCTTTCCCAATTTATGTCTGGATAATTAAAATCTCCAATAATTAACATGTTACCTCGATTTGCAGCTTTCTCAATTTGCTCTAACAGCTGTTCTTCCTCAATAATATTTACATTAGGTGGTTTATAACATATCCCAACCAATAATTGATTTCTCAATTTGTTTGCCCCAAGCAGATATCTACCCATAAAGCCTTCACCTTTTCCTCATCACACTCCACATGCCTAAGATTTTACTTTAACTCATGGTTGACATATAAACATACCCCACCACCCTTCTTGTTTTTCCTATCCTTCCTAAATAACATGTACCCATTTAAATTAACTGTCCAGTCATGTGTCTCATCCAACCATGTTTCTGATATGCCTATTTATATCATATTGTTTAGTGTATGCTATTGCCTCTAGTTCCCCCATTTTGTTATATAGGCTCCTTGCATTAGTAAGCATACATTTAATATTATCATGAGTCTTTTGTACTTTTTGTGAATTATCAATATTACATACCTCCTCTGTTCTGAGCTTTCCCCTCCCCCCCATCTCCACCCCCTTTGTTCTGAGCTGAAGCCCATCTCCTTTCAATCCTATCTCCATTTTCTAGATTGCGTTGACCCTCCCCCCCTACCACTAGTTTAAAATCTCCTCCAACCTTCTAGCCATCCTATCCCCCAGCACAGCAGACCCTCTTCCATTTAGGTGCAATCCATCATGACTATACAGGTTGTACCCAAGCGCAAAATCGGCCCAGTGCTCTAAAAACCCAAAACCCTCTTTCCTGCACCAAGACTTTAGCCACGCTTTGACCTCTCTAATCTCCCGCTGCCTTTCTGCTGTAGCACGCTGCACAGGTAATATTTCTGAAAAAATTACCTTGGAGGTCCTTTTCTTTAGCTTACTTCCTAGTTCCCTGAACTTATTCTTTAGGACCTTCCATTTTCCTCTGACTTTGTCATTGGTACCAATATGGACCATGACAGCTGGGTCATCTCCAGCCCCTCCCAATAATCCCTCCACTCTGTCGGCAACATGCCGGACCCGAGCACCCGGGAAACAGCAAACTGTCCGGTTGAGTCGATCAGAGTGGCAGATTACCCTATCTACTCTCTTAATAATAGAGTCCCTACCACCACAACCTGTCTAGACTTCCTTACCCTCTCCCAGGATACTCCCAGGTACAATTGATATAATTTACATTATTATTTATTGTATATAAATGGCTATCCACCCGTCTCTCTGTCTGTCTATCTGTCTACCTATCCCCCACCATAACCGGTTTCCATAGGATGTGACCTATTTTTGCATCAGTTAACATTTGCAGAGATCTTTTCACTAATCACAGTTAGTCTTTGTTTGCGCAGAGTGTTATTATCCCAGCAAACAATGCCCATAAATATCCGAACAACGGAGGTGAGATACACGCTAAGCTATTCTTTCCTGTCTGCATCACAAGAAAAATGCTGAGTAATTCTACAATTTCCAGCTATGGAACTAAGCAGGGACATTTAACATTTGTTAGATTGTTGCTGCAGTTGTCTGAAAAATGGTCAAGTTTGAGTATATATGTATATGTATATTTGTGTATTTATACAAAGATAGACAGTCATACAGATAATAATGGTAAACTATATGCATTGATGCTTTATAGTGCCATTAAAGAGAAGACTATAATTTTACTAAACCTAATATATTTTCATCTTGTGGTTTATTCTGATGCATTCAGAGTCCTTCATTGTCATTATTTTCCAAAAATACATATTTCACCAGTATACCTTCTCTCTCTCTCTCTCTCTCT
This sequence comes from Pelobates cultripes, assembly GCA_933207985.1. Classification (NCBI taxonomy): domain Eukaryota; kingdom Metazoa; phylum Chordata; class Amphibia; order Anura; family Pelobatidae; genus Pelobates; species Pelobates cultripes. Next base: position 75,940,848 of record OW240913.1, on the reverse strand, counting down.
TTCTCTCTTCCTTATAATCTTAGGGATAACCTATTTGAACCTACTGAGTTCCAACTGAGCTTCAAACCCATTAGAATGGAACATACTGCAGTTTTCTGGAGGAAATCAGAAATATCAGAAATAGATAATGTAGTAACATTTTGTATGTCTCATAGTAGGACATTCAACTCTAATAGACTCTTCTGTTCCTATAGAGATCTGACTTCAGTAACATTTTATACATAAATACATACTTGCACTAACACATATATAAATATTCATATCACCCGTATTGCACATACACTGATTAGTCACAACATTAAAATCACTGACAGGTGAAGTGAATAACATTGATGATATTGTTACCTGTCACTTGTCAAGGGATGTGATATATCAGGCAGCAAACAAACAGTCAGTTCTTGAGTTTCATGTGTCGAAAACTGGAAAATTGGGTATGCGAAAAGATCTGAATGACTTTGACAAAGGTCATATAGTGATAGCTAGACAACTTGGTCAGGACATCTCCAAAATGGCAAATCTTGTGGGATGTTCCCAGTATGCAGTGGTTATTACCTAACAAAAGTCGTGCAAGAAAGTACAACCGATGAATCAACATCAGGATCAAGGGCGCCCAAGGATCATTGATGCATATGGGGAGCGAAGGCTAGTCCATTTGGTCCAATCACACAGAAGAGCTACTGTAGCTCAAATTGCTGAAAAACGTAATGCTGGCCATGATAAATATAGAGCTACATAGCTACAGACTAGTGAAAGTGCCCATGTTGACCCCTGTCCACCTCTGAAATGTCTTTAATGGGGACGTGACCATCAGAACTGGACCATAGAGCAATGGAAGAAGGTTGCCTGGTCTGATGAATCAAATTTTCTCTTAGATCAGGTAGATAGTCTGATGCATGTTTACCTGGGGCAGAGATGGCAACATGGTGCACAATGGGAAAAAGGCAGGCCAGCAAAGGCAGTGTTTAGCTCTGGGCAATGTTCTGCTGGGAAACCTTAGTTTGTGGCATTCATGCATTCAAGTGTATGATACTTTTACATGTACCACCTACCTAGAGTTGGTTGCAGACCACACAGTTAGCCCAGAAAGTGCCTCTAGAGTCTAGGAGACAGCTATTGGGGCAGTCTTAACACTGCAATGTAAACATTGCAATTTCTCTGAAACTGCAATGTTTTACATTGCAGGGTTAATGAGACAGGGAAACTACAACCTTACCTCTTTAATAAGATGAAATTGTCTGGATGCCTATAGTGTCCCTTTAAGCTATTTTAGTACATTATAGCTAATTTTGGACGACAGAGGCATCTTCAATGCAGAAAAGTACAGCCAATCAATGTTTCCTTTAATAAATAAACATTTTCTTTATTTATGACTAACAAGCATCTGGTGAAACATTGTGGACAAAAAGTTCTGATCATAAAATATGATCAATTATCTATACTGCTGTGTCAGGCCAAGTAAAATACCTTTTCACTTACATAAAAATATGTTCACTGCCCTCACTGCATAATACAGGACTAAATGCTCTAAATACAACAATGAATTCTTTGTATACCGTTCACATAACCTGTGTAACAGCTCACTAAAGTTGTCATAGTTATTTATGACTGCTGCCAAAAAGCCAAGGTTATGAAGTAGTTCTGAAAAAATTGCTTCTTTCTCCCAAGTCTGCATTTTCCTTGGTTACAAATGATTTGAATAGAATTGGCAGACGGTGGAGACTTGGATTTCTGCTTCCTCTGATGAATGAATACAGAGGAGAAATTAACATGTCCATCAGCACACTGATAGCCTTTTCGAGATGAGCAAGGAACCTCATCAGATATAAATTAAAGCTGTCTCCCTGCTCTTCCTCTTGTGTTCTCACAGGCTTGACTCCCCACTCAAACTACAGTAATTTCTCTGTTTATGAATGCAACTTATATCACTCTGATGCTAACACTGAACTGACTGAATTGGTAGTGCCACCTGATTTACAATGCTTTGCTTGGAGATCCAGATCAGAATGTAAAATGGGGGTATAACAGACATTCAGCATTAAAAGTAGCTGTGTACACAGAAGGCTGAGTTCTATTTGGAAGTAGCTGAAGAGGACGCTGCTTCACTCTTACTTTTAACAAAACAGTTGATGTGTGTGCGTGTGTGTGCACGTGTGTGCACGTGTGTGTGTATGTGCTATATTCCTCATGACTGAAAAGGTTATGTTTTTACTCCCTATTAGTAGTTTTTTTTTTTCCTTTAAGATATATTAGGATCAATCAGCTTTTTTTTTATATTTGGAGCCTATTTATATGGGTGAAACATAAGAAGTCTGGGTTACTTGACATCAATGGACGATAAGTATAGCTCTAAAAAAATGATGTAATCTTATTTGATCGAATTTTCAAAGATTTTTAATCCAGGAAAAGAATAGGAAAGACCCTGGCGCCTACCTGTACTTTGCAACAAATAAAAGTAATACATATTTTAAATAATGTAGCACATCTCTTTTTTACTAGAGAAGATAATGTGACAGGAAAAACAAATTGTGATATATATGTATGTGTATTTATGTATTTATTTTATGGGTGCACACATACACACTGAACCAGGTGGCTGGGGAACACATTGCCATAAATATTATGGAAACAGCAAAGACACTATTGTGTTTGAAAGTCCCAGGACATTATTATCATATCAAGAACTGGTGCCAGCCTCCCTTTGTATATCACATTCACAGCACAGGTTAAACCACTTTTAAAATGGTTTAAAGGAACACTATAGTCACCTAAATTACTTTAGCTAAAGAAAGCAGTTTTAGTGTATAGATCATTCCCCTGCAATTTCATTGCTCAATTCACAGTCATTTAGCAGTTAAATCACTGTGTTTCTGTTTATGCAGCCCTAGCCACACCTCCCCTGGCTATGATTGACAGAGCCTGCATCAAAAAAAAAAAATGGTTTCACTTTCAAACAGATGTAATTTACCTTAAATAATTGTATCTCAATCTCTAAATTGAACTTTAATCACATACAGGAGGCTCTTGCAGGGTCTAGCAAGCTATTAACATAGCAGGGGATAAGAAAATTTTAATTAAACAGAACTTGCAATAAAGAAAGCCTAAATAGGGCTCTCTTTACAGGAAGAGTTTATGGAAGGCTGTGCAAGTCACATGCAGGGAGGTGTGACTAGGGTTCATAAACAAAGGGATTTAACTCCTAAATGGCAGAGGATTGAGCAGTGAGGCTGCAGGGGCATATTCTATACACCAAAACTGCTTCATTAAGCTAAAGTTGTTCAGGTGACTATAGTGTCCCTTTAACACCACAGTTGGGTCCCTATTTGTCCATCCAGACTGCCTCCCCTACCCAATGCTCAGCCACCTTACAGAACAGGAACAGTTGCCATAGCACCAGTAATAGGCTGAGAGCATGAGCTGATAGTCTCAGTCAATCACTAGTTATGCGTTGTGAGTAACAGAATTTACTGTTCATGGTTTTGAGGGCAAAAATTGCCTGCTAAGTTCTAAAAGTGGAGCTATCACTGTGGAAACTGAAGAACTGCTCCTGCTGATTGTTCTACTTTTACAACATTCCACTAGAATTGCTAATTCTATTTGACCTCCTTAACTTCCTTCTATTGCTGCAAGATTTTAATCAGCCATAATTAATGGCCTATGACTGATCATCAGCTCAACAGATGACAATGAGCAGTTTTATTGTAGCTTTATTACACCTACGTGAACATGCTTCCCATGATTTGTTTCATACACTTTCCCAGAGACAACTGATGAAGTTTGAAGATGATGGGGCACTAGGTTTTAACCTGGAGTTTGACTCTGTCTGCTTGACTTTTTGGACTCTGCCTATTTAATCCTGCATATAGATCATCCTTTATTACATATCCACACAACACTCAGAACTCAGTAACTCACAATGAAGCTCACCGTCTCTCATACTCAGTTGTTTGTCCTTTCACTACTATTGTACCTACTCACTTTGTTAAAATAAAAACAATATGCAGTGTGTACATCAATATGGATATGCTAAACCTCGGTGTTCTGCTTGAAATACTGACTCCTATCTCCTCTTTACACTTTCCTGTAACCACTGCTCTGTAGCCCAGTGATCTAGCTTGAATAATGAGTGGACAAAGGCAGGAGACTTTTGGTAAAAGGATTTTGAGACTAACTTGGTTGGAGAAGTATGAATTAAACATCACAGCAGTTGATTGGGGTATGTAGGTTTATCTTTGAACAATATGAGTTTTCTAGAGGACCACTACAGAGGAGTTGAACAGATACTCCAGCTTTTCTATTGGCTAGCAAAGTTAACAAATCTCACCAAGCTTATCTCTGAATAATAAACATAATTCATTTTATGGGCTGTGTGAGTTTTTTATTTTTTTATGGTATCTCGTAAATTGTTCCCATCATCTCTACAATGCATTAGAAATAGATTGTAAATTTACCCTAGAGTGTCACTTAAAAAAAAAAAAAAAACGGAAATGTAACCAAATATCCCATTCCTATTTTTATGCTGCAGGTATCCTTGAAGAAGGAAAGTCTATTAAAAGTGATAATAAATTTACATTCAAAGACAACACATACACTTTTTCATATACAGTACAAATCTATAAACAATCATGCGTAACTCGGCCTAATAGAAGCAATCACATTCAAATGGAAAGCACTATTCATAAGCCATTCAACAATCTTTATTTTTAATAGATTTTTGATGCTGAAAACAGCTCATTTTTTATGAAAGATTATTGACCCAGGTAAAGTACTTGAGGTTCTGAGTACAATGATATTACCAGCCTAGTCTGGATACAGACAGAGATGACATTAAATCATTCTGTTCAGCTCATTCTCCGTGAACTAACGAAGTATTGAAAACAAAATCTCTGTGTGTTAGAAAGGAAAATGCCTTTCAGAGAAAGGAAATAAGTGCATATAGACAGGTACTTTAGAGTAACTCAATATTGCCCCATTTGAAAATAAAATAGAGATGCATTACAGATACTGTATCACCTGGTATTATCCGGTGTGACAATTGGGTGCAAGTCATTACAACCACTTTGTAATGTTAGTAGATCTTAGGAAATTACTGCTTAGTAGATATTTTCCCAATTAAAACATGCATGTATTGAATTATGCATTTGTCCATTGAGGGTATATCTAAAAACAGCTTGCAAGAGCTGCAGAACTCTTGATTGCAGCCTTTGCAAACCCTCCCCTTCTAACCACGCCCAGATGTTCTATGACTATCCAGTTACAGACTTCCCAACGCAGCTCAATGAGAAGTGTTTGCAAGGCAGATGCCCTGGAGAATTGCCTGCCACTTGAGTTTAGCTCCACTGAGATAACCAAGCAGTAGCAGTATTTGCTATCTTACTGATGGCACAGAGGTGGAACCAAGTTAATATATAAATGTGTCAATTTCTATTGAAATCTGCACTTCCTGTAAAATAAATAAAGAGGACACACACTTCACATATAAACCACTTCATCAAGATGAAGTACTTTAGGGGTCTGGAGTGTACATTTAACCACAAACTTTATTTTGCAAAGATGGCACGTCTGATTCATTACAGTCACAAAGTACGGAATGCTCAATGTGACCTTTACCAAAAAGAAAAAGACTCATGGCATGGGAGCTGATACAAAAATTGGCCAATAAGCATACTGTAAAATATATACATAATATAAATATGTAAACTAATAGGAGTATTCTCCAGACATTTGGTTCACAGATCAAGTGAGGAAAAAGGTAATCAATAAGATTAAAAATAGGAGGAGCTGTACAAAACTCTATACTTAAATATTTATGTATTATATAGTATTAAATAATGTTGTTTTTTTTAATGTTTCTCTCTTTTTTTCCTAGTTTCCTTACTTCTCACTTGATTAGTGACTGTCCCCTAGACATTAATCTTATTCTTTAACATCATTAGGCTCATTTTTCGGCATCATGGAAAGAATTCAGAATCATGAATCAAAATAAACGTTCAGTCATTAGAATGATCACCTATCAGCCCAAATTCGGACAAATTGTAGTTTGGAACAAAACAAATCTCCAAGTCCAGTTTTTAAATTGCATCCACCTTCCTTTTGCTTACATTTTGGCAGGGGGTACAGTGGAGGGTGAGCTGGGTCCCTGGCTCAACGACGCCCCCTCACAACCAGAGCTAGAACTCCAGGCACAGCCTAGATCCTACGTGGCTGCCATGGCTGCTAATGGATTATATAGCTCTGTGTGGATGTGTGTCCATGAAAACATGGTGGATCTGGCAAATCTAGAGTAAGCCCTGTTAGCAAATGCTGAAGATCAACCACCAGAGACCTCTGAAATGCTTGCTATGTGCACTTACAATGAGTAAGGTGTAAGCACTCATAACCACATTCCAGATTTATTTAGTTAGAAAGCTGTTGTTTTTTCGGGGAGATAGAAGAGTCTACAAAGGAACCGATGAATAAAAGTAATGGTTTGAAAAGCAGACAGAAAAGGACTATTGGCTGTTCAAGTGCACATCTGAGATGTAGAAAAAACAAAACAAAACAGATGTTTGGCATTTAGTCAGTAAAAAAACACTAGCAGTGATTTACAAGTGAACAGATATATTTAAGGTTAATTAACAGTTTTGTATATTGCATAGAAGCATCACTTAAATATACTAAAGTTTTAAAGCTGTGAAACATTAGAGAGAAACATTTCACACAAAGTGACAGGTGCATCAGATTTTTTTTTACAAGTTCCTAAATTCAAACACGGCAGCTAAATGATTTGTTTTTTCAGGTGTGAAACATAACACAAAAACATTAAAGGACCACTATAGTGCCAGTAAAACATACTCGTTTTCTTGGCACTATAGTGCCCTGAGGGTGCCCCCACCCTCAGGGTCCCCCTCCCACCGGGCTCTGGGGAGAGGAAGGGGTTAAACTTACCTCTTTCTCCAGCGCTGGGCGGGGAGCTCTCCTCCTCCTCTCCTCCCTCTTCTTCTCCTCTTTGGCTAAATGCGCATGCGAGGCAGGAGCTGCGTGCGCATTCAGCCAGTCCTATGGACGCTGGCGTCTTCTCACTGTGATGTTCAAGAGACAGCCACTGGAGGCTGGATTAACCCATTTATAAACATAGCAGTTTCTCTGAAACTGCTATGTTTATAAAAAAAAAAGGGTTAACCCTAGCTGGACCTGGCACCCAGACCACTTCATTAAGCTGAAGTCGTCTGGGTGCCTATAGTGGTCCTTTAACAACAATTGAAATATAGGTTTATTTCATGATCTGCCTACTTGTTCTCCCAGTTAATGGCAAATTGTTTTTATCTGAAAACAAATATTATGTTAATTGATTAAAGTATATGAAAAACATGTACATGTATAAATAATTCAGATTTTGTTATTGCCGCATTTATTTTACCTCATGTTTTTATTTCATTTTGTTTTGTGTTTATTATGAATAATTTAGCACACACTTCATTTATGCTTATTGTACGGGATATGTGTTTGTGACTCTTGAAAATGCTCTCGGAATACTAACTTCCTCTCTCTCTCTTTGTGTTTGATTATGCACAATCCTACCGCTATCTAGTGGTGAAAATACACAAACACGCTTGCCTCAGATACGCTCACTTGCTTCGCAATGCAGGGTAGCGCAATAGCAAATGCGAGTGGGCGGGGGGGGTGAGCTGTTAGATAGCTTGTAGAGACAACAGAACACTAAAAGGTCAACTAATGAACAAGCAATAATACTTTTTAATTAATTTCTTTATTAAAGTGCAAGTTGAATAATCACAAGCGAAAGAGGAACTTTTAATTTACACATACTAAACATCTATTTTTCTTTTTAACTTTCTGTTTAATTAAGAAAGGAATGCACATATTTTAACTTGGCCAGTTGCACTGTTATTTTAATTCATAATGTGAGATATGACCCAATGAGAGTCATAAACATATATGAATTAAAAGGAGTGGACAGTGTGCTATACAGTGTCATTAATTTTCTATGGTGATTAAAAATAAAAAAATAATATTCGTAATGGACATTGAATGCAAGAGGAGAAAAAAAACTATTAATCTCAACCTTCAAGATAAACATTGAATAACTACACTGATTAGCGTTTTATCTTTTTAAATTCATTTTCCCTGTAAAGACGTACAAAGAATTGCCTTTTCCCTGAAGGACCTCATAACTGATTCAATTTATTCCCATCTTGCTGCCACCAATAAAGCGACCCTATAAAAACCGCACACTTAGAACAGTTTTATTTTGTTCTTCTAATCCTCTAGCATCACTCCTTGTCCACGCAAGGTCATCTCACCCTTATTATTGCCGTATTCCTTTCTTTTATCTCTGTACCTTTAGAGCCAGTTGGATTTTCCTCTTCCTTTTTCTTGCAGCTGCTTTCTATAATTTGAGCTGCTTTCTTTAACTTGTTTTCAGAAGCAATGTTGTGCGAAAAAAAGTTTCTGAGTTTCCGCAAGGGAACTTTTTTTTCCCAATTCTTTTAACACTCATTCTGTTTCCATCCTTCACCCAGTATCTCTTACATTAATCAAATCATTCACTGCAGGTCATACACAGAGAAACTTCAACAAAAACACTAATATGACTTAGATCATGGCTAGTTTTATGAATTGCTGTATTAAACCTTGACTTTATTTTTATTTTTATATTAAAGGAATATTTAAAGCAGACTTATCATGTTTTTTTTTTCTTTCTAGTGATTTCCTTTGCTTATGCCCACTTTATATTAATAATAATGCTCCCCTACTTCCCACTGGCCTTTAATTAAATGTATTTAATTTTATTCCTAGTGCTGGATCTTAACATCTATATGCAGTCATTTTATTCTCCTCTGTCCATGACGTCTGTTTGCCCTTCTGTGGAACTGATTTTGCTGAGGATTTGGGGTACATTTTGTTAGTAACTGAAACACAACCTTGCTGTAAGCTCTGCCCATTGTCACGTTTTGTGAACTTGACTGCTATACATAAGAAAGATACAAAAATGAACTTGACTGCTATACATAATCCCTTCTTTTTTGTGTATTTTATGAAAACTAGAGCATTCAGGAAAAAAATAAATAAAAATTCAGACACATGGAGCTATATATATGTCCAGTCACACGCCAAATCCTGCCACTTCCATCTGAAAAATATAGCACGCATCCACCCCTATTTAACACCGGACATGGCTAAGGTGCTAGTCAATGCCGCTATCCTCTCTCACTTTGATTACTTCAATAATTTCTCAGTAGTCTTGCGTGTTTCCAACTTGCCCCGTTACAGTCTATAATGAATGCGGCGGCAAGGCTCATAATTCTGTCCGCCCGCACCTCCCACACCTCACCTCTCTGTCAGTTCCTACATTGGTTTCCCTTAAGATGTAGTGCCCAATCTTAGATTCTTCTTACAAATCTCTACATAATGCTGCTCCAACCTACCTTTTCTCCCTAATACACATGTATGTCCCATCTAGGCCCCTATACTCTGCAGAAGATATATGTCTATCCGAGGTTTGCACTCCCACCCCTTATGCTCACCTTCAAAACTTCTCTAGGGCTGCATCATTCCTGTGGAACTCCCACCCCTTCTCAGTTATACTTTCACCCAGTCTCCATCCCTTCAAAAAGTCATTGAAAAAGCACTTCTTCTGGAAACCATATCTATAAAAATGTTAACAGCTTTCCCTCCCAACACACTGATTCCACTCCTGCAAAGGTAATAAAAAAAACACTAATCCCTCCGTGAATACTATCCTAGCAGCCTACTTTTCAACCCCTACTCTTACCTTTTGTGTCACTATACCCCATTCCCTCAAGCATGTAAGCTTATTAAAAAAAACAAAGATAAAGCACCATGCTTACAGTAGCAGTAGCTTAGTATCCAACAGCTCAAAATACAAAGTAAAAACAAAGAGAACGTTACCTGCACTCTGGCCTAAATCCCTATGTACATTTAAACAAAATGGAGGCTCTTTAGTTTCATTCCAATGGCCATTTGAATACAAGGGAAGCCCCAAAAGGTGAGTCCTACACTAGCCATTAGATTTGCTGATATCAGCCAAGAATCTCCAATGAGACAGGAAGGGGTATTTTATAAACACTTTCACATTTAACCCTTTATAGGGCTTCTACACATACAATAATCTTTGCTATTATCAGACAGTGTAAATATCTCTAATGAGAAATGAAGGGGTGTTTTATAAACCCCTACATACTTATTAACCCTAAATAGGGCTATAACACATACGAATCACCTTGCCGGTATCAGCTAAAAGGCAAATTTCTCTGTTGAGACAGAGACACATGAGATGGGCGGCAGCATTGTGACATAGGGCTGCCACCCATCCCATGTGTTCCTTATTAGGGATTAATAAGCATATAGGGGTGTATATTGGAAATATATTTGCCAGAAGCTCAAGGAGACAAGGTGAAAGGTTGGTGTAGGACCCACCTGAGAGGTTTGCCTTGGCGTGGCAGGTGGGCTAAAGTCTCTCATGGCCATTGGAGAAACTAAATAACCTCCATTTGTTTAAATATGGATAGGGATTTAGGAAGAGCGCAGGAAACTGTACATAATAGTTCTATCAGCTGAACTGAAAACATTTTTTAAAAAGAGTTTAAAACTTGAGTTTGAACAATTCTCCCACTCAGCTATAATTACGTATTGACTATTTCTAAAGTTTAAAGTTTGATTTTCAATGCACTGCAATTCGCAATTTATAAAACCCAAAATTCCACTCTTAAATAGCATGAACACTAAGCAAACAAATTCACTATCATCCGCTGCTGTTTCCATTCATTTCAATAATTGTTCTATTACAATTTGTATTCAGTTGCATAATTTTGCTAAGACATCTGTTTTCGAGCTAAGCTGTGAATATAGGTCAGTAAATTGTGAAAAGTAACTAAAGAAATACCACTGTGCAGCGATTGGACTTGCTATTTTCACACCCACTAACAACATCATCTATTTATTGTCTTTAGATAATCTTTTATTGTCTCCAATATAACGGCAAGCAGATACACAAAAAATCTCTTGTCCAATAACAACTTTATTTATGCAATTTTGTTGAACTCCAATGAGGAAAACCTATAAACAGTTGGTACTGCAGTAGCATAGTCTAGCAATAGTTTGCAGTTACAGAGAAAAATAAAGTATACAGTCATTATAACACTAAGATATTATTTGATATTTGCTTACTTACATTCACTATATTTGTTTTTTTTCAGTATAGCAAAAGAGTTTTATAAACTTAGACAAATATAATTTTAAAATGTGCTGTTCTAATTATTTGACCCTTTTCTTTCTAAGCCTCTTTACGCCCTGTACTAAGCTAATTTGCGGGTTTATTTGCCACTTCAGCTTAAAGATCATTTTTAACCTACATAAATATGATTATGTTTTTTAGGAAGACCAGATGATTAACAATATGTGATTATGATATATTGATATATCATGTCAGTAAGCTTCAATAAAAAAATAAAATGAAAAGGTATCTTTTTGTTAAGATTTTAAGATTGAGTGAGCAGCAATAGTGGGTTTCTTTCCCTATCGTCTATAGTTGAAATATTTAGAGCTCTGCAATTATATAATTATATAATTGTATTATTTTTTTTATAATTGTCATTTTTTGATTTTTAACCCCTTCACTGAGGCACTCGTGTATATACGATTGCCAGGCTCTGCACCCTTTCGGTAATGCTCCATCCCTGTCATGGAACAAAAGGGGGCATTCTGAGTGGTCTGTTCTCAGCCGGAGGGCAGATGCCAGAGGCACCCCACCAGATAGCCAGGGAAACCGCTGGACTGCCAGTTAGAGGGAAACTATAGTGCCAGGAAATAAAACTCATTTTCCTGGCACTATAGCGTCCCCCTCTCTCAAGGCCCCCTCCTGCAGTGCTGAAGGGGTTAATAACCCCTTCAGTCACTTAACTGGGTCCAGTTCCTACCCCACCGACGTCAGCCAGTGGGGGAAAATCTGATGCTGGTGGTCCTCACTCGCTCATTCACTAAACATCAACTTCAAATCTCACAGTATGTAATAGTATTTTAAAAACATCTCACCTAGGCAAAAAATAATGGGGGTTTAGTTACAGTTTTTGATCATACACTGAATTAGCCTGCCACAATGCCAATGCACCCCATTTTTGCTAGGTCTTATCTTAGTAACCTAATTCCTGCTTTTATGAAATTAACTCTCTTACTTGGGAAATACTTCTTCTCCTGGGACTCTCTGCAGTGCAAGCTTAAATAGGGCCCTGGAATAAGACACCTGTGGCAGGGAGGAGTGCAAAAATCATGAAGTTGGCCTGGACTCCTAAATATATATATATACATGAAACCAAGAGGCTGCATTAACTTGTACATGCATACAATATAGGGTGCTGCTGGTTCAAATTCATACAACATACAAGATCCAGCACCGTCGCTCATTCACTAAATAGGCTTAAGGCTCACAGAATGTACCAGATAACCTATGCAAAAATAATGGGGGTTTATTTACAGTTTATGATCATACATTGCATAAGCCTGCCACAATGCCAATGTAATTTTGGAGCACCCATGTGTTACATTGGTGTTGTGGCAGGATATATGTATACACCTTAAAGGGACACTATAGTCACCAGAACAACTACAGCTTATTGAATTTGTTCTGGTGAGTAGAGTCATTACATTCATGCTTTTTGCTGTAAACACTGTCTTTTCAGAGAAAATGCAGTGTTTACATTACAGCCTAGTGATAACTTCACAGGCCACTCCTCAGATAGCTGTTAGAGATCCTTCCTGGGTCATGGCTGCCTAAAATGCATCCAAACATTCAGTGTTTCCTCCCTCTGCATGCAGACACTGAACTTTCCTCATAGAGATTCATTGATTCAATTCATCTCTATGAGGAGATGCTGATTGGCCAGGGCTGTGTTTGAATAATGCTGGCTCTGCCCCTGATCTGCCTCTTTGCCAGTCTCAGCCAATCCTATGGAGAAGCATTGTGATTGGATCAGGCCACCACTTCTGATGATGTCAGCAGACAACCTTTTTTTTTGTGAGGCAAACAGCATGGAGAGCTACAGCTTCAGGCTTGAATACAGTAAAATTTTGCTATATTTATGGAGGCATGAAGGGCCCAGGGGGCTTAGATGGTGGTTTTAACACTATAGGTTCAGGAATACATGTTTGTGTTCCTGTCCCTATAGTGATCCTTTAACACTAACAATTACTTAAAAACATCATGTGTCATTAAAATCATGTCATGCAATATAAAATATAATTAATGGTGAGGCATGCATTAGGTGAATGTCTCAACTTTTGATCTTGTGGTTCATTACGGTTTTCAGAACCCCCGAGAGTATTTTTCACCTGCTGTGTATCCTTTGTCTCTCCCTCTCTCTCTACCTATATGTACGTATATATATATATATATATATATATATATATATATGTATATATATATATGTATATATTTCACATTTTAACATGTTTATTTTTTTAGTGACAAACATGCCTAAAGGGTACTTAATTTTGAGGCTAGGAAAAGTCAGTGTAATACATGTTAATTTCATTTCTTTCAACAGCTTGTTGATTTATTTAATTGACTTACTAGATAATTTGGGGGTATTAGGTTAATTGATGATTGGGGATGATTTTAGCTATCTGCATTCTTTTTCACTGGTATAACATGCTACCATTCCATGCAGCTAGCTACCTATTCAGCTGCTGTCTCGCTTGTTGTTCAGATTACTCATTCCATGCGTTAGTTCTTCGAAGCATTGCAATTAACTGCTGAATAAGCACAATATCTATATTACTATTTTTTTCTCATTTCCATATATAATTAACCCTGATCATTACTTTACTCTTTTCTTCCAAATGATTAATTAAACTGTAATTGTCCTGGGTTTCTTTATTCATTTTTTATTACAGTTCTAATTGACTAGTATTTAAATTGAGTTTATATTGCATTGCCTGAATTTATTATATGGCTGTACAGGTTTAACTATATCATAACAATAAGCACACAACAGCATAGGTCACACATTGCCATTTACTACATAACGCACAAGCAACCTATATGTAAACTGTCATTCATAACTGATTATTATGGGGTTCAAAGTACAATGCAAGCACCATAACCACTACAGAGTAGAGTTAATGAATTGTTGGAGCTATTCCGTAGATGTTCCGGATTGGTTTCCTGTCATCGATTAAGTGGTCCTGTGTTCTCGATTCTGGACTTCTACGTTTCGTTTGCTGATGTTTTATGTCTGCTGGTTTTTCCTGTTTGCGGACTTTCTGTTATGGTGTGTCGCATCTTCAAGAAGGAGGGAGATCTGAGGGTGGTGCCTGCTATTATACTGTAACTTGGCTGGGAGTGGCCTATGACACTAACTATGCATTATTTTTCATTCTGTTTTGTATTCTTTGCTCTGCTATTGGTGTACAGTAAAGAAAGGGATATGCCTTTAATAAAATCACTACTTTACGTAATGTTATAGGAAAATCGTGTAATTGCTAGTATATTTTGTAACGATTGCAGAAACTGTGGTGTTATGTATAAAAACTGTTGCATTTTGTTTCACATTTGCACTAATTTTGTACGCATGTGCCATTTTTAATTAATAAACCTTTTACTCCACATTTATAAATTAATGATTATTCCAATCTTTTCTGTAATGTGATAAAATAATACAATTTTGGCCATGTTTTAACCCTCTGGATTATTTTGCTCTTTTTAGCTTGATGATTTTTATAAAATTGATTATCACATTCACAAAATGAGACAAATCAGTACTACTAGTCCCAGTATACTTCCAAAGCCATCAGCACCAGAGTGGATGCAATTGTCTCTGGAATCGTTAAGATTAAATACAATATCTGAATTATTTTTTTTAAATTAACCTTCGCACTAATATTTCTCAACAACATTTGCTGCATGCACAAATCACTGGGTTTACCAGTTAAACTATTTCATAGGATTTATTTGTGTTGAATTTCGAGATCAAAGCAATAAAAGACAGGTACCTGTTTATTTTTGTTAACAGAACACTCATTGCTCACTGAGTTCATTTTGGTCTCTGCAATCATTAAAATGTATGTTATGTATTCACCAGCTCTACTAAACATTTGATATTGAATTAAAAAGCAACAGACAGCAACTGCTAGACAAATGCAATCAATACTAACAAAATGCAGAGCTAGAACTTTAACAAAGTCTATTTAAAAATAATAAATAAAACAATGTTACTTTATATCAGAACCTAAACATACTCAAAAATGCACCATATTTTTATGGTCAAACTTTTTTTTTCCCTCTAACCGTGTAATGGTATCAGGTGTTTTAAGTAAGGCTTGTTAAGCAACAATAGATGTATGCTAGACTTTCTAAGTAATAGTACTGTCAAAATCCTGTAACGATTTACTTTAACAAACTAAACCCCTAGCAATTTATTTTATCAGCTATTGTCCATAAATATTCAGCAAAAAAGGAAAAGCTGAATAGAGAGCCTGTTATAGTTTACTGATGTATTCAATATTTGTTATTATTGTTGTTATTGTTGTTATTATTATTATTATGTATATAGCACCAACAAATTCCACAGCGCTGTGATAAACCACAGATATGTTGCTAGGAAATTTCATGAAGTAAAACCAGAATAAAGTGCAGTTTTGGCTTCCTTGCCTCTTCACCGTCCGCTATCGCTAGAGGCACAGCTCGTGGCATGCCAGGGGAATATAGATATATATGTTTGAAATAGGGAAGAGAAAGTTAGAGTTTCCTTTCTCCTACAAAGTTCCCTCATTCAATATAAATATTATCTATAGGGGTCTTTTCAAAAGACGTAGGACCTCTCAAGTATCAGGACTTTTTGAAAAATACATTGAGACATAGTGAAGAAAAAGTATCCAGATTACATAACAAAGCAATACATTCAGATTAGAAAATATAAGCAGACACAGAAATGTGTTTGTCTCATCAGACTTCCAAAAGCCATCACCTCACTTGGTATAGGGTGGATTTGACATTTGGTTCTCCAATTGTGGGCACTCTGTGGCTTAGCTCCTAATTGACTCATCTGTGGATGTACTCTCTCTCCCATCCCTTCTTTCTTTACTTATTTTATTTAGTTTTTTTATGTTTTTTTATAGTTTTTTCAGATTTTTGTATCTGTACTGGTTTTGTTTAGTTTATAGCTTACTTTATTTGTTATGCATACTTCCTTATGCCCTATATTTTTTATTGGTTATCCGTATGTGGTTTCCTGTTTTTTCCTTGTGTCTCTATTTTGTCTTTAAAGTTCTTTGGTACTTTTTGGAACCACGCCATAGTGTTTTCTTTTGGTGTATGGCTATTGTGTTATAATGAAATGTTTACAAAAAGTGGGGTGCAACCTGCCTTTTAGTGATTTTGTGAATGCTAGACTTTATTGTTTTTGTATTTTTTTATTAACATTCACATGGTATGTTCATATTCGATTCTTTTTGTATTTTGCTGTAATATGACTAGTATGTGCCTATCACTCCTTCTCGACAAAAATATAATAGAGAAAAAAAAGCCTACAGGACAATGATCAGAAACTCAACATCAAGAGACATTTAACAAAGAATACCCACAGAGCCATTAGGGACCATGGATCTATTTAGGTACCTATGAACTGTCATTCGAGTACGATGAATGTACAGTCCCGCCATCACTATGCGTGCCAACCCTAGCTCCCCAGTCATATATATATAGTTTAAAATTATATTCCTATTCTTCTCACCTCCATACTTATTCCCTTCTCTCTGCTACATCCAACTCTCACCCTCATGCTTCTCATAACTGTTTGCTTTCTTTAAACTTTCTGTTACTCTCCTCGTCTACCATTTTGTTTATTACTTTGCATTCACTAGTGATGCTGCATTATTTTTTTAAGTTCTTCATTTATTTTATTTTTTAAATGGAAACCTCGTTGACCCTTTTAACTTGCCTTACACTACCTATTTCCGAGATATATTTGTTCTTGGTCTTGTCTGCTGCTGACTGCCTATATTATCATCATTTACTATGATATTCTATACACTGTACCTTCACCTTTAATATTGTACATATTTGCTTTTCTTCTCGACAGACAGTATTATGTACACTAGGCCTCGTTGTCTGTTAGTTAGTTGCTGTTTATACTTCCAAGTAATATTTTACTGTATGTCCTCTATGATAAAAAAAAAAAATACTATATTACAAAAAAAAAAAAGAAGTACCTATCGGTGGGCATGGGAGTTGTATTCCATACATTTTCCCATTATACATTCTATAGGTTTCCCTTTATTAAAAAAAAATGGGAATGATTTTTGATTTGGCTGAGGTCTTGTGAACTCATAATCATATTTGTTCATTTTTATTTTTGAAGTTATTTTTCATTGTAACTTTTGAAAGATGTTTGACTACAGTTGTCAGGTCAGCTTTAGTGGGTTGTCAAGTTGGGAGTTAACATGTGTTGTGTAGAGAAGAGCAAAATTGAAATTAATGGGGCATGTGCAAGGACCTCTATTAACTTAGAGAAGGGTTATGTAATGTCCTACTATTCACACTGCCAGAATTCTAATTGCAATCAAAAAGAAAAAAATACAACTGTAAAATTATTATTTTTTTTAACAAAAAGTTAATATAAAGGTAAGTGAAGATTTTTTTTTATTTGTCTTCCTATCCCTCAGAACAGTCACAATTTAGGGGACATACAATTTGGCAGAATATGCAATCAATCATCATCAACAGTGCCCACACAAATAAATCCTGCAAACTAAGGCCATGTAACATCAGTTGGGTAACATCTGGGGCTTCCTACTAGCCACAGAAGATGTGGTCTATTCCCCTTTCTAAGTGGACGGGAGTTAGTTTTTTTATTTATATAGAACTTCCTTCTCCTGAGCAGCATGATGAAATTAGTTAAAGAATGTGCTAGTTCTCAGTCCCCTTGAAACTGACAGTGTCCATTCACTTGACAGAGACAATACAAGGGAGTTAGTTATGTATTTATTTTAGATATTTAGTTTTACGTTTGTTGTATTTTTTACTGCTGGGGCACCCTGAGCGTGCAATGTTTTAATCAGCAGACACAGCTGCAAATAAAGCATACTTATATTATTAAGGCAAATATGTAAAGGTAGTTTTTTTCAAGTTGTAACCATCTTATTCTGCCTTCTCCTACAAAGCGCCACAATTGTGGAACACCCTCCTGCACACTTTAAAATCTTCCCCAAACCTAAAGTCCTTTAAGAGATCCCCCTCTACATACCTCAAAACAGAATGCACGTGTCATGGTTGATTATATATTTCCTACCTGTTCTATGTTAAATTTTGTGTATCTTGTGTATTCATATTTTTGTATTTTACTGTACCATAATGTAACAATGCAATGTTTTGTGGACCCAGGACATACTTGAAAACGAGAGAAATCTCAGTGTATCTTTCCTGGTAAAATATTTTATAAATAAATAAAATAAATAAATCAACTCGGGTGAAATGGTAGCATTAGGTGACTTATCTTTAATGTATAGCTGACATTGAGATTTTTATCCAAGTCAGCGATTTCACCTGACATTGTGTAAGTTGGTTGCAAAGTCAGTGCATCAGGACTTTTAGTGCGGAGACCCCAATGAGGTCAATTGATTTTATAATGAGGGTTAATTAATCTTTGCCTCTTGCAATGCTGCAGAAGCCTATCATTATTTGTTTAGAATATAAAAAAAAAAGTAAATTATACATGTATAGTATATAACACCCATTAAAGTCTAACACCTCAAAAAATATTATCTTGGAGTGAAATCACTGAACATTAATTCATTCATAAGTCATGTTATTCATCACTTATTAAGCAGTGCTGTTAAACACCCCTACATAACATGTGCATATAATTGGTAATATAACACATGGAGGTGTCTGTTTACTTGATTCACAGATGTGCATATTTAAGTATGAATGAACAAAATGAGGAATATTGAAAATTCTTTTCAATTCACTGGTTAGTGATCATCTCTTTGACATTCATTTAAACAAAGTGTGGAGTGGTGAGCTATTCCCTGGAAACCGGTATATATAGAAGAGATGGTGCAGTGAAAAACAGACAAGATTAATATTGGGCTACATTTGCCTTGATGTAATGGGAGTTGTAAACAAAGGGTTTCATAGGTCTATCCTAATTACATTCTCTGAGAATATATATATATATATATATATATATATATAAAACACATTTTTTTTTCTTATTTAATGAGGAGGGAAAAAAGCCTATGTGGCAATAAAATGGTTAATCTCAGCCCTAAAGATATGTATTTTAAAACTGTCATATAGAAAAGAAGAAAAAAAAGATAGCTGCTTGGCTTGCACAGTAGATGGCAGTAGAGAGCCTTTCCATGGGATTTAAATTGCCAGCAGACAAAAGATGAACAAGAAATAGCAGCAGAGCTGAGCATTACAGGGCATCACCAGCAAAGCAGAGTGAGGGGACAAGGATAGCGCTGGAGACACTGATCCTCTGTCACTCCCTACACAGGAATTATACTCCACTAGCTTCAAAGCGACCTTCTCATTTTAAGGACCTGAATACAAGGTCTACACTCAGCCTAGCTCTGCATGCTAGCATCTCCAGGAGCTGATACATTGGGTTCCTTGCTGCTCCCCTAACAATGACAAGGATGACAATTCACTGGGTGACAGCTGCTTTCTTCCTGGGTGTTGGCTGCAATGTCCTCGCTACTAAAGGTAAGAGAGCATCTGGCAAACTGAGCAGGAGCTGGGAGAGTTTGTTACATATTGCATGCAATGTAAAACCTGCCTTGTCTACAGATCCCTGACACACTCCAATCTCCAAAGCACTTTTGTGATGGATCGTCCTTCCTTATCCCTAAAGCTTCTTTAGATTCTTGTTCTGCAACTAATACCAGGTGCATGCCACACTGTGCCAGATTGCTAGCTCCTCTTTTTACTGACAGGATGTGCAGAACTATAAAATAACAGCTAAGCATTTAGTCTGACAATAGCATGGATTACTGTTTGGAATTTTCACTTTAACACAGATCAGGTAAACCTGATACTCGACCCCCCCCCCTTGCCTCCCCGGTCTGTAAGGTAGAGGCATTTGGAGTCATTTCTTCTTCCACCATCCCCCCGAAAAATGTTGTGTTTTTTTAACATAATATAAAAAATAAACACCTCTCAGTTTGTCCTGCTGTTTAATAGACTTTGCTCTACTATGATATATTAAAAAAAAAAATTAAAATACACATTAAATATAGTTATTGGTCAGACTTTTGCAAAGCATTATTATTATTATTATTTTCAGATCTGCACATATTTATGTATGGTGTATTTTGGTGATATTTTTACTCTATTTCATTATATCCATGTGCCTCCCTTTGCTGACCAGGCAGATTTGCAAACCATGGCTGAAAAAGTGTACAACGCTTAGTTATATGTTAGTGCCTTGCAATTACTGTTACATAATAAGACTATTCTGGCATAGTGCAATTGACATTCATGCTTGTTAAACATCATGATTTCAGCTCAATCTCCTATCCATCAGTTACTAAGTAGGGTAACGTTCTGTTTTAAGGGTCCAATGTTCCCACTAAACAATAATTGCTGTTTTCACCCCATTGCATCTTGAGTTGAGTGATTCTGGATTGTTGTTTTATGTTGATTTGATTAGTAGCCCGTTGCAGCTGCCTGGTTTCTTTAGCATTAAACAGGGAATTCAGAGTCTCTAACTGGCTTTCAATGACTCTGTTTTGTAGCAGTTGTGAATGGATTTTGTGTGTCTGCAGGGTCAGGAGTGTATATCTCCGAATATTCAATGTACTGTATACATCTTTTTGTTCTGTACTTCTCGCAGACAGGAAAATTTGCATTATTTATGTCTATAGGCATTAATCATCACTTCTCTGAATAAAATCTGTTAGTTTATATTGGTAATGTATGATGGCTGATATGACAGACAACCAAACTACTTTTCAACATAAATTATTTTTTATATTATATGGAACAAAACTGCAAATATAGTGGTTTATTAGAATGGTTCTGTGTTGGACAAAATGTAAAAAGGTAAAAGTGATTTTACAACTTATATTTTATTTATTTATTTATTTATACATTCTTCTTTTTTTTTTGCGTAAAACACCTTTACAGACACCTAGCAACATTTCAAGAACAGTATAATGAATTTGCCAGGATTTTCTTGATGGGTTAAGCTGCTTCATTTATTTTAAGTACTTTAAGTACTATTGTTATTTGTAACTTTTCATTTTACATGTCAAGATGCCACCGTTCTTGAAGTGCCCTCCAGCGTGTTGCTCATCTCTGGATCTGTAAGCTCTCAGTAGTTAAATGCCATACAACCGTCTTTTTACTCCCACCTTATTGGCTGGATTTTAATTTTCTATGCAGAGCTCTAATCATTACCTTTCTGTGGTTCTGAATACAAAATTAATATTCCGCAAAATGAAATGGCACTGGGTTAAATTTCTTTTAGGGGTTTGACTCCGCAAGGACCAATGATATTTCATGTCGTTATTGCATTCTGTTTGCTAAAGACCCTTTGCCAGAACAAAATGCCCTGCTTATTTAGCATCAGGAGCTCTCTACTACCCTGCTGTCTCGAAAATGATGGAACAATCCATTGTTAAGCAGGGTTATTGAAGTCTAGATTGTTATGCTTGAATTATACAGACACTGGTATAATGGTTAATAATAACGCTACATAGAAAGCTGTTCACAGAGCCATTCTCTCCAGGAGAGTTGCACTAAGGTTCAATACGTTTGCTGACTTTTACGCTTTCCCTATACATGTGCAACAAAATGTCCTGAGCAGTGTACTAATTTAGTTATAGGTTATATTTTTATTACAGAAGTGTAACCGTATTATTGGAAAGCTGGGATGTCTCTTAACGAAGTTATGTTTACCCAAACTATTCTTCTTTAATAAACCTCTCACCTCTCACACTTGACAGGTAATAATAGTAAGTCCATCATATAACATCTGTATCTGCTACTGTGTAATATACTGCGCTCGATATGGTAATGTCTGTTTAAAAAAAAATAAAACATCGGCAACATATTTTATTGATTCGGTGACATGAATTATACCATGATGTGACACTCTTGTGCTAGTTCATGCTATGTTCTCTTTAATATTTACTTTTTGTTCTTTGATAACTTGAGGTTTACCTAATGCATTCTCCGTGTGCTGATTCCACCTTTGGCATTCATTGGGTTAAATACTGGCAGCTATGGTCAACAACAGTCAAGCAGACATGAGTGAAGGACTTTAATAAATTTAATACATCCCGTCTCAACATGTGGCATTATGGCTGCCAGGACTGCTTTAGTATTCAGAATTAGAAAACATCAACGGTTTAATCATTGGAATAACTGAGGGTTAATTCATGTATTCTTTTCAATGCTTAATGCTTATTTTAGCACACAAAGAGCTACTCTTTTGCCTTTATGTCAAGGTTTGTCACTAGAATACATTGTTTTGACAATTAGTGTTATTTTCATTTGCAAAGCAACATTGGAAAGTTAGTGGTGAAACTGTTACCTGAATGCAGGAAAAAAAGCAAGGTTTTTATAACCCCTTTATTCCAGCGGATTAGAAAAGTACCTTTATAACCAACCGGACAGGCTATCTGTTATGAAGGCTTTAAATAGAACACAATATTTATTCATCCAATTAGCTCGACAAATGTATGATCACTGAATGAATGTATCTACTTTTAAAAAGCATACTGAATAGATGCCGGTGATACCACACAGAATTACCAAAGCATGAAATTTAAGAGACTAACTTACTTCCATGAGCAGTAGCTGTTTTACGCTTTTGTGATGTAATCTTGACTCACTAGACACATAAACACAGATTTTAAAAGATCTAGTGTATATGTGATGGTTATCAAATAGGGTATCACAATTAATCATACTCTAAGTGTTTGTGTGCACAGCCATGCAGATCTAAACAAAAAGTTTCATCTATAAATCATGCAAGATAAGTTGCTTAAAGCGGCACTGTCATCCACCTGAAAAATGAGGATTTAATAAAGATGGAATCTTCATGAAATACAAATTTTGACTGTGTTGAAATTTCACTAAAATTCCAACTCAGTCAAGAAACATACTGAGACAAAGTAGGGACGACTTTGTTTCTGTATATCTCCTTCACCTCACAGTTCTAGACACTGGACAGAGCTATCGCCATTTTGAAGTGTCAATCTCCCCCAAGAATCTCCCCAAGATCCCGCAACAGTACGGCAGTGACGTCAGCTGCTGACAAGGAAGCGCTGGAGGAAAATGGAGACACCCAGGAGTGACAGATTCAGATAGGTAAAACTCACCTTTATCTGCTGCCCCAGCCACTGGTGTCACTGTCAGGGATCTTTGTGAATTAAATATGCAGTCATAGATACAGTTTTACTTTTACTGTGATATAATAAATACAACTACATGTATGAAGATGGAAATTAGATATTAAACACAAATAGAACACCTATCTTTAAACTTATGTCAGGTTTACACATTTTTCATTGGCTCACAGCATCAGCTAAGGGCTTTAAGCCAATGCATGCGCTTTAAGCCTGGTATACGTTGGTATGCTAATAAAGTGTGAGCAACTCACAGTGGAAGGACCACGGGAGCCTGACACAAGTTTCAAACCATTTTGTAAATTGTTTGACGGATTAACACTAGACTTTGCCTGGGGCTTTCTGGCACCATAACCACTGCAGCACCATGCAGGATTTTTGGTGCTCAGAATATCCTTTTAATGCTTATATTTTCTGCCAATTTTATTTGAAATATTTACAATTTATATTAAAAAGTTATGCTCACAACTTTCTCCATTGAATAAGGGATGGCAAAGTCATTTTAAACCATACTCCTGCCATTTTTGAATGTCAAGTAAAACTTCACAGGATTTTTAATATTATGTTTAATTATCCATATATTAAATAAATGTGAATTGTGAGGTGTTAAAATGAATATGTAACTTAAAAATCCATGCCTCTTTATCATACAGCTGGGCACCATCAGTCATTGTTATAAGCTCTGCTGTTTTCACCTAGCAGTCGACATGGAGAAAGTACATACAGAAGTGGAGAAACAAAATAATGTTTCTATTTCTCATTTTCATTTGCAATGTGTGCTCTGACCATTCCTTGACTAAACTGGATTGTGATGTCATTTGCTTAATCTTTATGATACATGTAGAAAAAAAAGAAAGAAACATTTTCAATGTTTTATTTAGTGTATAATTTCCAGAGTAGTGTCAGTTCCCCTTTAAGACAGTGTATGACGCTTTGCAATAGGTGCAAATGCATGATACTGACCTTTACTCTGTTGGTTCTCCAATTTGCTACTCTGTTACGATTCCTATATATTTAACCCCTTAACGACGAGTGACGGACAAGGTCCGTCACTCAGGGGATTGCCATAACGACGAGTGACGGACCTTGTCCGTCACCCGTTAAAATTAACCCCGGATTGCGGGGTTAATGGTGCTCCGGTCTGCCTCTGTATTAGAGGCAAACCGGGAGCACCCGATCTGGCTGCCCCAGCACCGGTCCTCGCTCTGACAGGCTATCAGAGCAAGCACATGTGCTCCATATACTCACCTTCCGCCTCTCTGCACTTGCTGGTTCTGTGTGAAGTGCAGGGAGCCGGAACAGTGATGATCCTGCCCCCTGTGTAAAAAAAGAAATTAAAGTTAATTTTAAATCCCACCCCCCTTTACCCATTTTAATAAAAAATTAACCCCTTCCCTGCCAATTGATCACTCATTACAGTGATCAAT
The DNA here is from genome assembly GCA_933207985.1 of Pelobates cultripes. Lineage (NCBI taxonomy): Eukaryota > Metazoa > Chordata > Amphibia > Anura > Pelobatidae > Pelobates > Pelobates cultripes. The sequence goes on along the minus strand of OW240913.1, from coordinate 75,916,051 downwards.
TGGCAGGGATTACATTTTTTTTAACCCCTGAGGGTTAATTCTTTTTTTTTTTTAACCCTCAGGGGTTAAATTTATTTAATTAATTTAAATATTTTTAAATTATATATTTAGCTAGCTGGGGTGGGTGGAAGTTAGTGGGGAATTGGGGGATTTGGTGTTAGGCTAACGTTAAAAAAGTTTTAAAATAAACTTTAAAAAGTTAAAAATTCAGCTAAAAAAAAGCAATTTTTTTTAACCCTTGAGGATTAACTTTTATTTATTTATTTTTTAACCCTCAGGGGTTTAATTTATTTAATTAATTTAAATATTTTAATTATATATTTTGCTAGCTGGGGTGGGTGGGAGTTATGGGAAAATGGGGAATTTACTGTTAGTGCTGCTTACAGCTAGTTAGGGGTTAGCGGTAAAAAAAAAAGCTTAGAAAAATTTTAAACCTGTAAAAAAAGTTTTAAGAAAGTTTAGGAAAGTTTTAAAAAAATTAATAAGCAAAACAAAAGTTTAAAAACTAGTTTTTAAAAGTAAAAAAAGTTTCAAAAAGTAAAAAAATACATTTAAAAACACTCATTACCACTACACCTGGAACAAACTAGAGAAAAAATGATCCCACGCTAAGGTTCAAAATATGCCTTTTGAATTACCCCAGAGTGTATTCTTTAATAAATAGTATGTGTTTGTGGGGAAGTTTCAATAACCAACCATCTAAACTACTCCAAACTGGAACATGGACACAGCGTAAAACTTCAAAGTTAGAAAAAACCTGAATGGCTGCGTCTCAAATGCGCCCCTTCAACATCCACATATACCTGGCAAAGGTACATACGGTGGTATTGCTGTACTCAGACGACATAGCTGAGCAACATATGAAGTATTATACAGTCGTAGCACACATAAGGTTTGCAAAATATACTGTGCAAACTCACTTTGTTTGTCAAAAAGGCAGAAAAAACACATTACCACTACACTTGGTACAAGCTAGCGGAAAAATTATCCCACACTAAGGTTCAAAATATGCCTTTTGAAATACCCTGGGATGTCTTCTTTAATAAATGGTATGGCTTTATGGGGTATTTGGATTATATAGCCTGGTAAAATACTCTATAATGGGACATGGGCATAATTTGGGGGGTTTGAACTTAGTGGCACATGTGAAATATACAAAATGCCCAGCTAAAATGCAATCCATATGTAAAATCCTCACAAAATTATTTTTTTATCACATACTTTAGCATATATTGGTAAAAAAAAGGGGGCATGTTAAGGCACAATATGCACCTTATGAGATACCCTGGAGTGTCTACTTTTACAAATGGTAGGCCTTTGTGGTTTTTTTATTTGAACAGTTAAACTGGTATAATACCCCAAATGGAAGCATAGGCTCATTAAATCCGTCTCTCAAAATTTTACTGTGAATACTGAAAAGGACAGGTCTCCTATATGGCACTGTAGCTTCACGAAATAGTGCCAAAGACATACAATGGGGGTGTCATTTTACTCAGAAGACTTAGCTGAGCATAATTTGGGGTGTTTGAACTTAGTGGCACATGTGAAATATACAAAATGCCAAGCAAAAATGCAATCCATGTGTAAAAAATGCACATAATTATTTTTTACCACATACTTTGGCATATATTGGTGAAAAAATGGGGGTGTGTTAAGGCACAATATGCACCTTATGAGATACCTTGGAGTGTCTACTTTTACAAATGGTAGGCCTTTGTGGGCTTTTTTGAACAGTCAAACTGTTATAATACCCCAAATGGAAGCATAGGCTCATTAAATCCGTCTCTCAAAATTCTACTGTGAATACTGAAAAGAACAGGCCTCCTATATGGCACTGTAACTTCATGAAATAGTGCCAAAGACATACAATGGGGGTGTCATTTTACTCAACAGATGTAACTGAACACAAGATAAAACTTTTTACAGGAATAGCACACACCAACTTTACAAAATGCACATGAGAACTTCTTTGTTATAAGTTTGTGTGCCAAAAACCAAAAAAAAACACAATTTTACTCCAATATTTAGCAGAGGTTGGCGGTGAAATGGCTACGTAGAAAGTGTCAAAACAACCCTAGGTAAATAGCCCGTGATGTCTACTTTATATAAATATATACTTTTGTGTGGCAATTTTGTTTTCTTTTATGGCTATTAAGCTTACAAGACAAACATACCAAATTCTAAAATCGCTCCACATTAAAAGTTTATTTTACTCCTTGTGCTTTGTGACCTGTAACTACCAAAAAAAAACTTAAAATCCCAGACACATTATATATTCTGTAAATCAGAGCATCTAAATTAATTTATTAATTAATTTATGCACACATTATTATTGCAAAAACTGTAAAAAAAAACAAGATTTTAATTTTTTTTGCATTTTTCTGTATTTTTTTAATAATAAATAAGCATTTATATATATGTGTGTTACATCAAATTAAAGCCCTTTCTGTCCTTTAAAAAACGGTATATAATATGTGTTGGTGCAATAAATCTGTAAAATGCAAATTGCAGTTGAACACAAACAGCAAAAAATGAAAAAATGCTGTTGTCATTAAGTGAAAGACAAGCTTCTGAAGCTCTGTCCTTAAGGGGTTAAAGAGTTATAAGTTATGTGACAAAATATTTATTACCTATAATGAGTAAAAAATGTTTACATCAGTAAAACACATTCCACGGGATACTTTATCTCATCGCGTTTTAAATCTACTTTATGAAATATTGAAGAATCTCTTATGTGAGTTGTGCCAAAAACTGAATTTTCCAGGAGCAATTTGTTTTTGAATATGTGTTGTGCTTGGAACACGCACATGGAAATGATACAAATTCATATGCTCTAACATTGTGTTCAAATTGTCGGCAAATTTACCTTGCATGTGATCCGCAAAATGAGTTTGATCTGCTACACACCATTGACATCTCTTTGCAAGCAAATCATTCACTAGAGTTAACTGGACTATAGGGCTATATCCCTGCCAATCCATTTTATATTGCAAACAAAAATTCCAGTTCAAATCATATTTACAACATTTTCCAATGTATAGCTGTGTTTAAAATCTGTCTACGAACATAGCTATATGCGATTTCTGGCAAGACCTGTAGCTTCTGATAGATGGTTAACATGTTATAAACAGCGCTTCTAATGTGTAGATATGCGCCTGATTGTTTTTGGAATTTAGATTTTAGTCCCCTGTGTAGACAGCCTTATATAGTAGCACACAGTGAATTTGTGATTAACCATTTCATTCCAAAAAAGTGTAATGTGCAAAACCAACCCTTACAGTGAATTCAATTATTTAAATTGCATGCATTTTATCATATGCCCGTCTTATGTGCCTTTTTACAATTTTTAGATTACATATTTATGAATTCTGCTTTATCAGTGTCATTCTCTATTTGTCTGACAAAGTGTACTGTTGGTGATATGTTACATTCTACAATTCTCACAATGTAATGTAAGCAGACAGACATTTGCATATTGACTGGTATTAAACTGGATTGATAAGAATGTATTGCTGCAACCAGACTACCTGAGATTCATTAGGAACGATCACCACTATCGGAACTGAAAAGAGACATCTTTTTAGGCCAAAACATTGTTCAGCTTGCTGTGGGGACCTCAATAACTCTGGGTTGGATGTTCACCTATTTATGTGTGCTGAACATTTTTCTTTCTGTACTCTACTTGATTATATTAATTCCTTATTATTGTTTTAATGGTATTTATATGTATGCCAAATTAAAGAAAAAATCTTATAAGTATTTGTAGTTCAAATACTTGAAAGTGGGCCACTGTGCTCAGAAATGTCTGGGCCTATTTTTTGTCTGACTTGGTTCCAGCTGATTAGTGCATAATCCCTCGACCTTCAAATGCTAAGTTGCAGTTTAACTCCTTTGTGGAGAGCTATCTGACCATAAGTCAGTGCACAGGACATCTTTGTATATTGGTTGCAAAGCACAGTAAATTACACATACACTGAAATCTCAAAGCCTTTTGAGTGCATTTAGGAGGAAAGTGCTTTATTTTTATTTTTTTTAACAGTTCTTGTGTACTGATTTTATCCAGAGTACTTTATAAAATTTAAACAATGTATTATTTCAAGAACATTGAACATTTGGGGTATGCAAATATATGCAAATATAAAATATACTGTATTCAATACAAAATGGAACAGCAGAATAAGTGCTTGGCTAGATGGCTTGTGATCTTACAATCAAACAGTGGTAATAAAGAACTGTGACAAACATTAGCAGGGGGAGTTTAAAGGTGATGGCAAATGCTTTGAGGTCAAGTGGGTATTAGTGACACCTGGGGGATCTTGCTATATAGTAAACTCAAGAAAGGATAGGTGGGGTGACAGGTTAGTGGTGAAAGATGACTGCTGAGAGTGTGTTTGAATGAATCTAGGACAGGGGTTCCCAACCCAGTCCTCAGGTACCCCCTACCAGTCCAGGATTTAGGGATTAAGCTCTGTTATGTCTAAAGTTTTTTTTTTCTTTCTTTCTAAAAACATCTTAAGCACAACAGTCTAATCCCTAAATCTTGGACTCTTAGGGGGTACTTGAGGACTGGGTTGGGAACCACTGATCTAGGAGAAGGAAATGAACAATACATGTAATATGTCTGTTAGAATTATTGTATCATATTATTGGAGTCATTCACATAATAGTTTTCATTAGTATGAAGCTGAAATTAGTAACTTTGGAAATGAATGCTTAATAATGGAAGTATAAAGGTTGTCTAAACAGTATAGCAAAGAGAAGGTTCATTAAACAGGTACGCACTTAAAGGAAAGGGGTTAAAACTTACCTTTTTCCAGCGCTGCGCAGGGAGCTCTCTCCATCCTCTCCTCCTCCGATCCACCCCGTCGGCTGAATGCGCACGCGCGGCAAGAGCTGCGCGCGCATTCAGCCGGTCGCATAGGAAAGCATTTACAATGCTTTCCTATGGACACTGGCGTGCTCTCACTGTGAAAATCACAGTGAGAAGCACGCAAGCGCCTCTAGTGGCTGTCAATGAGACAGCCACTAGAGGATTAGGAGGAAGGCTTAACCCATTTATAAACATAGCAGTTTCTCATTCCAACAATTTATGGTGCCCTCATCTCTGAAACTGCTATGTTTATAAAAAAATGGGTTAACCCTAGAAGGACCTGGCACCCAGACCACTTCATTAAGCTGAAGTGGTCTGGGTGCCTAGAGTGGTCCTTTAACTAACAAATCTATTTAACTGAGTAAAAACCTAAGAAATATAGAGGGTTTTAGTTTAGTGATGTGGAGTGATTGGCTATTGTATGAAGGCAGGGACCAAAAATAAATAAATTAGAAGAACCAAGGTTATGCATTTCCTGCACAATTCAAGCAAAGAAATGATAGTGTATATGCATGACCCTTAATTGTAGAGCCAAAGTTTGGTAGCCTGAGGAGTAAGGCTGGGGATATGAGAACAAAGGGAAAGTCTGATAAAGTGGAAATAAAACTAAAAAAAACCCCAAAGAATCCAGGAGATTGGTCTGAGAACGTTTTCATCCGAAATCCATAATCCGTTGCCAGTTTAGACAAACCTATAGATTAGTGGGCACCAATAGGGGAATGAGGGACATTTCAAAAACACAATGAAGATCAAAGCTCTTATTGGCATACTTAATTACTTTACCTTCAGCGTAAATATGTTATCAACAGTCTTGTCCAAAATGGTTTACATTTTATCATAAAAAGAAAATCAGTTTTCACAGTGTAAGTATATGAAGTACAATGGTCTAGTTCATATGTACTAACGCAAGCAATATCATAAGTATTTATATAAACCTATTGGAGTTAGATTGAACAAGAATAAGGTAAATTCTATAAAAAACATAGGAATCCAAGACATAGAAAAATAAATCCTAAACATCTACATCTTTGTACTAAACCATTGGCAGCAAATCATGATGTAATTTGTCTGGAAGCAAATGGGTTGAAAGATTTGATAATTCATTAAGCATTGATATGTGTTGATTTAAAAACAAACTTTGGTGTAAAAAAAAAGATGGAAATTGCCTCCAGTCTTAGCAAAAAAAAAAAACAATGGCCTTAATTCTGCAAGTTAGCTTTTAGGTGGCCAAAATGTGTGGCTTGGTGACCAATTCCCAAAATGCATTGTGCGTTTTTATTGTGGAACAAAATACTGGCCATACTTTACCATCAATATTTACCGTGTTTTATAAGCACAGCTACTCTTATCCTCTGATTTTCTATTATAAGAAACCCTTCTTATGTCTCATAGAGTCAGCTCTATTCCCCAGCTAATATGTGGCTTACATGTCAAGGCTGGGAACCAGCTAATTAGAGACAGGGTCACGGCCTCCTGTACATAGTATAGAGTTGGCAAGTTGTACTGAAAGTGAAGAGCAACATCCCATTATTTTTCCCTCTTTTGAGATGTTTACAGTTAACAATTTAGTGTGGATGACAAGTTTTGCAAATATTACTGCTGCGCTTTGACCAATTGCATCCATGAAAATAATAATAATAAAATAATAATAATAATAATAATAATAATAAGACAATTCTCATTCCAGGCACAAGTACTCCAGCATTCCCTTCCTCTAAAACAGCATATTCAAGTAGGGTGCAATGGCTATACTTTTTCTTTAAAATAAAATAATTAGATTGTCCCCAATATAAATCTTGATGAAATGGTTTGTATTTAATTGCTAGAAATTGAGGATCCTATATGTGGGGCTACATTCCAAATTTATCTTACTCATTACAAATGACCCCGTTGTGCATATATGATATGTTTGAACAACACATTTGTGTTGATGTGTACAGATCAGAGAAAATATCTATGGCAATGAAATCCAATGAACTGCTTGCTTAGCATCCAAAAATTTAGTTCACTCAATATCGGACAGTTCTTGACATTAGACTTTATGGCACTAGTTGTCCACTACCAGCTCTGGTTTTTCATGTTCTAAACCTCTTCTGCTTGCTGACTTTTGATAAAAATGGTTGGAATTTACACCATAGAACACCCTATTTCTTATAAGCCTTGTAAGGTAGAAATATGTTATTTTGGTTCACATGACTCATCAAACTTGTACTTAGGTACCGTTCTTCAGATACAAAAATAAACTATCAGTTTTTCTTTGTAATATTTTTTTTTACAGTATATGTCATATAGCAGGCACACACACATTTTTATTTATTTTAAGAAATAGTCAAAATTGAGAACTAGATTTGTTCCTCTAGGTTTTCTATCACTTTTTGATCATTCATGTTCCATCTCTCTAATAGTTATTATTCGCTTTTATAAGAATAACAGTTGAAAGTGAAAATGGAAGGTGACCCTTACTTCAAATCATTTTCATTTCTATATCTAGAGCATTTTACTCTGAATATATAGGTTTTCATTTACAGTATACCCAGAAGGGAACTACTTGCGTCCCACCGTTGATCTATGGTGCCCTCATCAGAGGATAAAGATTAGCGTGTGAAGTAAATGAAGGATTTTAGAATCAGACAGCTCAGAGAACAAATGACATGAATTGTGTTTAAAGAAGGATATAGATGAAATTATTAATTCTCCATGATGCCCAGATGGTACAGTTTCTGTGCAAGGTAAATATTTCTTAGCCTTCTTAGGTTTAAAATTCCATGCATTTAGATGCACCTTACCAACATTTTGTTTATACCAACTTTAGCTTTCGAAAACCATGGCAGAGGCATGTTTAAAATATACCGAATGTTTAGAGACATAATATAACAACCTCAAGTAATAAAACATTAATTTGTGTTTTGTATACGTAAATAACAATGAGGTAAAACAATGAAGAATAAGCAAAACTACATTGTAAAGAACAGATTTCTGAACTAATATTTAGTGGGTAGATTGGTTGGTTCTAATTCATCTAATAAATGTTGGGTACAAAGGCTAGTATGTATCCACAAAAGTAGCCATGCTTGCAAAATGCTTAGTACACAGTAACAGTTCCAAGACTCCCAACAATTTAACCCAACCATATTCTAGGAACAAATACTAAAGCTCCTGTGGGGTGTTCACAGGGGTTTTGCAGTGCAACAGGTACAAAGTTTAGAACTGCTCAGGGTGGTAAACATGGAAGATAGTGTGAAGCTTCAAACTGCAGGCCTGGGACTATGACTCTGAGGACTGATCTGATTTTGATTTCAGTCTGTTTTAATCTATAATGATTGTTGCTTTTGTTAACCGTGTCAGCTACTCATTGGCTCCATATTATCATTGCAGATAAATAATATTCCCAGCAGCAAATGTAATAGAGGGTCTATCTGCATCCTGCTTCTTTAACCCTGTGTACACTGTGTGCTGAGAGCTGATTGTGAGTGAGAAATAATCGGCATGTTTTGAGTCTATCAGTATCTTGATGCTGTGTACTGAGAGCTAATGGAGTAGCTGACATGTTTTATAACAGCAGCAATATTTAATAGAGCACTAAAGTTATCATAGCAGGAGCACTACTGAAGATGAGATCATGAGAAGGAGAGCTAAGAGAGGGCTAGGGAGATAGAGAGAGCTAAAGCATTACACATGTACTATACGGGGATCTCTGTATTGTAGCTCTGTGTAATCCATCACAGTGATTCTGTCTGTGTGCGATAGTTAGAAGTATCTCCTTATTGTGTCCAGTTCTGTGTGTTATTTCTCTGTATTTTACTCAGCTCTGCCTGTTGTTTGGGTATTTCTGTGGTCTTCCCAGCTCTGTGTATTGTCTAGGTATCTTTGTATTGTGCTTAGCACCATGTATTATTCTCAGCTGCTTGTGGTATGGTTATCTCTGTACTCAGTTCTATGTATTTTATAGATATCTTCATGTTGTGCCAAGCATGTTTTATTGTATGAGTATCTCTGTATTATGCTCAGCTCTCTGTATTGTATGAGTATCTCTATACTGTATAGGGAGGAGTAACATTCTTTGGGAGGAGTCTAGCGCCCCACCATTTTAAAACTCCCACAGCCACCACTGAATGCAGCATACGTAAAGAGCCATATATAAAACATTCTATATAAAATGAATATAACACCCAGTTTTCCTTGGGAGGGGAGGGGGTAGGGGCTGGTTTGGTGAGTAAACAAGGCTCACAGAAGTAGGAGGAATTGGTCCATTGCCCCATCCCATACAGGAGACCAGACTGCAGAAGTTAAAGTCTGTGCATACACATAAACAGCAAAAAACATGGATAGAGCAGGTTACGAGAATAGAGGTATTGTCTTAATCAGCACTTGGTCAATGTGAAAAACAAATTTTATTTTTTTCAATTTGACAATTTTTATTAAGGTTTTGAGGTACAGTAAGGAAAGGGGGGCTTCAGGGGGTGATTGTCAATCAAGTAATCGATGCATTGTATGTCAAGAAAACATCACGTCAACATGGTAACATAAAGATAACATAAAGATAATGCAGATAATATAGAGATACACTCCCAGTACCTGGTTAGTTCTTCTGGGTCTGTTTTGGGTGTATCTACCATCTGTTCCGTTCTATCAAGAAACTAAAAAATGTATTTTCTGCAACCAGTCGTGGTTGAGGTTTAACGTCCTGGGTTGAAGATTGGGCAGGGTACAGAAAAGAAAAGAGGATGGGGGGTGGGTAGGAAGGGGATGCATACAGTGGTATTCTCACCAATGATTCTATCAATGCTTTGTTGGCTCGTGTGTTTCTGTTGGTACACTTATTGGCTGCGTACCTTAGTATCTTATGTTATCTTAGGGGAGGGGAGAGCTCCCCCCCGCTCCTGGTCTTCCCTTGTTAGTAGCTTTACGTGTATAATTATCCCGAATGGATTTGGCTTTGATGGTGTTAGGGTTAGGGGCTATGTAGGAGTGCGCCATTTGCTCGTAGTCCCAGTTAAGGGTTACTTGTTCCCTTAAGGCTTTTGTGCTCGGGATTTTACCTGTTTTCCAGGCTCTCGCAAGCAATGTGTTCGCCACTATTAAGATCTGGAAAGTAAGTTTGGTCAGTGGTTTAGTTATATCTCTCGGTAATATGAACAAGATACATTGGTTGGAGGTACAACACTGCTCTGTTTGGGTAACATTTGCTACCTCCTTTGTGACCATTTTCCAGAAGTCCTGGAGGCTCGGACAAGACCACCAGACATGTAACATTGTACCGCATCTCCAACACTTCTTGGATACATTTGGATATATACAGGAAAGTCTATCGGGTACGTAAGTTTTCTCACCAGCTCAAAGTGCGTTGCGCATGTTGTGTTACCTCTATGTGCCATATGTGCTTTATCCCATTGGTCATCCGGGATTGTGTATCCCAGCTCCTTGTGCCACGCTTCCCTGTATGAGCTGGTCTCTAGTGGGTGCGCATCTATCAACACTGTATAAGTGGTGGAGAGTACTTTCCTCAGGGGGGTAAGAGCTATGCATAGTTTTTCGAATTGTGTCAGCTGTGTGGATCCCGTGTCAGCTTTACCGTTTTCTAACATGTACGACTTTAGTTGGAGGTATGGGAACAGTAGTTTACTCGGCAAGTTGAACCTGGTCTGCAGGTCCGGAAACTGAATAATTTTGTTTCCATGGAGCAGCTGGTACAAGCGTGTGCATCCCAGCTCGACCCATGATCTATAGTCTAAGGTTGGTACTTGGATGCCCACACTCTGTAGCGGTGTGGCTAGGGATGTTTGTCTGACCATGCACAGCGAGCCTCTCGCCGCGTCCCATACCTAAAAGGTGAGACGTGTCGTGGAGAGGGTTGTGGCAGCCCAGCGTCTCTGTGCCCTTGGGACCCAGACAGAATGTTCAAGGCTCCTCTGTCCTGCCCATAGTGTGCTTCTATGTCTGTCCATTGTGGTCTGTGTGTCTGGGTTTGCATTGGTACTATTGCGGCTATTATTGCCGCTTTGTAATAGGACTTTACGTCCGGGAGACCCAATCCTCCCTTTTGCTTGGGTTTGATTAGTATCGTGTAGGCCACTCTGAGTTTGCTCTTGTTCCAAACGAATCGGACCAGAGTTCTCTGTAGCTTAGTGAGGTACGTGTTCGGGAGGGGTATGGGTAGTGTTCGCAAAAAGTAATGGAACTTCGGGAGCAATATCATTTTCACTGCTGCTATCCTTCCCACCAATGACAAGAAGCAGCCTCCCATTTCTGCATAGTGGAGGTAAAACTCTGTATAAGTGGTTCATAGTTGTATTTATACAGCGAGGTCAGCTTTTTAGTTAATTTTATGCCAAGAAGGTTAGGTAGTCTTCCCTCCAGTCAAAGAGGTATGTTTTCTGCATCCTCTCTAACTGTGTCGAGTCCTGCCCCAGGTACATGGCTTGGGTCTTGGTTACGTTCAACTTGTAATATGAATGTCTCCCATATGTGGTGATCAGTGTTAGCAAGTGTGGTAGTGATGTGTGTGGGTCCATCAGGGTGAGGCATAGTACCTGGAAAATTTGTTGCTGATGTCTTTCGGAGCTATAATTTTTTTCCCCCTCCCCCCAATTTCACATTGAGTCATTTGGTATAACGCCTGAAACTTTAGAAGGAAGTCATCTATTCGTGAGTATGAATTATGCACTGAGGAGTGGAAAGTAAAGGCTTTTTCGCTAGTGTGTAGTAGTCTCCATATAGATGGTATGCGTGGAGCAATTTATGTATTGCCTTGCATTGCCTTTCTAAGGGTCTAAGTCTGGGACTGTGTGCAGGGAGAGTAGTATCCATAGATGGGTCTAAGACATGATTGAAGTCTCCGCATATTACCGTAATGCCCTGTTGTTTTTCTACTATTGTGGTGAGGATTTTATGAAGGAACTTGTGATAAACACATTTTTAACCCTTAAAAGTCAGTGCATCTCCTGTGTTACAGTTAAGCCTGCCTCCTACTCAAATTTTTATCCCATCACAAATAGCCCTCCCTATATTTGCATACTAGCAGGAGGTTTTCATCCACAGATTTAAAACAACCTCATGGAAAAAAAATAAAATCATAAATACATGTGCATGTCATGTGTACGAGAATAGTCCTCAATAAGCCAGCGTGGACTCTGTATATATATCATTGTCACAATGTCACATGCAGACAACAAGGAGCAGGGCTAATTATCCATATCTAAATCTTAGGAAGCAATCAGCCAGATATTAGCCTCATTCAAATGGAGAATACTTTAAGAGCATGAGTGTGTTACATTTATATAATCATCATTCATCAGAAATCAAGCTCTCTGGAGTCAGAGCTCTCTATACCTGTTTGTCTTGTCTCTGTGGGTAAAGGTGTTTTTTAATCAGGTTTATATGGACAGTGAATACAAGAATGATCCTTCCAGTAACAAGTCTGTCAGGGTAGGAATTTAGCCCACCATACGATGAAACAATAGAAGGCTAATATGTATTTTTTTCTTGGTAAAATCTACACCCAAAAAACTACTTTCCAAAAAAAATGTGAACTAAAAATTATCCACAGTAACCATGTAAAAGTTAAAACAAGTTACACACACACACAAACGCACGCACACACACACACACACACACACACACACACACACACACACATACACACACACAAAACTATAGTATATTTAGTTGCATTAAAATATATATAAAAGAACAATTCTACTGTATATTAGGTCAGATTGACATGAGACTCCTTTTGTGGCACCATTTAGTAGGTTTTAGAGAATATCTCCTGAATGATTCCTTTTATGGAAACCAATTTAAGCCATGTTTCAGTTTTTTGAGGTCTATTGAATCAAATGCTATTTCAAGAAGCTCAAGGTCCACTGTAAGATCACGGGAACTCTCAAAATGATATATTTTATTTCAGGCTGCCAAGAGGCACTGTAAATCTGATAAGGACAGCTACATTATAAAAAGTTATTTGTGCACTTTTTTGTTATACTCTACTGAGATATCCAGTAAATGTGAGATTGTGCTCCGTATATTGTTGAATAATAATTATTTATTTATAATAGCAATAATATCGAACCAATGTATCTTTTTTTGTCAACTGGGACTTTTTTATGATTTGTGTTCATTCATATCATATAGAGGTTACATGCCCAAATCATTTAGTTGATTTTGCAATAAGGAAAGGCTGATGCAATCCCACCAGAAATCAAACCTGTATAAATTTGAGGTTTGATCACATTCTTTTTTATTTATTTTTTCATCACCATATTTTCATAAATATAATGCACATAAAACATTCTGTGGTCAGAGGGGTAACTAGAAACCATGGGGCCCCGGTGCAAAAATTGCCCTGCCCCCCCTTATACGACTACCCACCGCCAACCCCCATACATCTATCCTCCCCCCCATACGTCCCACCTCCGCCAACCCCCCATATGTCTATCCTCCCTCTCGCGTGCGTTCCCCCCCACACACATGCAGACAAACAGATACACATGCAAACTGAAAACAGTACAGAGTATTTTTTTACTTTAGCTAAATTTTGAGATTGACTTTGAATTTACTTTGAATCCCTGGCAATTGTCATTTTAGTAAATAACCCATTTGTAATTAGTGAAATTTTTATAGTAATAAATAGATAATACAATATGTCATGTATGCCATTTTTTTTCCTATTCGTGGTTACAGGAATAAAATCATGTTGCTTTGTTAAAACAGGTCTTACCTTCTCTAGACTCTCCCACTTGTGAGTCAGATATGCAGATGTCAAGACTGATTGTTATGCAGAATAATTTTCAAGGCAGCTTAAAACCTGCAACTGCCTTCAGGTCAATCATTTAATGAAATGAATGAGTAAATATTGCCCACAGTCCTTGCCATAAGGCTGGAGATGCAAAATCATAAGATATGATAATCACCATCTATGGAAATATAAATATCATTTGCTGTAGTAGGAATACCCAGTGCTATGTTTTGATAAATGTGGCAGGAGAACCAAAGGCTGCACAGAAACCTCTTTCTCAAGAATGTATAATCTTCTGAGAACTACATTTATTTATTTATTTATAAAATATTTTACCAGGAAGGATACATTGAGATTTCTCTCTTTTTCAAGTATGTCCTGTGTCCACAAAACATTGCAATGTTGCAATAGGATACAATATTACACAAATACAATATAAAAATGAATTTATATATATATACAAACACACATATATAAATTTAACACATAACAGGTAATAAATATATTTAACCATGACAGGTGCATTAAGCCTTTCTTACTAGATAGATGACATACATCATCACTGAGAATCTGGGCTACCTTCTCGCTGCCTTTAACAATAGAGATGATCATCACTTACATTAGCTGCACCAGGTAAGAAGTGCACCACAAGCAGATAAAGGAAATCTGATGACCCATTAAGTGTTCCACCGGATAATTTTATTCAGATATATTAGTAATCTCATAACACATATCCAATAAATGGCTAGTGGGATAGTTCTGAACTGTTTCTGAATACTAAAACTTAAAAGTGATTCAGCTATGTACTCAGGATTTCCATTTAAAGGAACACTGCAGACACCATAACCACTTTAAGAGTGTCATGCCTTTAGCAGAGTCCATTTAGTAGAGATTCACATTCCCCGACAGCTTGAAGTCAGGACTCCAATGACAAAATGACAAATGTGAAACTATGTCCCACTGTATGCCATACTAGGAGTAGTAGACAATGATTGGCTTAGAGCAGGGGTAGTCACCCACTTTTGTATCTTTGTTGATGATAACATTTCCTTACTGACCACCAGTGCCGCAGTAACTATTTTTATACCGCAAGTGTGTTTTTTTTAAAAATACGTACTTAAATGTATCTATATTTTTTCCTTTTTTTCCATTTTTTATTCTACTTTTTTATCTATGTGAGTCTGTGAGGTGCTGTGTGTGTGTGTGTGAGAGGTGCAGTATGTGAGGGGTGCAGTGTGTGTGTGAACAGTGCTGTGTGTGTGTTTATGTGTGAAGGGTGTAGTGTATGTGAAGGGGCAGTGTGTGTGAAGGGGGCTGGGCTTCATTCTGTAGTGACACCTATTGACTCCAGGCATAATAACCACTTTAATCCATCAAAGTGGTTATTGTGCAGTGGTTTCTTTAACCAATATAACCACAACATAAGGGAAGTTTTTTTTTAAAAATAGAAGGCTAACAACAAACATAACCTTTAGAATGTAGTGCTCTTATAACTATGGGACCAGATTAATCACGGTTATAAGAAAGGCATAAAAACTATGGTACCCGTAATAATATGTGCATAAACACTGCCGATCGCTCTGCATCCTGTTGCTGTTGAGCTGCAATATTGTTACGTAATAAGTGTATATTTCCAGTTTACCCTACTTTAGTCATGTATTAGTATTATTATTATTAGCTTTTATATAGCCCAGACATGTTCCGCAGTGCGTTACATTTATAAAATGGCGATATTTGACAAGTAATTTACATACAGATTATAAAAGAAACAATATATGAAGAAGACCCTGTTTAACAATCTATGGATGAAGATTAGGTTTCTGTTTAAAGGAGGAGTTGGTTGACTAATGATAGGCCTATTTAGTACAATTAAGTACAATTTTATACTTTACAACTTTTACAGAGTTGAAAGCAGGATGCTACATTACTGCTGCCATATTTAATGTAGAGCTTTCAAAGGCTGCAGTTTGCAATGTGTTGTCATACACGATGCTATCTGGTTCATGAACTGTGCAATGTTGTGATATTTGCAGCCTATTTTTACCAGCTATGCATGTACAATAATACATATTTATATTCAATGAATTCTGAATCTTGATAATGTTTAGTAATAATACAGGAAACTAAAGTAACACAATGCAAGAAAAGTCCAGTCTACAGACTAGCTCTCCATAGAAAAAAAAGGATAGTTAAGGGAGATATGTAACAAGCTCCACCCACCCCCCTGTTTTTTTCCTGACACTTCCTAAATAATCTGGTTATATTATTTATATTTAAAGGGGAACTGACATTTTTCTGATTTTATCACAACCAAATTGCTAAATGGAAGTTAGCTATTGGTTGTGCTAACTTTGTTTTAAGATTTTTTTGTAGTTTTATTTTAATTCACATGCTTTGCCAGACACAGGGCAAAACATAACTCTTGAAGTGCAGGAGAAATACACTTCTGCAGAAGTTTCCATTAATGCTCAAGTGTACATAAACCTCCTAACATTCAAGTTTGCATAATCAGGATGGGGTGGGCAGGGACATGAGTAAAGCATTGCCAGTGGTGCAGCTATGTCACTGGTGATGTCATAAGGGGTGGACCCACACGGAAAACAACCGCCTGTTGACCAGCTGTTTGGATGGCCACCCACTACTGAAGCACTCCTTGCATGGTCCCAGTGCCCACTGCACACCACAAGTGCATGTCCTCGCTCTGTGCTGCCTGAGGACAGTTTCCTGGTGTACTAGATACATGACACCATGGAACTAAAGGGACTGTTGGGAGGCATGGTGTATGTGAGGGAGGCCTGGTGAATGTGAGGGAGTCACAGGCATTATGGGGCAAGATAGGCCTCGATTTACCTTTTCCAAATGATTCAATATTGTCATAAAAACTTTCCAACTGATTTATCTACAGAAGGCTTCATTAAAGTCTTTTGAATTTTTTTTCGATACATCATTTGGAAAGTTTTTGTATTTTATAACAGTATTAAATCATTTGAAAAGCTTATTAAATTGTGGCCATAGTCGCCCATGGTGGGGGAGGTACAGGAAGTTTTTTTTTGTTTGTTTTGTTTTTTAACTTGCTCCATGCTTTTTTCACACCAGTAAACACCAAAGTAGCATAGGAACTGTCACATATCTGGAAGTGACAGTTCCTCTTTAAGCTCTCATTCGGTCTTAATAAGGAAAGAACCCATGAAGGTGCTTGCAAAGAGGAAAAACCTAGTACGCATCCTTTATAATGTGCCAATTAGCCTTGTTCCATTGTGCTCACCCCTGTCCTTAGTTTACTTTGTTCCTCTGGGAGGAAACACATTTATTTAGCTCAACGCTTCTGTGTTGCCTAGCACAGTTTACTGGTTTGAACATCATGGGAAGGGTTAAAACCATGTGGATGATGTCAACTCGCTAAATGTTTACAAAGCAGTCATGCTCTCTACCTGACTATCAGTAAGTACCATGGGAATAACTCTGTTCTTGTTTTCAAAAAACGCTCCTGCCGAATACAAACAATCTGACTGTTTAAAGCCTCTCCACCTCCCACGCTGTTTAAAGAGATATTATTTTACGGCTAGATACATTTCAGTAGTTTGTTTATGGTTTTTTTCTTGAACACAGCATACAAATCTATAAAAGCCGGGTGCCGTAAAGGTTATATTGAATGCTGGGCTTTGAACATTTGAAGACATTTTGCACAGGGATAGCAGCAGGAAAGAAATACATTTTCTCTTTATTTTTCTCTTTATTTGAAAATAATTCCAGTCAGACTTTTAGTGGTCATTTTTACACGTTGACTAATCACTGCTATTTTAAAAGATTGTTTAATAGGAGATATTAAAACTATATTTTAATAGTTAACAATAATTTTAAAAAAAAGAGCAATACATTAATTTTTTAACCCCTTAAAGTGGCATGACCCATTATGGCATGATGGATGACATGTCAAGAGGGGTTAACAAAAGATATTTCTCTAAGTAGCTGCCACTTCTGCAGAAAATCCCTAGGCTATGACTGTTCCCTAGAGATTTTTTCTTCAACTAGGAAATGGCTCAAATAACTGACAGATCCACATTAAAAGGTTACTTCAACCCTTTATTATGTGTTGGTGTAATTTTTTTTTTATACTGCCCTATTGGGCATTAGTTACTAGTTATCTTATTTTTCTTGAAATCGCTATAAAAGTATCATAATGCTGTCCTTGAATTCAGAGCCAAGCAAAAGTCTTTCACGACCCATCTGAGGTCCCGCCTCATCACTCCCTTTTGCTCCGTGGTCCAATCAAATGCTTCTCATAGGGATCTTTCTCCCAACTCAAAGCACATGCGCGTGCTCTGAGCTGGGGAGGGAGTGGGGGATGGACTGCTTGAGGAAATGATAAAAAAAAAATTAAAAGTGAAAACTGACAAATGCAGAGAGGGAGGGATCTCACAAGCGAGGAAGGGAACACTGAAACTTCTCCTTACAGGCATGCTAAGCACACTGACAACATATGTAATATTTGCACAGAATTCACATTAGACATGTGTGCCAGAGTTCAACTAGTCCAAATATATCTGTATGTGTAATGTTTCAAGTAGAGATGCTGCACATATAGACTCCTACAACCATGACCACTTCTAATTCCTGTAGAGAAAGAACTGCCCACTCGGCCAAGTGTCCAGATAACCAATACTTCCCCAAATAAATGAATGTGATCTCATACCGTACTGCACGGTATAACCTGAAAATTAAGAGAAAAAAAACCCAACACATTTAATTAGATAAAAATACATACTTTTATGAGCTTCTATAAAAACGTCACTGGGAGGACACCGTAATGAAATATGCTGTGTGTGTACACAATAGTGACTGTACACTTCTAAACTCTCTCCAGCCTAGCTGGCAAAGCAAGACTGATGTCAGCTACATGGGAGGAAGAGTCAGTTCACTAGTTAAAATCCATGATTTTCTCCTGTTCTTATGCATTATACCAGCATGAAAAGCAGCCTTGGAAAACATGATTGCTTAATGCAAGATTGTCTGCTGCTTGCATAATAACCAGCTTAAGTAAACTGCACTTCCACATGCTGGCACTGTCATCATCTGTACTGGGTTCTCTCATCCTCACTTCTTTTAAAATATGTCATTCATTCACATTTATATGTAGACTTCTAACCATGATACCAGACGCACTCATTCCTGCTTGCACTGCATCATGGGAGTCTTGGTGATTAAAATATTATGTCATGCTATGGTTGAGTAAAAAAAAAAATATCTTAAAAATAAAATATAGAGAGAGTACAACTCATATGTAGCATTTAGTTAATTATTAGATTATGCAAATGTATCACAGCTGACAGTTCCCCTTCTAACATAGCATTATCATTGTTAAATCTGTTGTATAGCTGCAGCATGTCATCACCAGCATCAATTGCAGACTGTATCCCACAGAGGACCAGCGAGGTGTCTTCATGATAAATAGAAGCCAAAAAGAACTACAGAGCATTCCTTTAAGAATATATCTAATATGTTATGTATCACTAAAGCTATCAATGCTGCTTTTTGACCCTTTACACCGTGGTCCACAATGATTGCTGCTTTAATAGATAGCCCTAAAAGGCTCAAGTCTCTGTGTACACAAAAAAAGCAACCCTTTTCAGCTTTTAATAAGGCCAAATGTTTAAGCTGATCAAGTGGATTCTTTTTCTATTCTAAGTAAACAAATTATCAGAGTGGGTAGGAAGGAGAAGGCAGGAACACTGTGATAATAATTAGATCCCGGGGGACACTGTGGTGTATCAAGGCTCACAGGGTAAATTGGTTGTGCCTTCTCTCTGTCTTTCTTATGTTGGCATAGCACTATATAGACATATCATGTGTTCCAGGGCCTCTAGCTTAGTTACAGCAAGAGCTGCCTAGGCTTTCTAATCATCCTGCTTGTTACTGGAAAACTATTACAAGGAACGCAGAGGATCTGTGGTGTGCAGTCTAAATATCCAGCAATGAATATTTATAATAGACATAAATAAGCATTGGTTACACGTGTCAGTTTGTAGGTTTTTTGTTTACTGAGAAAGCAGGTGTATATCTAATTCTCTCTTTCTCTCTCTCTCTCTTTCACTATCTTTCTCCTTTGACTTGTTCCTCTCTCTTTTCTTTCCTTTTCTCTCTCCAACTCTCTTTTCCCTCCCTCTATCTCCAGCTCTTTCTTTCTCTAACAATTCTATTCCTTTCCTTCCTTCTTTTTCTCTTTTTTCCTCTCTCTCTCTTTATCTCTTTCCTCCCTCTCTCCTCTGTCTATTGTTGATCCCTGGAACCATTGTTGATACAAGTGATTTGATTTAGAAAACAAACAGCTTAAACATGCCACTTTTAACACTTTTTAAGTGACTTTACCCAGCAGACCGCAAGGAAATTTAAGAGGGTAATTAATATCTATAAATTTAAATTGTAATCATTTTCTTTAAAGGACCCCAGACCACATAATCTCAATGAAGTGGTCCGATTGCAGTGGCCAAGTTGTTTTAACCCTTTATTGCCATTTAGTTGATAAGACAATATTTTGATTGAAGGGTCTCCCTGTCAGCTACTAGAGGTGCTTCAGCTGCAATGACCGAGTTTGGCATCCGTGAAGATGTTGGACTTCATAAAATGCAGCTCATAGGGAATTATTGGATCCAATGCTTGACTATGAGAAGCATTTGATCGGACATGCAAGTGCATCTCTCTATGAGGAGATTTGGATTGGACAGGAAGCCAGGAAGCTTCACTAAGGTTTAATGTAAATTAAGTTAGGGGTTCCTGAATTTAACTAGTGAGGAGAACACTGTAGCATTAGGAATATGCTTTGTATTCCTACTCTCACTGTGTTTTAGCAGTAATAAGAGTGTGAAAAGTCACACATATTAAATTGCACTGTTTGCGTGCACAATTATAGATTGCAGACTCAACAATTTAGCGATCTTTTGCAGCAGCTGCATGCTTGGCAGCGTGTTAGAAAAATGAGCCAGATATCCGAGAGACGTTCAGTACAGCCACCTCATTTTGTGGCCTGGTTACTGTGACTGGCTGAGATAGAAAGCAGGAGGATATGCTCGTAACAAAAACATGCAAATATATAAATAAATGGAGGGACATCCTTCTCCAGCTTGCTGACCTAATGGGAACCAAGTGAGTTAGGGCCATAGATTGATATTGCCTCAATACTACTACTAAACAATGCTACCAGTCTAACTTCTTCCAGGAACAGCAGCTGCTGTGGTTTTAAGTTGAGCTGGTTTTAACTTGAGTTGTATATAAAACACATCTTCCAATGATGCATTGTTGCATTTTTGTTTCACATGAATGTTTGCAAACTTCTTACAAAACCGTTTGTTATGCATGTGCTGTCATTTTTGAAACCACTAGAGGGCAGTTAAGAGCAAGCATCAGGATATTAACTGTATTTAACATATGCATGTCAGAGGAGCTGCTGTCTGTTACTACTAGTTCCAAAAAAAAAAAAAAAAAAAAAGTATTTATTTAACCCCTTAAGGACCACACTTCTGGAATTAAAGGGAATCGTGACATGTCACACATGTCATGTGTCCTTAAGGGGTTAAAACAAAACCAGTAAAACAAAAAAAAAGTAAAAACTGACATAATTCTATTTGGACAGAAAGCCTTAAATACATATTTTGTTATTGGGAGTTTTTGCAAAATGTTCTAGCTGTATAGTTAAGTTTGCTAATTTCCACCCTGTTTGGTACGTAAATATATATATATATATTAGTGACAGGTGTTTGATGGGCTGTAAAGACCACTCATCTGAAGACATTATAAAAGCATACATCACCAAGCTTCTAACACTTTTTTTTTCCAGCATCACAGCCGTGATGGATGAGCATATTTCCACTTTATATTCTTGTCGGTGAAGTGCCATATGAACATTCACAAATCAATAGACAGGCAGATTTCCATTTCAATTAATTTAGAGTTGTGTTTCATCTGTATGTGTTTTGTGCGTGTGTTTGTGTCTGTGTGCGAGAGACAGATTCATCCATAGGTAACACTTAAAAATGAGCAAATAACACACATTAAGGTTGTGAATTCTCAAAAAAATTGATTTAACAAAACAAATACATTTTTTAATTAATGTATTTTTAAAATGTATTTTAGGGAAAGTGCTCACACATGCCCATGTATTTTAATGACACCTGTAAACATATATATTTAGGTCTGTTACACATTACTTACATTACGTATTGGTATCTTTGTCATTTTTCTTTCACGTTTACAGTAAGTATAAATATCAAATGTCTCCCAATTTTAGTGATTGTAAAGTGCACATGCAATCTTCAAAAAATAGAATGAAAAGAGTTCACATTTTAAACTGGAATTTGTACCAAATATTAGAAATGAGGTTGCCATCACGATTTAAGAAGGCACATTATCCTCCTGATCAGGTAGCAATGGATGGTTAATTGTTGTGTTTCTCGATGGGGGAGAACACAGAACAAGGCAGATTGCAAACATCTTTTATTCATTCACATTGCATTAAAAAATGAACAGAAAACTATTTTAACTCAATTATAATAGATTTAAAGATACTAAATTATTGATCAAAATGAGCTACTAACACAACAATATAAAAGGATTTATTTATTTTTTGTAAATAAATGAATGCACTTTAGTTCTATCAAAGAATTAGCACTAGCACTATTTTAGTAAATAATTCTACTCTCACCATAGCATTGTGCTAGGTATACCATATTAAAAGTGTTACGGTATATCTTAGGCAATGGCTGCTGTCATAGCAACCAGGTTTTACCACGGATTCATCCCATAAATGTCTAGGTAAAGACTAAAATTAGAAAGCACTTGGAAACAGTAGCATCTTTTCAAATGTCAGTCATATCCCTAATAACAGGGGTTTCCATACAATTATTCTGTCTGTGGTTCTGTTATTTGATACTAGTCATCCGTGATCGCTCTGCCGCCAACCACATTACTTCACAGTCTTTCAAATGACAACATTTTGATAATTAAACGTTTGATTAGCTAACAATCCCCTATCAAAATTATTATGATATCCAGATTACACAACAAGCAAGCTGCTTGGTTGTACGGAATGATTCCGTACATGATTCTGTACAATGATTCTGGCGTTATGCTGTTTGCTTCCATTATATAATGTGTTTTGTAGTTTAAAATAAAACTTAATGCATTAATGTGAAAATTTAGACACTATTTAACGTTTATTATTTCATGCATCCGTCATTTTTTTGTTATTATTCACAGTAGAATTGTATTGTAGTATTTTAAATACATGTAGATGGCAAGAAAATGAACTGTAAATTCACATATAAATTAAAAATGAATGCATACCTCCCAGGTGTCCCTTTTTAGGAGGTACAGTCCCCATTTTAAGCCCAAATACCACTGTCCTTTTCTATCCTAATGTCCCTTTTTTCTAGCAGCTCCATATTGTTGGTGTGTCTGAGTTTATAACAGAGCTCCACGGCAATAATAATCTCAGTGATATGTCTTTAAAATATAATACATGTGTTTAGAATCAATCTGTATTATTAAGAAACATTGTTCTAATTCTAAATTACATTTTAGTTACATACATTGTTATTAGTAAGTCACTCAAAAATTATCAGAACCAGCCCTGCCTTGTCTATACCCCCCATTCACAATCCTAAAATGTAAATATCACTCCTTGTCATTTGCATGGATTCCCTGGAGTCTGTGTCTGCTGTATACAACAGCTTTGAAACATAACTCAGGAAGAGGTGCATTGCCAGTGAACCACTCATGGACAGCCGTTTCGTTGATAATGCCTACTTCAGGTGGAACAGGTTTTCATCCACACTTTTTTCCCCACCACAACTATATATATAGTGTATATGAAACCCGACCCGGAGACAAGTAAAAATATCTTAGTGGTAGTTGATCACAAATGACAAACACTCTGGTTATAGAATTATTTGCGGGTGGCATAGCTTTCTGATTTTAAATGTAAACTATAGACCATCAAACTTGTAACCTCATATCAGCCAACTGTTTAGGAGGAAAAGTCTGTATTTTGGGCCCAAATCCATCTGTCCCTCTTTTCCATCCTAATGTCCCTCTTTTCTAGGAGCACCATATTGTTGCTGTGTCTGAGAGTATAATAGAGCTCCGCAGCAATAATACCTACTAATAATGTGTCGTTTGACTACAATAAATGTGTTAAGAAGTCAGTGGAGGGCTCCAGTAATTTGGTACTGCCAACTCCTCCTATAGCCCAGTACACAAATAAGTGAATGGAATGTGAGGATAGTTCAGTTCCATATTATAATGGCAGAGGCAAGGGATAGATTTAGTATGAAGCGTTCCAGGGAAACCACTGGGTTTGTAAACCATTTGAAAATGTATGATGAAATTTGTAGAAGTTGCAATAAATTCTAATTATTATGGTTCTTAAAGTATAGAAACATATGTCTATTTTCCCTCTGGGAAACGTGTTTCACTGACCTAGTTAATCATAATATTTTAACAGTTTACCATAATATTTAACAGCACTATTAGTTAACATATTAATAGTTGTTTAACATAAATGTTAAAATTTTTAGTAACGTTGTTTTTCACAATTATATAGCTCTAATACAACAAAAAAACAGAGAATTTCTTTATCTACCCCATTACATGTAGATTATACTGTTTTAGTGATAGACAGGTTAGCAGTGTATTGTCGAAACATTATGTTCAGCACTCAGAGCATTCAATTTACTTTACAGAATATTATCCATGGAACAAACATGTATTAGTTTATTATCATTACTGGTGTATACTTTTGTATGGTAGTGCATATTAGCAACTGATATAATAAAGGGACACTCTAGATACCTTAACCATGTAATCTCATTGAAGTGGTTATGTGTCCTGGCACCATCACACTATTCAATGTTGAACCATTTTTGAATAGTTTATTCCGAATCGGAATTCCCTAGCTTATCGTACTCTGGCCCCTCCCTGTAGCTCAGTCTGATGCCTCTGCATTAGCAGTGATGGACAGCAGTGACAGGCTGAGAGTGTGCTCAGAGGTGTAGCAAGGTCTCCAAGGGAAAAGTCCTTTATTTGTCCCCCACCGAAGATCATACATTCATGCCTCCATAAGATATGTGTTCCCTTGCCATAATAATGGTGTCTAAGGACCTAATGTGCTTTATATGAGTAGCCTAGTATACTAAGGAGTCTATTCACTAAAAATATGAATTGGTAAGAGATCTGCAATATCTAGGCCAACACAGCTAATTTTATGCATTGAATTTGAGAATCTTTCCAGTTTTGCTGTTTTGGTCTAGGTTAGCCCTTACCATGCCAATTCATTTTTATTTATTTTTTTGGAACAAAAATCTACTCCTTTTTCCACCTTGTGTGTCTCTTAAACCCCTTTACTTTTTTAACCAACTGTTATTTACCACAGGCAAGCCTTCCTGTTTCCCCTCTACGTGTAATACATCTTTAGGTAGCAGGTTCTAGGTTACTCTACACCTGCTGCCTGTATTGGATGGAGATATGTCTCTCAGTCCACCCTGCATTAAAGCAGGACACGGGAGTGGCAAAGTCAGTCATGTGATGCCCACTCACTCCAGTGCCCAGTAATAGTTGTCCACATCTGCCCTCCCACTCAACAGACACCATGACCACTTCAATGAGATGAAGCAGTTGTGATGCGTTGAGTGTCATTTTAAGTCGTTGGCGACTATAGAGCTGTAATGGCTATTGTTTGCACCTTAGATTTAGTTGAATTACTATTCCCATAATCTTCATCCAACCATCAGCAGTTCAGCAGTTCCAAGACAGTTGTGGGTGCCAAGGTTACCCATCACTGCTTTAGAAACATACACCCAGAAACACACATGTTATAGAAATCACCACAAATACAGCATTTCATCCTTGTCACTGCCATAGATCAATGTTTAAGAAAGCAGAGCCCTTGCTCCCTCCTGCTGTCAGTCCTTAGAAAGCTTTTTTGTGCTTTAGTTTAAAAGCGAGGCAGTATAACCGTAGGCAGGTTTGCTGAATTAAATGGCTGGACCAGTGCTATCACAGGGGGACCAAGTGAAGTGGAAAATAATTAAAGTGACAAGTTGTGTTATTCTGATCAAAAGTGCTGAAGGCAAATAACCCTGACAGATCCCCGTTTATTCAAGGCCTTTTTAATGAAGGACAAGGGCAAAGACAGGAACTGGTTTTCTGCATCAGTCTTTTGCTTTGGGCATCTAAAATAGTTTTTTGACCTAATTGTGTTAAAAGCGACACAGGTTAAAAATACAAACAAGTCAAGCAGAAAAGGAAAAGAAGATTAATTTAGTTACAGAGAATATTATTCACTCTGTTTCTGAATTCTGCCATATGGAATTTTTTTGCATTTTTACTTAAAGCTATAGTAACTTCTTAAATAGAATTATTTTGACATAATTATCTATAGAGCATCGAAATGTCACTGAATGCACAACTATAAGGCATCAGAAGACAAAACGTGGCTAAAAGCAAGTTTCTGCTTAACATATATTAACATTTCTCATCAGCCTTTCCTTGCAAGTTTAGTAGTAATTGAAATGTTTGTTGGTATTACAATGCAGATAGATAGTCAATTCCTACAGGGTCTTAGTTATAGATGAGCTTTCTATAATGCACAATGTCCTGCAATGATTTATAATCTATATCAAATGTGCTTTTGTCACTCCTAGTCATAAAATCATTTTATTTGTATGTGAAATATATTTCAAAAACTTATAACCTGTCTGGTAGGGAGGACAAGATTGACATGAACTCCTATTCACCTCCTGTGGGGAGGATGTTTTACAATAATGAACCTGAGTGATTCATGTCTCAACGAGGCAGTAGCGTAGTGTGTGTGGGGGGAGGGACAGGCGAAGTTGCTCTGGTTGCAAAATTCTTAGCGGTGCAACATTTCAAAAGAAAAAAAAAAGAGAAAGTAGTAATAATTAATAAAAAAAAATAGCATGCCATGCTCTTCCTCATCCCTGTCCCATTGTGGTCTTTGCCCATCCCTTTGTGGTCTCTCACCTCTCCCCACTGTCCCATTGTGGTTTCTCCTGCCCCTGCCAGCACACCTCCCTCCTGTGTAGTGTGGCCGAGCTGCGAGCTGCGGTGAAGAATCTTCTGTTTCCTCTATCCGGTCTAACAGGAAGCAGGTTGGCACTTCCTGTCAGACGGGTTAGGGAATACAGAAGCTCCTCTACCGTGGTCCGTGGCTCAGACATACTACATGCTATGACCTGCAGGATGGGAGCACTGTGCTTTGTGCTCCCCGGTTGCCAGTCACATGTTGACTCCTAGGCAGCTACCTAAGCCACCTAGAGGTGGCACTGGCCTGCTTATTAGTAGTGTAATTTCCTGTTTGAAGACATTGCTGTTATCTTTAAGCAGGAAATCAGGCTATTAATAGCCATTAAGTTAATGTCTATTAAATGATATCATGCTGGTATGCTGGTAATGGGTTCCTTGATAGCCTCACTTCTCCTTCCCTACCGACCTCGTCTCCGTGATGTAGACTATACACATTACTTTAGGTGTTAAGTGGATTTTTAAAATTACGCAACGCAACTATCAGTGTCATACACATCACTGGGACGAGGTGGGTAGGGAAGAAGGTGAGGGGCTACATAGGTGCCCGTTAAGGGACTTGGGGAGTGCTAATGGTATACGGTAACGGTTAGGAGGTGCTATACTTGCCACTGCCACTGGAAGAAGGCATAATTTATAATGACTAAAGCTTAATGGAACACGCTAACGTGAAAAATAAATATATATCCCTTAACTTTCTTATGCAACTGGCACAGAAAAAAAAAAATGAAAAAAGTTTAACTCTGTAATCCAGCTCCAAGAGACTATCCTCTCTGCAGTCACTCCGCTTCCACTGAAGTCAAGAGTTCTCATGACTTTTGTCCAATCCAGTGATTCGCACACTCATTGGAGACATAGGGCACACGCATTGGAATCATCTCATAGAGACACATTTTATTAACTTAGTATGTGATGATGCTGAACATGAAGACGTTCAAAAACCAAACGTCTTGAATGAGGAAGCATCTGTAGTGGTTGTCTTTCTGAAATGGTAAAGTTTTACATTGCTAAAAAGTGCACTTATACACCAAAACTGCTGCATTAATCTGAATTGATTTTGGTACTTAAAGTGTCCATTTAAAACAAGCCAATTAGCTCTCTTCATATTCACAGAGGAAGAAAATGCACCACTTTTTTCTAATAAAGGCTTCCATGACAGTGCTGAGTGAAGTCCTACAATGTTGCTATGTATGACGTCAATTCTTTAAGTATCCATCTCTTTCTTTTAACTGGTTAGAACATAATGGCAATCCTTGACTACCCCACATTTAAATAGGGCTCTCATGTAATTATTCTCTCAGATAATTACAATGGTTCATGCCACACTCATGTTGCTTAGGCTTTTTCCTGCATAGCTGACCACTATTTGAAATGACACCTGCTGACAGTGATTTAAAAAAAAAAAAGCATATTATTCCATTTTAAGAGGTTGTAGAGTGTGGTGGATTGGAAGGTTTCCCCAAAAAATTTCTGGGCAACATTTCTTTGCATAGATTTACATATACTCTACTGTAACACTGCGGCTATATATAAAAACATATTAGGAGCAGCTGCCTTATATTTTGCCAGGGAATTTTTATTACAAATGCTTATGCAGCAAGAGTAGTCAGTGAGACAAAAAAGGGAACAGTCAGACCTGTAGAAAAACCAACTCATCACATTTATATATTGATTGTATCAATGTATTTTATTTTATCAACTTGATTGTATCATTATTTTCTTAAACTGGTTTCATCATTTGCTGTTTCCTGAGCATTAATATTTACAATAAATGTAAAATATCATTACCCACACATTAAAAAAAACAAAAAAACAGAAAAAACATTCTGTAAAGACTATCGGCATGTTTAATAAATTCTGTATCATTTAAATCCATCTTGAAGACAATAAAAGCAGAAGCAGCCAATCGGTGCACAGCTCTTTCCTGGCCATAGAAAATGAATGATGTCTAAGAAACTATAGCAAAATGCTCTTAAAAGGCAGACAGGGAAGCACTTAATATTACACATCAATCAATAAATCAAGACAGGGTATAAATGAACACTCTCAAAAGTAATGTGTCTCTTTTAATGAAAAAAGAATGTCTGTCAGTGAGTGACCTTCACCAGGACTCTGCATAATGCAGGCCCCACATTTGTACGTCTTTTTTCCAAGAAATATAATATTTAGTTTCTTGTGTAGTAAAGTAGATGGATGTAAAAGCACCATATTAGCTTTAAGCATCAAAAATAGCATGAAGATAGAGTTCATTTTTCCATTAGATTATTTGCAATCGAAGGATGTGAATGAGATAATATACAGGCACCAGGTCTGAAGCAAGAGTATGGATGTAAATTATGTCATCACCCGTATTGTGTGTTGCCCTTTGTGTAAAGGAGCTGTAACGACCATTTTACTTTTGAGATTGATTCTTTTCCCAGTCTTTCCAAACACTCCGTCACAAAATCCTCTCTAGGTCAGCATGCATATACACGTTACAGGACTGTACGTGAAGAGGAAACACGAACACAAAAAATAAAAAAGTTAAATATGAATTATATTATCATACAGGTCAGTGCACTTTTATTTATGCATTTTTGTTTGTTTCAATGTTCTGTTGAGAAAATAAGACTAAAAGAGGGTCTGACGTTGGAGACTTTGTTTACTTTACAGTCAATACATTTCTGGCATTGCAAGAACACAATTAATTATGTATTCCAGATCCAGCATGCTTAACACCTACACGGGATAGTCAACACAGCTGGAACAAATCACTGAGCCCACATAGTCTGATTTGATATTTAATGTCTGTATCACCTTTTCAAATGGATATATTTTTGCCAGCTGAATTTTAAACAGAAATTGTATGTTTCATATTTGAAAATATGGTAAAAAGATGGTCTCAGAAAATGTATGATTATATATGTGAAGTCCAATACAATTCTGAGACCAATATAATCCACACAATATATGAGTCACTAGCATTCACACTTGAAAAGATAATGGTGCTTCAATCATGTGCTAATTTCAATAGGGTCTACACACTAGTGTGAGGTTTCTACCATTTTACATAAAAATATATATATATATATATATATATATATATATATATATATATATATATATATATGTGTATTTATTTATTTTTATTATGTCTTATTTTTTTCAAGTTGAGCCATTAGCAGTACCCAACCTGTTTTCAGAACCAAAGATGGATTTTTGTGATTGGACATTTTTTAATACTCATAGCTTCACCTGACTTTATCCGACTCCCCAAGTGTAGAACTCTGCTATTATTTTGTAAAGCTAACCACCCTCTTTATTTCTAAATCCTATGTCTTCTCTGATTTTCTAGACTCTCATAAACACTCATTAATAATTCTTAACATTTATTGTCATGGACATAACTTATCAAGTATTGCACTGCTTGCTATCTTTACTCTGTTTTCACTCTGCCTAAATTATATTCACATCCAACTATGTTTTGCTTTTTAGCTGCCGTACTCCTAGACCAGGATTAACCCCTTAGTACCAGACCACTTTTCAATTTTCTTACCGTTTGGGACCAGGGCTGTTTTTACATTTCTGCTGTGTTCTTGTTTAGCTCTAATTCCTCTTATTCATTTACTGTACCCACACATATTGTATACTAGTTTTCTTACCATTAAAAGGTCTTTCTAAAGATATCATTATTTTCATCATATCATATAATTTTCTATAAAAATATTAAAATATGATAAAAACATTTTTTAAAACACACTTTTTCTAACTTTGACCCCCAAAATCTGTTACGCATCTACAACTGCCAAAACACACCCATGCTAAATAGTTTCTAAATTTTGTCCTGAGTTTAGAAATACCCAATGTTAACATGTTCTTTTTTGGAAAGTTATAGGGCTGTAAGTACAAGTAGGACATTGCTGTTTCAAAATATATAATTTTAATATTTATCAATAGTGAAATGTAACACTGTTATTTTTTATACATATCTGAATAACACATCAAATGTACATGTTTTTTAAAGTAGACTACACAGGGTATTCAATATGGGGTATGTCCAGTCTTTTTTAGTAGCCACTTAGTCACAAACACTGGCCAAAGTTAGTATTTATATTTTTTTGTGTGTTAAAAATGCAAAAAACAATTATGAACACTAACTTTAGCCAGTGTTTGTGAAAAAGTGGCTACTAAAAAAGACTGAACATACCTTATTTGCAATTCCTTGGGATGTCTTCTTTTGCAAATGGAATGCCATCATGGGGGTAATTCTCATTCCTGGGCTACCATACGCTCTCAAAGGCAACGTAACCAATCTGACAAATTTCAATGTGAAAAAATGGAAAATCAAGCCTTATAATTAACACTGTAACTTTCAAAAACACTGTAAAACTTGTACATGGGGAATACTGTTATACTCAGGAGACTTTGCTGAACACAAATAGTAGTGTTTCAAAACAGTAAAACGTATCTCAACAATGATATTATCAGTGAAAGTGCCGTTTGTGTTTGAACAATGCAAAAAAACTGCACTTTCACTGACAATATCATTGTTGTGATATGTTTTACTGTTTTGAAAACCTAACCATGTACAGGTTTTAGGGTGTCTTGGAAAGTTACAGGGTTAAATACAGTGCTAGCAAATTAAATTCTCTGGACTTTCGGCCTTGGTTGTCAGGCAGGTTCCTCAAATTGCAATCAATAAAATTACTTAATTATGTAAAAATTTATGTAAGAATTTAAATATATATTCATATTTATATATTTGAAGTCTACGTGTATATTTATGAAATTAGTTAATAATGTATATGGACATACGTATATTTCGTATTATTTTTATTTAGTTATAGAAATAATCGCTTCATCGCTGCAATACCCTTAGAGTGGTTGAAAGTGACCACGATCGCTTCCAGCGCTCATATTTGCTGCGGACATGCAGGGTTCGTCAGCTGTCGTTAACGACAGTTTTTTGTTTGACGTACCCTGTACGTCCGCGGTCACTAAGGGGTTAAGCACCTTCGGCACTCCAGATGTTTTAGACTTCATCTCCCATAGTGCTCTTACAGCCATATTGTTGGCCAAGCATCAGAGGAGATGTAGTCCACAACATCTGGAGTGCCAAAGGTTGTCTACCCCTAATCTAGAGAAATATGTATGCTCCAACACATCTTCTCCAAGAGAACACTGTGTTCTTAAATTAAAATGAAATATGAATCAATAAGTCAACATGTATTTATTGCAAATATATGTGTGCAATACTGGGTAGGTGTGTGTATAAAATGTGCACATAGTTAACTGCATTTTAAACAGTTAAAAGTCTGAATTTTGGCAAATGTAAGAAGAGAAAACATAGATATATTTATTCCTATGATTTTGTATTAGTAAAATAGTCAGTAAAATATCAGTAAAATTCATTCCCGTGGTAAGTAAGAAAACAAAAAAAAATAATCATGTAACACTTAGAGTTTAACAAAGCACCTGAGACTTACAGCAAAGGAAGTCAATATAATTCTCTTTTAGTAATTTTGTCATAGGATTAAATAGTTCTCTTTGACAACCTCCATAGGGGGCAATAGATAAATAGTTTGATTAGGCTGTTTGTGCAGCAAACATCAGTTTCATATAAAATATGGTTCCATTAAAAGGTTTCTGCTGTGTTTTGTTTCATAACAAACCCACACACTGCATAATGTACTATATGTTATTTGATTTGGCTTCCTGGGATAATTTTACTCTTACTGAGCTGATAGCATTGTTTGCTATGAATACGCAAAGAAATCCTAAAAACACATATTTAATTTATTTTACCATTAATTCTGTGTTGGATATGATCATGTAGATATTAGAACTATGTTAAGAACAGGCAACATACTCTTCTGCAATCAACAACTCTGAGCATCACTTCTTATGCTCCTTTATAAGAGTTAGTTTAGCAGATGTTTATGGGAAATGTAGTTTATTAGAAGTCATGCTACAAAAACCAGTGAGTGGACATTCTAACTGAACCCTATACTTAGCAACATTGGCAGTTCAGTAATCATCTTCCTGGAGTTTAACTGGTACCTAGGTACCATGAAGATACTTGGTCAAGCTTGGTCATTCATCATCTCTTTACTAAGTTTGATTGGGGAACCCAAACTCGTAATGTGCCTAGGGCCCTGCAAGATCCTAATTAGACAAAAAGAGGACAGATGCAAACGCTGTGCTCCCTTTCTGGAGCTTCATGCTCTGGGCCAGAGGGCCTGGAACAATCTTGCAAATCTAGAGTCTCTGCAGAACATTTCGCAAGCATGTCTGTGGTAGACTAAAACTCACTCTGGGTACAGCCTTGTAGAATGTATAAGAGTTTCTTATTTCTTCTAAAGCAGCTGAAGATGTTGCTTCTTGAATGAGCATGTCACTTTGGAAGCATATGATACCTCCTAAGTGTCCCTATTTAGGAAGGCCAGCCCCTATTTTCTGCCTCTTTTCTATCCCAATGTCCATGTTTTATAGGAGCTCCATGTTGTTGTGTGTCTAAGTGTATAACAGACCTCAAAAGCAATAATACTCCCAGTAATGTGTCTTTAAACTGCGATAACTGTGTTTAGAAATTAGCCAATATAAATAAGATACTTTAATCTTGTTCTAAATAACATTTTATAAATTATTAGTACGTCCCGTAAAATTTCTCAGAACAGCTCTGCCATTGGCTACCTCCTCAGTCTTACTCCTGAATTTAAAGTGACACTCTTTGTCTATTTAAAAAGTTAGTAAAATAAGTGTATATATGGTGAAAAAAACAATATAAGACAAAGTGCTACAATCACCAGCAATGTGGGTCACTCCACCTCACATAAATAAATGGTTAAAACAGTAAAAAATGGTGAGAGCACAGAGAAACAATAATTACCCTTATATTCAATATAAAACCTGTAAAAACACAATGGGAAAAACAGGCATAGGGTAATAACGTACAAATAATATATGAATGAATAAATACTTGAATAAACTCACATATTCATGAGCCACTTAATATGGAAGCTGGCTCAGACTAGGAACATTGAATGGATTAGTGAGGTGGTCGTTGTAATCCAACTGCTTAATTGCTTGCTCCTTCTTGCTTTACAAAATCCAGGATGCAGGATCTTTAATGAAAACCTTTATTCGGTATAGCAGCAAAAGAAGACAGCAGCAGTAAAAATTAAAATTCAGCAATTCCACCTCTGCACACTAACGCGTTTCAGCCAAAGCCTTTATCAAAGTCTAAAGGCTTTGGCTGAAACGCGTTAGTGTGCAGAGGTGGAATTGCTGAATTTTAATTTTCCTAGTCTGAGCCAGCTTCCATATTAAGTGGCTCATGAATATGTGAGTTTATTCAAGTATTTACTTATTTAAAAAGTTAGTTGACATTCCAGAGCAGTTCTAGAGAGGCATTGTATAAACTATAGCAGTTCTATAGTAACATTGTATAAATGTCCGATACTACCCTCCCAAGAGTAAAATGTATTGTTCTGAAAATACAATATGTGAATTTAATAACTTGGCTAGAAGTATATCCTCTAAATTATTACTAAAAGAGTTTTAAATCAGTAATTTTTAAAATAATAGATTAGTTGACCCTGGCAATTTTTTTGTTGAACGTATTATTAATAAGCATTTATTTTCACTTTATTGTCCGTTTTAATACAGCCATTATTATTTATTTAATCTTGACAAGCTCCCAGGAGATGGCCTCACACTGAGCTTGAATATATTTAAACATAGTTATCAAATAGCTTTTAAGCTACCCTAGTAAATAAATCCAAAGGTTTTCAATTTAAATGTTTTCCAAATGCCTATCTTTAACGCATTTGTGAAATGTTTTTCACAAGCAAAATGCAGCTCTGTTTAGAATGAACAAAATGTTTTCTGAATTAGAAAGCAGTTGTCTCGGTTGCACAAAACTATTTACAGAGTGAATTGCAGCTATTTACCTCATTAGTTTTAGGCTGCACTGATTAATTGCAGTGTACAGAAGGAGGATTAGTAAAGGTATTGCCAATGTATTTTTTCTGTAAACCATTACGGTTTTGTAGAGCAGACTGAGGAGCGATATAAAAAAGTAACATCATCAGTATTTATTCACTGAACAAGATTGTGGATTGATAAGGGACTTGCAAATAAAGTGTATTTATTTACTAAATGCTGAATTTAGTAGTTAAAGTAGCCAAACTTTAGAGCAACTTGCAAACTTTAGGCTAACAGAAAGGAATTTAAGATTTCTCAACCTGTGCTATTTTACGCTACAATTTGCAAGTCGTTTTTTTACCATATTCAAAAACGGTTGTTCTGTTGAAATTTTCTAAATTTTGACTGTTTGAAAGTGATATATAAGATAAAGGATAGGTGACTTTATTGTTCGTTACTGATAAAAACAAAAGACAAAAGGGATTTAATAAGTTTTCCAAATAATTTATTGCTGTTAAAAAAAAAAAAAAAAAAACCTTTCCTAATGATGTATCTACAAAAATTACCATAGAATTTAATGGGAGATTCTGTAGCCAAATCATTTGTTAAGTTTTTTTCTTACAGTATTAAATCGTTTGGAAAGACTACTAAATTGAGGCCTTAGTTGATAAGCCCTCTCAGTAATGTCATCTTATGTCATCACAGACTGCTGTCATCATTTGAATCGTAAAAATCTTATCACGCTTTGAGTAGTACATGCTTATTGTGCCTCTATGCAAGAGCAGAAGAAGACTTTAGGATGATCATACAGATGTCCACAGAATTCTTTGTAAAACACATTTTATATTCTTGTGAAAAAAACAGATGATGGCAACTTTGTGAAATCAAAATATGGGGTTATGTAGATCGCCTGCAGAGACCATTGCCAGATAACCTGTTAGCATAGTGAGCTTTATATGTAAACCCCAAAAATCAAACTATCAATTAGACGAACACTCTAGTGTAAGCAATACAAACTTGTATCCTTAAAACTATTGTTATACTAGCTATTTGGTTTATTGGGCTGCCCAGAACTAATTAAAAAAAAAACCTTTTCTTATTCCCCCAGTGCAGCAGTCTTGGTGCAACTGCCCAATTGCCTTTGGCTAAGATCATCAATACTGATGATATCAGCCAATCCAATGCTTCCCCATAGCACTATGTGGAAATGCCGAACATTGGTCCTGCAATCTTTGCAGGATCTCATCCACAAAGTCACTCTGGTAGTTGTCTGAGAAACAAGCAATAAAGGTAGAATTAGGCAGTGATGTTAACACTAACTTTTCTCAGAAAGGGCAGTGTTTACACTGTTGAGCCTGCAGGGACAATTTATTTGGCAAAGAATCACTACATTAAGTTGTAGTGATATTTGTGCCTAGTGTCCCTTTAAGCTCTCATTTCCAATCTTTAAGATCGAAAAGGTTTTCTTTCTACGATACAAAGCACTTTGAGTAAAACATTTGCCTGCCAATACAGGAACAGATTTTCCCACATACATAATGCTACCATCAGCTTTTTGTACCCCTAATAGTAACTGTTTGCCACATACAATTAACTTGCACAATTAAACAGGCACCAAATCATTACCCAGTAAAATAAGATGTGCCCCTTGGGAGACATGTTCTTCTGATTTAGAAGCCTTGTTATAATGCAGACATCAGATTTTTATAAATATATATAATTATTTGTTTTGTTTTTGTTTTATTGTGAGCATGTAAATAATATTGTATGTTAAACTGATCTTAGTCTTCCTTATCCAACTAGTAAACATGCTGGGAAGTTAGATAAAATAATTATATAGAGATAGATGGAGCTTCTAAAATGATATTCCAAATTACAAGTAACCATAGATTACACCTCCTTGTACACAAGTGAATCCTTTAATAGTTAACAAATGCTTATTTGGCAGAAAATAAACAAACACATTTTAGAGCATGACCATGCATGATTAATTCACAAGACAATAACCAAATATTTATGCGACCAATAAAATGTTTGACTTGAATCTCATTATGGTCCAAGTCCAAAGCCAAAAAGCACCATCTGCATATAATATCAAATTAAATCTCACTGAAACTACTCTGTGCAGTTTGCTTGAGAAAAGAGCAGATTTGCAGAAACACAAAAGGCCTGAAATAATTGATTTTTCAGTACAGAATCATATCATTGCAAATAATGTTTCTGACTAAATAGCTTGATTTGCATGACAAAAGCAATCTAAATATTGTTAACTGTGAGAGGATGGGTCTACAGGAAATGGCAGACTTGCATTTAAAGTTAAGGTGGGAAAACTGCTGAGAATGGAATAAAATAAAAGTGGTGCTTTATAAAAAAAAAGCTGCTGGTAATGCTGCTTTAATTGACGTGCATATTTGTTTATTTTTACTTTTTCATGTTTCTGATTGAGTTTGTCCATACCTCCTAACATATGACAGTTCTTTTTCACAAAGCTCCCAACAATCATGAGGGGGGATAGGAATTGGGTGGGCCGGGTGTGAGAGGCCCCTGGTAATGTGACGTGCATCACTAGCAGAGCCATTAATGGTCGGACCAACCCTGACAGGAAGTCTGACCAACTGGCCTTCAGGACCATTACGAGAGAAACTTCTTGCATGGTCCTGCACAGCGAGAGAACCGCTAATGATGCATATGCTCTGTGTTGCCCGGAGACTGTTCCCTGGTGTCCCCAGATATGGGACACCAGGGAATAACAACAGGAATGGACCCTGGAAGTGACACTGTCAATAATAGATGCATGTCCACCATAGAGGGGACATGTTATTGATATCTGTTTGACATCTATGATACTTTGGTTCATTTCTGACATGCGTATTGCCAGACAGTCTGCACATATAGAGCAGTGCAAATGCACTGAAGCTTGTTGTAGGTGCTTTTCACTGTGCACGATATATAAACAGTTTTAGTAATGAAAGAGTTAAAGAGGAACATATCCAAAACAAAAATGTGAAATATTTAGATATACAATGTGTTAGTGAAAATATG
This sequence comes from Pelobates cultripes, assembly GCA_933207985.1. Taxonomy (NCBI): domain Eukaryota; kingdom Metazoa; phylum Chordata; class Amphibia; order Anura; family Pelobatidae; genus Pelobates; species Pelobates cultripes. Next base: position 75,878,408 of record OW240913.1, on the reverse strand, counting down.
TTCAATCGTATGTGGGAATCTTTGCAAAAGATTATGAATAATTTACTCAGAAAGAAAAACATGTAAAGTATGAATGAATTCACCATAAAAGCTTGATGCCAACATAAAAACAGACATTAATATATTAAAGTACAGATGGAGTCTTTGATCATTCAGCATATACACATGCTCCGATACATGTCACAGAACCCTTTACTCCCTCCCTCGCTACTCACTGGCAGATAACCACTCAGGCAATATTCTATCAGCTTGCTGGTCTGATGTCTTCCCAACCTGCTAAGATATGCAGCAAAGACACCTGAAAATAAATGTTCAAATTCTACATATTAAGCACTGGTCTGATGATTCTTGTCTAACTTGTTAGCATTCACAAAGCCAATCCAATACACATTTTAGTATTGAAAATGAATGAGTAATTTCTAGTCACATTGCTAGTCAGCAATGTGTGGGTTCAATTTCTTCAATGTATTAAAATCTGTGTAATAAATTTACTTGGGCCTATTATCAGAGAGGAGGGCCTGTTTATGGACTCACAATGTGCCATGATTGAAGGCTAACAATGAAACAGTTAATTATTCTATTACTGGTTAATCGCCTTTTCTCCCATCCCCTGAGCAGTTAGTTGTTTATTAGCATATAATCATACCTCCCAACTTTGGCCCAGCTGGAATCAGGATTTGCAAGGGAGCATCACCAATAACACAAATTGCATCACTGGTGGCACCTCTAAAAGTAGATGGGTCCACCCAATGAAGGGCATGTGAGCCTGGCGTCAAGCACTCCAGTCTTACAGACAGACTACAGGTCAGCCTCCAGTATAGAAGGCCATGCAGATAGTGCTTCTAAAACACTCTCTGCATGGTCCTAGTGCCCGCTGCATAGCGCAAGCAAGTCTAATGATTCGCTTGCACTGTGTTGTCAGGGGACAGTTCCCTGGTGTATCTAAAATCTGGACACCAGGTAACTAAAACAGGACAGCAGGATAGGCCCCCAAAGTCGGGACTGTCCTACTGAATCCAGGAAGTTGGGAGACATCTATACTGAATGGATAGATTGGCAAAGCAAGCTTAAAGACTTTTCGTATAGGATAAACCTGTAGTAATGCTAGTTAACAGCTTTGTACTAATTAAAGGGACACTCCAGGCACCAAAACAACTTCATCTAAATGAGGTTATGTTGGCGCTAGGAAGCCCCCAAGGGCACTCTTAGCTTAGGAGCTTAAACTGTTCTAGAACTGTTTAATCCCGAAGTTGTATCCAGCTGTGATCTCAAGAAGCATGGAGTGCTGCAGGGAAGGGGCGTCGCTAATTGGCTGAAAACAGTCAACTGACCCTCCCAGCCTATCATTGATTCCCCATTCACTAAGCTGGCTTGGAAAAGGTACTTGTATTTCCAAGCTAGTTTTATGAATGTGGAGTCAATAATTGGCTGAGAGCGCGAGCTGAGCACTCTTAGCCAATCAGGGCGCCCCTGCCTGGAGGCACTTCGTGCTTCCTGAAAGTGAAATTTCAGAAGCCAGATGCTGCACTGGGGGGGAGCAGAAATTGCTGCTGGAGGCAACTTTGGGGTTAAACCATTCGAGAACAGTTTACCCTTGAGGTAAAAGTGCCCCCGGGAGAACTCCTGGCACCATAACAACTTCATTCAGAAAAGGATGTTTTCGTGCCTGAAGTGTCCCTTTAATATGATGTAAATGCTGCCAGTGTTGAGGTAGTACAGTCGTATTTGTCATATTTGCCATACACAGCAATGCATTAAATTGCAGTTAGTTACTGACATGATAAAAAGTCATTTTTGCTATGGTTATAAAAAAAAAAAAAACAGCTGATCTTGTATTAATTACAGATTTTATTATTTATCACAAAATTGTGCCTTCTTTCTTGAAACAGTGGTGCTGAGCATGATCAGAGCAAAATTAGTTTTTGCACATGGACTTGCAGCCCCCAATTATAAATTTATTAGAATTCTGACCAGAATGATGTACAGACAGATTTGTATTTCTTACATTAAGCATGCATGTCAGAGGACACATTTTCTTCCACGAGAAAGATGCTTTGTTATGTTCATCATGTATTCCATTCAGACATTGTTAAATGGTCATTGTATAAATTGTCTATAAAATTCATGTACTATTATGAATAAAACCTGGAAATAATGTTCAGAACTGTATTAAATTCCATTAACACCAAAAATTGTGTAAACCTTGCTGCTCAAATTTGAAATAAGGTTACTTATAGTAATAGTTATTAAAAAAAAAAAAATCGTTAAAAACCCACTTCTTCATAAAAGCGTATAAATTAAACTGTTAACAGCTCCCGACTGATTCCTTTTCTGCAACTGTCACTAGTCTAATACTATCCTTAGCTTTTTGTGTCATTTTAACCCACTCCCTCTAGCATGTAAGCTCATTGAGCAGGGCCCTCAACCCATCTGTTCTTGTGTGTCCAACTTGTCTGGTTACAACTACATGTCTGTTCGTCCACCCATTGTAAAGCGCTGCGGAATTTGACGGTGCTCTATAAATATCATAATAATAACTGGTTAATGTTACAGATAAACTCCAGAATCTTATTAATGATGCAGTCCAGAATCTAACTAACTCCCCAAGTGAAATCTAGAATTTCACATAATTTTTATAATTGGAGGGATAGTGTAACAAAAACCCAGACCTTCCTGCCTAATTAATGAAATTATGCCTTTGTGCTTTAAGTGATGATGACATTTTATTAACACAAGCAATAAAACAATTTTAGTGGTACTTTTAGCCAGAATAAATAATTAAACATATTCATCATGCTGAACCTTTGACCCCAGATAGCTTGTAAAGGATGCAGACACCTTTTCAGATTGCAGTGAATTGACCCCTCACAAACATTCTAGAATCCTGTGTGCAGATCTTTATGCTGCAATTTCTCCATAGAGAAGAGTCCTTCAGCTACATACAATTAAGCCATGAAACCTTCAGGTTGTCCGAGTGTGTATTTGACAGTGAATTAGAAATCCGCTTAAGGCAGATATATAAAATTAAAGGTAATCTGCGAGGTTTATTCACGAAATACAGGATTTTAGTGAATTGAAAACCAATTTGAAAAAAAATTACGCTTAAATAGCCACGTTCTGACTATAACCATGTAGGAGAATTTATCCAAATCCACTGTTTTGGTTTAAATTGTATAATTCCAATTTCAATTTATTACAGTACTGGGTTTAGTAAATAAACATTTATGCTTACAATCAAAACATGTTTCTGGACACTAACATTACATTATCAGAGGGGTTTTTATTAAGTAATAACAGATAGAGAAAACAGGTATTATAAAAGTGTAACAAGTAAGTCGTATCAGTTATTTACACAACTTCCCCGTGTTCAGGCTCCTGTCCTACCACTTCTAGAGCTGACACCAGCCAGAACAATCCAGACGTATCATTAGATAACCTTACACTTTGCTGATGGAACCAGGACCATACAGAGAGTGCTTCAGCAGTGCTCTCTGCATGGCTTGCCCCGAGTGGGGTCAGCCAGGTCCCAATGACATACCTCTCAATGTTGGGATATATTTATATTGTTTAAGTTGTAATTTAAAGTAACATTAAATATTTTCTCACAGTATGACGCTATTTGGAATATTTTTTTATCACTTTGCATTGCAACTGTGTATTTTCATATAATCTAAATCTTTCTGGTCATTTTAATATATGTGATTATTCATTCAAGCTATTACACTGTAATACTTACTGTAAGTCTTTCTGAAACATTGCGAGAAAAAATATACTCACTAAGATGATGCAACCCCAAACACTTCACAACACACACACACACAAACACACACACACGCTTCCAAACTATACATATTGTATTTAAAATAAATTAACTAAACACATTATGCACACCATTATACCTTTGTGGTTGGAAAGTGATTGGCAGTGGATGAGTTAATATATATAACTGCTTTAGTTTTGATATCAGCATATTTCCTATATAAGCTTCACTTTAACGAGAGCTATTTGGCTGAGCTCTGTGAAATAGGAGACTCCCTAAACAAGCTCTTCATAAACAGAAACACAAACAGAGGGAAGTGTTGGGAAATGAGTGCCCCACAGAGGGGCTTTTTATTCTAAGGAGGGGATATTAGAAAGATATATTGGGCTACTAGTAATGTAATAATCCTTGAATGCAGACAGCGTTTTGGAGATAAATCAAATAGTTCCAGGTCAAAGACGGTTTTGTTGGTGACTTTTCTCAGCCTGAAAGTCCCCCTTTGAGAGTAGCCTGAGGATTCTATGGGTAAGGCTAGTTGCTATGGCAGCAGTCTGGGCAACAAATCAGGGATGCTCTATTTTCTACTTAGATTCATTCCAAATGTCTTGCAATTGAGTCCCCTGGCCTTCCTCCTACATCAACTACAATAATTGAATTACAAAAATGACAAAGTATGCGGGAAGAAGACGTGAGTGGGCTGGGGTTTAAGTACATTCAAAATAACTAGCAGATCGCAGTGAAGGTACATATTAGAATTTATAATAAATTTCAAATAAAATCAATATCTGTCTGTCTGTCTGTCTGTCTGTCTGTCTGTCTACCTATCTATCTATCTATCTATCTCTCTGTATGTCTGTCTATTTATCTATCTCTGTCCATCCTCAGCTAGTGCTATATCACTTGCACACTTTAGTTCCTCCCATCAGCCTTACATATCTGGAACATAACAACTAAGACCCAGGAGACCTGGAGTTTCAAATGAAAAGTCAGGTCTCCAGCAAAATATCTGAGGTATATCTGAGGTATGTAGGGTGCATAGATCTGTATCTTCTGATTCAATATGCAATGGATTCTGAGAGCTGAAATTCTGATGCATAGAAATTGTGCGCAATGGACAGATATCAAAATATATATATTGACCCTGGATGCTGGTAAGCATATCATCTGCACACTAAATATTATATTGTATAAAATATACATAATGTGTTTGTGTGTGCTGTGAGTTGGAAAGGTTTGTTGTAAGATAAAATCTTTTAAAATAAAATAACATTGAATGTTTATTTTATAATTGTATGCCCATAAAAGCAATTAAGAATGTGAGAAAAATATATATATATATTGCATAGGTACAAATAATAACTAGTATAATTAGCCTGTACAAAAACAAAGCTATTATCACGAATGAATAATAATCTGTATAAATTACTTTTTTTCCTAGAAATTCTATAATAGTTTAAACATGTTTCAAGGAAATTGAGATGGAATTATTTCAACATTTTGCATTTTTATTTTACCACATTCCCCAGCTCCATTCTGGCATATCAGTAACAGTAAAGCGACTGACATTGATGGCAGCTGCTAATGTGAGCTCCTGCCCAGGAATTTAACTTCAGGGTACATGTGTAACATGCAATATTGTTGATAAAGCTTCTATGTAGGGGATCCCTCTAGAATTTCAGTGTCTTCCACCCCTTCTATCCAATGTAAAGATAATTTTCTTTTGTACATATTTAGGTTTATCTTTAAATTTGACTGGATTATGCCCAATAGCACCGAAAGGAACGCGGTGTTTTATCTTTTGTGTAAGTTCCCTGAGTGTGGTGTATATATTTCAACACATATGTGTGGCATCTGGGCACTCCAAGTAGCATAACCTTCACAGCAAGATAATTCAAAATTTGCCTACTTTTGTAGATTTACCAGTAATCTGGTTTGCCTCTCTATCAATTCCCAACTTTTTGTGGGTTTCAATGTGAGAATTAATGAGCATACACATGTTTGTGACATAGCATATGCCGATTCTTGCAAATTCCTCAGCTTCCATTGACCTGCACTAGGTTTTTCAATTTCAAAATAAGTGATTTTGGCTGGGAAATGCATAGTTGATCGAATTTCTATTCAGCAAGTACTGTTTCCTTTTAAAAAAGATTACACCAACTGCCCAATATAATTTACCGACAAGTTAATCTTGAAGGAAAAGACACTTTTTACACAGCAGAGTCTTTCTGAAGCCTGGCTAAACCGTACAAATGTGTACCTTAAATAGTATAAATGTAAATAATTTTTTGAACAAAGATTTGTTCTTCCCGGAATGTGGATTTATAAATCCACTGTGTATGAAAAAGTCAAACGAATTACAATGTATGCAAAAGTATTGATAAAAGTGTTTCATGTCTTTAACAATATTGTCAATATTAAATAAAGTCTGGCAGGGTTAATCACAAAAGTGAGAATTGGCAGGAATTCAAAGTAAATTTCAAATTTATGGTCAAAATAGCCAAGTCCAAGTTGGAAACATTCTCTAATGCTTTCAATTCAGCTGCTTTATACTTAAATTTTAAATTCACTTTGAATTCCTCATATTTCTAACTAGTGAATGACCCTGTTAATATTCAATACAATGTGAAATGTATAATTCAAGCTAAAATCACTAACCATAGTTTAGTTGGAGAGTTTCTTCAAATCAGCAGTGTTCTTTAACTTTTTGTCATTTTACATTTTACATTTCAGCTTGCTATAAGGTTTAGTAAATAACACTGACTGCCAAAAAATATCAGAAAAAAAATAACATGGCGTAAATATGTAAAACAAATTACTACAATAAGATAGCATATTTGACCATCTAATTTTTTTATTAGATTTTATTTTGAAATAAAACAACACGTTTAGCTAGCATCAATGTCTCCTAGTAAATAAGGGACATGTCACTTTAAAATTACAGCAAAAATTAAGTTGTATCTACCAACTACAAACAGTTCAAACCTAAAGTGAATCCATCACTTTTGGGGGTCCTTGTTTATTTTGCTAAGACCCCCAAAGGTGACATCTCTGGTTTGGGTCTGGTGGCTGTGAGGTGCAATGAAAAGTAGGTTTACTTACTTGAATCTGTTCCTCGTGGCAGCCACCATCTTCTTCCTCCAGACCTTCCGGGGCTCCTGGACCTACATCTACCAGGAGCTGTGCTAGCGCTGTATTCTTCCACATGTGCAATAGTACTACATTGTGGTCTTTGGAGGAGCCTGCAAGCCTGCAGAAGCCTCCATAGATCCCATCTGGTCATGCGTCAATGCCTGAATTCCACAGCTGTCACTTGTGAGGGATGCTGAAGTTGGACAAAAGCTTACAATGGAGCTCCATCTTTTGTCAACTTTGGTCAATCTCTGTCTTGTCATTAAGACAAAGTACTCTCTACTTTTTCTTATGATATCTTTGGATTGCATTGAACATTTTAATGAAATTCCAATGCTGTTAACATGGGTATTTCATGATGTGTATATATATATATGTATATCCAAAGATATCATATGACAAAGTAGAGAGCACTTTGTCCTTATGGTGAGATGAGGTTGACCAAAGTTGACAAAAGATGGAGTTCCATTGTATATATATAGTGACAGAACAGACAGAAGTGACAGAACAGCTTTAATATGATATTTGCAAGATTTCTAGAATGAGTAGAAGATGTATATAGCAAATGTTAATGTTAAGAAGCATATTTATAGTATTTAAAACTATTTTTAAAAACAATGCTGAAACACATCATGTTGAACTAAACCTTTGAAAATTAAACATCTTTAGATAAAAACATGACAGACAGTTCAATTATCTATTGATACCATCAACATCACATAGATTAATTTTCCATTTTATTCTATTACTATATGTTCAATTCCGATGCAGTAAATACATTCATTTTTATATGTTTGTTTTCGACATTACAATTATATGACTATTTGCTACACAATTTGTAGTGCATATCAGATAAATACAGGCTAATGAATGGGCTAGCATCAAATATGTATACTTTAATCCTGCTGCAACAGATGAATAGTGATTGAGAAACTGTGATATTATACCAGCTTACTTATTATGAATATCAGCTAATTTTTCATTCCTTATTCTCTGGAGGGTTAATATTTCTAAAAACATCAGCATTAACTCATTAAAAACTACAGAGGTATGTTTCTGGATGTAGGATTATTTAAACTAGAGTACAAATACACTTTCCACAAGGAATTTAAAATTTGTAATATCTGTTTTTTTATGCAATGTAAAATTGTATCAGTACCTATTTTAAATGTCCGCATTCAGATATTGCAGCTGTTGTTTTTCTGTACACCCAATCGTTTAGCGATCCGTGAGATGATCCAATTTGTACTTGCACACAATTGACCTTTATAATGGAAATCGGCTAAATGAATGTCAAGTCACCATGTGCTTTAATAATTTGTTTGCTTTCTAAACAATCTGAGTATTGGCTGTTGTAAGTAGAATATTTTGAACATGCAAGTTAGCAATAAAGTCTCTAGTTTTGCAATTAATAAGATTGTCTTTTCTATCTGTCCTATAACATGCACATGGATATATATTGAGTCATTAACTAAATTGAATTGTTTGGAATTCAATTAAACTTGATTTAGCAATCGAGGCCAAACTAGTTGAAATGGAATAATTCCCCAAGTCATCTATAGTTTCACTTATTTTAAAGGTACACCGAAGTGTTAGGAATACAAATCTATATTCATAACACTACAGTCTCAATGTCCATAGTAAGTTCAGGACCCCCTGTGTTTAAAGAAATGCTTTTACTTACTTTTTTTTCCAGTGCTAAATCTCTCTTGGGGCTGCCTCCAGAATGACGGTTTAATCCAATGCATCTCATAGAGACGCATTGGGGGTCATAGGTATATGCAATGGCTCCCTGTGTGACGAGCATGACGTCACTCTATGTCTGGGTTTGATAGCTGAAAAGTAACAGTCCTGGCTCTTCTATCCAGGGGGATTGGAGGCATGGCTTTAAGATGCATGTCCCATTTTTCTAAATGGTATAATACATTTTGGGGGGGGGGCACTTAAAAGGGGGAGGGCTCTACGTTAGGCACTAAACAATCTAAGTTAGCTGAAGTTGTTAGAGTGACTACAGTGTTCCTGTAATGGTTGGCCTAAAACCTGAAATTCATGTTAAATTATTCCCTATAGGTCATACTTATCTTGACATTTTTGATAGATTCTGAGAATGCACTTCTAAAGTCCAGAAAATAACAAATGTTACATCAGATTCTTCAAAATATGTGTAATAAAAACCAGGGTGACTGGTTCTCAGCTTGGCATCCAGACTTGTCTTGCTACATTGCCTTTCCCTTCTCCTATGACATCAAGGGCCACCACAGTGATACCTCAGGGTAAGATCTTGCCCTCTAATGAATGGACAGGCAGGTTTCACCCTTTCTGCCGAATCCTTTTTCTAGGCAGGTATTGACCCCACTATCCAATCCTTCTTCCTTCTGTCTTTCTGTATCCTACCTGAGAATGATTATGTAAAGTAGAGGAGACCCACTCCACTATGAAGCTACAAACAGCTTCAATTCAAGGTACTTGAATTTGGCTTTATTTTCCTCTCTGTCAAAGGTTAATGCATTGGGCACACCTTACCCAAATATATTTTTTCTTATGTTATTATGGGTAGACTTTTGTCACCTGTAGGGCATATGTGCATTCTCCAGTACATACTGTTACTCACAATAGGTCAGATGACGCTCTCAGACAATCGTTAGCAAGCAATGCTTCTCAGTGAGTCCCTTCTCTGCACAGTATGGTGGCCGAGTAAAGAAGGGTAGAGAACAAAGAGAGCCCACTCGTTTTTAATCCATTAAAACCATTCAAAACCTTATGGTTAGACGTCACCCAGGGACTCCAGCCACCAAAACAACTTCATTGAGATGAAGATATTGTAAAGGGAAAAAAGTCCCTTTATAGGTACACTCCCCTGCCCTAATACAAAAATCAATGGAAACATGCATGCTTTTAATTCTCTTGTCTGAAGCCTTTGCAATCCCTCCCCTTTTAACACAGTTCAAACTTTCTGTGGCTGTCTACTTGCAGACACAATGCAACTCAATGAGTAGTCTTTGCAAGGCAGGTGATCTGGGAAATTGCTTACTTCTTGAGTTTAGCTCCACTGAGCTAACAAAACCCAGGAAGTAAAAGGGCTAGGGGTCTGACACCCAAGGGAGTGTAACAAGGTTAATTTATAAAAGTGACCATTTCTACTGAAATATGCACTTTTTTAAAGTGAAAAAAGAGGAAACGCTATTATACATAAGGCATTTCAAAAAGTTAAAGTGCTTTAGGAGTCCGGAATGTGCCTTAAACTTCAATTGATTTTTCAAACTGTTTTAATCTGTCACCGGAATTATGTTTATAAATCGATGTATGCAATTTTTTTTAATTAACCACAATGGTAATAAATCATAAATTAATGGAAAGGATACTAGTGTAATCAATACAATATAGTAATCAATCAGTCTAATTTCCATATTTTCTTGTTGAGAAGATGCATATCACTGCATTTTTAAATATTGCTAGTTTGCTGTACATTTAGTCATTTCATTTAGTGGTAACATAAAACACAGCCTTTTATAAAAGCCATCCTAAATGAGTTGATTTCAAATGTTAAAAGTCTGTTATTTAGGCTGATGTGAGGAGAGAAGAAAGAAGAAGAAAAATAGAAAGCTGCAGGCGACAAACAGCATTAATTAGTGATACCAAGAATTGGAATGCTGCTGCCTCTACAGCATGAATGGTTCGGTCTTTAACCCTTCGAGTCTCCAATGTCTAAATGGGTTCTCTGTTAATGGACACAACCACATCATTCTGCTGTTACATAACATTTTTGTTTTGTTATTTCTGATGCCTTCTGACAGTCAGAAAAACCTGTAAAAATGTCATATTTCAAGAGCAACACTGTGACATTCACTTCATTCAATCAGATCTAGATTTCAGGAAACCTTGCCTTATATCTGTATTTTCAATCTAGCTGCAGTAGTAACACGAGCTGCTGTCAATGGGAGCTGCAAGTCATCCATCTGTTCTAGCTCCAAATCATTGGTCTCCTATTCAAATGTTCAATCAGTGAGAAGGTGAAATGAAACACTGACATTATGGGACAAATTTAGGTATCCTTGCGGTAATCTCTTTTTTTTTTTATTTCAGCTGTTTCTGAAGGTGACATAGGTGATTTATTAAATGTACAGGTTGATGAAGAATTTTAGGTAGAACATTATTCAAACTTTGTTGGAATAACTATATATCCAAATATGGTTTTGGATTGTGTGTATGTCAATTTTTTATCATTATAAAATAATCAGGTATCAAAATATAAACTCATGGGGAACTTGAGGAAAAATATTGCAATGACCTTTATGTGTGATTTAATTATCATTTTTTATTTTTTCTATTTAAATGTTTTTGTTATTTGCATGATATTCAGTCATGTGTTCTTTGGACAGTAGGATCGAACAAAACACATAAGTGAGGCACAATCTGTCAAGATCAGCTCTTCTCCATGGTTGCAGAGAGCTGATTGCCCACACAGCATCTGCTTATCTTCAAGAATGTTGACTGTGCCAAACTACTTGGACACCCTTTTTAAAGGTTCTAAACAATAAATTATCTCAAAACACACTATGAACCACAAATATTATTAACTGTACATCTGAAATCTGTCTGGTCCATCTGAAATCAATGACCCATAATAAATCCACAAGGTGAAAATGTTTTAGTTTGGTAAGGTGGATTTAAAACCAATTCTCAAATGCCAGTAAAGGCACAGGATTTAAGGATCACAGAGCAATTAGAATCTCAGTAGTACCTGATCCGTAGGTAGTCATTGATTTGTAGAAGAAGTCCTGCATTAGATCATAGATTTCCTTCTAAGAGCATGATAGATGGATTTCGTCTACAAGGCTATCTTATGCCTTTACTGGCCGAATACCATGACTGGCTGAATACTTAGTTTTATGTGAATCTTGAACAAGACTCACATAAAGTAAACCCTTCCATACTAATACCAACTAGAAATAACAATGATATTACTAAGTATTTTAGGAAATGTCACTCTAAAGGAAAGAATTACTGTGGCAAAAGTAGCCTCGCCGCTGGTTCTTGGAGGGGCCTACTTGCCAGCCTCTTGCCCCAGAACTATGGCCCCTGCAATAGACATGGCTAAAATACTTTTAAAAGACTCTGTTCGTGCAATTGGGACTATATGGTTCAGTTACCGAACAACTGCACAAACCAGAGACCTCGCTGGAGCTTGGTAAGCCTAATTGATACATTGTAACATTTCCACAGCAGTGTTCTAAATGTTCATCTGGGTGGCCGCAATTCTTATAGACGACTAAGAGGTGGCGGCCATCTTGTTTGCATGAACGAGGGCAGCGTTGTTTGGGCATCATTCTCATGGAACTTAAATCTGACACAGAAACTCCCAAACTCCACTGGACTTCCATCATCGCTTGCGTTCGGTTCTATACAACTTAGGAAGACACTGTTCAGAGGAATTGTTTGTCTAAATAAGGTGAACAAGCTCCAGGATAGAACAATGGATTTAGTTTAGTAGTTTTTTCACTTTTTAAACTACCAAACATGACTGAGCGCAAGCCCTGATTGCCTGAAACTGTTTTGGGCATGGGACCATGCGTGCGGTCGGTTAAAAATAAGACTTCTAGGAAATTCCTGAACCCCTAAAGTGATCTGGGTAATTTTTGGCTATTTCGTTCACCCAGATTGGGGCTATAAGGGGATGTAACATTTGTCTGGGTTTTGTATGTTTTAAAGGTATTTTGTTTTTTTATAAAAATGTGTGTTTTTTGTGTCTGGAGATAATTGAGTTAATACAGTACTTGACTCAATTATCTCCCAGGTACAGAGGAGGGATTGACCTAGTTTTTATGGGAGTGTCCTGGATCTGAGAGCCAATGTGATTGTGTATTTGTTTTTACTGTGGTTTACTCACAGGTCCAGGTCTCAGGTCCCATGCAAGGGGCACTCCCCCAGTGCCCCTTGCATGGGGACTTTCATAAAAGGCCAAGTATGGTCCCATTAAAGTCAGTTCACTTCACCCTCTACACGCAGCCTCATCTCGTGATTGTAGGGAACAGCTATACTTGCTATAACCACTAGCTCTTGTAAGAGCTACACAGCTATACCTGCTAGACTCTCTGGAGTAGGAGAGGTCCACCCACTGGAAGCGGGATCCTGGGCTTAGGTCCAGAGTGGGTGGAGGACAGCGAGACCCCAGTTAAGCTACAGCTGCTAAGGGGCTACGGTGCTTAAAGTGTCCGGTGCGGTTCTTATAGTACTCCAGGCTACAAAGAAGCAGCAATTGGCAGAGGCACCCAGTCGGGATACCAGGTGGTTCATCACATTTACTAAAGTATGTAATTTAACAAAAGATTTTTAAAAAATGTAACTGGAACAGGATTGATACTTTTAAATCTTTGGAAATTGGAAAGTGGGGTGAACTGTATTCTTGTAGGTCTTTCTGTCATTTCTCTCTTCATTCAATGTTGTAAAACATTAGCGCAAGCTAAGGATGGCATACTGTGGAAAAAACATCTCTAACAAACAGTAAAAGTAGCTGATACATTTGCCAAAATCAATCATAGGATAATTCTTTGTTTGAAGTGATTTCATTTTGGTCATTGCTTTGTATAGCTATATACCAAAGATCCTCAGAAGTGTGCAACAGCAAATATTTCTGTTGGAATATAACAAAGTTCGACCCTTTCTCAGGCCCAACCATCTATGCCCATTTGCATACCTCCCAATGTTTCGAGGTATGGTACTTTTACATCACATTTTAGATCTACCAATACCTAACCCTTTTATGATAGCTATCATCCCAGAATTTATATACATATAAAATTCCATTCACCTAACCCCCTTCTTAAAGAGGAACCATGTGTGGGAGCAGAGGTAGGATATTAGTCCCCATTTTTTGTTTTTTTTTAAAGTAGCTCTATGTTTCCCAAATACACTTTTTGTAAATTTAAGACTTGATGTCCCCCTGCCCCCACTGGGCAGCCACCATGGTAGTTACCATCTTGGGAAACATGCTTCATACGTTTCTTTTCTGCTTTGATGAAACAAAAAGAAAAATTGAAATTCGAGTCATGTTTAAAAAAAATTTTACTTTGCAAAAACATCTCTACACTGTAAAAGTCTATAAGTTTAAAAATCCATATTTAATCAAACATAAATCACTGTGATGTTGTCTATAAAACATTTATTTGCTCATATATTGTTAGCAATACCGTTTTGTGACTTTTAACTTTGCTCCATAGTAGAAAAATATATGGTAATGTCTTCCGAGACGTTTATTGATCCTGCATTGCTTTACTTTCTGTAGCACAGGTTGTGAACTTGCTCTATATAAAAATAAATTATAGACTGAATTCTTGATTTAACAAATTAACTTGCTGAAGATTAAAGCCCAGTAGAACACAATGCACACATACAAGATATACCAAGTCAATAAAACAGACATGCTCTTAATAAAACAATTTGTCATATGAAAGTGATTAAGAGTGCATCGTTAAAGGTGAGCCAAAATGCTGTACTTGTTGGCAAAGTAATTACCAGAGATCTTCATGTATGATAGGATCAGCAGATTTTTTTTAGAACACAACCAAAATGTACATTAATCAGGGCTATTCACTAACGTGTGAATTGTTGGGAATTGAAAGTGGATGCGAAGTGGCTAAACAAACCAATTGAAAAGTAAATAATGCATTCAGTTCTACTATTTGAACCAATTTATTTTTAGATTCACTTTGACTTCTCTACAATTAATGCTTTAGTGAAAATGATTTTTTTCAGTTATATTACATGCTTGTAATGTGTAACATTTCAAGTTTATCCACAATTGTTTGTTTTTATAGGGTGGACAATATCTTATGAAAAAGAGAGACAACATATGCAATGTGCAATAGGGAATGTAGGCATTACGTGCCTTAGTACGTTTTTCGGACTCTGTGTCAAACAAACAAAAGTACTTGAGGCTAGTTACCGGAGACAATGCCTACTTGTCATTCTGCAGTCTTGAGACGTTTTTTCCAGTCAATGGTTGTCCCCTTTAAACAAGCTTTGCAGCAGCATCATAAAGTGTTTTAGATCATGAAAAAGTTCTTAGCCACATATTGCCTACATTCTTTTCTGTACAGTGGCGTACATACCTGGGTCGCAGGGGTCATGGCTACGACCGGGCCCGGCCCACCAGGGGGCCTGGCCTCCCTGGGACCTGGTATGTACGCCAGGGGGGCCCAGGAGCTGGCCACCTCAGGGTCCCCTGAGGTTGGCCCTTGTGTTACAGGGCTGGCGGGCATGCAAGGGAGCACTCTCCTCTGAGCGCTCTCTGCCCAGCCCCTCGTACGCACCGCACTGATGCTGGAGCCAGAATATGACAGTAAGGGAGCTGAACAGGAGGATCTCAGTGCTCCCTCGCGCGCAGGACCAGCCACCCAGCAGCACCACTGGACCCCAGGGAATCCCCTCAGCTCTCCCAAAGGTAGGGAGGCTGGGGGATTAATTTTTATTTTTTTAAAACATGTGTTTGTGTATGTGTGTTAGAGTGTGTGTGTGTGTTAGTTTTTGTGTCAGTGTGTTACTGTATGTGTGTCTGCTAGTGAGTGTCAGTGAGTGTGTTTGTGTCAGTGAGTGTGTATGTCAGTGCGTGTGTTACTGTGTGTGTCTGTTACTGAGTGTGTTTGTGTGTGTCTGTTAGTGAGTGTGTGTTTGTCAGTGAGAGTATATGTTTTGTAAGTGAGTGTGTATGTGTGTCTGTCAGTGAGTGTGTATGTATGTCGCTGAGTGTGTCTCTGTCAGTAAATTTTTGTGTCTGTTAGCTAGTGTGTATGCGTCTGTTCGTGAGAGTGTGTGTGTGTTTAAAACCCCTTCAGCACTTACCTTTCTCCAGCGCCGGACTCCCTTGGTGCTGGGGATCCCTCTGCCTCGATCTGCCTCTCAGCTCCGAATGCAAAAGCCACGTGCGCATTCAAACCACCCATAGGAAAGCATTACTCAATGAAAATCACAGGGGGAGGAGAAGGGGGTGGGAGGAGACCCATGGGTCATGTGTACGCCACTGCTTCTGTACATTGTATATGCCTTTATACTTTGGAATAAATTGCATTGCATTCTTTTGTCCGATTTTCTGTACTTACCTAAATGGGATATCTTCATTTAATCAGTCGGGGAACAATTCCTCTTGCCTTATACTTATACTGTTTGTGTACACTTTATATAGAGCCGAGTCTGGTACCTTTCCCGTAAGTAGTTGGTACTTACAGAAGAAATTTTACTCCATTTATTTCCCATTTGTTTATATTTTTTATGTTGTTTTCCGTAGCGCTCTGTCATACTCTGTGCACATGGTTACAATAAATACAGTATTCAGTTACGATTAATTAATTTATGGTATTTTATGATTTGTAGTGGTTATTGAGTGACACGTGAATGCATGGGATTATAATAACAGTAAATTCCAATTTAATTATTGTTAAAAGACATAAAGTAGCTCATTGATCTGCACTATATTGTGCATATGACTTACTCTTTCTTTTACATGTTTACTTAATTTGAAGATATTAAATACATGTGATAAGTATTATTTGGCGCACCCCTATTGTATTGTGTGTTATAGTACAAATATGCTTCTAATTTAAATGTGTGGTATCAATTTAAAATATAAAAACTCACATGCCTTATCGGCATAATATAATATATCTAAACTCGCATATTTTGAAGCCTTGTCGTAGTAATACTCACACTGGAATATATATATATGGAGTTTGAAAAATTGAACTTATGTTTAAATAGTGTTCCCACCTGTATACGTCAGTAATTTGCAAACTTTTGCAAGGTCAGGTGTGACATCATAATGTCTTCACAGTATCTCCTCATCTGAGTGCACAGCCATAGATATTGAAATCGCCCACTTGTTAATCGAGAACAATGAACTTTGTGAGTTATGTTACATCGAATGGTCAGTTGGTAAGGGCAAATTTCACTGAGACTTCCTGCCTTGAACACTGATATACTCATGAATATGAGTATTATGCCTCTGGATTATAAGAATTTATTTAAGCCTATTTAAGCCACATATAAGCCTTCTGCAGAGATTCTAAATCTTCCACCCATTTCTGTCCCACAATCTATGAATTTTGAGTTGTCATTTTGCCTTTACTTTTTCCATTTACTACTTTGCATCATTGTGCTATGATATACAGTATACGTTTGTTTGTGGTATCTTTTGTGTCCTGTCTACTGTTCCAAGAGTCGCCACTGCTTCCCATTAATAGACAATACTAAAGAATATGCATTGATGGATTATTTTGAAATATATGAAATTCTGAATCGTGTATTTTGCTTAATGTTGTGTGTGAGAATGAAAATGCATTAATAATACTTCATTGTACTATAACAGGGGAAATATGAACTTTAATAATGAATGTTAATAATGTCTGTTATGTGTGTATTATGGACATATGATCAGTGAACAAACCATTACAAAACAATGCACACCTTTAAAAACAATGTCATTGGAATTTATAGTCAACTCAATTAAATGTCTGATTCTCTCTTGCAGTTTTCCAAAACATTACTTCTATAAGGGGAACACTGTGTGCTATCAAACAAAAGAACACATTTTGCAAGTTAAACTCGATTTGATTACAATAGGTTTTGCATCATCATGACACAATGTCTATGAGAACATATCAAGTAATGTAGATTATTATGAATAATTTTACACTTAAACAGAGTAGCTTGATGTAGGGGTGGTTTTGATGTAAACAGTTTTTTATACCCCAGCACCTAATAAAAAATCTTAGCAAATAAAAAATAAACCTACCTAGAATCCAGCACTGGGAGGAGCTCCCCTCGATGAATCTAATGGGACCATTATCACGAGTTTATGCACAAGTGCATGCACATGCTCTGACCTGGTGAGGGGAGGGAGTTGGGGTGTGGACAAAGGAATGAGTAAGGGTGGGCAAAAAAAAAAAGACTACGAACATAGGCAAGGTTGGAGGGGAGGTCATGGAGGACTCTATTTAAAAAAAATTAAAATAAAAAAGTATACCTGTCAATAGAGGCAGAGGGAGGAACATTGAAGTTCCCAGCGCTCCTGGTGGAGGCTAATAATATCTGTCGCGATGGTGCAATGATTGCATAATTATTATTATTATTATTATTATTATTATGATATTTATAGAGCGCCGTCAAATTCCGCAGCGCTTTACAATGGGTGGACGAACAGACATGTAGTTGTAACCAGACAAGTTGGACACACAGGAACAGAGGGGTTGAGGGCCCTGCTCAATGAGCTTACATGCTAGAGGGAGTGGGGTAAAATGACACAAAAAGGTAAGGATAGTATTAGACTAGTGACAGTTGCAGAAGAGGAATCAGTCAGGAGCTATTAACAGTTTAAGTGATACGCTTTTATGAAGAAGTGGGTTTTTAACGATTTTTTGAAGGAATGGAGATGGGTGAGCATCTAGCGGAGGAGGGAAGCGAGTTCCACAGGAACGGTGCAGCTCTCGAGAAATCTTGAAGGCGAGCATCAGAGGTGGGAGTATGGACAGAAGATAGACGTAAGTCTTCAGCAGATCGTAAGGGCCTAGACGGGACATACTTGTGTATAAGGGAGGATAGATAGGTGGGAGCAGCATTATGTAGCGATTTGAAAGCAAGAACCAGAATTTTAAATTGAGCTCTATATCTTATAGGAAGCCAGTGTAGGGATTGACAGAAGGGTGAGGCACGGGAGGTGCGGGCGGACAGGAAGATGAGCCTTGCCACTGCATTCATTATGGACTGTAACGGCGCTAGTTGGGAGCACGTAAGACCACTGAGAAGCGGATTACAGTAGTCAAGGCGAGAAAGGAAAGTGGAATGGACCAACACCTTAGTCGCATCTGGCGTTAAGGGTGGATGCGCGCAATGTTTTTTAGATGGAAATGACAGGATTTGCCGATAGATTGAACATGAGGCTTGAAGGAAAGGTCAGAGTCAAAGAGAACACCTAGGCAGCGAGCCTGCGTGGTGGAGCTGATGGTAGCACCGTTGACTTGGAGGGGGACAGACACAGGAGTAACAACACTTGAGGGAGGAAAGAATTTCTGAAATTTCAGAATTTCAGTTTTGGTCAAGTTTAGTTTAAGGAAGTGGGCAGCCATCCAGTTAGAAACAGCAGAGAGGCAGTCAGAGACACTAGTCAAGAGGGACGGGGAGAGATCAGGAGAGGACAGGTAGATTTGCGTGTCATCTGCATAGAAATGATATTGGAAGCCAAAGGAGCTAATTAGTTTACCAAGGGAGGCAGTATAGATGGAGAACAGTAGGGGACCAAGGACTGACCCTTGGGGGACACCAACAGAGAGTAGTTGGGGAGAAGAAGCAGAGCCAGAGAAAGAAACACTGAATGAGCGCTGGGAGAGGTAGGAGTTGATAATAGCAGTTGACATTAGGTAGCCTGGTAAAAAGTGCTGGGTGTAACTAGACCCCATCACAAAAGTGCAGATTACTCTGTATGTGAAATGTTTTAAGCAGAAACACTGATGATGCAGATTCCTACCAGTATGACCACTACTAAAAGCAGAAGTGGTCATGGTGGTTATATTAATCCTTTAACCCAGTACTCACAGCATATCATTGCTGTACTAAATTGTACATATTGAAGATGTGAAATTACTCATCTCATTCATATGTACTGGGAGCAAGTTAAGGTAATAGGAAAAGGCTGCAATTTAAAAAAGAAAACCTAATTGCACCATAATCACTACAACAATGTGGGTTCTTAGAGTGTACTTTTAATTATGTATACTATACTTGGATGGCGCTATACCTAATAACAAAGGACAGTCTAGTACAGGGGTAGACAACCTTTGGCACTCCAGATGTTAAGGACTACATCTCCCCTGATGCTTTGCCAGCATTATGGCTGTAAGAGCATTACAGGAGATGTAGTCCTCGACATCTGGAAGGCCAAAGGTGTGACTAAGAATAACTATGGTATAATTAAATATAATTAAGGATTCCTCAATATCAAAAATTACAAAGAACTAGTAATATTAGTATATCTAAAATAATATATTTAAAAAACATTATTAATACTTGAGTATTCTCAAAACTTCCAATATACCAAACAATCTACTTGCAGTAATCCTACATTGAAATTGTTGAGAACCCTTTTTACTATACTCAGCAGACATGACACACTTTCTTTGCTGACCAGTAGGGGAGCTATTTCTTTGCATCTGTGTCTCTTGCCACCCAACTCTCAAGTTCAGAAGTCACAGTGTAGCCAATTCTCTGCTTATTATAATTTACTGGGAGTAAAAACTGGCAGTGATTTCATGTCCTGCCAGCAAATCCAGAATCGGATTGTGTTCTGTATCTAAGAAGAACATTCAGAAAGTATTTTTATTTAGTTTACAAGTCAGTTATACACATCATCACCTAAGAGTGCATTAAGATAAGTCCAGGGACTAATTAAAAGTATTTTGAAATACTGGGCAGACTAGATGGGCCGAATGGTTCTTATCTGCCGTCACATTCTATGTTTCTATGTTTTTATCTAGGGTAGGGGGTAGGCAACCTTTGGCACTCCAAATGTCTCTTACAGCCATACTGATGACAAAGCATCAGGGGAGATGTAATCTACAACATCTGGAGTTCCGAAGTTTGCCTATCCATATGACAGGAAAGAATACAAAAGGTGGGAACTAACCACCATATTTTTTACAGGTCGAGGAAACAGAAACTAGCTGGTACTGTGAGCAAAGAGAGAGGGGCAGTAATACAGTAATGGAATAGTAGTAACGTATAAATAGAGGGCATACCTCAACAATTCAAGCTGCTCTATAGCTATAAACATGCAATTAATGCACTATAACACACAATAACATGTATAAATAAAAAATAAAAAAACTAATTTACTAATAGCATCACTGATACAGTCAATAAACACTGATTATGACTACAAGCGTCGATATAGATTTTTACCCAAATAAGCAAATAACATTGGCATGGATACAATTTTACTTTCAATATTTATCTGTCAGTAGCCTGACTTTCACAACTAATGAGTCTACTATTTTTAGCTCTGGAAAACTTAGCATAGATTTTGAACTGTATAATAGTTGAGAACTTGTTTGCAATGTCAAAACGTAATTGATAACTCTGTAGAGAAACATGGGGGTGGTGATGGTAGTGTTTCACTTGATGCATATATTCCTTACATGCTTTTACGGGAGACATGTTATGCAATCTCATCTTCCTCTAGTAGGGAGAAAATAGTATAGAGACAATAAAAATCAATTAGAATTTTATATATGTAAATTGAAATATGACAAAGTATAAATCCAGTTTTATGGAGGTTTAACAGGAGCAATCTTTATGATTTTTTTGCTATTTGATTTGTAAAAATACACTCAAATAAACAATAACTAAATTCTGCAGCATATCACAGACATTATTTAAATGATTACAAAACAAACACTATAACTTTGTTATAAATGGTATGTATCTTTAAAGAGTGTGCATCAAATACAAAATCACATCTTCCTTTAATTATTAGAATCATATTGATTTTAACTAACATCTTGACCTTGAGAGGTTCTCTAGGGATCCACCGAGAGATGTGCTAATGTTCATGTCACACAAGCTGAATAAAAAACAAAAACTTAAAATAGCTTGTGCATTGAGATGGCTCAAGATACAACACAATGGGGGAGATTTAACAAAGAATTCTGTTCTAAATATTAGTGCAAAAATGTATAAGGGGCAGAGTCACCAATGACATTTGGCTGTTGTTCCACTGGTTTACATGGTGATTACCCTATTTTTAGAAATTTAGAACAGTTTTTTTTAGAGAACATTGATAAATCACCCCGGTATATCACAGCTTATGAGAAGTACTTGAGATTCCATTTTAACAGCTCATATAGTTTGTATGAAATTAGATATATGTGAATGGGATCTAAATATATAAGGTTAAAACTGGCTTTAAAGCAATTTACAGAAATTAGTATGATTAATAGTAATCTCCATCTCATATTAGCTATCCTATTTCTGGTATTTTGTGGCAGACTGGGACTTAAATCATGTTCTTTATTAGCATGACAGTGTCATACAACCAGTAATTATAGCACACATGTTCCAGGTTTATTACTCTGTAATGTAATATTGACCTGTAGAATAATTGCATCCATGAAAAGATAAAAGCTGCTGTCCTGTCCATGAAAATTATAAACTAAACTAAACTGAGTTTTATACTTGGCATTCATATCTTCTTTGACACTTTTCCAATTAGAGATCAAGAGGGACACCTACTGATTTGTTAAGCTATTTTACAGGTAGATTCATTGAATAATAAAGTACATTGCAAATGAGTAAATTGTACAGCGCTACGGAATCCAAAGGCGATATATAAATAATAAAATAATAATAATAATAATATTATTAAATCTTGAGTCCACAGTTAGATTGTAGTACTACTAGATACAGCTATGAAAAAATCAGAAATGTATACAATCCTATGCAAATTAACTCTTTAACTGTCAGATAGCAATCAATACCTTCTCAGGACCTGCCAAAGCGTTTCTGAAAACTCAGGTATATCAGTGTCTGGTACCCTTCTCTCTACCATCACATGACTACCCCAATGTGGTGGCTGTGTGTGGTGGCTGTGTGTAATTTGTGTGTGTCACTGCTTTGTGTGATAGCTGTGAATGATGTATGTTGCTGTTTGTTGATTGCTGTGAGTGAGTAGTTATTATGTTTGCTATTATTTTGAAATATATTTTGCAAGTTGCTAATCCTCAAATTATTATTTAGCCAATAGACCCCCAAAGTTACCTTGGGCTGCAGCATACTTTTACTTTGATTGAAGTGACTCTTCACTACTATGTACATTAAATTCTAAATGCATAAAACATAACAAAAGAAATGAGCATTTTATTCCCATGCATATAAAATAACACTACTTCTAGCCATTGATGGATGTAGCCTTTACTCTGTACATTACAGTAACTGTATGCAAACATTTTTCCTGAAACATCTATTGTTAATGTAAACTACCTACTGGCTGTATGTTAGTGAAATAAAATTATGCATATGCTTTTTTCATCCAAACTTAAAAAATAGGGAGGGGGGTTATGTGGTAAAGAGCTATAGCATATAAAGTGGATTTTATATTGTAGATTGCTAGAATAATATAGTCATTGTACACATTCTCAGGTCAAGAATACATCGAATTTTGGAGGAATTCTTAGGATAGTTCATTGGACAAATCTCTTGTGCAGTGAAGCATGAGTACTGCAGATGGATTTTCTAAGTCAGCAGACTAAATGTAACCGCTGTGCAGTCTACATCTTAAATGTCTTACTTTAAAGCAGAACGCTTGATTGCTGGATATTCAAAAGGAACTGTGATATGTCCAGTGCATTACATAGAGATACATAACTAGAAAATACAATAAAAGGGAATGCAAATTGTATGCATATTTTTATTGTCACCCAAAGGAGAAAACACTATTTTCCTAAAAAGAGATTCAAAATAGTTTTACATAAAACAGGCAAAAGGACGTTTTGCGCTGGATCTTTTTATGATGACTATTCTGAAAAATACATTGTATATTCATAGCTTACAACAAATACTAGCAAGTAAAACTAGCTAATGAAAACATATTTTGTTCCTTGAAATTCAGAATGGTTATATTCATCTGAATATGAACTGAATTGTATAATGGTAATGGCTGCAATACGCCAAAACGAATACACAATACTCTGAAGTAGTCATAGTGACTGGCAGATATGATTTAGTGTAGACAAAGTTTGGCACTTTTGGGAACAAAAATAAACTTGCAACTTATACTCTAAATGGGATTCTGTTAAGGGAATTGCTACTCAAGAAGGATTCGGGAATAATTGTAAGCAGTAAACTTTTTAACAGTGCAAAATGTCAACTTGCAATTGCAAGGGCAAGATATTACCATATACTGTGTATAAAATGGGATATTGACGGACAAGAAGAAAATATATTTCCACCTATTTGAAAATCCATGTAAATACACATTCTTGAATAAGCAGTGAGATTTCCTGTGTTAATTCTCAAAAGGAACATTATGAAACTGAAAAAAAGAACATAGATTGTGAGCTAAATGAATAAAAGTACTGAAAGGTTTTAGTTTCTAAGACTAGAAAAGTTGTATTTACTTCCTTGGAAATATTATTAGATTTCATCTACAGCAAGAAAAAAAGGTTCTTCACACTAACATCAATACATATTATGATTTAAAAAAAAATGATGTCAAATTTAATATCTAAATATATCAGGTTGCGCTTTAACAAAGCAGAATTTGCAATTTAAAAAAAATAATTTATATAAATGTTATAGATATAGAAATATTGTGGATTCACTTGGGGTTGCCAAGAATATTTTTGTTACCTTCTTTTTGATCAACAGCAGCAACAATGATGCAAGAAAGGTGAACTCAATGGAGTTTCTTTATGTGTATTAAATCAAACTGCCACAAATCAAACCACCAAAGAAAAGGCTTTGTTGTAATGAGAGAAACTGTGTGGCTGAGGATAATAGGTAAAAATAATCATAGGTGATTTCATTTTTTGCAGTTATATAACACAAGAAAAATATTTATGCAAACAAATTTATAAATATGTTTCATTTATTGTTTTTGTCATTTAAGCAAAGCAAACAAGTAACAGTACGGTGCGTAACAAGTGGTAGTAGGATGACTTCTTCATGCATCATGGCAGAAATAAACACCACTTTTCTGACATAGCATATTAACTCTGGTAACATCTTAAGTTCAAACAAGCAGCGATAAAGTTATGGGGCCAAACATTAACAGAAGTTTAGAATAGGGAAAGTTCAGTTTCGTTGATATGGGTCAACACCAGGCAATACCTGCAGTTCAGTGCGGTGTGTTCTGGTATGTCAATTTAGCTAGAACGGCGATAATCAACATGATTTCACCAATCAGCAAAGGTTTCTGTTAGTCTAGGCTTCAGTGTCTCAGTCACAGAGTCATCTGTCGGGTAGGGTGGAGGAAGAACTGGAGGGAGTCTTTGGGTACGTCACGTTAGGAGGGGAAGAGAGGAGAGTGAGAAAGCGAGAGGGGGGAAGAGGGAAGGAAGAGGAAGAAAAAATAAAAAGGGGGTAGGGAAGGAAAGGCGGCAGTACAATGGGAGGGGTATGGGGAGGGGGGCTCTGTAATTCAGTAGTTTGCTCTGCTGGCAGATGTATATAACAGCCATAGGGTCTTTTTGTTACTGTCTGTACGGCCCTGAATTGCTGCAGTCAATAATTCCATGGAATAAATCTCTCCCACCCATTGCTGGAAGGATGGCGCCCCCTTCTGTTTCCAAAGCGTGGGGATGAGGGATTTTGCCGCCTTCAATAAATGCGTAGTCAGGGACATTTTGTAGGTCTTCAGGGTCATGTTTGTGTGGTGGAGCAGCATGGGAAGGATCTGGAGTGGCAGGTCCAAGTCTGTGATCTCTCGTATCTTAGTGTTTATCATCCCCCAGAAAGGAGCTATGATCGGGTATGTCCACCAGATGTCGAGTTCCGTGCCGGTGTAGTGTGTCTGGGGTTCTATACCAGTTAGAAAGCAGCTTAGAGCTAATTTCTTGGTATTTGGAACTTATGGAGCACTTGTGTGTGAGAATGTATATTTTATCCCACTCTTGGTCAGTTAGTGTTTCGCCTGTCTCTCTTTTCCATTTCGTGGTATATCATATAAGTGGCCCACCAGTGTTCTATATTATCATTGTATAAAGTGTGGATATGCCTCTGTCTGTATGCTGTCTGGATGTACATAGTGTCTCGAATTGTGTGAGGTCCCAATGTATAAGACGTTTGCAGGGGCGGTCATATAAAATAGTTTGATTTGGTGGTAGTGGTATCTGTCCAGTCCTGTCAGTGCGGTATCAGGGAGCATAGCTTCCATGGCTTTGAGATGAGCGCCATCGCACCATTGGCGTATGTAGGACCAGTTCATTTAGTTTTTTGGCACATTATGGGTCTTGTGTCAAGAAATGGTCTTAGCAGAAAAAGTCTCTTGGTTTCTAAAGTGATGAATAAATTTTTAGAGCCCTGTACCAGAGTTTAATTGCTGTAGAGAATTCTGATATATTCTTATATAGCAGCAATGCTGAGTTCCAAAAATAAAAAATAAAGAGCATGGGCGGGAAAGATAGACGAGGTATAAGATATTGAAGAATATTGTCTATTCCAATATATATTAATAAGTTAAATTTAAGTGATTATGTTTGGGAGTACTATACAATTTAATTATGTTTTAAATGTGCATGTACAGGTGTATTCTCATATGCAAATTGTAGCTTTGTGTCCACACGTTCATGATGACCAATGCATTTAATCATATATTACATAAGTGTAACGTACGCAAAGAGGACTGTAGGCTGTTGCCCTAGCATTAGATACTATTTAAAATGTAGCAAAACATACTTCAGTTGATCTCACCATAAGGATAAAACATTTTATGGCTACTTTGAGTGCCACTTGTTTAAATTTAGATGAAATAGCCACCTTGGAAAATAATCTAAATTAGTTATTCACTAAAGACAAGTCAGATCTACCTATTGAAATTAATACACACTAATCAGGTACATAGTTAAAATACAAGTAAATAGGAAGAAAGTAGGGGTCTCAAGGTGCCTTCCAATCCTCTCAACATATGCATTACTGTAAAAGCCTGGGACATTCTAAATGGGAGTCCATCTGGGTCCTTCAAGAATCCCAAACCCCATGTGTGTGAATGTGGATTATTAATAAGCAAGGATTGGACAGACTTTACTTTTTAGACCAAAGGACTGGAGAGAAAGTGAATACATGAAGGACTTTTCCATATGGTCTAGTTGACACTCCCCACATGTCTTGTGCAGCAAGGAATGGCAATTATATGTTCATCTACTTGCTGTTGGTGGTTATGGTGTGCTCTTTTGGCACTTGTTACCTGCTCTCTGACAGACTAATTTTTCTCACATTTGGCTATTATAGAATAAAATGAATATGAGCCACTTCATGCAGATGTCATGAAAAGTTGTATAATGAAAATTGTCAAAGTGAAAGTTATTGTGAATTGATGCAGTAAAGCGAAACTACCACATGTGTTGTCTGTGAGTTTTAAAGTGCATTAATATGTTTTCAAATTGAAAGTTGATGAAGGAAACATGCATGTGATGGTGTATGTGTTTTTCATCGATGTTCTCCTGGTCTTAAACCAGTCCAGCATAGACAGGCATTCCAGGATTAGATGGAACAGTCAGTATGACCGACCTACAATAATTTATATAATATCAGACTTTGGTCCCAAATCCCTCTGTTCTGAAATCTCTTCCCTTTCAAAGGTGATTTTAGTTTTGGGAAAAGCCAGAAGTCATAGGACACCAAATCTTTCAACAGATTTTTCTTTTGACCATCTTTGAAGCATTTGTGGCACACTTTTATTTGCACTGCGTTCATTGCATTGTCCACACAAGCCTTCTGAATCACTTAAATAGTTTCTGCGAAGGAATGTTCAAGCTTAACGCAACATTTTATGCAGATTCGTTATTCAAGTTGCTGTCATTTTGAATGAGATATCCACACAGTACACATGCTCACTCAATGGCGTCTAGTACCCCCACTGATTAGTACAATGAAGTCGTCATTGTTTATGCATGCGCATTCCAGTCCACTCTCCTTGGCTGCCAGTTTACATTGATGTCACGTAAACCACTACATTATATTAACAATTTTTTACGGACAGATCTCATATATCATAGTTTTGCAGCAATAAAACTCAAAGAGTAAACTGCCTTTAATCCAATTAGAACAGGAGTTAGGTTAATCCTCAAATATCTCAGTAGTTCTGGCATTTCATATCACCAGTGGAACATCTGTCATAGCTATCGTTGTTTTTAGAAATTAGTCTGTGTAAATAATGTATTTGGGAATTGTTCTAAATTGCATAAATGGTTATCATTGTGTCATGAAGTCACCTATAATGCTCCAGAATAGTACTGCCCCTAACCCCAACCCGTAAAATAAAGGTGCATGCTTTTTAGTCATTTAATGTATAGATATTTAAGTTGGATATTACAAGCTGAGCGGAATTCATTGCATAGTGTAAGATACTGTGTATGGTATTCTACTCTCAGACGGATCAGATATCTCATTATTTTTTAGTAATCTTTTTTTTAGTTTGTATTTATTGAAAATTAATAATGGTTTTATGTGCATATTTAAAGAGATGTTATTAAATGAGCTTTAGAGGAATTACAGAAATGTAACAAAAGATTAAAATGAAGATGTATGAATATATTACTCTCAATTAAGATTACATTTTCAGCCTCTCATAATGAAGGGTTCTGTATCAATCCTGACTATAAAAAAACAGTGTGATCAAATACCTGTTCCTTTTCTTTTTTAAAATAAATTTAAGAGTGAACACAGTCAGAAATAAATATCTAAGTACGATTAAAGTGAGCCAGTCAGAGCCATCCTTAGAATGGCTGTAGCCTGTATACGAGGCAATAATCTGTCTCGATCTTCAACTATCTTCCATGTGGTTGTATCTCAGGATTCAAATATTAAAGGATGTGATTAGAACCCCCCTCCTCCACAAAAGTCCAAGGACACTGGCTTTGTCCCCTACTACTTATGTGCTCTGGTACCAGCCATATAAAAATATTGTAGATGACACAGTAGTTTCAAATTCAGGCAAGCATTAAACTTTCTTTCTTTATATCGCTTTGGTAATGTCGTAATTAAATGCATATTCATACCTTTATTTGAAATAGACAAAGAGGGACAATTCAATTTCAAAGGTGTGAGTGGGTGTGTGGGAAGGGGTGGAGGTGTTCTGAGAAATAATAATCTATGCATTCACAATGTAATTCAGAAACAGAACATTGTATCTTATTCACACAGACTGGTTTCTAAACACATTTATTGTAGTCTAAAGACACATCACTGTATTATTGCTGTGGAGCTCTGTTATTCAGTCAGACACACCAACAATATGGAGCTCTTAGAAAAGAACATTAGAATAGAAAAGAGGCAGATAGGGTTTTGGGTCAAAATTAGGGACTGTCCCTCCTAAAGAAGGATACTTGAGAGGTATGCATATATAGTCAAAGTATAAGTTGGCTCTGTAAAAAAACAAACACACATAAAAAAACAATTTCTGATGCTGGTTCAAATGAATGAAAATTAGGCCATTGTGTGTAAAATGGGGGCATGGCTGAGGAAAAAAAGCTCATGCTGCACAAAGCTATAAAAAGTTTTGGTGACTTTTTAACAAAACTATCAAGATTTGTACAGGTATCAAACACCTTAGGATGGAAATTAGGAAACCTCAAAGCCAGTTAATGCATCCTTTCCCTGCCTTTCACCCCTACATTGCAGATTGTCATTTAGAGTTTTGTTTTATCAAACAAAATCCTTGTATATGTGAAACCCTTTCTAAGTTATTACCGTAGTGGATGCCCATGCTGCATTCCGTTACCGATGATCAGTGCAAGCATCTCCCAATGCCTAATCTGTTTCTATATTCTGGGAGATAAGGTGTTATAATATTAAAGGTTGTGGGAGGAAATGGATGATGGCATTATGTGTACCATTAATATCTCTCAAGGATTGCCTTCTTATACATTTCCTGCAGATCACAGTTCAACTTTAATAAACTTAGCAAAAAGCCATAGATAGCCTAGTCTTTTGCTAATGTCAGAAATGGGAAATCCACACAGACTAGAAAAATAGAAAGCAACTCAAACAACAACTCCCATCACTGCCAGCCTCCCTAACGGCAGTCTAATAGAAATTTATACTCCAACAACACCTTGACGCCTCCAGGATTCTAAAATCAACTATGCGTTTTTAAGGATATTGGGCAAATAGAATCAAGAGCTTTTGCTGGAAATCCTGTTTATTGATTTTAATCTAGAGGGATATGGCATGTGACCTTTGCTCTGCTGGTTGCTACCGAAGAACATTTCCTTATCTTTAACCCTTCCAGGTGCAGCAGTCCACACAAAAAAGATTATCTTGCTCTGTGTTTGCAGGAACATATCCCGACTCCCTCGTAAAGCACTCAGTCTCCCTCCAAGCTTCCTAGCTTCTATCTGGATTATTCTTTTATGTGAAAACATTTACTGCTCATTCCATTTTATTTGCATAGAGAAAAGACATTGGGTCCAATAGCTTAAATCCTCTTAACGAAAAATGAGAGCCTAGAGATATCAATTTTGTTGGTTTGAAAATGTAATGTGATTTTTTTTTTTTTTAAAGCTGTTAAATTTAATGATCAAATTATGCTTAAGGGTGTCTTTTAGAAAACAAAAACAAAAATGTACATAATAGACAATACTGGATGTCCTGTTTAAGCTTTTAAAATCAGTAATATTAAAAGAGCAGGTACTAACATTCTCATTAATGCCCAGATAACATAAGATTCAGATTATCTCCAGCCAAGCCTTTATAGTTAGTTGACTTTTGGGAATGCTTGGTCCAATGCACCTGTAATTGGATTGTTTAAATATGACTGTCTGATGATTAGCACGTGATGCGAGTTGTACAGTTCTTCTACACAGAACTGGAAAATTTAAGGAATTTAATCATTTTGAAATAGTTTTCTGTAAAGGGAAAATGGGGGCAGACACCTTCTTGTACCTCCTTAGAACACACTTGGTATGTTTGTTGATTATTAAGGTGTGCTTTTATCACAAAATTCCAGAGAACATAGACTAAAATGCTCCCACAAAATGTTTGATTAGTTTTCTTCTGCTCTGCATAACTTATAATAACTATTCCAAATGACTGATGAATGGACTTAACTATCATTGATAACATGACCCATTATATTAAAGGGACACTATAGTCACCAGAACAACTACAGCTCAATGTAGTTGTTCTCGTGTGTATAGTCTGTCCCTACAGGCATTTTAGAGAAAAAGCAGTGTTTACATTGGTGCCTAGGGACATTGGTTCATACGGTCACTAGAAGTGCTTCCTGGGCCAGTGCTGTAGAATGGGCAGCACTGACATTCAGAATCTCCACATTCTATTATTACTATTATTATTATTATTATTATTATTATTATTATTATATTTATATAGCGCCATCAAATTCCGCAGTGCTTTACAATGGGTGGACGAACAGACATGTAGTTGTAACCAGACAAGTTGGACACACAGGAACAGAGGGGTTGAGGGCCCTGCTCAATGAGCTTACATGCTAGAGGGAGTGGGGTAAAATGACACAAAAAGGTAAGGATAGTATTAGACTAGTGACAGTTGCAGAAGAGGAATCAGTCAGGAGCTATTAACAGTTTAATTGATACACTTTTATGAAGAAGTGGATTTTTAACGATTTTTTGAAGGAGTGGAGACTGGGTGAGCATCTAACGGAGGAGGGAAGCGAGTTCCACAGGAATGGTGCAGCCCTCGAGAAATCTTGAAGGCAAGCATCAGAGGTGGGAGTACGGACAGGAGATAGACGTAAGTCTTCAGCAGATCGTAAGGGCCTAGACGGGACATACTTGTGTATAAGGAAGGATAGATAGGTGGAAGCAACATTATGTAGCGATTTGAAAGCAAGAACCAGAATTTTAAATTGAGCTCTATATTTTATAGGAAGCCAATGTAGGGACTGACAGAAGGGTGAGGCATGGGAGGTGCGGGAGGACAGGAAGATGAGCCTCGCTGCCGCGTTTATTATAGACTGTAACGGCGCAAGTAAGGAGCACGTAAAACCACTGAGAAGCGGATTATAGTAGTCAAGGTGAGAAAGGACAGTGAAATGGACCAACACCTTAGTTGCATCTGGCGTTAAGTAGGGGCGGATGCGCGCAATGTTTTTAGATGGAAATGATAGGATTTGGCGATAGATTGAACATGAGGCTTGAAGGAGAGGTCGGAGTCAAAGAGAACACCTAGGCAGTGAGCCTTTGTGGTGGAGCTGATGGTAGCACCGTTGACTTGGAGGGAGACAGACACAGGAGTAACAACACTTGAGGGAGGAAAGACCAGAATTTCAGTTTTGGTCAAGTTTAGTTTAAGGAAGTGGGCAGCCATCCAGTTTGAAATAGCAGAGAGGCAGTCAGAGACACTATTCAGAGATGCATTGATTCAGTATATCTCTATGAGCATTTTGATGAACATGAACAATAGCCTCCCAGCACTTTCCTATGAGAAAGCATTGGAATGACTGAGATTGTCAATGATGGACCAACCTCGATGGACCCACCCGGCGCTGGGATAAAGGGGGGGGGGGGTCAGGGGCCTAAAATGTGTTTTCATTACTATACATGTTTTTATTCCTGTCACTATAGTGTTTCTTTAATTAGTGTGTAGACTTTTGAAATTTGCTGTATCTGATAAAGGAAGGATCTTTTGATAGCTGGCTTTTTTTAAAAATAAATTGTCCATCCTTATTATTATAGAGAAAGAGGCACTTCCCAAACTAATGGGGAGTACCAGTCAAAGAGGGTTATAAGGGTGGAAAAATGGGCATAACCCAGCGTAAAGCACAATAAAGAGAGAAAAAATGAAGGAAATGATCAACCCTCCTAGAAAAAGGGGGGGTTATGATCACCTTCAAGCCACCCCAAAAAATGGCGTCTCAAAAATAAAAATAATAAACAACTTTAATAGGAAAAAATAGAACCCAGGTTCTGTGGTCTAGAACTGGTTAAAAGGACCCCGAGACGGGGAGACTATGACAAAACTCTAAGACAAAGGGAGTCCAGATGGATATATGAACTCAAGACCCTTCAACCTTTGGGTTTGAATGAGGGATTTTCCTTTGCTCCCTTTATCTAACTGCCTTTTTTGTTATTTGTATATGTAAGGGCTTCTAAACTTTGTATATATAGGGCTCTATATATATATATATACACATCTGGACATGTTCTCTTTATATATAAATAATTTCAATTATACATAAAGATGGAGCTAACTAAATCTTTTGGTGTCTATAATCTAATATATATATGTATATATGGATATATGGTTATTCATCTCACTACTAACCCCTTATACATACTTTTTGATTATTTCCAGCCGGGGTGGATTGATCTATATTTCGTTATCTAGTCTCTTTGACTATAAAACTAATATGGATTGGGTTGGATAAGTCCAACCATTATTGTGGATTTACCTATTGTTTTTAATTTGTCTTCCGCTTTATCCTATCCCTCAGAATAATATTTCTTCTTTTACTCCTCCATATAGTTATATAGTTCTATCGCTCTAGTTATTATCTATTATAGATACATACTTTCCTGTTTCTACTGAGCTATTTGTATAACTAGTTCACTCTGTGCTCAGATATCTTGCGCTTGCGCGGCAATTAGGCTGCGGACATGCGCATGATCTGGGGGACCTCTCGGGTAGACAGGAAGCTTTTGCGCATGTGTGTCCGCCGGTGGGCGGACATGCGCATTTATCTCCGTTACTCTTCGGACATGCGCAACCCGAAAAATAAGACATACTGGATGCACATGCGCATGCCTCTCTTCTGACATGCGCAGTTCTTCTTGCTAATTAGCACGGTGATAGATTCCACCAATCACAACAAGGAGGAGGTATGGAAATACATTTAAATAGTTCCGGGGGGGGATTGTACTTGCGGTTTACTTCATCACTTTTTGATTGCCCTTGAAAAAGGCGGTTAGTCCGCCAAAACGCGCGTTGGGCTGCTTTTTGTTTCTACTTAGACCTATTTGAGGTTTCTCTTTATGGATACCAGGATGTTACACCGATGTTTGAGCTGCTTTTTGCTCTGAATATTCGCTGTTATAGTGATAGAGTTCAGTGAGTTAATTGGTGGTTAGATATAACCTTTTCAATCTGTTGTACTATACCTTTGTTAGGTTATTTCCACTTTATTTTTCACTCTCACCTATTTACCTTCTCTATCCTTTCGATTTCCAAACATTAGTGTCTACCCTGTGGGGTCTAGTGCAAGATATTAGTCACTTTACAAATTTACCACTCTGTTATGAGTGAGTTTGATACTAAGTATATACACTGATCTATGTGAGTCTGGTTACATTCCTCAGACACTAGACCCTTTATATCCATTCATTTTAATTTATTTTATGTTATACTTTTGTGTGTGGTGTTTTTTTTCAATTTTTTTTCCATTTTTTCCTATTAAAGTTGTTTATTATTTTTATTTTTGAGACGCCATTTTTTGGGGTGGCTTGAAGGTGATCATAACCCCCCCTTTTTCTAGGAGGGTTGATCATTTCCTTCATTTTTTCTCTCTTTATCATCCTTATTATTAGTAGGGCAAGTTGATACTTGTGGTGGTTCTCTAGTATAATTAATACTTTACGGACATGTATTAGTGATTGCTCCCAGAGTCAATCTGAAATGGGATAAATGCAATACATTCACTTTAGGTGCTTTCAAGAGTTGTTGTGATCTTAGATAATTGCCCCTGAAGCTGAAGTTTGTTTAGACTTTCTTTTTTTTAATACATATCATAGAATCTCTGTAACACACTGATATTTTTTCATAGGATATAACTCTATCTGAGAAATAATCTCATAAAAACACTAATTGTGGAAACAATTTGAATCTCCCTCTGCATCACTTTTTGTAGACCATTCTTCTCTGTTACAAATGGCTACAACAAAAGCTGTCAGTGAAGTCTGTAAAATGTACTGGAGGTTTTGGCTGATGACACAATCTTTTTGGTGTTTATTGCCCTAATGTAGTATAAAGCTATCTAGCAAAGTGGTCCCCAGTACTGTTCTTTAAACATACTTGAAAATGTATTTCCAATGAGTATACTAAGATTACCTGGACCATTTATGTGCCTACCTGGAGAACCAGAGTTTTAGCATACAGTATTTTATTTTTTATTTTATTTTTTTATTTTTTTATATATATATATTGTTGTTATTGCATTCTGTGATTCCTGCCCTGTCTAGCAGGTGGTTACAATGTATCCAAGACTCCCTTAACCATACCATTTTCTTTTGCCTTTCACTGCTACAATTACTTTTATTGTGGTTATCCCAACCATTTTACAACTTGTTATAAGTTATATCTCCCTTAGCAGTATGTGTTTTTTTTCTTGTATACTAATTTCTGTCCTGACCTATACCTCGCTAGTTGGACCATCCAGCTTTACACACAGTAAAAAGTACCTAACCATTACATTGATCTGGTATTTTTATTGAAATATCCTTTTCTTTTTTTCTTTGGAAACCTCAAATTATACATCGTATTTATACATCTCTATTGTCACATTATATGTAACATTATTAAAAAGATCTGAGCCATCTTATCCATTATTTTCTGTACTGGTATGTGTGTGAACGTGTACCCACACCTGTGTGTACCTGATTATGTTTCATGACAAAAATCTATGTGAATTCTGAAAAGTATTATATAAACACTCACACTCAGCATGAACTGGTACAGAAGGAGCAGCTTTTTAGTTAAAGAGCAATACCATTGAGTTGAAAAGTATTCTTAACACTGGACAAGGCCTTTGTGTTAATAAAAGGACAAGCTTGGCTTCTCGTAGCGAGAGTGATAAAACACATTTCTTTACCGATGTTAAAAAAAAACTTTATCTGTTATTCCATAACTGCACAGTTTGAAATATAACTTGAACTTACTTATTGAGAACCTTAAGAAATGCAATAGCTTGTAATGTAACATTTTAACCTTTTTTTTTTTAAATTATTTTATTTTAGCACACTAATTTATTGTACATGTCAGCAGGTAGCCTCTCCTTACTGTAATATATTAGAGGGGGAGGTCAATATCCATTGGTAGGAAAACTAGTATATGATTCTATTTTCAATTTAAAACACACTCACAGAGAACAAATCTCAAACATACAAATCTAATTGATTGAGATGTTTATGTTAATAGTTATGTTCGCACAAATAGATACAGTTAATGTTTGCTCACAAGGTAACAGGAGGAAGCTGAAATTTGAATTGCAAAATTTAAAAGGAACTGTCCCTTCTTTGGAACTGTTAAATAAAACTTTGAAAACCACCTATAACTCATGAGATACTCATTTTTGTTTTTTAAACCTATGTTAATGCTTTGACAAAGTACGTCATAATCCAGTCCAGACAAAGCAATACCAGGGCAGACGATGCTAATGAAAAAGGAGAAATATAAACATTGTACAATTTCTCCTCCTCTCTGCATGTTGACTGCTAGGTTCAGAGGACATAGCTTATGGTTGACAAGGAGCTAAGATGGACGAGGATAAAGGGATGTGGATTTATCCAATGAATTTCATTTTATATACAATTATATATTATTACATTAATTAAATTAATCTAAATCAATTCCATCTTTGTTGTTTAAACAATTAATCTCAAACTTTCATCTCATCCAGGATGTCCCTAAACTTAACCAAGGCATTGGACATATGTCGGCCTTACTGGAGTCCATAAATGCTTTATGTAATACACCAATTACTTGAGTTATCTTGATATCAGAATTACTAAATGCCCTAATTTAATATTCAGATTTACCTTTCCCCCATTATAGATTAAATTAATGCTAGATTTGTTGCATTTGGACAAAGCTGAGATTTCCTGTTGGGAAAATATGAACCTACTCTCAAGTAATTGTATTTATTCCACATGATTCTCATTCATGTACACATTTTTTCTAATCTAATTTCATATTTTGTCTTTATTGATCTTAAATTTATATAATAGTTCATCTGCCGATTTCCTTTGTACCAGATCACATCAGTTTGATGTAAAACTTTGAATGCTTCTAAAGCATAATTACATCTGAAGTGTTTTTTTCCTTAATCGTTTGCATTGTTGTAAGTTCAGATGAGCCAAACCACCATGTTGATTAAATTTGGTTGACAAACATCATGCACAATTCTAGGAATTACTATGAAACATGAAGTTCTGTTATCTTGGAACATATATTAAAGGAACACTATTGGGTCAGGAACACAAATATGTATTTCTGACCGTATAGTGTTACAAAAAACTAACTAGCCCCCTGGTCCCCATCGCCCTCCTAAATATAGTAAAATCTTACCTTTATTCCAATCTGCTGGTGCTGGATCTGCCTCATTCGCTGACATCATCAGAAGTGATTATCTGAGCCAATTACAATGCTTTCCCACAGGAAAGCATTGGATTGGCTGAGATTACCAATGAGCTGGGGCAGTGGGCAGAACCAAACACCACCCTGGCCAATCAGCACCTCCTCATTGAGATGCATTGAGAGTTTATTGTCTCCATGCTGTGTCTCCATACATCATTTGCCCATGTTGAGATCACTGAAATACATAATTTATTGAGTGTGGATCACTGAGCAAACCAGGTAATGTTTTTCAGTGCACAGACAGTTAGATTGGCCAAATGTTTGCCTCCTTTAAGGAGCACTATAGTGTTAGGAATACAAACATGTATTCCTGATGCTATACTGCCACTGTCCCTGGTGTTATTTAGGCCCCCTTGATTTGCTTTAAAAATATGTAAGAAAATGCTTTTTATGTACCCGTTTTCCAGCACCGAGACTCCCTTGGCACTGCTGATCTCACTGCCTCCTGCCATGCCATCAAGGAGGTATGGCTTCCTGGTGTGATGTAGTCAGGACTAGCCTACCCCTACACGCAAGCCTAGGTGACACAGGACAAAAGCATGTTTTTTCTTAGGCACTAGACTCTAAGTAGGAAAAGAGAAAACCAGAAACAGGTTATGTCAAGAATGTCATGGGTACACCAAAACGAGAAGCAAGCCAGAAACAAGCCAAAAATAATGTAAAATAATATTGGTATATGGCGCTCCAAGGTATCCCGAATGTTGGTGCTTGTGCTGCAGGTTTGCCATGACAAGGAGCTCATAAATAGTCAGACTAGCCAACATCAATAAACAGCAAATCACTAGACAATAATGCACTCTAAGGTAAACAGAGACCATGACAGGGGAAGGAAACAAGGACAACCAGGAAGTATATATACTATATACCCTACACCCTATATGGGTTATGATTGGTTAACAAGGGCTGTGATGTCACAAGTGTATATACATCATCAAAAAGTGCCACATGTACTGACAATATTAAAGAAGACCAATGAAAGAGTTCCATGTCAGAATAAAGCACTAAGAAGCTAAAGACAACTGAAGAAGGTCTTGTGTGCATTGGAACTCAGAAGTGACATAACTTCTGTGATGGCATGGCGCTGCGAGGAACAGATATTGTGGCAGATGGCCCAATGCAATGTTCATGTGTGGCAAGTGCCATGCATGCACCCATTGAAACTTATAGGAAAGCTTTGATTTCAATGCTTTTTTATGAGCTGCAATGTCTTGTGACAATTCCTACAAAACTGCAATGTTTTACATTGCTGGGATAAAATTCGAGGTCCACTGCACCCAAACTACTTAACTGAGATGTAAGTGGTCTGGGTGACTTTAGTGATACAGCCACCCTATTTTGAGGAGGGGAATGTTTCATGCAACAAACAGATATTTTAAATATCATAAATTAAAAGGTATAACAAAAATAGAAAGTCCTAACAGGAATATCTATAAGATTTCCTGTACTAAATATGGGGGCGGGTAACCTCCAAAGACTGGAAAACACAGTGAACTGAGAAAGATAAAATTAAGAAAATAAATTTGAAATA
This sequence comes from Pelobates cultripes, assembly GCA_933207985.1. Taxonomy (NCBI): domain Eukaryota; kingdom Metazoa; phylum Chordata; class Amphibia; order Anura; family Pelobatidae; genus Pelobates; species Pelobates cultripes. Next base: position 75,839,910 of record OW240913.1, on the reverse strand, counting down.
TAACTCATATTAAAGTACTGAAAACTGGCTACATATCAAACTCATTTAGACAAAATTAATATGCATGTGTTTCTATTGACACATATTTATTTTTATATTTATTGAAAAACACGGGATGCCAGCAAATATTCAGCACATATCAAAAGTACCTTTAGTTGGACTAGGCTGTATTTTCACTCCCCCCTTTCACACTGCTTTTAACTAGTCATATAAAACATTTTAATCAGCTTTTATTTAAAGGTCATTTGAAATGCCAAATCTTTGTTAGTAGACTCCAGTGCGTAAAAATTCTTTGAATTTCTAACATATTTTTAAACTTTTCCAAGTGTTCTTTTTTATCCACGTGAAACGTAAATTGAATCACCACCGTTTCTATAATCTCTTGTTAAGCTAGAAAGGTGATGTTAAGTCAGAAAAAAAATGGTTATCTGAGGCTATGCATGAGCACACAAGCAACTGCTTAGTAAATAAAAAATTATAAAACTCTTGGCTTGTGTGCAGTGGCTCTGCTCAGTGAATCGGCTGCCTTCATTTAAAACACTTGGGTTAATCCCATCAAGCTACAGCATCTGTGCTCAGTGACTTCAAAAAAGCAATAATGAAAACAGGCTGGAATTGATTGCACATATACCATATTATGATGCAAGGGTAATTTAAAACCTTTCTCACTACTCAATGATAAAAAAAAAAAAAAAGAATGATACAAGAGATTCTCTAAATTCTACTTAAAGCAATAATTTACAATGGGCTTCCAGAGGATCATTGCATTGATTTCTTATAATACCAGAATCAAATTCAAAATGCTGACATTGACCTTGAAAACATTTTAATCTCCCCAACCCATGTATCAATAATTATAGATGATCCTATTACTGGGATAGAATTGAAAATGAATGTTTGCTCCCCCTGCCCTCGGTCTAATTTATATCATCCCATGAGATAATAGTTTAATATGATAGATGCTTAACCCTTTTATGACAGATGCAGTTTCAGGGATGTCAGTAAAACCAGTGATTAGCCAACCTACATTCATGAAGTGGTTAATATTATAAAAGTTTAAAAAAAAAAATTACATGTGACTTGTGCCATATGTGGTTTAATAATTGAGTATATTTTGCTATTATTATTATTAGATAGTTAATTATAATACCTCATCTGTACCATTTCACATTTAGCTGCACTATTATATATGTATATGACCTAATACTTTGTGGCTTTCTATGGGATGGTCCCATTGCACATATGCAAGATTTATAACAGTATTCTCTCACAGTACATTTGTAAAAAGGAAAGAAACCTCCCTGAACATGACTGAATTGGTTTATTAAATGCTTTGTAAACCGCTATGACTCTCTTTATAAGATCTCTGGTTGCTAGTATTATTGCACTATGTGACAGTAGTTGTTGGGGAAGTTTTAAGATGGTCAGGACCTGGTCATAATTCAATTACATATCCCCTTGGAGAGAGAGAATAGCAAAGGGGAGATCCGATGGTGACGAATGTGAGAGATTAATGAGGAGAGCAAAAGGGATGAAATGAGAGGATGTAAATGTGAAATAAAACCATGGAGAAGAGACAGGTAGATACAAGAGGAAGACAGAGGATGAAATAACCATATGGCACGTACTCTTTATTCTCTCTGGTGCAGTCAACAGTAGGATGTTGAGGTCAAATATTGTTATTGCCTGGAATAGAGGAGTAACTAGGCTCTATGCTGCAAAGGTCTACGTAGGGCTGCTTCATGGTCAGGCTGGACCAAATCGGGCTCCTTTTACACAGAGAGTTTGAGCATGCTGTAGATACTGAATTAACCCAATTCACTATTCACATCAGGCCAAACCAGAGAGCCTTTAGACCTATAAAGGCCGCTAAAGGGCTAGGGTCGAAGGAGGTCTTCTGACACTCCATGTGAACTACAGGTGTGTCTTTTAAAGTGGAGACAATTTGCCAGACATAATGGAAATATAATCTGACGAGATTTATGCAGATATCCATTCAGAGCAAGTTAGACACGTCATCCTAGAAAATTGGTTATTTTTTCAAACACAACCAAACCTCTACATATGCCTAATTTGCTTTCAAATAGTTCTGGGAAATAGTTATTGACAAAACGTATTTTGCCTATTCTTAGGGACTAAGCATGGCTAAATCCCTTTATTTTTAAATGGCTTCTATGTGTGCAGTATGAAATGCAGTGCTTTGTCATTTTACTTTGAATCTAATCAATAACATCAAAAGTAAAAATTCTTTATACAGAACCAGATCCAAATGGAAGGGTGAGTTGGGCTTAAAAAATGCATCATCAATTTTAAAATGGTTTTCTTTGCATTGTGTTTTTTTCTTATTGGGATCCAGGGCTTTTACTTCCTGTATTATATTTCTGTACCAAGATATCCAGGGAACATATTTATTTAACCTTTAAAATTGATTTAGAAATTCAGAAGTCAGCACAGAGAGAATTTGAGTAGGCATATTTATTAAACTTTTAATAAATGGCCTTTCATTACACAGATGAGATAAGCAGAATATTGGTAACAATTACTCTGCACACTTGGGGTCAAATATAAATCCCAATTTTATCGACTCTAAAAACACAGGTGAAATAAAGGTAATTTTCATATTTATTGCATCTGAGGCTATTATTCTGTGACCTGTAAAGGCCAATTTCAGTGACCTTAAAATGTTGCTCATATATTTGTTCAGCTCTGGCTAATATATGTTGCCGAAGGATGAAGAGAAGGGTATGATGGTACTTGTTTATTGAAAGCTTGCAGATTTCATTACACAGCAGATATTGTGTAATAAAACTTTAATGGCAATTTGTGCTGAATTGTTAAAGGCTCAGCATGGACAGATACTAATCTGTCTACGTTTTTATCCCATGAAAATCATATAATAGTTTAGGGCGCTGACACATTGAGGTGTAATATAAAGTGATAGCATTGAAAAAAAACAAAGTTACCTTTTTTATATTTGAAATTTACTGTTGCCTATAAAATATAAAAATATACAATATACATTATATAGATTGTATGGTGACTGAACATGGACAAGTAAAAGTGCCAAGTTTCAATGAATGTTTGGCAAGTGTGAAAGATAAATGCAAGGCTACGCATTTGTAACATAGCAATACACTTGTTTTTATTAAAGTTTAGGGATGATCGTGGTAAATATCTCTGCAGAAAGTATTCACTTATGACAAAATGAAATATGGTGCGTATTTGTTCGTATTATTATGACACACAAGATCCAGCAAATTCATCCATTCACTAAACAACAACTTCAAAGCTCACAGATTTTATGTATTTTTTTTTTTTTTTTAAACACCCGATCTAGGCAAACAATGGGGGTTTAGTTACAGTATTTGATCATACACTGGATAAGCCTGCCACAATGTCAATGTACCCCATTATTGGCAGGTCTTGTGTGTTGTATGAATTGTCCTCAGTAGCACCCTTTTATGCATGTTCAAGTGAGTGCAGCCTCCTGGTTTTCATATTATTTTTAAAAGCATAGAATACTAATAGAAATAAATTATGATATATTTCACTCACAAAACTATAAAGCTACTATGACCTATGTTCCTTTCACTAGATATTATCTAAATACTATATGTTATACATGATGTCATCCTAGTCTCTGTAAAGAATGTGAAATAAAGTATGGATCACCTCCATGTAGAGCAAGGGCTGTAATCTCGAACAGATTAGCAGAAATTACCCTTCTGAGTGGTAATTGACACCTTTGTAGTGGCAATCTTTACATTTTAACAACTTTTTAGTTGCTCCAGTAAGTAATATATGTATTATTGTTTTAGATAAATAAAAGCATAACTTTAAACAGTAAAGTAAAATCGCATTAACTCTTATAATATGTTAACACGCTAACAGTAACCCTTAACCCCTACATTATGGACTATGGCGACATTTATAAAACCGCTTGACCTTCAGCCTACTGCTTCTTTTAACTGAATTTTCTAATGTGACATAGAAGAGGGATAAGAAGTACCCTTATTAACCCCTTAAGGACACATGATGGAAATATTCCGTCATGATTCCCTTTTATTCCAGAAGTTCTGTCCTTAAGGGGTTAATTCTATTGTACCATATTCTTGAGCCAATTGGATAAACTGGCTCTAACCTTGTGAGTGTTTAGCACTTATTTCATTACAATTGTTCTTTTTGGTACATCTACACTATTGTGTCCCTTTTCAATAGGATATTGTTATATTCAGACATAGGGAAGTATACTTTATTGCTCCACCTACTGTGTGTTTTTGTTGAATTTTCTAATGCATAGTTTTGTTTTTTTGTTTTTCTTTATTATGGTGTTTGATTATGGTGTTTGATTATTTTATAGTGGTAAAATTCACACTTTCATACAGTTATAATTTACACTATTAAGGCCTCAACAATTCCTGAATTTTTTTTTAAATCCATCAAAAAAGCTTGTAAAGTGGACCAAGTTTTAGTTTATTAAAATGTTTAAAACAGTTTAAATGTGTTTAATATTTAATAGGCTCACATTAACATGAAAAGACTGTTTAACGCTGGGAGCTGTTTTGTATTTTATGAACCTCTTTACATATAACAGATGTTTTCTTCAGTCGCCTGAGTCCTAAATATCCTACATATTTTTTGTGCATCTTCTGACATCTTTCCATCCCGGCAGGGGAAGTTGAATAATACAATAAAATAAGCATTCCAGGTGAAAATAGAGGTTTATTAAATAGTAGCCAAAAAGGTAATCAAGCTAACGTTTATAACAACTGTAGAGATAGAATGAAGTCATGAGCTGAATTTGAGAGGACCATATTGATCTTCCTTTCTGTGAGTGATATATCTTGATTCTTGAACATCCTGTTAATTTAAAAATGTTTGGATTTATTGCAGTTTGGAACTAAACGAATCTCTAAGTTGAAACCAGTACACGAAATGCACTATACTAATTTTTTTAAGTAAAACAAATGGTTACAAATATGAATCATTGTCTCTACAGAAGTATTACTTTAACTTCAAAATAAGTGATTATATGGCATTTAGCCCATATCTTATGTGTTCATATATTTCCATAATGAATAGGTAACAACTACAAATAATTAACAGGTCTTCAGTGAATTGATTTTTAAGGAGAATTAAATGTAACAAACAATACACAAGACGTATAAAAACTAAAACCTTTCACCTGTGTCTGAATTTCGAACACTGTTTACAGGAGGGTATTAAATTACTGAAAGCATCTGTTCATGGAAGCTCACATCCAATACACATTATTACTAGTGAGAGAGAGGTTTGTTTATTGTGTTAGATTTAATACTGGTAACACACTCAGAATATAAAGGTGTGTATCACAGTTAGGTTAGAGTACAATCTGCTTAGAATAATTTAGAATAACTCAAGAGCAACAACAATGTTCATTTTGGGATCCCTTACAGTTTTGATGATGTTCATTCTTTTTATCATTGACAAACGAATGCCATGACATTAATTGGGATTTGATAATCAGGACTGCAGAGAAGAATGCATATTTTTGTAGATTTTTGGTTATAATTTGTAATATATTATGGAAGTAAAATGTTTTTGGTGTATATAATTTTTTACATATGAATTAAGAATCAGGGGAACTAGGTGTGTGTGTATATGTATATATTACATTATTTTTTTCTAATATTGATAAATTCTTGTTGTATCCCATCAATTTCATGGTTGTTATCTTTTAATATATACATAATATATATTTATCCCTAAAGATACACTCAGTGAAGTGGTCTGGGTGCCATATCCCTGTCTGCTTAACTCTGCAACTGAAAACAAAACAGTTCTTAAGAAAAGGCAATGGTTACTTTGCAGGGTTACCATGCCTCTAATGGTTTTCTTCCCGATAGCAGCTAGAGTGTGCTTCCATCCCAATAATCAAGTTAAACTCAGCAATTCCATCACATGGTATCATAGAGATCATTTGATTGGAGCAGCGCCACATTTTGCTGTGCATGCACACTTGCCTATATTTTGAGGTAACATTTGATTGGCTGAAATCAACTACATTGATGATCTCAGTGAAGAAGGTGGAGTGTGATTGTGGAGAACGGCATGGCAAGGGCTGAAAGGTAAGTGATACTTTCAAACCCTCACACAGGGTGGCGGGGGAACTAAATAAGTATCAGAGGTGTCAGGATATTATTGTGTTAGAAATGCTTGTATTGTTAATGCTATAGTGTTTATTTAAGAATGTATTCTCTTCCTGGCTTTCTACAGTATTAAATCTTCTAAATCATACCTAAATTTGCCTAAAATAATAATATAGTGGTTATCTAATTTTTTTATATTTTAAGGCTTATCCACAATTTCCCTTCATATAGAGGTAAAATAAATAAGGTGAATTCATTTGAGCACCATAACGCCCCTGCAGTAAAATGTAAAAAAGTGGAGAGGTTATTAATGGGAATCCCACAGATTTAAAACACTACTTTTTCTGTACTTCATTTGGGTTTCACTTGATGTATCCAGCATGGGAAGTGGTTAATTGAAATATTCTCTTTGCATCAAATGCTCTTTGCATCGAATATTCTCTTTACATCCTGGATATCACATCTAATTATCTCTCTTCAGTTCATACAACAGTCTATATTTGCTCCATTACTAAAAAAAAGACATACACAACAAAAATAACTAGGCATGCTAGTGACTTATACAGAGAAAAATAAATAAATAACACAATCCCCCATGGCCACATCTATTGTACATTTGATGTGCACACATGACTATTATATTGAATGAATTGTTCCACGTCATTAATAATTAACAGCATTACCCTTGTGAAGCAAGCACCAGAACTCAGAGTCCACCTTTCAGCACAGACAGGGGAAACAGAATCAGACACTGAAGTCTCAACCTGTTCTTTTGTGTTAAAAACCATGTCCGTCTAAGGGCAGGATATGTCTTTGAAACAAATGATGGCTAAGTTCTTATGCTTGCAGCGTGCTATGTTCATGGCTCTGTGTTCAGACATGGAGAAAACAAGTTATCAATCTAGCTGTGGAACCCTGACATTTTGGAAACATTAACTTAGTGATCCGTAACCCGGGAGGTCTGCAGGACATGAAATTCCAAGGCTCCCTGTGAAAGAGAAAACTCGTCACGATGAGAAATGGAATGGATTTAGTCAGCAGGTGAAAACTTGGACCATTTTTAAAGGGCATGACTAAATTACTTGTTCTAGGTTGTTATACTGTCTAAATCTAAGAACAGTAACTGTGTATTATAATGTCCATTTCTGCCAAGAAAATACATGCCAACAGGCAAGTGAACACCATCTATTAATTAAAGATTTTCCATTTACAGGGCACAGTAGATTTCTATATGTTTTGGAATGTATATGTAATGTTCAAGAACTTATTTTTAAACATAACGTATGTATTTACAGATTTACATGAAGTGTCATGTAGCATATAATCCCTAGTTTGGACCAAACTGATCAAGATATAAATATATTTTTATCAAATTGTTAAGTTCTGCAGAGACGTCAGTCGCAATAGAAAATATATGGGGATTTTGTTAATTATCTGACTGTATTAAAGGGACACTATAGTCACCCAGACCACGTCAGCTCATTGATGTGGTCTTGGTGCAGTGCCCCTGTCCCCTTAACCCTGCAATTCTAATTATAGCAGTTATTGAGAAACTGCACAAATTACCTTGCAGTGTTAACTTTTAGTCTGCTAAATGACGCTGGATGTCCTCATGCTTTGCATTACGACATCCAGCACCAGGTAAAGCCCCAACAGAAAGCATTAATTCAATGCTTTCCTATTGTAAAGTCCTAATGCGATCACGTCTCTCGACGCGCATGTGCATTCAGTCTCCGCGTCGGCTAAGAAGGAGTGAAGGCCAAGCCTGACCCATTACCGAGGGACATTGGCGCTGGAATCAAGTAAGTGACAGAAGGGATTTTAGCACTGTCAATGCTGTAGTAAGGGGGGGCATGAGGGAGGGAGGTGCAGAGGGCACTATTGTGCTAGGAATACAACTTTGTATTCCTAGCACTATAGTTTCCCTTTAATATGTAACATGTTACCAGATATTTAAGAAGCGCGCCTTTTAAGCAAAAGAAAAATAGTGAGCAGATTTGGTCATGTTTTTCTACCCCTTAGTTAGACCTATCTGCACTCTGAGCTCTTCTGCTTTTCAATTTTTCAAACAGATTTGTGATCTACAGTCCAAGAGGCATTTTTGGTCTTTGCAGATATATGTATACTCAGGTATAAAGTGAGGTGTGATGCAAGGCAGTTAAGTTTAGAGGATCACCAAATCTACTATGTAGTATAAACCTTGTTTCCTTTCTACATTTGCAAAGTAAGACACTTTCTAAAATATTCCCTAAGGCAGGGCAGCTTTCCAATTACTGCCAAGTAGTAGTAGGGGACATGATAAAAGTCACCATCAGAACAATACTTCAGATAACTGTAGACTCAATAGTTCAAAGCAAAAATAAGCGTGTGTTCAGAAATCATGCAATATACATTTTGCTGCTTAGCTACCTATTTACTTCTGTCTGAGTTGTCCTGCATATCTTTATACCAGAGAAAGGTAGACTTGTGTATTTAGATATTAGTCAGCCAAGTTTGGATTGATTGGCTATTTGGCCAAATTCTGTATCTCCAAAGTGCCAAATGGACATATACCCAAGCAAATAACTAACGTGATAGCCAAACATTATTTGGAGTTTTGCTATTGGTACAAAATAACCAAAACCAACATCTGATTGATGGGAAAAAAGATGATTGGTGAATCAGTGGGGACAACCACTATGGTCAAGTGAAAAGTGACCAATAGAGGGATAAAGAGAAGGAGGAGTAAAAAAAAATTCTATATATGTAGATATATATTTAAGAAAGATATATAATCTATGGAGATATATTTTTTTAACAGTTTCTCCTGTTTTACCTCTATTGGTTACTTTATCTCACTTGATCTGAGAACCAAAGGGTGGCAAAACACACATATCAGTGTATTGATGTACATGAAGTGGCCGATTTTTGCGTCCTTTTTTATTTGTCTGAATATTTCCCTCAATAGTGGTTTTTGAATGATGTTAAGCGGAACCAAACAGTCACATTAACAAGTGTCAAATGTCCCCAACAAAATATCATATTCGAGAAAAGTTATTTGGCCAATCCAAACAATCTATTGCACACAAGTCTAGAAAAAGGGCTCTAGAGGGCAAAGTTTACTCTAAGGAATAGGGGTAAAAAATAAAAACTGTGAAGGAAAAGAGGCAACAAGTAAAGAGAGAATAACATGGATTACTATGGCATGTCACAGACTGGAATTCACTGGTTAAGTGCAATACAGTTACAAATATGTTTTAAAATGCATGTAAAGTTTGATTTAGGAACCACCTGTCACACTAGTTGTTAATTTTGAAAAGTATTTATTTTATTATACATCTGCTTTAAGCTATGTTTATTTTGAATACAATATACATGCAATATTATAAATGCAAGTTAATTTTATTAGAGGCTCTGTCTTTGAATACTTTTGTCAGTGTCTTTTAGTTCAAAGTCTGTAACTACCTCTCTTTGTATTTCCCCCTTGTGTGCATAACAGTAGCACTTGTGCATCCCCATGTGTCAAAATGACAATGTGGGTGAAAATGCAGCCTCGTTGTATTAAAGATTGACCTGCTCCGGATTTAGAATTTTTGTAGGATTCTGTTTTCTAATTAGAATACTCTATTTTTTTTCTTTCAGTTAAATAAAAATGTCACAATAGGTGCCAGATTTTAATAGCAGGGATTTAATTAAAGTTGGCAGCCAGTACTTTAGTCAAAGGATACAAAAGTAAGAAAGTTAATCAGTTTTTGGAATATAATATTGGATTATGTTGGAGGAAAATAGCTAATTAATTTGCATTTAAACACCATTAACTATCCCAAATTTAGAATTGACTCAAATGTTATGAACTGTAAGGCATTTTTACCTCACTATAAGGAGTAGCCGGAAGGAAAAAATAATGATAATTATTGGAAAAATGCTTGAATAATTTACTAAATAAAAACCCCAAAATTTTACTGTACATAAAAACAACCAAACAATATATCACTGTAATATTTATAAAAAAAAAGTGATTGGGGTTATTTATCATAGGTCAATTGTGCAGTAGCTAAATAATTTAATATAATTTGGTGCAGTATTTTGGAGGATTATTTAGGGAAAATTTCAATAAATTCAATTTAAGCGACAGAAATCAAAGGAATTGAAATCCGGAGTGATCCGAATTTGTCCCAAAACAATTGTACATGATTTAGTCCAGAATTCTGATTAATTAGCTCAGGGATAAGTTCTTGAATACTTCACAAACAAGTCCCCAAAATAAATAAACAGGTTCAGTGCATTTGTTCTAATGAGGATTTTTTTGATAAAGCTTTACATGACAACTGTGCTGTCATTGACTTAAAGTTTCACGAAAAAAAAAAATTACAAAAAATCAGAGCACTACTTTTGTCTTATGGTATCTTTGGATTGCTATGGCATTTTAATGAAGATTAGATCATTAGGAAACAATCAGAAGCCGATTTAACATTTTTATACTCTGATCCATGCGATCACCCTGAATACCTAAATAGTTATGTGATAAAGTTTCTCTCAATGAATCTTATCCTTACATATCAATTAGAATAATTTCTTTGTTATGCATTCAAAGACTCACCTTAAAGGGACACTATAGTCACCAAAACAACTTTAGCTTAATGAAGCAGTTTTGGTGTATAGATCATGTCCCTGCATTCTCATTGCTCAATTCTCTGCCATTTAGGAGTTGAATCACTTTGTTTATGAACCCTAGTCACACCTCTCTGCATGTGACTTGCATAGCCTTCCTAAAGACTTCCTGTAAAGAGTCATCTACAGTTTATCCTTCCTTGATTGCAAGTTCTGTTTAATTTAGATTTTCTTATCTCTTGCTATGTTAATGGCTTGCTAGACCCTGCAAGAGCCTCCTGTATGTGATTAAAGTTCAATTTACAGAGCAAGAGATAAAATTGTTTAAGGTAAATTACATCTGATTGAAAGAGAAACAATTTTTTTTTCATGCAGGCTGTGTCAATCAGAGCCAGGGGCGGTATGACAAGGGCTGCATAAACAGAAACAAAGTGATTTAACTCCTAAATGGCAGAGCATGGAGCAGTGAAACCTGAGAAGCATGATCTATACAATAAAACTGCTTTATTAAGCTAAGGTTGTTTAGGTGACTATAGTGTTCCTTTAAGTCAGAGGTCATCTTAAGCAACTTGCAATTTGATTACTCCCTTTATGAAGTTAGAATGAGTTGAAGCAATATGATTGTTGCCAGTAAGAGAAACATATTTTGTCAATGGACATGGATAGCTGCTATAAGATAGATTTACTCGCAATTGGACACATAGTCGAATAGAGTAAACAAATGAAATAGTGTGCAAGTCCATTGGGATTTCCCCGCGTGTATCATAATGATGATAAATGAAGCCTGCAATAGCCATAGGACTGCAGCATGCAGGAAATGTATGCTAATTAAGATACATTCTTTGGTGCAGTGACAAACATAAGCTGAGTTCTCAAAACAATTGCCATTGTTCTCTTTGGAATAGTCTAATGTATATAGGATTGGCTATGGTTTTGTACAGCATGTCAGGTGAAAGGTTCAGTTCCCTAACTTAGTGATTTACAAACGGAGGGTACACACTCACACTGAGGAATCCAGGTGCTTATCAGGGCCGGGGTTGGAAAAATCCAGTTTAGTAGATAAAATAAATTAAGTCAATCCTTTTAGAATTTCTGCAGGAAGGCAGGTTTATTGCAACAAAAATTGCAATGTTTCGGCCTACCCAGAGGTCTTTATTAAGTTCCCTAACATAGGCCTTGATTTAATATTTTTGGTTCAGCTTTTGAAATTATTTAATATTTTTGGATAAACAATTAAAATTAATTTTACTATCAAAAATATATAAAAAAAATATTTAATATTAAATAATTGTAAAAGTGTATCCAAAAATATAAAATCAAAAAATGTTAAATTGAGGCATAGTATAAAAAAAAGTTTACAAAGTGTCATTAAACTGTTAATAGCTCCTGACTGATTCCTCTTCTGCAACTGTTACTATTCTAATACTATCCTTAACTTTTTGTATCATTTTACCCCATCCCCTCCAGCATGTAAGCTCATTGAGCAGGCCCCTCAACCCCTCTGTTCCTGTGTGTCCAACTTGTCTGGTTACAACTACATGTCTGTTCGTCCACCCATTGTAAAGCGCTGCAGAATTTGATGGTGCTATATATATATATATAATAATAACATAATAATAATAATAATTGTCTTGTACATTTTTTAAGTACCAGATATCTTGAAAATAAAATCTTTTTTTTTTTTTTTAATTTGTATTTTATTGAGTTTTCTCACACAAAACACACTTCAACAATTTATGAGATAAATATCATGTGAAAGACAACGGTTCAACAGTTTCTTATTCCAGGCTATCTGTGCAGGTTTACCTCTTTATTGTATAGCATTGTATGGCTGCTTCTTGTGGGGGCCCTCCCGTGGGCCAGTGTGCGTGTAGGCTGCCCTGGACTTGGGGTCGCCCTTTCTTTCATATGTTAACTAGGTGCTAATACCCACTCGTGCAGCTGTGGTAAGTTGGTAACTATATTTTAACTATATACATAACCTCTGAGCATTCCTTGTTATTAGGCTGTGTATCATGTGCTTGTCCTCTGGTCATAAGGGGTCTTGAATTCTCCTTTCTGGGCTAGCTTTGCAATGTCATGCGGGCAGTCTCCCCGAGGCTTGCGTGGTCATAGTGGGGGACTTGTAACGGCCGTGTGATGGCCTTAGGTATGCGGTGTGTGGGGGTTTAGCAGTGTGTGTCGGTTTTGGCTCTATGGGCTCGCCCTGGGTCCCTCCCGATTACCTGCAGGCTTCTGAGGAATGCCGCTTGGTCTCCCTGGGGGGTTAGTGTAAATGTTTCCCCTTCCCTCTGGGCCACTAAGTATCCCTCTGCTCCCCATCTATATTTGATATCTGCCTCCCTCAGTTGTTTTGCCACCGGTGTGAGGTGCCTCTTTGCCATTAGTGCGGCAAATGGGAGATCCCCGTATATAGCTATTGTTGAGCCCTCGAATCTGATACTTTTAATTTCTCTGGAACGGGACATTATGGTGGACCTAGCTGTAATGTCCCTAGTGACAGCAAAAATGGCTCGGTGCTTCCTCTGGAGCAGTCGCCGCCTTTCGGATCTGGAATGCTGCGGTCACTAGTTCCGTGCTTGGTACCCTTGTGGCTCCCATGTGGTGCAGTAATCGGTGTAGGAAGGGCAGGAGGTCTTCTCCCGAGATTCTTTCTGGCACTCCTCGAAGGCGTATGTTCTTCCTTCTATGTCTGGACTCCATCACCGTCACACTTCTGGCAAGTGTCTGGACTTGGTGGGTAAGTTCCTGGATCTCTTTCTGTGCGGTTTGTAGCTTTTGGTCCCTGGCTCCTTCTCTGGCTTCCCCGTCCGCAATCCGTGTGCGCAGGGTTCCCAGCTCGACTTGTGTTGCCCGTAGGTCTACCTTCCACACTTGTCTCATTTCTAGCAACAGGTTCTTTATGTCCCGTTTGGTAGCCGGTGAGGAGTCCTCGTCGGATTCGGACTCGCTTTTGTTGCTGCTCGCAAGGCCAGTCCCACTATGTTGCTCTGTCTCTTGTGTTCCCTCAGAGGCTTCACTATCGCTCAGCTCTGCTGGCGCCATTTTAGGAGCGGCCCGCGAGGTAGGCCTTTCAAATGAGAGCCTGATGTCGGGCAGTTGACGAGTCTCCTGCATTTGGGGTTTCTTATTTTTACGCCCCATTGTGTCTTCTGGGTGAGGGTTTCTGGTTTTTTTCTGCTTTTGGAGCGGTTTTAAGGGTGATTAGGCAACTTTTTTGTGGTTTCTGTAGCGGAGCTCCTTTCAAACACGTCTTGCTTGCTGCTTGATCAGCCACGCCCCAAAAGTATAATTTTTCAGAGCTAAGTGCATTAAGAAGTAGAATACTTCTTTTTTAAATTTGTTTAATCATGCTTGCAACAGGGCATTAGTAAACTGCACAAGATAGCCAAATGATGATTGATAGATTGATAGATAGATAGGTAGATAGATAGCATTTGTGCTTAGATGAATGTTTGAATTTTTGTATAGGAACAATGGTTCAATAAGGGACACAAACTAAACAGTGACTTTTCAACACTCCACATACATTTATTGATATTCTATTCTAGGGGTTGTTAAAAAGTCAAACCCAGATGTAGAAAATCAACTCCCATGATACTTGAGCCTGAGCCTATAGAATAGATAGAATAGAAATGCATTCAGTTCTAAAAAATATGGGTATTTACCCTTTAGGCACCCTGTTATATTTTCTATATCATGCTCAAAGAGATACAAGCTCATTTTAGGGATCGTGGTTGATATTATTATTATTATTATTATTATTATTATTATTATTATTGACATTTATATAGAGCCAACAGATTCCGTAGCGCTTTACGGTATTATAAGAGGGGGAATTTAACTATAAACAGGACAATTACAAGAAAACTTACAGTAATGATAGGTTGAAGAGGACCCTGCTCAAACGAGCTTACAGTGTAGAGGAGGTGAAGGAGGAGTATAAAAGCATATAAATAAGGTGGAAATGAAGCAGAGCTGGAGGAGACAGTAGAGTGCTGCCCTTTAGGAGAGAAGACATGGGTAAGTGAGGTAGAGGTTATTCTGGGAGGCCATAAGCGTTCCTAAAAAGATGGCTTTCAAGGCAGCTCTTAAACGATTGAAGACTAGAGGAGAGTCTGATGGTGGTAGGAAGTGAGTCACCTGTGGGAAGTCCTGCAAGCGTGAGTTGGCCATACGGGTGCAAGCAGTGGACAGGAGAAGGTCACGGGCAGAGCGGAGAGACCAAGAATGGGCACATCTATGGATCTGTGAAGAGATATAAGATATGAGAGGGCTAGAAATGTTTAGTGCTTTATAGGTATGGGTTAGCACCTTGAATGGACTCCTATAGGATACAGGAAGCCAATGTAAGGACTGACAGAGGGGTGAGGTGTGAGAGGACCAACTAGAGAGGAGAATCAGTCTGCGGCAGCATTCATTACAGACTGTAGAGGGGCAATATGGCTTTTGGGAAGACCAATTAGTTGAGGCTTACAATAATCCATGTGGGAAATTACTAGAGCATAGACAAGCTCCTTGGTAGCATCTTGCCTAAGAAAGGGGCGGAAGCGGGCTATGTTTT
Source organism: Pelobates cultripes (assembly GCA_933207985.1). Taxonomy (NCBI): domain Eukaryota; kingdom Metazoa; phylum Chordata; class Amphibia; order Anura; family Pelobatidae; genus Pelobates; species Pelobates cultripes. The sequence goes on along the minus strand of OW240913.1, from coordinate 75,824,628 downwards.
TAAGATGCAATCTACAGGATTTGGCAACATACTGGATATGAGGCTCATAGGTGAGGCCAGAATCAAGTATGACACCAAGACAGCAAGCTTGCAAGGATGGACTTATGTGGATACCACTAACTTGAAGGGAGAGCGAAAGAGGAGGATCAGTATTAGGAGGAGGAAAGACAAGGAGCTCAGTTTTAGAGAGATTGAGTTTCAGAAAGCGGGATGACATCCAGTCAGGGATGGAAGAAAGGCAAGCAGTGACACATTACAGGATGGCAGGGGAGAGGTCCGGGGAGAAGAGATATATCTGGGTGTCATCAGTGTACAGGTGGTAGTGGAATCCAAATGAGGTAAGAAGTTTGCCAAGAGAGGTAGTATAAAGAGAAAATAGAAGGGGACCAAGGACAGTGCCTTGGGGGACTCCAACTGAGACAGGATAAGGGGAGGAGGTATCATTAGAAAAGGAGACACTGAATGAGCGATGGGAGAGATAAGAGGAAAACCACAAGAGGACAGAAGAGTTTGAAGAAGGAGAGCATGATCAACGGTGTCAAAGGCAGCAGAGAGGTCAAGAAGAATCAGTATAGAGTAGTGGCCTTTGGATTTAGCTGCAATTAGATCGTTAGTAACTTTGATAAAAGCAGTCTCAGTAGAGTGGAGAGGGCAGAAGTCAGTTGGAGATGTGTGTTAAGAAAGGCACAAGACAGGGGGAGAGAGATTTTGTGTCATTTTACCCCACTCCCTCTAGCATGTAAGCTCATTGAGCAGGGCCCTCAACCCCTCTGTTCCTTGTGTCCAACTTGTCTGGTTACAATTACATGTCTATTCATCCACCCATTGTAAAGCGCTGCAGAATTTGTTGGCGCTATATAAATAATAACATAATAATCTGATACAGTGAGATGGGATAGGATCGAGCTGGCAAGTGGTGGGGCAAGAGGAAAGGAGAAGCGCAGCCACCTCTTGTTCAGTAACCGGAGAGAAAGTCTGAAGGGTAGGAAAGGCATGATCAATGTGTGGTTGAAAAAGAGAATGGCAAGGTGGGGAGAATATTGTTGGTAAAGTAGCAAAGAAAGCTATCGGCTGTAAGGTTAGTTTGGGGGTTGCCATAGCAGGGCAAAGAAGAGAGTTAAAGGTGTCAGAGATGCATGAGATAAATGGGGAGGGGAGTAAAGTGGAAGTAATGAAGATGGTGTTGCCAGGGACAGGTGAGCAGAAGTATAGGGATATTTTAGTAATGAGAGAAGTTAGTGTGAAAGTGAAAAAGTGAAAAATAGAAGGGAGAACGTTATTTAGAGAACATGTGTTTTGTTATATAGATATGAAGATTATACATATGCACATATATAATCATTGACATTTATATACACACATATATGAGGGATTTAAGGTGAGGAGAGATTTAGTGACTTGATTGGTGTGCTTTAAAAATCAGCTGATCTGTACCATCTATAAGTATGGTAATGACCATGGGGTGGGGTGGGGTGTGGTAGGGAGGGGAAGGTGGGCAGCCTTCCAGAGACGATACATCTGATTAGGCTTCTCTGCAGGGCTTGGTTGCTTGTGAGTACTGGGTTTTGATAACCAATGCTGTTATTATGGGCCCAGTCTCTGCTTAGGCTTTTTTGCAGGGCTTGGTTGCTTGTGAGTACTGGGTGTTGATAATCAATTCTGTTATTAGGGGCCCAGTATATAACACGTATTATATACTGGGGCCCTAATAACAGAATATATATATATACATACACACACTTGTATTTCCTATAAATGTATAATATATTACAATTAAAGCATTTTATAATATATTATACATATATAATGCATATATATGAAATAACCAGTAAAGTGCATTTTCTGTGTAAAAAAAATGCAAAAAACTAATTTAAAAAAAAGCTAAATTTGGCTATTAAAAAAGACCGAACATACCCCATTTTGAATACTCTGGGTTGTCTACTTTTACAAATGGTATGCCATGATGGGGTTCATTTTCATTCCTGGGCTGCTATACGGTCTCAAAGGCAAACATGGAAAAGGGGAAAGTCCTACATTTGACACCTGTAAGTTTCCAAAAACCCATAAATCCTGTACATTGGGGGCACTGTTGTACACAGGAGATGATGCTGAACACATATTGGGGTGTTCTTTGTCAGTAACACATAACAGGAACTGAGAATCCATACCTAAAGTACAATGTGAGGGAAAAACAAAACAAAAAAACGACTACCCAAAGGTTTGACAAAGACTGGTGGTAGAATTAGTGCATGGAAAGTGTTAAAATACCCCCATTTGAAATACCCTAGAGTGTCTGCTTTTCAAAAATATATGGTTTGATGGGGTAAATTGCATTGGCCGGCTTCAAAAATGTCCCAAATAGGACATGGGTGCATGATGACCAGCTGTGAAAATTCCAAGTTGGAAAACTGGAATGTGCACCCTCCAAGTAGCGTCTTTTAGCCCCCAGACAACCCAACACACCTATACATGGGGGGGATCACTGTATTCAGGAGAAGTTGCTGAACACATATTGGGGTGTTCTTTGGCAGTAACCCTTAAAGTGCTCTGTACATATATTCTCAAATTGCTATGTGTGTCCAAAAAAATAACCAACTATTATTTTATTTTATTTTAATTTGGCATAGATTGGTGATAAAATGGTTGCATGAAAAGAGTCAAAATACTCCAAGTTTAATACCTTAGGTTATTTTCTTTTAAAAAATATATGCATGTAAAGGGTTATTCAGGGATTCCTGACAGATATTAGTGTTGCAATGTAACTTAATTTTGGAAAAAAAAAATGGTTTGGAAATAGCAAAGGTTCTACTTGTACTTATTGCCCTATAACTTTCCAAAAAAAAAAGCTAAGGAACATGTTAACATTGGGTATTTATAAACTCAGGACAAAATTTAGAAATTATTTAGCATGGATGTTTTTTGGCAGTTGTAGATGCGTAACAGATTTTGGGGGTCAAAGTTTGAAAAAGTGTGTTCTTTATTTTTTTCCATTATATTTTCCATTTTTTTTATAGTAAGTTATATGATATGATGAAAATAATGGTGTCTTTAGAAAGACAATTTAATGGCGAGACAAATTGTATATAATATGTGTGGGTACAGTAAATGAGTAAGAGGCAAATTACAGCTAAACACAAACACTGCAGAAATGTAAAAACAGCCCTGGTCCCAAACGGTAAGAAAATTACAAAGTGGTCTGGTCATTAAGTGGTTAAAGACACATTTTAATTTTTAATTGCTGTAAAACTTTGTGATAAACACCAAAAATTCCACGCTTCTACAAAAGAATAATAATAATAGAGAGAGAATGTCATACGGATTTGAGATCAAACTAAGGACTATCACATCTAATATATGGTTAAACCTTGAGAGAAATTATCTTAAGTGATGTGTCCACACAAGTTAAAGATGGGCACGTTTCCACAGGGATAAAATTTTTGTTAATACAAATTCATTACTTTTTCTAGAAAGTTAAAGGCATTTGGATTGAATACATAAATCTATACATTCTAATGCATTTTCTCGGACCAGGAATTGTCCTCTAAAACTCAGTTCTCTACTCCAGGCTAATTTTTCGTTTTGACAACTGCAACCTTTCTCTTTTCCCAATGGCAGCTTCTCATCCCAAAATGCTATGTTGCTTCTCACTGTAAGAGAGCTGCTGTATTATTTAATGTAAAAATGGTGTTAAAACGTAGGTGATAAAGTCCATTTGCACTTTACAGCAATACAAATGCCAAAGTAGTCTTGACTTTTTGCAGGTCTTTACTCATAAGAACAAAACATCTAACCAGAGTATTTGAATTCCCATTTGCTTTAAAAACTTGAGAAAAGCCTGATGGCTGTAAGAAGCATACACCAGAAGAGGCAATGAATTAAAGTTATAATGTAGGTGTAAAAATGTATTCCATATGTGCTAAGTACAATTTTTTTTAATCAAAAATCAGGGCACATTTGTGTATCTCGGTTGTGCATTTTATTTGTAATTGGCTTGATATTACAGGAAAGAGCAACATTCATACCAAACTCCAACTATATTTTTTTGCATGACATACACGGCATTCTGATACAAGGAGTGTTTAGAATTGGTATCAACCTATGAAAAAAGCAATGAGACATTTCAATACATGGGTATTCATGCTTCAGAATGATAGAGGAGAGAGAGAAGGAGTCAATGTTATTTATTTTGACAAGTCCATAAAATTCACCCTTTTACTTAGCTCACCCATTTGATTTCCTTTCTGGTACAATCGAGATCCCATTCAGTAAAACAATCAATTTTGTTAGAATCTACCGACCACCTAGCTCTCCAGTGCTTTCCCTTTCTGACATAACCCTACTACTTTGTGAAACCATAACTCAAAACCAAAATAGTAAACTGTTGGTTTTTGGAGATTTTAATGTTGGTTTGCTGAATCCTAAAAATAATAAATCATTTTTGCTATTTAAGACTTTGCAGCTAACTCAATTAATTTCTTCTTCCAGCCCTAACCATGCTTTGCTTGATTGGATTCTCACCACTTCTCCTGATAGAATCCAGGAGGCAGGCATTCTCTCTAACAGTTATAGTGACCACTGCCTATTGTACTGCATATGCAAACTAATGGCCACTAAATCCCATCCCAAGCTTATAATAATCAGGCATTTCAAGAAATGTAATCTTGAATCTTTTTCTAAACAATTTCAAGAACCTATTATGGCACAGATTATGTTTAATTCCAGATCTAGACTCTGGAATTTGCATGCACTGTTGAGTAAAGGGACACATTTGAAAGGGGCTGCAGCTGATCTCAATCAAATGTACCAGTTTAGAGATTCATTATGGTCAAAGTTCAAGCATACTGGCTCCATGAATGACTGATGTGGCTATAGACAAAGGTGAAATGCATGCACAAAACAAACAAAAATGGCAAAAGCCCAATATTTCAGTGACAATTTGAACAATAACATATCAAACCCAAGAAATTTTTGAAAATCATAAGTAACATACACACACCCACAATCTACTCCCAACCCACCACTGTTAAAGTGACAACTAAACCCTGCAACACCCCCTAGATGTAGTAAATGCATTTCATAATTATTTTGTTTCATGTGCCACCACCCTGATTCATAAGATAACAATTGACACACGTTCTGAAACTACAAATGCGGATCAGGCCCTGCTAAATTTGCAAAGACCCCATATAGATAAATTCAATTTTAGACCTGTGCCTATTAGTGTCATTAACCCCTTAAGGACCAAACTTCTGGAATAAAAGGGAATCATGACATGTCACACATGTCATGTGTCATTAAGGGGTTAATAAACACCTTAATAAGCTAAAAATGAAAAAAACAGAATGAGCCTGATCAAATCCCAGCAATGTTGCAGACGTTCAGTGCGCCAGCAACTGCTAAACCTGTCGTTACCCTAATCAATGTATAATTGGTGCCTGGATTCATACCCAAACTTTTGAAGACTGCAAATGTAGTACCTATCCATAAAAGTGGTGACAATACTTTGGTATATGACTACTGTCTGATATCATTGCTTAGTAACCATTAACTTTTAGTAAACATCATGGAAAAATGCGTTCACACCAGTTATGTGAGTATTATCAACAATCAGGCTATCTAACCCCTGATCCATAAGGCTTTCATCCAAATCACTCAACTATAGCTGTCCTCGTACACGTTTATGATGACATCCAAACTGGCATAGAACAATGAGCTAATTTTCTTGATTTTGCCAAGGCCTTTGACACATTCTATTGCAAAACAACAAAAGTCAGGTATTGATGTTTGTCCACTAACCTGGTTTTGATCATATGTATTAGATTGAAGGCAATATGTGCCCATTTATGATAGCACTCCATTGCCCGTCCCTGTCACATATGGTGTTCCCCAAGACTCCATACTTGGCCCCCTGCTATTTACATTATTCATAAATGATCTGCCTAATATTCAAAACTAGGTGCCCTCTACAGAAATAAATCCTGCCTAATCCCCATAATAAGGAAACAGATAAAGTGCAACAAACGCTAATGACATTCATTGAATATGGGGATGTAGTGTATGCACCTGTGCCGCAAACCCACCTTCATAAATTTAATATGTTGTTTAATTTTGCTGCATTGTGCTGCAATGTAATTACATGACCCACCATTGTGACATGTTAAAAAACACACCCTTCATCTTTTCAACTTTTTGTTTAAGAACTTTTCTGGAAGCTCCCACCTTACCTGAGTAGAATGCTCTCTCTCTGATCCAGTACCAACACTTTAATTAGCAACAAGAATAAAGTGGCTTGATCCTGATTTTCCTACAGAGCACCAAAATTATGGAATAACCTCACGGACACTGTCAAATCTTCATCCAGTCTAAAATCCTTTAAGAGATCTATGGTAACATATCTCAATGCAGAATGCACCTTTGATCATGCCTGGCTATATTTCTTACCTGTTCTTTGTTAAATGTATATGTGTATATATATATATATATATATATATATATATATATATATATATATATATATATATATATATACAAACACTCCATTGTTACAATAATATATGTATAATATGTTTTTTGTAATATTATATTGTACTCTATTGTAACAGTAGAGTGTTTGTGGACCCAGGACATACTTGAAAACAAGAGATATCACAATGTATCCTTCCTGGTAAAATATTTTCTAAATACATTTTAAACAAATAATAATTTCAGGTTTAGGATTTGAGTGCTTACAAAAAAAAAAATTGTTTAGGTTTTGGTTGGTTTAGGGTGGAGGCATGTGGAGTTTGATGGGATATTTGTGAAGTCCTCACACTTCTATACCATCTATAGTCCAGTTAACCTCCTATGATTGATTTTTGAACGGCAGCAGTTGTTACACCCTGTGCATCACTTAGTGTTGAACTTTGCTCTCTTGCAAGGCATTTTCTGGGAGGCTGTTAGTGGTCAGATGGGAAGTCATCACTTCCACTTCCTGGCCAGCCTCACACAAGACATTGGAGGACCTGGAAAAGCATTTAATTTTACACCCTCTATAACGGTTCCTACAGCTCTGCTATCAAGCACAGGAGGCTGACTAGGCTACAATGTACACTGGCCAAAGCTCCTATTATTTATCTTCCCTCACAGGCCCATAAAAGCCACTCATGACCCCGCCTACGTGTCTCGATTATGTCTGCTCCAAAGTTAGTAAGCATGGCTTTGTTGGGGCTATGGGTCATTTCAATAACATTGTATACGTGCAAAATGTAAACAATTTTGTAAAAAGTATTTTGTATGCAATTCAGAGGGTTAAAATATGTGTCGTGCTGTAGATTCTGTAATACACAAAATTAAATAACACAGGCATTTTTTTAGAATGTGCCCTTTTTACTATTGCTATTTTCTATATGCCCTTTCAAATCTTTCAATATGTAAAGCCAAATGTCTAGGGCATGATACACAAACCTAATTATTTTGGGATCAGAAATATAATACTGCTAAACTTCTGGTTTATTGTCTGTGATTTAAAGATGCAAATTTATTGCAGTTCTTATATCCCAGGAGATAGGAATCACACCATATAAATTCATATATTTTGTTCCTTGAAAGAAATGGAGAACTTTTATCAGGGAAAATTCAGTAAAACCTTGACATATAGACAGTATATTTTTTATATTTCATGTAATATTGTTATCAAAGTCTCTAATATATCTGTACTGCATATTATATTTTGCTGGGATATAATATGCTTCAAGAAGCATCATCATAAGTTACATGTGCTTAATAATTACTAATAGAGCTGTAATTTAATTCTAAAACCTGCCAAATTTACATAAAATGAAGACCTTACGAATATGTGAACCTATTTTTGATTTATTTAAAAAAATCCTTAAGCTTGAAACATCTATTAAGAAAATCAAAGTTATCTTTAGAACAATACGGAATATAAATATCCTTCTAAACTCCTTTCTGTAGAAATTATGTAGATATTTTAACCCATTCATGACCAATTTCAAGCCAGGCACATGAGTCAAGGCAGAACAGGTTAATGATACAACTAGCTAATCCATGCCAATGGTATATGAACACATGTCTCTAATTGCGGCTTAGGAGACATATACCCTAGGCAGCTGTGACATAATCAGATCTGGCCGTCTTACTCATCCTCTAGAACAGTGTTTCCCAAACAGTCCTCAAGATCCACCAACAGTCAAGGTTTTGTCAATATCTCATTTGGAATAAAACCGGGAAATACATAAATCCTCGACTGTTGGTGGGCCATAAGAACTGGTTTGGGTACCACTGCTCTTGACTGTTAGCTCGTTTGAGCAGGATCCTCATCAACCTATTGTTCCTGTAACATTTTGTCATTGTCTCATTTATTGTTAAATGTATTCCTTTTATTAAAGTGTAAAGCACTGTGGAATAAGTTGACGCTATGTAAATACCAAAAAAAATAAATAATAATAATCGAGTATTATAGAATATTGACTGTGTCAGACTTTGGAAAATTTGACATTGGCCAGGTCTGTGCACTGCTCCATAGTTCAGCAAGAAGTGAATAAGGGCTGCGTATTGATTGTTTACAAAATGTTCTTATTTTCTTCCTGAGGATTCTTCCTACATAGCCAATTCCTAGATCTGTTTTTATAAGCTGATTCCAACCATCTCCACAGTGTCTTCTCTAGGAATCATGCTTGTTTATTCAATTTTTTAAATGGTGGATTGTGTCTCTTGCATTGTTTTGATTGACGATGAATCAATAGGTTCCACTTTTTTAAATATAAAATCACTTGTACAGGGTTCCCTACAAGAGTTTTTGTTTTTCTTTTTTCTAATTTTCAAAGATGAGTTCTAAGTATAAGTTGTATACATTTTGTTTAACACTATTTAGGCGACAGGGTGACTTTACTGGAAGAGCAGGCAAGTTCATAACTAAATCATTCTTAATTTACTGAATTCAATGGGAACAGCCTGAACCATTTGTATTCATAGTATAATGACTTCAAAAAAGCATATTCAATATGTTTAAATCTATACATTCAATAAGCAGTTCAATAAAACAACTGACTGTAAGGGACTTCTATTATGTAGTTAAATGATTGATATACCCTTCCTGATAGAAATTAGTGAGGTGACACTGAGCCAATACAATCCAAAAGGAGATGCATTTATATGCTTTGTCTAACATTGACCCCATATACATCTGCATTGAATTTGTCTCAAATTGGAATGTGTTGACTTATTATTATTTACATGTATTTTTCTGTTAAAAACTTTAGACATCTTTAAAAAAAGTATATCTTTTTACAAAAAAACATATCTGATATTATGGTTTATGGTACATCTAGGAGATATAATGGAGTATTTAGATTGTTTCAATTATTTAGACACTAAAACATTGGGGGAAAGGAGGATGGGTTTGACACAAGATAGATGTTAGTGTGAGTTTTGTGTCACAATTTAAGGTCTCAAATTCATCCATGGAGCCCCTATCTGGCCTAAAATTTTTTCATATTCCGAGTTCAGGTTTTTCCTCATATAAACTATTAATTCATTTTTTTTCCAGACTGGAACTGTGGGATTAACATAGACCTCCTCAGCAATATAACTCACAGAAAAGTGCAGTATGCATAAGTGTATCACAGAGTTCTACAGCAATGAAATTCACAATTAGGTTCAATGTATGAAGTTATAAGAGAGTTTCTCAGCAATGAAACCACAATAATGTTAAGTGTTGGAGTGCATCACAGAGTTCTTCAACAATACGACTCAGTGATGTGCCATGTGCATCACAGAGCTCCACAGCAGTAAAAATCAAAGTAATGTACAGAGTAGTAAAGGTCTCCAAGGTATCCCTGGTGGTCCAGTAAGGGAGTACGAGCTCATTGAATAAGTCAGAGTGCATGATGGGAATCCAAGAGGCTGCGCTCAGATTCATTCCCTAGTACTGGAATTGTGATAGAGTGCTGACTGTGTTCTCCACCCATCAGTGGTAGACAGAATTTGTGTATCTCATTCTCCCTCAAGCCCCTTTGAGTGTCTCTTTCTCCACCCTAGCCCATCTGTGTGTCACTTCCCCCAGCCCCTTTGTGTGTCTCTTTTTCTACTTTCCCATACTCTCTATGTGTCTCGTTCTCCCTCCCTCAGTCCCTTTTGTGTGTCTCTTCCTACCAGTCCCTTTTTGAGTCTCTTTCTCCACTTCCCATATTCTCGGTGTGTCTCTTCCCCCTCCAGCTTTCTGTGTGTCAGTCTTTCCCCCACAGCCCCTTTCCTGTGTTTCTTCACTTCCCCTTTGTTGACTCCCACCTTTCCTCTCCTGCAGTGCCTACTTACCTCTATGTATTTTGGTTTACTGAGTGCCCCAAATAACTTCCTGTCAGACTAGAGAATACAGAAAATTATTTGCTGCGTTCTGCTAGGCCACGCTACATAGTTACATAATTACATAGCTGAAAAGAGACTTGCGTCCATCAAGTTCAGCTTTCCTCACATATGTTTTTGCTATTGGTCCAAAAGAAGGCAAAAAACCTAGTCTGAAGCGCTTCCGTCACATGATGTGACTGGCAAGAGTGGAAACTCTCCTCCTTTCGGTCACTTGAACATTCCCAAATCTTCACCTGTTAAAATCTCTATAGTGACACTTCTCTCATTTGCATGGGTGATATAGAAGACATTTGTGGTCCATTGCCCACTTCTTTCCTTATATTTCAAACAAGGTGTTTCTCCACCTCAACTCCCACCATAAGGGGGCTTAAGTTCTCTATTAAATATGTACACTTTAAAATAGAGGCATTGATCAAAAAAGTGATGATGCTTAATTTTATTGATTAAAACAAAGGAAAGATATTTGTTTGATTCGATTTTTAATATGCATGAAATATAATTGGAATTATGCAAATGCTTCTTATACAATGAAATAAAATGCTGACGTTTACATTACTGGGACAATATGGTTTTAAAAGGTGTCTTTAAAGCACTATTGTCAAATTTCCCAGTAAATATGTTTGTTTACAACCTGTCAAACTCAGCTGACTGAATCACTTGACATTTTGTCTGATTTTTAATTTGAGGAAGAAAGGGCACTTGGGTTGATGCAATGTTACATTGCTTAAATATTTCAGCAGCTAACCTATGATTAAATTACTTTACCACTGTTTTCTTTTCTCAATGTACCTAATTCAAATATAATTGACCAATTAACTGTGATGTAATTAACAGTAAGTAACATTCACTTGAAATGCTGGCCTTCTGGTGACACTTGAACTAAGCTTCGATGAGCTTTCCATCCTTTTACAGACAGCTCCTAACTAAAGAAGGGTTTCCCATAAGATGTTTAAAGTAACTGTTTTAAGTACTGTTCATATAATTACAATTACTTTAAATCTTAATTCAGCTGTGCATTAGCTACTGCTGTGATAGCAGAAAAACAACATTATAATGGATTGCTGTTTTGAGTGCAAATTAATGGAAAAAAAGTCCATGGTAATTATTCTCAGAGAAAATATTTCCATGTTAATATAACTAAATATAATTCACTCCATAGGTAGTAATTTTTGAGCATCAATAAAATCTAGAGCACTATTGGGCAATTGAGTTTTACTGAAAGCCCACCTAAATAATTATATAGACTGCAAGGCAGCTTTTGTTATGATGTGCAGCTAATCTTAATTACAATTACTGGCCATTTTCATTTTGATTTATTGTAAGTGCTAAAATTATACCCATAATCTAAAACTTTTTTAGAATGTTGAGATTTTGTACCTTAAATACAGCACAATAAATCAGTAAATCGCATCACCAGGATATCGTCATCGTCAAGATAATTTGTGCTCTCTCACTATCAGTGTCATTTGGGTGTTTTCTTGATCAAAATGTCATTGATTATGTACTTTACGCAAGTTCTATTTTGTGAGTGCACTCCTGTAAGTTGTGTGCATATACAGAGCTCTCCAAAGATCAGTATACCGAAAAATGCTATATTTTTTTTATATTGCAAAGTGGTTGGTTATAACTTGACAGCAGCGCTCGGATGTCAACATTTTGGCTGTTTGGTGAGGTGCTTTCATGCACAACTTCCTCCTCCCTCTAGTAAAGACAATTCTTTCATCCAAATAACACCAACCAAAACAAATGTTTTAAACCATGCTCTAATGAGAGACATTAAAAGGTAGGGCACTTTCTAATTCCCATTGCTAACATCAAATTTTTGCTGCACAGAAACAGCTTAAAGTTGCTAATTTTATTGACAGCTATTTTAGAAATTACCAGTTTGTCGGTAATTGATTGTGACAAACATGGAAACAAACCTTATGGGTTTTCATACAGAAACATTCAATGTGTACATAGCTAAGGGAGAAGTTCATCTTTATCATCTATATTGACAAACTACAAGGAACAATGAGTCAAGGCAACCTTCATACTAAGTATATGGTGGTAGAATGCTCTCCCTCCTTACCATAAATTAACAGTGACTCCAAGTCATTCTGCTCCTGCTTAATTTATAAATGCTTTTTTACCTCTTCCACGATGGCTGGGTGGATGGATAGATGGATGGATTGCTATCTCACATGATGTCAGTATGTTTTACATTCCATATCTTTTTATACACATTAAATCTAGAGTTCTGCTCTCTAATATTTGCTGCTTCAGTTTTCTTGATCTTGTGTAAATCTATGGAAGGAAAATATTTGCAGAATACTAAGGAAGAAATAATTAGTGTCCGAAGAGACTCAGAGTGTTTCACTCAATTGATTTCTGTTTATCTTGAAATGACCTTGAACAGGGACTGGCAGCCTTTGATTCTTCTGCTTCCATGAACTTTGACTCCCTTAATGTACAGCCAATCTGTTAGATAGTTGAGCATCAACTGTACTTGCAGTCCACAGCAGCTGGCATGCCAAAGGCTGCCTTCTCCTGACCTGCAGCCTCCAGTTTTAATTGGGTACGTTGTATCTGTGAAAGTCTTGTGAGAATCCGCCTAGGAGTGAAAAGAAAAGGCCTGTTGCATTTGCAAAGAGAGTTTGCAAATATCTTCTATAATGTACTAGAATCAACAAAGATAATTTATAAAAATAAAAATTTCTATATGTTTGTCCATCTCATAGCACTAGATTCTTTCTGATTTAAAATGTTTAAGGAAGAATATTATGAAAATAATTACAGTAGCTAATTAATCTTAAACACTTAAGATACATTTGCAAAACTCTGTATAAAATTCTTGTCTCATACGGTGTGCTTTAAGTTGTCATGCCCAATATAGTAGCTTTTATGTTACCAATAAATATATATTTGTGCCTACAATATTGACAATTTCTGCCTCACTGAATAACCTGTTATTGAATTAATTTAATTAATTGTATATTAATGTGTGTATTTTTGCATTCATGGTATTATTTTATCCATCACACCTTAATTGTAGTTGTGTGAGATCTGTTCTGCAAAAGCCCTCCCATATTTATAAGGTTTGTGTATATATATATATGTGTAAGGTATACACCTACCAATTCATCAGTGGGATAGCCAGACCAGTTTCTGAACAGGCCTCATAACTTCTTTTTTTTTTAAGTAGTCAAATTATTTAAGAATGCAGGACCACCTTCATTGGCTGAGATCTGCAGCTGGGCTCTCTCTGATGTCCATGGCACTGTATCAGATAACTAGGTAAGTTGTCAAGCCATTTTTAAATGGTTTGACTATTTACTCTGGAAGGGTGACATTGTTCTACTGGCACCATATCCTCTACAGTGAGCTTGGACTGTAAGATCGCTGTTACCAGGGCCGGATTAACCATAAGGCAATGGAGATTAATTCAAGGTCAACTTAATACATTAAATATTGCATTCACAGACATGACAAATTTTCTGTATACAAAAAAAGTCAAGTACATTAAATGTATTTGCTATAAAATTCCTAGAGATTATAAATATGGATATAAAAGAACTATATAAATAATCTTTAAATAAAAAATGACAATGGGATTTATTTACTAAACACTGAATGTTGTGAATTAAAAATTGAATAGTAAAATTTATGATAAAAATGCTAAACTGTGCCTATAACCATTTAGAAGTATTTTTCAAGCTGGTTATTCCTGGGTAAAATTTGTTTTACAACTACATTGCGATGTTTAGCAAAGTAACAAAAAAAAGGTGTTTCTGCAAGGCTGTCCTAGTAAACTTGAGAGCATTATTTTAATGTCTTGGGTTTCTATCCTTGTTTTCCTCCTATAGTGACTTTAATTTCTAGGGACTCCATATTGTTGGTGTGTCTGAGTGTATAACAGAGCTCCACAGCAATAGTACTCACAGTAATGTGTCTTTAAACTACTATAAATGTGCTTAGAAATCAATTTTAAATAATATATATTACTCTTCTTTTAAATTACATATTAGTTCACTAAATTATTACGTATAAATCATGTAACATGTCTCAGAACAGCCCCACCCCAGGCCACAACCCAATTTACACCCCAAAATTAAAATGTCCCTCTGTCTATTTGAAATATTGGGAAATATTATACTATATTTGATATACACTGAATCCTATTGGTATTCTGCTGTGCGAGGCCTATTTTATTGTGAGAGGCTTTCACTTGTTATCTGCAATTTTTGTTATCAGCGTATTTGTCAAGTTTAGGTTTGATTTGAGTGGTTATATTTTCAAAGAAATATTTACAAGGTACCATATATTAATATACATATTTCTAGAGTACATTTCTTTAGGGATCTATGAGTAATAAAAACAATTTTTCTTTCTCGTTGTTTTGAACAATGTGCTCATGGCTGTTAAAATGTAGATACTAGCTTTCCAACATGCTTTAGGTCCTTCACTTTGCATGGCTCTGATCTCTAACTGTCATCAAGAATCTTATTCAGCCCTAACTCCAGAAATCAGTCTTAACAGATGTCAGGATGACTTATAAAAATATGTATTTATTGGCAGTGCAACATTAGTGAAAGCTAAATCTGACAGCTTCACGTCTAAGGACAAATTCAGTGGCTATGGTTAGAGTGTGCCAGACTACTGTACAATGCTCATACCTGGATTGCTAGTCTGCACTGTTTGTTCCTAAAGTGTTTTTGCTATGCATGCGTGCAGCTTCATATTCTTGCACGGAGTGAATATGCAATGGCCTCAGAATTTCAATCTTTGATTTTGGATATCTATATCCAAATATATACAATACGTAATCACTCATTTCCTAGGACATTAATGCAACTTACTAGTTAAATGATCATTCTTGGGGAATATTGATCATATATTGTTTCGAGAGGTATTCAGAATTCAGGTTCTGGTACTGGGTACACTTTATTTAAATGATTCTTACAATACCCTTCTAAGAATACCACGCTTTTGGATTTGTGAGTGCTAAAAAAATATATCAAGGATTTAATACTGCTATTTCCAGCAGTGCCAGCTGTTTGCAGAACCAGCTATATGATAAGTGATAGTTGTAGCTATAGATATACAGCATGGGTTGCACATTGTACTAACATTCTAACATTACACTAATTTATCATGACCAACTCCTTTTTATCCCCTTTCTTGTGTTGAAATCAAATTGTTTCTAACATATACATATTATCACGTTATGTATTTTATCACATGGAGAGAATTTTCTAGTGAACATTCTCTTTAGTGCCTCTCAACCAGAAACTTTGACCTTATTATTTAGCTGAAGGTATTATGTTTTTTTTTTTTTTCTATAGAATGGAATGGGATGATATCATGAAAGGATCATGGACATATAGGGGGAAAATTACTTTACTGACATAAGATGCAATGTGTTGCTTGTGGTCAAACTCTGGCTGTCATAAAGAAAATAATTCTCCGAGTCACTATCCACTAACGGATGGAGAGCCATATTATGTTGTCCATTTATTTTTGATGACATGTTGATATTTTCAACTTGTTTCTCAATGTTCTGGAGAATGGCTGGTGTAAAATTAGGTTGTTTTTTCTTTTTTCTGTTTCACAATGTCTGCGATCGAGAACTTTCCCAGAACTCTTAGCTAACTCAACCTTGAACAGTTCCATTTGAGAATGGCTGCATTATTCCACAACAATAGCACAACATTGTTAAATGTTCTTAGCAAACAACATGTCAAATAAATAGCTTCAGCTTTTATACATTTAAAATGATGCTAAGCTTGACTTGAATGTGTGGGAATTTGATAGATCATTTTATATATTCTACATTATAAAGATTTCTTACTGCCACCTAAATAAATGCTCAGAATGCATAACAAAATACCTAAAAACGTTTGAGAGCCTCTGCATTTTACAGTATATATCTGAGTGCCACGTACAACCAACCTACGTAAATAGTAGATGTTCGTTTCATGAAATGAAAGTTTGCTGTCTTAGAAAACTGCATTTCCCAGCATGTTATCACTTCTTTGACCTCCAGGATCAAGATCTGTCAAAAGCTAGATGGGGACTGTCAACGTGCCAAAGTCCAATTTTTTAGTGATGTTAGTATTTCTATTTGGATGAGATTCATGAATCACTACACTATATGCTGAAGGTTGCTGTGGCCATATTAAATAGAGCTGGAATAAGAGGATAGACAAAGGGATCCATTCCTACTGTGATGGAAACGGACATAAATATTTTGAAATACAGATGAGCTGGAGGATTTGTATCTTTTTTTTTTCCTGCTATTGAACAAGATATTTAAAGTTGGTTAGCAACTCATCACTATTTACCTTCATATGTTGAACTGTGTATTGCCAGAAAATCATGCTATCAAGGGGGTCCGAAGATAAAATAAACAAAGAGAAATGAAGTCAAATAGGTTATAAATGTCTCCAGATTACTGGGATGACATTAATATGCTGTATTGTACTGTTTGTTTCACTCTTGTATGGCTTTAAGATTTTATATTAATAGTTTGTCTTATGGTCAATATTTAGGCTAAGGTTTTTGTGTTAGGGTGAGTTATGGGCTAGTGTTGGTGTTAGGGATATTAAGGTAATTATTAAGGTAATTAATGATGTCATACATATTACAGGAACCCCAAATCTAGAATAACAGCAGGACGCAATGCCCTGATCTGTCTGAGATTTGTGGGAGTTATGCTGTCAATTAGCAGCTACTATTAGCAGCTGCCACTCTTAATTAAGTATGGCATACTCATGGCTAGTATCACTAGCTGCCACCATTCATTTAACTTGGAAGAGGACTGAATTCAATGGCAGTTGCATGCAGTAGCATAACTCCCACTAATCTAGAGGAGACTGGGTCATGCATGACACGTATTGTACCTTATTATACCTCCCACGATTGGGAGTAACCAATTTATTAGGTACATCAATAAAGTACTGCTTTATTAGTGTGCCTCATGACCCAGTTAAAATATTAGTGTCAGGGGTTTTAAAATGGCAGTGGGAACACTCAGGATTTTTATCAATGCGGGCTTGATGTCATTGCCTAGTCCAGGAATTCCCGCCCAAAAGGTATATCCTTAGATGTTGTATATCTATACCTCCCATGATGCGTTGCATGCCTTTATAATGCCTTAAAATGACAATGCACTATATTTACCAAAACAACTTTAGCTTAATTAAGTAGTTTTGAGTCAAGAACATGCCTCTGAAGTAGTACCACTCAATTCACTACCATTTCTGAGTTAAATCACTTTTGTTTCTGTTTATGCAGCCCTATCCACACCTCCCCTGGCTGTGGCTGATGCAGCCTGCATTAAAAAACAAAATGGGGGGAGGGGCAAGCTTTATGGCAGCTGGACGCACATTGTGCAAGTTCCAAGCCTGATTCTCTAACCCAACAAAATAATCAATTCTCAGCTGGCAACTCTGTGACACCTAAATGAGCTAGGAGCTGACTGGGGTGCCTCAGAACCAACAATTTACTTATCACTACAGTATCTCTCGAAGGCTCCAATGAGGCCCAGCGCTCTCCCACTCTATGCAAACAGTGCTGGCACAGAAACACCTTTTGGCCCTGAACCCCCCAACCCCTTTGGACCGACGGGGCTTATCCTGGGCCCCACTGGTAAACTGCAAGTACCAACGCGACCCCACATACAATAACTGCAATGATGGCAGATGTGTCTCTTCCTCAAGGGATGGAGCCTCCACAACATGGGAGCGAAATCCATGCCTATGTCCAACAATCACTCAGATGCCTGGATGAGCTATTTGACCGCTTTTGGGCCTTCCTGGTGGCTCATCAGGCTCAGGAGTCACCCTGAGCTTAGAAGGTGGAGGGGAAGGATGAGGGCTGGGTGGATAGTGAAGAGCCCTTTTGTACGCGACCAAGTATAACCAGTTCCTAGCCCACCCGGGTCAAGGGCCACTGGGCACAAGACCCCACAGTATAGTCCACATAGCATATTTATTTAACACATTTTGCAGTGCATTGTTGCTATAATAACTATATAACCAGTGGTTTTCAACGTACAGCAGTACTCTCGAGCCTATATTTATATATACTCTGATGACACTTCATGTATAGTACTCAGACATGCTCACCTCTTTACCTTTTGTAACTTAAAAATGAAATCTGTGCCAGTTACACATGTCATGTTACGTATCCTTGTTATTTTGCTTAACCTTTATCACTACGTAAACATGCCAGTTTAGTGTATATCACTGCACAAACAAAAAAAGGATGTCAAAAAAGAAAAAAATAGATGAAATGTAACATACTTTAGAAGTTTTTATCTCCTGCTCTGTAAATTAAACGTTAATTATACACAGAAGGCTACTTTAGTCTGTGCAATGAAGGACGTTTAAAAATTAGATCTCTCTTTACAGGAAGTGTTTAGTAAGATTGTGTAAGTCACATGCAGGGAGGTGTGACTAGGGCTGCATAAACAACGTTATTAAACTCCTAAATAGCAAAAAATTGAGCAGTGAGACTATACATTAAAACTGCTTTATTAAGCTAACGTTGTTATTGTTCCCCTTTAAGAATAATAGTGAGAGAAAAAAAAACAACTCATGGAACTCACATATAATAAATAGAAACAAAGAGAACCCCATAATACATGCAACCACAATAATAATCATCACAATAATAATCAAAAATTACATACAGGAGGCTCTTGCAAGGTCTAGCAAGCTATTAACAGAGCAGGGGATTGGAAATCCTAAATTAAACAGAATTTGCAATAAAGGAAATGTGAACAAGAGATAACTCTTTGCAGGAAGTGTTTATGAAGGCTATGCAAGTCACATGCAGGGGGGTTTGACTAGGGCTGCATAAACAAAGTGATTTAACTCCTAAGTGGCAGATAATTTTGTAATTTATTATGTTTGATGATCCCATGTAGGCAGTGCGAAGCAGAGCCAGGTGACTTTAAACACCTTATTATTCCACACAGAGGGCCACTTAAATATCTATTTTAACTTTAATAGTATCAGGCATATATGCTTGTATAAGTGTTTCCAAACTGTGACTCTGTTGTTAAATTACACAATATAATATAGTTTACACAGGACATGCATGTAAGCGAAGTAAATGCAAAGTTGGGAAGCATAGCACATATGCCAGTAATTAAATTATGATTTGCTTATTAATGAAAAATTTATATATATATATTTGTATATTATTTTTATTAACATTTATATCGCACCAACTTATTCTGTAGTACTTTACAAATAGTCAAGTTATATATATAGCATACAAAAAACAAACAAACAAAAAAAATAGGAAAGAGTATCTGTTACAGGAATGAGCAGTATGATAAAGTTTTAGTGCATCAAAATATGTAGATGAGCAATTAAACTTTAAGATTACTTATTGGTTACATCAATGCAGTTATTTTTCAACTCTAAAATAAAGCATCCTGTGGTTCTAGCTTTGCTTGATAGCTACATTTATATATTACTGCACCACAGAAAAAGACAGGGTAAATTAGTCATCACATACAATTAAAATTATAAAATTGGGTCTTACAGCAAGTTGCCACTTAAGGGAAAGACAAATTACAGTAATTTGTTATGTATGCTGGGTACCAAGCTAACTGCAAATCTAACAAGCAGGTTACGAGATTGATGATCACAGATACAGTTTGTAATGACAAATGTTGCTTAGATTTGCTTTACCCAGTCTATGCTTCTAGCTTTTTTGAAAATGTGCATTCCGCCAAACAACATATGGTGAGAATCTGTCTTATTAGCACTGGGCACATTTTTTACTTAAACATCTAAAATATATGGGGTTATTTATCAAAGTCCTATGGCTAGAATTCTAAAAAAAAAAAAACAGAATAAACAGCAACACTAGGTTACTAAAGAGATGCGCTGGGTGGTTAAATAAATAAATAAACACAAATCTTTTTTGGAAATAGAACTTTTGATGGATGGTGCCTTCATGGTTACTATAGGATTATGGAAATAAATAAGGACAAATGATGAAGTACAGTTCTGGAAATGTAGTAGCACAGCTCAGCGAGTAAGATTGTTAGTATGGAAAAAATAAATTGTTACTCTTCAATCAATATTTATTTATATAAAAACATTATTTAAAGGGACACTAGAGTCACCAAAACAACTTTAGCTTAATGAAATAGTGCTGGTGTATAGATCATGCTTCTGAAGTTTCACTGCTCAATTCACTGCCATTTGTTTCTGTTTATCCAGCCCTAGCCACACCTTCCCTGGCTGCGAGTGACATAGCCTGCATGAAAACAAAATGGATTAATTTCTGTTAAGATGTAACTCACTTTAAAAGTGTGTATGTCCTGCTCTGTAAATTGAACTTGGATTGCATACAGGAGGCTCCTGCATGGTCTAGCAAGCTATTAACAGAGCAGGAGATGAGAAATTCCAAATTAAACAGAATTTGTAATAAAGGAAGTGTAAACATTAAATGACTCTTTACAGGAAGTGTTTAAGAAGGCCGTGTAAGTCAAATGCAGGGAGGTGTTGCTGGACAAAAAGCGGTTCAACTCCTAGATGGCAGATAATTGGGTAGTGAGGCTGCAGGGGCATGATTTATACACAAAAACTGCTTCATTAAGCTAAAGTTGTTATGATGACTATAGTGTCCCTTTGAGTGAAATGGATAAAGCCAAGTTCTAGTGAAGTGTGAATTTGCATTAGGCAGTAATTCTTGCTGTTTAGAAGTTGCCTGCAATTGGTAAATGTATATGCAACATTTATGCAAACAGGCCGATTGTGAACATAGCTTTTTCTAGATAGAATTTAATATAGTACTAGGAAGGAATGTCGCTAGGCTGAGTAATCATATGCAATCTTTACCATTGAGTGTACAGTGTTCCATTTTACAATACTAATCTATGGCTATAAACTATCCCAGTTCCCAATAGTCTCTTCTTTAATGAAAGCACTATAGAACCATCCGACTATTACATGTATTTTGGATGCAGGACCAGTAATGTAGGACCCATATCACATCAAATAGACTCTGAGTTATTTATTACACATATTCTGCTCTTTATGGCTGAAATATACATAAAAAGACAGTCAGGACATTTACTACCCAAGATGTTTATGACCTGAATACAGTTGAGTTCCGATTCACTAGAGAAAAAACATCTATATATGTGATATACTGATTTAACATTGTTAATGCTGTGTGTCAAACTTGTGTCAAACTTATTTGTGAGTTTGTTCAGATTGGCAATTTATAAATAATAATAATGATAATAATAATAATAAGACCTTTAATTAGCAGTACCATGCCCAAATTCAACAACTACGAATAGTAATCACTCCTGTCAATTGTATGTTGATATTTTATATTTGATTATAACATTGTTGTTTAATAAATGGTGGTGCTTACCCTCTAATAAAAGTTTATGTGAACACTGAGAATCGACAACCACTCAAGTAGCTTGCTCCTCAGTAGGTCCTTGATCAAATATTGTACAAGCTTTATCTGTCACGCAGAGGGAGCCAGCCAGCATGTCGGATCTGGACTGTCCTTTGGGATGCAGTCGTGTTTGTTTGCAAATAGTTTATGTCCTCTCTCTACCTGCAATATCCACTAAAACTAGCTTGAGAACTGAGCGGGGACCTACTCAAGGGCAAGATGTATGAGTTGTTATCCTTTTTTAATTTTGAGCCTAACCAAGTGCCTCATATAATGCATTGTAAAAATAGAAAAAAAATTAAAATATCTAGTTCACTGCAAAAATAAACAAGCAAAAAATAAAAAAGCATTCCATTTTGTAATTGACTTATTCATTTATTTTGACATAAATACTATAAATAATTCAATGGATAAAACAAAATATCATTCACACACATTCTCCTTCTTCATGTGCCACATTCCATGCAAAAACATTAATTCATAGGAATGTGAACCGGGTTTATATCAAAGATTTATCCCTAATATTACATTCATAAAATATGTTATGACAGTTTGACCATAATCACGGATTTAAAAAAGTCACGACTAACTTTTAATCTAAATTGATTTGGTCCTTGCCCAGTAGAAGGAATATGAGGTATACATCAAATGAGAAAATAGTTTTCTCCAAGATAATACATCATAAATCAACACATCAGCTATTGTAGCATTAGGGATACACAATATTCCTCTACAATGCCCTAAAGGAAATACTCACATCTGCTTTATGTAAGTGAATTATGAAGAGGTTTGGCAGTTTTTTCAAGAGTTTCTTAGAGTGGTTTAACATTGAAAAAAAGAAATAAAAGGAATTGTGAAAGTCAAAGACTGAACGGGAGTCACAGGTTCACCACCATTTGATGTGACAGCAAAGACAAATAAACAAAGACTGTTGTGCATTCTTTCAATATCTTTCAATATATGTGATGACTTGGAACTCAGCATTGAGTGTTATACCAATAATTCTCTGTTAGATCTACAATTTTAGAGAGCATACAGAATGAAAAAAAAAGGAGTAATGATCTCTAAAACAAAATGATTGATTAGTTTTATTTTCAAAATAAATAAAAATACAAACATGCTGTAGAAAAAAAAGTAATACACTGATCAGTGAATGTAACTGGTCACTGGTATTCCATTTTTTTTTTTTTAAATATCACAACTAGTATCAGTGGTCTTAATATCGATCTTATGTTTAAGGTGTACAAAATCATTCTGTACAAAAAACATCTACATTATGCTATGAGAAAAAACAAAACAAAAAAACCCCCAAACTAATGGCTTTAGTATGAACCGGAGAAGCATTTGAGGCTGACCTTTTTCGATTGACTTAAGTGTCTTTGCCAGAAATTAAACCTACACAATTGGACTATGTCATGAGCAGAGTTTAACGAGGGCCTATATTTCAAATGGATTCCGAATGACAGGCTAAACATATGGTTGCAGTGGGGGTCACATATTCCCTGATTGCTATCACAGCCTTCTTGTAACAGCTTTGACACTTTTCATTCAGGCACGTGTAAAAAATAATAGCTGCTGCCCTTTGACGGAAAGGTTCTTGAGTAGATGTATATCAAGTGAAGGTTAAACCTCCAAGACTCTTTGTTCTGAACTTCTAAGCAGTCAACAAAAGCCATAATGTGTATAGTGGGGTTTATAGTTCTTAAATAATTGCACTATCCTATTTTCTAATTTCAGCTATAATTAGAAAGGAGACATGGCTCCTTTTATGAAGCTCATAGCATGCCCCATAGAATCCGTAGGATTATTGAAGCTCAGAGCATATGACTTTATCTAGACTTAATAGCTTGTCCTAAATTTCGTAGTTGGATTTTTTTTTTTTGTGGCAGAGTTAGGCTATTGCCATTTTTATTAAAACTTCAATCTCATCATAGTAAGCAGTAATTATCCAATGTTCGGTGTCACACTTTTTCACAACGCTGGACCCCGTCATAAAATATCTCCTTTGAGACCCAGTTGGTTGCAAAAGACTGTAATACAGAAAAGGAAATATACAACTTCAACAAAGGCTGTAGATAAAAACAAATCTCACTTGGCATATACAAACTGCTGCTGATTTAATACACACCATTAGTTCTTTCCATGCAAGGTAATACCCTAATCTAGCCTTGACTAAATGACCTCAGTGAAGAGGCACACCACAAAGACCCTTGAAATGCCACAGTGGTTAACGATGACCTCACTTAACCCACCTGAACAGGATAATATTGCAGCATTCCTCTGCAGAGATTTAGACCTGATGAATAGAGTCCTGCAAGGAAAATAGTTTTTCTGTCTGATTCGAACCAGAACTGGAGCAAAGCAAAAGGTAATTGGGAGTTTATAGACCAAATTGTGTGTTCAATTGCTTTTCGATGCAGGCTGAAATGCTCTATTATGCTCTCCATCTTGGAACTATGAGACATAAACTTAAATTTGGTGTAAGTAATAAATGATTTCTTTATATATTTGGAGAGAACTTCATTTGTTGAATTTTTGTACCAATAGATACATTGCCAAATTTTGTAACAACATATGCTTGTATACAACAATCCCGTTTTGACTATTTTACATTGTCTGAAAAGAAACATGTTTCCATCAAGTTTAGCCTTCCTCACATCTATGTTTTGCTGTTGATCCAAAAGAAGGCAAAACATCCCAGTTAGAAGCACTTATAGTTTTGCAACAAACTAGGAAAACAATTCCTTCTTGACCACAGAATGGCTGTCAGATTTATCCTTGGATCAAGAAGCTATTACTCTACAATTGAAAAATTCTATCATTGAATATTGTTTTTACATGTATGCATATAGTTGCTGTTTAAACATGTGTACAGACATTAATAAAACCACTTCTTCAGCCACAGAATTCCACATCCTTATTGTAATTACAGTAAAACAACCTTTTCTTTGCCTTAGACTAAATCTTCTTTCTTCCAGTCTAAACGCATTACCTCGTATCCTATGTATAGTCCTGTTTGTGAATAGATTTCCACACAATGGTTTTTATTGGCCCTGGATATATTTGTATAATAGTATCATATCCCCTCTGACGTGGTTTTTCTAAACCAAAAATGTTTAAATTTTCTTTCTTCATAGCTAAAATGTGCCATTCCTTTTATTAATTTTGTAACCCACCTCTGCATTCTTTCCATATCCTTCTTTAGAACAGGTGCCCACAATTGCACAATATATTTAAGATGTCGTCTTACCTGTGATTTATAAAGAGGCAAAATGATATTCTCTTCCTGAGAATTAGTGCCCTTTTTTATGCATGACAATACCTTATTGGCGTTAGACAGTGCTGATTGTCATTGCACATTATTGCCTAGTTTGTTGTCTATAATAATTCCAAAATCCTTATATTTTGACAGTTGCATTAGTGCAGCAGAAATTCATCATTTGACTGGGTTTACTATTCTTGTTTCCATAAACTGCCACAGATATTTTGTTGCAATATATCTGACAAATAGATTGTATAATACTGTGAATATGTTCTATTGAAATATACGAGTACAATATTTTGTAATATGTGTTTTTTATTATAAGCATCTAATACATATATAAGGTTATTAATCCTGGTCAGTTGTGAAATGTAATTGTACTGAAACCTTTGACTGGTTCTGTATATACTCAAATAATCCATGAATTCCTTACAGGCTGCAAACAAATTGTGTTTTTTTTCATGAGAAAATGGTGAAGGCTAGATTGGAGTAGATTCCTACATTTACTTTTTCTAAAACACAAACTTTTTACATAAAAGCAGTTAATAATTGTTAATCACAACACATTATAATATATTAACACACACACATTCAATAGCAGTATCACATTTTTTGCTTATTATAATAATGTAAATATTATCTTGTAAGGTATATCATTATAATTTAAAATGTTTTAAATTATTTAATCTTTGCTGAAAAAAAAGACATTAAGAAATGAAACGGTGTACATTTATGTTGGATTAGTAAGTGCATTCTCTGTATGAGATCATTAATGGCAATTTAGTTGGATAGCTAGTAATGATTGCATTTAGCTGTCATTGTAATGTTAATGACTCCTGCACAGGATTCCCCCTCTCTGTGGGTCACACTACGTGGAAAATAGCTGTGTCAGGGTTACTATTGAGCAGTGACTTCTCAAACAGCTTTTCAAGGCACTGCAGGTGCACACCATTTGCATCTAGATTATGAAGTGGAAAATTATTTTTTAATTTATTGTTAGCAATTTTTATATTTTTACATTTTATTATAGGTCTCTGCATAAAAAAATATTTGTATAAATAAATTTACATTTCTAAAACTGATAGAAAGACCATGTGCAAGAAAAGTGTTTGGGCCTTGGTCCTAGCAGTTTTCACATCCCCCAATATTTTTATTAAGGAAAATAGGGATGTCTGCGGATACAGTGCCTTGTGTCCAGTGTAAGGGATATAGTCCTGTTTATCGCTGTATCCTAGTAGTTTGTGAAATATATTTCCTGCTAAAATCTGGACAGCCAGTGTGGAAAACATGGTCTTATCTGAAGCAGCCTCATACACCACCCTACCTTGTTTAATAAAATCAAAAGAATACAATGCCAGCAAACATTTTGCTCCTTGTCCAATAATAATTTTCTCAAGAACTATGAAAACTCGTAATTTAAATAGTTGTGGATAACTATCCAGAAAAGGCTTGAGATCCCACAGGACCAGTGGCAGGTTACATGGTTAGGCCTACCTTAATTGTTCATATAAGGATGTGGAATGCAGCCAATCAAATTCATGGTTCCCTAAACACTTGGCCTTAGGCAGCCACCTAAGGTCATATTACAGTTTATTCTGCTCTGCAGCTGGTTGAAGCATTTACATATTTATTTGATTTTCCAAACTCACACAGGAAACTGGTACTGCTCAAACATTTCAGTGTCACTCAGGTAGCTCTGAGGTCAACATAGCTACCCCAAGTTGATGCCGCATCTATATCAAAAATATTTGAGATTTGAAAGTTGAATTCAATCCAGTTGCCTGTTAACTATTTTAATGATAAGTAAGTTAGCAGGGAGGCCTGATAAATGTATGTATTCTGATAGGGTCACACACAAATAGCACAGTGATGGGTACATACATATATGGACCAATTGTGTCCACAATGACCCTATACTCCTGGGAACCAAGGACAAATGTGCTTGCTGCTATTCCATCCATTTTTGATGAAATGGAAGAGGAGGTTCCCAGCATCCCAGCCTATCACATGGCATATCACTGGAAAGCCCATGATGTCCTCTTTACACTACATGGATTGATAGAGTAGCTCAAAAGAATAAAAGGAGATGCATGTGAACGAAATGTCCAGTACAGAAGACACAAGTTAATGGGCTGGGTCTCAGGAGGAAATAAGTCAGATTAAAGGGACTCCCCAGTGCCAGGAAAACAATCCGTTTTCCTGGCACTGCAGGTCCCCTCTCCCTCCCACCCCCCATTCCAAGTTGCTGAAGGGGTTAAATCCCCTTGAGTGTCTTGCCTGTATCCAGCGCCAGGTCAGGTTCCGCCCACGCTCCTCCCCCACGGGGGAGACCTATTGTGCATGCACGGCCGGCGGCGGGGGAGACAAAATTCACATGCGTGGCAATGCTGCGCACGCGTATTAGACCTCCCCATAGGAAAGTATTGAAAATTATGCTTTCCTATGGGGATTTCAGCGACACTGGAGGTCCTCACATAGCGTGAGCATGTCCAGTGATGCTGTAGCATAGAAAATCTGTGCTATAAACCAGGAAGTGCCCTCTAGTGACAGCCACTAGAGGAGGAGTTAACCCTGCAATGTAAATATTGTCGTTTATGAAAACTGCAATATTTACTGTTGCAGGGTTAAGGGTAGTGGGAGTTGGCACCCAGACCACTCCAATGGGCAGAAGTGGTCTGGGTGCCTGGAGTGTCCCTTTAAGGTTCTATGTGATGAATAACTTGTTAAAGCATTTCATGAGTTTGAGATTAATCAGTTCTAATCATAGCTGATTAAGACCCTGATAAGGATTTACCCTTAAAAAGGTCATGTTTGACTTCATCCAGGTTCAGTTAATCTTCAGAACAAAAAGAAACATCAATTTTTTAACAGGCAATGTAGTTTATATACTTATTTGCAGCATGTTTGTGTTGCTCACCTGATAATGTAGTAGATATCTCATTGCTTTCTTATCTGAATAGTTGTTTGATAATTTTGTTTAGTGATATTCAGTCACCAAATATAGAAAAGAAGAAAAATTGCATAATTAAAAATATTGTCTGAGATATATTTGACATTCAAAAGAAAAAAAAATATATCAAGTATATATTTTAATAGTCTATCTATCTATATATCTGTCTGTCTGTCTGTCTGTCTGTCTCTATCTATCTATCTATCTATCTATCTATCTCCTCTATGGATTGTGAAGATGTACATGCTGCTTGTCTAATGCCTGCATCCGTTTACTAAATTCAAAAAATTAAATAGTTCTATTTATTTATCATATAAATTGGTAATACTAAATATAATAATATATTAATAACTGTGCATTACACTGTGTACAAAGAGCATATATATATGCCCAAGATTTCGGTAAAACTAAACTTTATGAATCATTATATTGCAAGATTTGATGGAGATAACTTATTCCACATAAGAGAAGCGATGATAGACAGTGACATAAAAATAACATAACCTGAGGAAGCAGTATAATAGCATGTTAGATGGAAAAGTGCCTGTTTGGTATAGCTTAATACGACACTTTGTCAGCAGAAATTGTTGGGTTGAAGTGTTCCTTTTATTGGTGAATGGATGTGTAAAACAGCAGGTCTGAGAAAGCATTCAGGTCCCTATCTTCTGGTACACAGCAACGAGAACAGCACATTACCTGGGCTGGAAACATTATTATCAGCACTTGCTTGGGATTGACATATAGCTCTAGATGGAACAGCAAAGAATAGTTATCTGAACATATTGATCAGAAGCAGGAATAGATATACTCTCAAGTCATTTTCAAAGAAAAGACAGACATATTTATGTATTTATGTATGTGTTTGTAGTCATTAGTAGAAATACAGTTCACAAATTTGAAAACAGTTGGAAAATATATGGATACTAACAAGCAAATATGTATTAGGTATGGGATAATAATATATTGTTTAATTTGTAACTGCCATTTTAGCTTCTCTTTCTCTTGCCAACCATTTCTCTTAAATAAATAACTATTTAATAGATAGACCATCAAATATGCATGTTATTTTTATTTTGCAATATATTAAATCATGGCTTGTTGTATCTGGAGCTATTTCAAGTCCTCCCTTTCTTTCCAATACATAATTTCTGTAGTTGTCCAATCACAGTTTACTCAATGTGCTTTATTACATATCATTGCGAATTCTTTGCAAGGCAGGTGCTCAGGACAATTGCCTGCCTCTTGAGTTTAGCTACATGGAGCTAAACTAGCAGTTTAAAAACCTACAGAATCTGTTTACAATCTGTTTACAAGCCTGGATGACCAATAGATGGATAGGATAGATAGATAGATAGATAGATAGATAGACAGATACGACAGACAGACACGACAGAAAGATACAATAGACATGACAGACAGACACGACAGACATATATAGATAAAATAGGCAAATATAATTGATTATAGCTGGGCTTCCCTGTAACTAGATATATCTTTTCAGCATGTTGATATTTTTAATCCACTCTTTAAATCATTTGAATCACAGATCTAGCAAAAGATTCCATTCCCTTTGCAACTGCTTGCTTATATGTTTCCTAGACTCCAAGTCCCTCTTCTCTTTTAATAAGGCGATATTCCAGTACATTCATTTAAGTGATGCATTTTACATCTCATTAATTCTACTGGATTCAGTACAGGAGTATTGCATGTATTTAAACTGCAGAGTCTGAATCCTCAGGCCCAGTCTGTTTGACATTAATTCAATGTCGGAAGCCCTAGGGGCCTTTACATCAACAAGAAACAGATAAAGCTAAGAGGTGAGTGTATAAACTTAGATTTGCCTTCCCGTGATAGCTCTATATAGTCCTTGTCCATGAAGCTTTGCTTAGATGATCTCATACCAGCACCTTTTCCTGACGAGTCAAAGATGTGGAAATGTAAATTGCCTCCTGTTAAACTGAAACCTTGTTAAACTACAACTCCCACAATACCTAGCGATCAACAAATGCGTAGAAAGAATAATTCATGTTGCAATGTATATTTTGACAGTCTACCTTGTGATTAAATGACTGAAATCAGTTCCTTACTTGCATTGCAGTCTTATAGAGCCGACATTGAGAATACGAGAGGGTAATACAATCTATTCACATTTAACATCTTTACTACACAACATTATTGTACTACTCAATTGCAATTCAAAGACAGCAAAAATACAAATCAAGTACATATGTAGAAACAGTATTTATTCAGTGAATCTTAAAGGGACACTGTAGTCACTATAAGCATTTCATCTCTTTGAATTGGTTATAGTGCCTGGAGTACCCTGGCACTGTCCCTCCATTCAGTGTTGCACCATGTTCGTACAGTATGCCAGAAAATAAGAGTCCCTGGCCACCCACAGTCCGGCCCCTTCAGTATGTGTAGCTAAGGCAGAGATTACACACTTCCTTGTTGTCATACCCACTCAAACCGTCAGTTGGAACTCTGACAGGCTAAAAGCAGTCAGCTGACACTCTCAGCCAATCACAGCTGCCCATTTCTGCTCAGGCTAATACTTCCTTATTAGCCAAAGCAGCACAGAGGGGATGGATTGCCGGGGACTGGTGTTTAGCATTAAAACATTAAAACTTTAAAAACTGTTTAATGCTGATAGAAATGATGGGACAAGAAGACTCCAGACACTATAACCAGTTTAATGAGATGAAGCAGATACAGTGCCTACGGTGTCCCTTTAATAATACTTTCAAAAGACTGAATAGAATGTGCAGAACAGTTTACTTTATATTAGAACATAGTAGGTATGATAATATTATAAAATGCTGATGACTCTGCTCATGGGGATTTTTATTGAAAAGGTACCTATTTTTAGTAATTCATATTCCTAAATTATCATGTATCTATATGTAGCACAAATCTCTGTTCTAATGACATATGTTACCATTAGCAAGGTCAAAAATAGCAGATCAATATCTACAAACAGAATTAATTTTTTTTTTTATTTAATAACATTACAAACAACTGTTTTAGGCACAAGAAAATTTGTTACGGTGGACTTCGAAGTCAATGATCCTTTCTAGATCATATAACCATGCATTAAACAACTGAACAGACATTTTTATTGATTACATTATTAATATAGAAACTTTAACTGAATATAAGCTTTGATCACTGGACCACTTACTTTCAATTACCATGGTAACATTAGATATTCAATGCACAGAAGTGAAACCAATATATTAATAAAGGAAAATACTTAAAGCAACAATGCCACTGCCCTTCCCCACCCATCCCCCCTCCCCACAAAAAGAGTATTTCATGAAGACACAATGTTTATGAAATATTCACAATGACTGTGTTGTAATTTCATAAATTTTCAACCTAGTCAAGAGATATACTGAGACAAAGTAAGACACTTGTAGACGTTGGTGGGAGCTACTTCTTCTAGCCGTCTAGAAGTGTCAATCCACCCAGCCGTCAGCAGAGCTTGATCTATGGCATTATCTATTGGCTTTATCTATGGAGGTCTTGCGGGATCCTAAATAGACCTCAGTGCTGTACCCCTGTGCATCCACTTCAGTGCCAGGAGCTGAAGAGGGCTAACTGGCTAAAGATGGTGGCGCCCATGAGGGACATATTCAGGTAAGTAAATCTCACTGTAGTTTCCCTACACCCCCCCAGCCACAGGACACCATCGGGGGTTTATGCAAATTCTGCAATGTCCCCACCCAGGGACAGTGCAGCTCTAACCAATGGAGGAAGTCTTGTACAGCATGTGATATATTTGTATGAGCTTTTACTTATAAGAAAAAAAAAGATACTATATTACACTTCTGGCAATTGTTTATTAAATACCCATCCATATAAATGTTAATGGTTATATTTATCCCATTTAAAGCCAATAATTGAATTTTTGAGAAAATAGATTTGTTTTGCAATGTTCCTAACAGCAACGCGAACATTAGCCAGAAAATGTGTGGCAAGTACATGGAAATAGCACTTAATTTTATTTAAAAAAGAAATATGTGCTTGAGTGCTCACTAGTTTAATTATCAGCGCAGTAACAAGGCAATTATTAATTCCCTTGTAATCACTTAACTTTAACATGTTTTTTTTTTCATATTTTAAACTTCTCTGCTTACTGATCAACACTACATGGATTTCATATAGATTTTCACTTGTTGGTATGCAACAACAGATCTATGGCGGGCAGGGTTTCTAGAGCACCCTAAAGGAAGTATTCCCCCTTTTTTAGTGTGTGCATTTGCAAACAAGGCATGTTAATAGACATATATAGAGGTCAGGCTCAGATTTAAGTTCAATAAGAAGATTGTTTGTGTTTAATCTTTACGTGACCAATTATTTATCTCCTGTCTATCTATAAATATATAATGTATACAATGGACATAATATATTTGGTGTTATTTTTCTGAAATGCAAACTATGCAGAACTGTTCTGGAACAGTAAAAAAATAAAATAAATGGTAGCTTCATCTAATAGTCAGCCCTTTGACTTATTGAAAACAAGGAGGCAAACATTAGCCACAGTGGTTTTAGGAGACTGCACATCTATGTGTCTTGTCATTGAACTTCTCTATTACTAGAATTTCACAATCTTCTCGTAATATATCATAATAAATATAGTAAACATGATTTATACAGTCAAACATTTAATCTATTTGCATAATACATTATGTATATAGACAGACAGATGGTTGGACAGACTGAAGACAGTCAAGCAACTATATACATTAATAAAATGTTTCCTTATATAAATTGTGCCAGGCTACAAGCAATGATTTATATGATTGTTTCTACATTTCAAGACATATGAATATAATTGGATGAATAGATAGATGGAAACATACTATACCTAATTATTTACATATCTATATGTATATATGAAAAACTGATGTTATGTAAAACCATAGGGAGTCACTGTAAGGTTGGACAACTAATCATATAAGCCACTGGCAATGCTACAAGAAATATATGTATATCTCTGGAATTCCTGGAAAATCTAAATTAATTTCAGCATAGCTGCTTCCGGCTTAATCATGTTATTTATTTTAAACCTGGAATCCTTCTCGATCTATTTTTTTCACTCCAGCAATTTCACTTGACCGCTAAAATCATAATTGAAATCCATGGAGTTTACGTATCACGAGGATTAGTGAGATTGTATTTGCGCCTCAAAAATACCAGAAAAAAAAGCCCTAGCTCTATGCATCTGCAATAAGTATCCTGTCTACCATATTATCTGTGAGACCTGCAGTGTGTACCTAAATAGCAAAGGTGACGTAAACAGTATCACAAGCTCAGGAGGGCAAAGAACTGAGAACGAATGCATTAGCTGCTCTATCTATGCCGCATGGCTCAACATCCTGAGAATGTGAGATTAACGTAAAAGGATTGAGACTTGCTCACAAATCCTGGCGGGTTCTATGTATGCACACAGCCCTACATGATCCAGTTCAAATGGGTTAATTCATAAAATTGGTAATAGGAATACATTGGCAAGGGAATTTCACGCCATTTTATGCCAATATAGGTGGACTTGGTAAAAAAAATCTTCAATCAGATATATATTCAGCTTTACGTGATCTAAAATTTGCAGTTCCTTTGCAAATTCTTCACAAATCTTAGTTTTGTAAATAACCACACATGACTTCCATCTACAGTAATGACTGGCCTGGCAACAGATGTTTATAACCTGTGTTGGATAAGGAAATGTGAACTAGTTATGCTTTATTAGTGATTAATGCATATTTAATATTTGTACACACATGCACACACAAACACACACACACATATACATATAAATATATTATTGGCTTTTTTTGGATCATATCTGAGGGTGACACAATAACACAATATGGGAATACATTTACGCAATATGTGTGCAATGTTCATCATTCATTCATTTTAACTTATCCAGGTGTAAAAAACAGATACAATTTGTATCTTGTAAAACCTTTTTTTATTGGGCTAACACATTTTTTTAATGAACTTATTCAGGGATAGTTATACATAAATATAATATACTATAATAATCTACAGGACTCCAATCACAAAAGCCTTGATCCCACCTCATTGAGCACTTACCTTGAACAAACAGACCACTAGGCAACCCCTGGACAACTCCAGGGACCACCACTTGCCACTCTCACCACATTCACAATACCCGACAAACCTTCATCAAGCAAAACACTGCATACTCAGATATACACCCAGAACTGTGTCCCCATTCCGGGCACAGAACTCGACACAACGCCCACTAGCACAGTTATTATAAAACTGCAAGCAACCCCCTGTACATACTTCCCATCCCAGTTATTAGAGTTACACTACACGTTGGACAGGTCGCACCGCACCACCCAACGATACCAGGTAGAAGATATATAGGGTGTAACTACAGTGGCCAATGGCTATCCATGCACAAACAGCCAGACCGCTCAACATGTCACCTATCCCAATCTTGTGAACTATACAAGTTATATATGCATTATTATGTTTGTGCCACAAAGATACAAAATTTTAATTCTCCTTGCAAGGAGAACTGTTACGTCTGAAAGCTTATTGTACCTCATGTATTGAACAAAAAATCTTGATGATCCTATAAATAAAGAATGAAAAAAAATTATAAAAAATTTAAAAAAGCCATTGCCCAAACTTCACAGCCAACTCTTCGATGTTCACTAGATTTGTGCAGAGTGAAAAAAGATTTGGTTCATCCATATCAATTTGTCTGAATACCCCCCTCCCCCTCCAAAAAACCCCCAAAAAACATTTGTTTCAGACCAAATTTAACCCATGTGGCATTTTGCTTTGGAAAAATGTCAGCCATGTTGCCATTTCGGGAAAAACTATTTGGATAAACCAAACTGGAGTAAAAAATAAAAAAAAGTATGTTTTTTTTTTTTATTGCAACTCTTTTTTCCCCTTTATAGGTCACTTGTAACTTGATCTGTGAATAAAATAAACATATATCCACATATCTGTCAAGATCAAGATCGAATTGGTACCATGTCAACAGTGCATATTACACAAATTGAGTTTTAAATATATTGCAATGCATGTTGCAACATTCACTAAACGTCAAAGGATTTTAGCTCAGCTTCACAATAATGTAATAAATTAACAGAAGTACTAAAATTGCATACACTTATTAAACTCTTCTTAGACTTTAAATGTGTTTATTTATAAAAATTCCAAAGGTGCAGCAGACTTGTATACGAAACAATGACACATCTTTTTATTCTTATTCAGCCAAAGCAGATAAATCACTGTGTATATTTTGTTACAAGGGAGTACTGAACATATTGCAAATAAATTGCTCTGAATGCCAACTCTTCCCCTTCTGCTGTTTTACCCGAATTACACAGTAAATGTAAACTTGTTATTGATCGAAAGTTCTAAAATTCACTTGTTGTAACCATGACTGCAGGCTGGCAGTATTACTCATTGCAAGTCAATCTTTGTTCAATATAATCCATTGCGGAAAAGAATTACTGTACTTGAATATCATGAACATTAACTGACTTGTATGGATCTCATTTATTCAGCCCCTTCAGGAGGAGGGCCTCACAGCAATGTAAAATAGAAAATACTTATGTTATGAAGAAATGTGAAGATACAAGCATGTAAAAGGATCTGATAATTCACTATTCAGACTGATTGAGTCTGATAAATTCTGTTTTTCCTAGATTCTGTTTTTTATTGGGTAAAGATGTTCTTTGGCGCTCCTGTTGTCAGGATCAATTGTAAAATGTTTCCATGTTCCCTGTTTCCTTTCCCACTGCAGGCTCACTACTGTATAAGTACATTTCATTCAGGTGTACACCGGTTAATTTTATTTAATAAAAGCCCAAACAACGCACATAACAAACTTATCCAATTGAAGTTCTTATGAGAACAGGACTCTCTGGGTCTTCTCTTACCTTAAAGATTGAAACTTTTTTGGATGGTTTAAAAATAAAGTTGTTTCACTAGGTACCCATTATACCTTGTCCTATGTCTTTTGCCTTCAGCTGCATTAACTCAGTCGTCTGGTGATTGGCTGAGAATATCAGCTGATGTACTTAGCATATCATTGTTACCCATTGAGAATAACAATACGTACTTTGCTACTTGTGCTTTATGACGTCCATCCCCTGTGACATTACTAACATAACTCTATGTACCATCATATATGGTAAATATTACTTATTATGCTGCAAATTATTATGAATCTATCTGATATGTCTCCTCAATCAGGTCACATTAAAATCACCCCTGTCAGGCTACAAAGTAGCTTAGTAAAAATTCACCGCCACTGCTACTTTCCCTCATTCTTCTCAAATCCTAATCCACCTTGTACATAGTTCTAGACAGCAACTAATTTGTCCTGATTTTCATTTAACTGCTCTTAAAGGACCACTAAAGTGCCAGGAAAACATACTCGTTTTCCTGGCACTATAGTGCCCTGAGGGTGCCCCCACCCTCAGGGACCCCCTCCCGCCCGGCTCTGGAAGGGGGAAAGGGGGAAAAACTTACCTTTTTCCAGTGCTGGGCAGAGAGCTCTCCTCCTCTGGTCCTCCTTTTCTCCTCCCCGTCGGCTGAATGCGCACGCGCGGCAAGAGCTGCGCGCGCATTCAGCCGGTCACATAGGAAAGCATTCATAATGCTTTCCTATGGACGCTGGCGTGCTCTCACTGTGAAAATCACAGTGAGAAGCACGCAAGCGCCTCTAGCGGCTGTCAATGGGACAGCCACTAGAGGAAATAGGGGAAAGCTTAACCCATTCATAAACACAGCAGTTTCTCTGAAACTGCTATGTTTATGAAAAAATGGGTTAACCCTAGAAGGACCAGGCACCCAGACCACTTCATTAAGCTGAAGTGGTCTGGGTGCCTATAGTGGTCCTTTAACAATGTTGCAACATTTGCCCATTCTACATCAGGTTCTCTCACACTGCACACCTTTTAGCAAATTATCCTACCATTGTCTACAATTCATAGTATAACAATGTTCCACACTTACATACCTTAGCGTTAACGGATGGAAGTATATAACGATAAGTTACAAACCTTTGATGTCTTTCTTAGAGAGCCACTGATCCTTGCCATTACAGACACCTACTGTTATAATTCATTATCACTTATTGCTTCACAAATAAAATAAATGCAACATACAGAGCTTCATATCCTGTAAACATGTTCGGAACTAGAATTTGTGGAATACTCTCTGAACCAACCACTAAAGAAAATAGAAGAAGCACAAATGTTGCCCTGCCCTAGAGCAGGGACAGAAAACCATCACCTTTCCAGATGTTGTGGACTACACTTCTCTTAATTCTCTGGCAATTCTCTGGCAACGCTGGCAAAGCATTATGGGAGATGTAATTCATAACATCTGGAGTGCCAAAGGTTGCCTACCCAGTGCTAGAGTATCCACAGTGGTCAAAATCTCAAGTCTTAGCCTACTAGCCAGGACTAGAATTTACTTTCTACCACAAATGCAATGTGTGGATACATCATTTAATTTTAATTTACTCTAACTCTGCAGTCATTTATTATGTATCTCTGTGATGGATAATATTTTATGCTCTTTTCCACCATATATATATTCATCCCAAGTTCCCCTTGTCTTCTTCCGCATAATATCACTAGTCCTCTATAATGTGAGCTCAGAGTTACTATTATTCCTATGTAACTAACTCCCTTCTAGCATCCTTCTTCTTTTCCAAGGTAACCAAACATCCTATCAGAAAAGTCTATTAGAGTTTATATAGCGCCGACATATTCTGCAGTGCTTTACAATGACAAAATAGGGATATTTGACAACATGTAATTGACATACAGAATATAACAGAGACAAGAGGTGAAGATGGCCCGGCTCACACAAGCTTACAATTTATGAATCTTAGTGAAGGTGTTAATAAGATCAATAGGCACAGAAGGGTTTAATTAGATGCTAAGGTGGACACAGCGGTAATATGGTTGTAATTATAATTGTAAGGTGACAAAGGAAAAGGTATTCATTGCTGAGTTTGAAGTTGACAGAAAAGCATTACTGGTCATGAAACAGCAGTTGAACAGATTAAAGTGGTTAAACAGTTTATAGGGTTATTCAGTAAAGTGAAAGTGAATTTAAAGTGAATTTAAAATTTAAGGACAAAATAGATGAACTGGAAAAATTCTCAAAGTCAGCTATGGCTCAAGTTCGACTATTTTGGCCTTAAATTTGAAATTTACTATGTATTCACTTTGAACGTCCTACAGTTCTCACTTCATTGAATAACCCTGTGAGTGTATGAGTAATATGTTAATCATTGCATTGCACTTGTCCCCAGCTTCACTAATTAACACTTGTATAAAGGGTTTATTCACCAAACCCCAAATTGTAGAGAAATTATTTGAAAATATTTTCTAACTCTTTATAATAACAAAATGGCTACTTTAGCCTTAATTTTTCAGTTGGGTTTGTATTTCACTCTATTTCAGCATCTGTCAAATTCCGTGAAACTGCTGGAAGCGCCTCTAGTGGCTGTCTGGTAGTCTTAGCACTGCAATGTAAATTTCACAATGCATGGCTAAAGGGGGAAAGGACACTGCACTCGGACCACTTCAATAAGATAAAATGGTCTGGGTGCCTATAGTGTTCCTTTAACACACGTATGAGAGAGAGAACAGAAAGGGCTGCCAAAATCCAAGACTCCCCTTGCTATGCTATTCTATTATATGTAGTGGCAAAGTATCCTTGCATTAAACAATCTCAACATGCTTTGCTTCTACTTAAAAATTGACAATATAAAAACGAAGCTTTTGTTGCAGTTTTAACAATGTGATTTGCTAGAACCCTTTCTAGTAACATACTATTTTCCAATACTTCATTGTTAACAAAGCCAGGCAGTTTTCCATTCCACAGCCAGCGTCTCCGAAAATATTACGCGTTGCAATCACTACTGGGATTTTATCAAGTACCAGTTAACACGATACTCTATTACTACATCATAACACCCGCCATCATATTTGTACTTTACTAACGTGTTATGCCCCAAGCAATAACAAAATAGTCTTCATCTATCTTTTGTAACAAAAAAAAAATTAATTATTTAGCAATACATTAAAAGAATGGGAAAATACATAGCGCAAATGAACAATTTGATATTGCTGTGACACCACTAATACAATACTGTTGCATTAAAGTAATGCATAGAGAGATGGCCACAAAATAACTATTTGATGATGCTTAGATATATCCCCTGCTGGATTCACATGAAAATATAATCATATGAAAATATAATATATTATTAATAGAAATGCAAAAGTTACAAAAAGTAATTTCATTAATGTATAAATGAATATTTGCCTATATATATGTAAGTTATGTGTATTTATGTTAAGTTTTGTTTTACTAAATTTAATCCATAATGCTGTTTATAACTAAAGTTTATATAGTTATTATACAGTGTAATACAGTTTATGAAATTATTCATCTAAAGAATGTTCTAACTCCTGTATGATCTCCTTAATTCAGTAAATGTGCTTGTTTAGTCTATCATAGTGTATTGTTCCCTGTCATGCACACCACCATTAAGGGCCAATAATCTATTAGTAAGGGGTGTGTAAACCATTTAATGGTGTTGCCCGTGGACTGCAGGCACCATAACCACTTCAATATGTGAAAGTGGTTATGCTTTCTGCAGCTTTTCTTTAACTATTAAATGAGAATTGGTTATTGTTTACCAAGGAATATAATGATAAATCACATTACTGTATACCAAAATTGTATATGAAATTGCTGTATCGTCTTTTAGCTCATGTGAAATAAATTAGCATTTGTACTAGTGAAGAGAGTCTTACATCCCTTGCCTTTTTGCACGTGGCTCCTACACAGCTTTGAGTTGACCATGACTGTGTCAACTGTATACTCAGTGATAATGTCATGGCAGTAGCGCTCTCTGTGTCTTGTTTGGCTTTGTACAGTACTAATCTCCACTGACTGCTGAAATACCACGAGGAAACACACAGAGCAGGCCGAGTATACATTTGTCTAGAAGAAAATAACTTTAGTGTTCTCCCAAGGGCACAGTTTCCATAAACCACAGCAGCATCTCATGAGCATGCCAGCTGCCTGCCTTCTAACCCTCAAGATTACAGAGATGTTTCTGCGGGTCTTTGAGGACCTGTTTGTTTGTACTTGGAAGCCCTGGTGACAGCAGTTCCCAGAACGTTATCTCATAAAAAGCAACAAGATAGAATATGGAGAATATATTGTTTTTTTCTGTGATTGTGCTGGTAAACTTTGCAATCAGTTTTTAATGTCTTCCTTTTTAATGGCGGTTAATCATCATTTAGTTTAGATTTTGAGTGCACAATACGTGAATAAATGGAGCTTAACAGATTTTTTTAATGTGACTATTTTAAAGCATAATAGCAGCAACCTAAATAGCAGCAATATAAACACAAATGAGGAGTAATCCCACTCGGGGATCAGACCTCAAAAAATACCATAGTTTAAAAATTACTGAGTGAAGGTACCAATACAATAGCTCTATTTAT
Source organism: Pelobates cultripes (assembly GCA_933207985.1). Taxonomy (NCBI): domain Eukaryota; kingdom Metazoa; phylum Chordata; class Amphibia; order Anura; family Pelobatidae; genus Pelobates; species Pelobates cultripes. The sequence continues at coordinate 75,784,091 of OW240913.1, read as the reverse complement.
TTAGCCTTATAACATGTTTTACCTCTTTTGTTTTTATCAATTTTGTATTTTTGCACACACTATTTCACTGAGCACTATTTTATAGTTTGTTCCCTTCACATTCGTCTTATATATTTATCTTTTAATCTAAATAAATAAAACAATTTTAGTAGTACCTTGACTCAGTAATTTTTAAACTATGGTATTTTTTGAGGTCTGATCCCTTAGTGGGATCTTTTAACCTAATCTATTATCTGCACTCTTAGTAAAAGCACATTGCCCGATGATTATTTGGCCAGGTGGTGGGGTGGGAACGAAAATTCAGCTCGGGCAGTTAATGGTAGAGCAGCCCACTGGGAGGGGCGGGGCCACAAAGGGGGCATGTTAATTGTGTGTATCTAGGAGTTTTAGTGTGTGTATGCGCAGATAGAGTACTGTGTGTATAGAGTGTGTGTGAATGCATGGGGGTGTGGTGTGTATAAGAGACATAGAGTGCAGTGTATGAGTGCAGGGGGTGTATTGTGTGTTTATAGGGCATATAAAGTGTGTGAGTGCAGGGGGTGTGGTGTATATTTATGGGGTATAGAGTCTGTGTACTGTGTGTATGTGAGTGAAGGGTGTGTGGTGTGTATAAGGGTTATAGAGGGTGTGTAATGTGTTTGTGTGTAAGTACAGGGGGTGTAGTGTGTGTATTTAAAGGGATATAGAGTGTGCGTAGTGTGTGTGTGAATGCAGGTGGTGTATATAAGGGGTGTAAAGAGTGTGTTGTGTGTAAGTTTAGGAAGTGTACTGTGTCAATAGGTGTAAGATAGTAGGGTGTGTAGTGAGTTATTAAAGGTCAAAAGGGGATAATACGGAGGTGGATCAATAGGGGTAAGATGGCAGGGGTTGTAGTGGGTTAATAAGGGTAATATGGCAGGGGGTTTAGTGGGTTAATAGGGGGTAAGATGGCAGGTGGTGTAGTTGCTTAATAGGGGGTATGATGACAGAGGGTGTAGTGGGTTAATAGGGGGTATAATTGTACGGGTGTAGTAGGTTAATAGGGGTAACATGCAGGGGGTGTAATGGGTTAATAGGGGTAATGATGCAGGGGTGTAGAGGGTTAATAGGGGATAAGATGGTGGGCGGTGTGGTGGGTTAATAGGGGTAATATTGCTGGGCTGTGGTGGGTTAATAGGGGGTTTGATGGCAGGAGGTGTAGTGGATTAATAGGGGTAACATTGCAGGGGGTATAGTGGGTTAATAAGGTTAGCATAGCAGGAGGTGTAGTGTGTTAATAGGGGTAATATGGCAGGAGCTGTAGTGGGTTAATATGGGTAACATGGCAGGGCGTGTAGTGCGTTAATAAGGGTAACATGGCAAGGCGTGTAGTGAGTTAATAAAGATAACATGGCAGGAGGTGTAGTGGTTTAATAGGGGTAATATGGAAAGGGGTGTAGTGGGTTAATATGGGAAACATGGCAGGGGGTGTAGTAGGTTAATAGGGGGTATGATGGCACGGGGTGTGGTGGGTTAATAGTGGTAATATGGCAGGGGGTGTAGTCAGTCAATAGGGGGTATGATGGCAGGAGGTGTAGTGTGTTAATAGGGGTAACATAACAGTAGGTGTAGTGTGTTAATAGGGGTAATATTGCAGGGGATGGAGTGGGCTGATGGGGTAACATGGCAGGAGGTGTAGTGGGATAATATGGGTAAGATGGCAGGGGGTGTAGTGGTTTAATAGGGGTAATATGGCAGGGGTAGTGGGTTAATATGGGTAACATGGCAGGGGGTGTAGTAGGTTAATAGGGGGTATGATGGCAGGGGGTGTGGTGGGTTAATAGGGTTAATATGGCAGGGGATGTAGTGGGTTAATAGAGGGTATGATGGCAACGCTCTGATAATATCGGAGCTTGCAAGAGGGAGACAGGTAGGTTTCCCGGCATGCACGGATTCACAAATCTTTCCTCCGGTCCTTGAGGGGACAGTAGTCTCTCTTAGGACTGGTGCTACCTTGCATGGGCTGGCAGAGGAGATCCTGTGATCTCCCCTGCCGGCCTTGGCCCATGGCCATCGCGGCCCACCGGGCATTTGCTCGGTTTGCCCGATGGCCAATCCGGGCCTAGTTGCAAATAAGTAATGAATGGTGTCTGGATATATTTTTTTTAAATATGGAAAGGTTAATTATGTGGAGTAAACTTGACCCAAGGAGAGATATGAGTGCCATTTTGGCATTTTGGAGCCAAGAATAATATTGATTTTTTATATTCAGGCAGTGTTGTGGTTTAAATTCAGCAGACAGCAATGTTTTCTCTCAGGTATGAAGACAAGGAATGGACACAGCAGAAATACGAGCTCGGAGGGCAGTACTCATTCACACAAGTGTATGGCAGAATACTACACCTAATTTTAATGGGGAGAACACAGATCTTATAACAAAATTCTATACACATCCAAAAGGGGTTGTCTTCACATAATACAGTCATGTCCTGTCAATTGCATATTAAAAGAACTTAAAGCACATTTGGCATTAGCTGGTCAAAGGGTGTTACTTGATTAAACAAACACTTCCCAACAAGGTGTTATCAGGATATGCAGTGCAGGGGGGGAAACAAGAAGAAGATACAAATCAGGATCAAAGGCCAGCTGTTATAATAGAGCATCCTGACATTACTAAATCTACTGCGTAGTGTGACACAGGATATAAGGGGAAAGGTGCTCATTAATCCATATCAGGCAGAAATCACAAAAAAATTGCAATATGTGAAAGACTGAACGTTTTTTTAAAAAATCTCAAAAGACCACATGATAAGTGCATTTATATTTTTTTTTTTTTAGAATGTAAAACTATAACTAATCAGTGAATTGGGGAAGCACCTTTATTGTTTAATTGCATATCTTTTATAATATTTTCTCAGTGAACCCCCACCCCCCTCTCATGTCACGAAGCTATACATTTAGATTTATTTCAACATGTTAAAAAATATATGAAAGTATAGGACGAGGAGGTCAGTATAACTTGCTCATTCACAATATTAGCCATCGTTACTGGTTATGCATGTTAAGTGTTGAGAAAGTATTACATCATCAGTGAACCTATGATTACCGGATACTGACAAATTGATCAGCTGAGTTTGTTTATTCTGCTTGCCCATTCACTTTGTTCTGTCACATGACTGTTAACATGTTAACTTCTACAGGAAACATTTTTTCTAAACTTTATAAAAACATATCCTGTAAAAAAAAGTTATCCAACACTGCTAGAAGCACACTTTTTACCCCATGTTCTCTTTTAATGTAGAACATTTTACTTTTCTTAGTTATTTCCAGGAACTGTTTTATTCATGTGGCTATGAATTCTAAGAGTAATTGTAATAAAAGGAATAATAAAACTCTGTGAGATTTAGGATACATGAGGAGAATGATTCTAAAAGATATGGTCCATGAAATTTTAAGAAAAACAAACTGATAAATGAAGCTGAACTTTTTTTTAATGAATAAAATGGTGTTGATGATTAACTAACTTGAAAAATCTGCTGTTATGACAATATTATGGAGATTGTAACTTTTATGCCTATCCCATTTTTTTTCTTGATAGTCATTTTTAATGTATTTTTCAGTAGCATGAGATTTAATAAATTCTTTCTGCTTTTCTTGCTCCTTTTTTTTTGTAGGTCTTTGAGGGAGCAGTAAAGATAAAATATAAAATGGTTTAAATTATAGAGCATGGCTTTCTTATGGCGTGTTTTTAACATTTCCCTTAATTTAAATGACATGCTGTTTTTGATCAGTAGCACACAATGTGCTTATTATCTATGGCCCTCCACTCCTTCCATGTACCACCAACACTTTCTTCAGTAACAATAAAATTATAAAACATAAAATCCCATCCCAGTCCATAATACTACTAACTCTCCCTAAATACTCAAATATCAATAGACAAATATAAAATAGTTTAGAAAATGTAAATATTGTAAATCAGGATTTATACCTGCCAATTACATTCTTTTAAATTCTAGTGAATAAAAACAAAAAATCTGCGCTTTGCAAGAAATTTATGAATGACAACGTGACTTATTTACAATAATGAAAAATATTAAATGAGGGAATTCTGACTCCACCCACACCTTCCATATCACCAGAATTCTGAAGATGGGCTAGTCTAGTTAATGCATCAACTCGTGGGCGTACTTGCTTACAATCGGAGGACCTACTTTTATGAATTTCTTGCATATAATTTGAACATGTTGCTGGTATAAAGTTGAAATTATAGGCCTCTCTACTTATTCCACAAAATAAAGGGGTATTTTTTTTTTTTAAATAAATTTCCCATACCCTTTGAATGCTGAATCCATTTTAGCTCATAAAGACATTAAAGAATCAAAGAATGAATGATATGATCCAGCTATGTGTTTTGTTCTTACCCTTGGGCAATCAAACGGTTAACAGACATTGATTATCTTTGACTTGTCTTCAGCAGAGGTATTTTATTATTGACAGTCAATTTTAAATTGATTTAAAAGCAGATAAACCAAGAAATCATTGCATCCAATGTTCATTTGACGTGTGGCTAATTTTTGTAGCTCAGATATCCTTCCATAATGGTAACTCAATTATTTATGCTCCTTGAACTTCTCCATGGTAGGGCTGTTTAATAAAGCACTGAAAGCATGAAAGTTAATCATAGTGCTGAAACAAGGACTTTTGATCCTTCACAGCTAACATACCCTTCTGTTCACTTCCGATTTGATTAGTCTACATTTATAGCATTACTAAAGGCAGACAACACAGTACCAGCAGCGCTAGTTAATTCTTAGTGATTTCTATATTTAGAGGCATGTAAAACTAGACAGCAGTACCCATCTCACGCAAACCTATGAGTGCAATATACCTTGTTTTAACTTTAAAGGCTTTTTTTGTATGCTTTATGTTGTTTGTAAACTGTCAGTTTGTTGAGTTGATGTATTTTCATGAATTAAACCTTTTATCACTGCTGGATAGGGGGTCATGCGTATGCATAGAACTCCAGGTAAATAATGAGAAGGTCAGGATTGGCTAAGAAATCTGGGACATCCCCAAGTTCCTGCAGAAACTTCAGTTTCTCTGGAAATTAGAGGAATTCCGATATATGCTTCTTTTTATCTTTTATTTAGTGATTTTTACATCTTTTATGTTGATGCTTTATCCTCAATATATATCAGTATAAAAACAACTCCAGCCTGAGTAGTGGTTTTAATGAAAGGAAATAGGAAAAGAAAGATAATACAGAAAATAATTGAATTAGAAACAGCTAATAAAACAGGATAAACAAACTATTTGTGAATGATGAGATGAGCGTGCTACAAATTATTGCCACTGAATTAAAACCGAGCTGCTAGATAACATCCTCTTTTTTTATTAGAATGACTTTTAGTATTGGCTTCTGAAAAAATCGTTTCTCTGTAATTTATGGATGTTCTCCAATATTTTACTCCCTTATTGCTGCAGGCATCCTTAGCAATGGGCCATTTTTTTAAAAACACAACTTTTTAAATGAAAGCAAGTTTTATTATTCAAAAGTATCAAAGACCAAAATTACCAATGAAATCTACACTTTTGACCTGTTTGCTCTCATAATCATGAGTCAACAAGGAGTTTGTCAACAAGGAGTTATATCATGTTTTGCTCCTAACGCACCTTTCTTTAATATGTAGCTATATCCTGCCAGAAAGTCTTCAAACCATAGACCAGAACCAACATCATACTGATGAGACCCAAAAGGTTTAAACTGTCCAGTCCATGGCTGGTTTTAGTCCTTGGACCTTTAGAATCCCTCGGTCTGGTCCTCCATGCAAGATCTCACCTCGTGGAGTTTAAATGAGCATGAGAACAGTGAGAAATCAGCCCAGAACTACACGGGAGGATCTTGTTAATGATCTCAAGGCAGCTGGGAACATAGTCACCGAGAAAACAATTGGTAACACACTACGCCATGAAAGACTGAAATCCTGCAGCACACGCAAGGTCCCCCTGCTCATGAAAGCTCATGTACAGGCCCATCTGAAGTTTGACAGTGAACATCTTAATGATTCAGAGGAGAACTGGGTGAAAGTGTTGTGGTCAGATGAGACCAAAATCAAGCTTTTTGGCATCAACTCAACTCGCCGTGTTTTGATCCCAAGAACACCATCCCCACTGTCAAACATGGAGGTGGAAACATTATGCTTTGGGGGAGGTCTCTGTTAAGGGGACAGGACAACTGCATCACATCAAAGGGACGATGTACCATCAAATCTTGGGTGAGAATCTCCTTCCCTCAGCCAGGGCATTGGAAATGAGTCGTGGATGGGTTTTCCAGCATAACAATAACCCAAAACACACAGCCAAGGCAACAAAGGAGTGGCTCAAGAAGAAGCACATTAAGGTCGTGTAGTGGCCTAGCCAGTCTCTAGACCTTAATTTCATAGAAAATCTGTGGAGGGAGCTGAAGGTTCGAGTTGCCAAATGTCAGCCTCGAAACCTTAATGACTGAATCTGCAAAGAGGAGTGGGACAAAATCCCTCCTGAGATGTGTGCAAACCTGGTGGCCAACTACAAGAAACATCTGATCTCTGTGATTGCCAACAAGGGTTTTGCCACCAAGTACTAAGTCGAAGGGGTCAAATACTTATTTCACTCATTGACATGCAAATCAATTTATAACTTGACATGCGTTTTTCTGGACTGGTTTTGTTTTTTCTGTCTCTCACTGTTAAAATACACCTACCATTAAAAATATAGACTGATCTTTTTTTTTGTCAATGGGCAAATGTTCAAAATCAGCAGGGGATCAAATACTTTTTTCCCTCAATTTACATATACATACTGACATACATGCATACACACACATACATACATACATACAGATGAAAACATACATACTGACATACATACATACACTTACATACACATACATAGATACACACACACATACCCATATACATACATACATATATACATGCACACATACACATATACACACATACATATACATACAGATAGATACATACATACTGACATGCATACAAATATTGACATACATACACACAGTTTTCAGCCACCCATCAGTTTCTTACTTTTTATTTGCAGGAGGGTGGCTGGGGCTGATGGGAGTTGGCTGCCTCTTCCTTCCTCGCGGCCTGTCTCTCTACACTCCCGCACAGAGGGAGCTGGGAGGAAGTGACCGTCTGTCACTTCCTCCCAGCACTACTTGCGGCTGCATTTTTTTTAAAGGCGCCGGCAGCGCTGATTGGGCCCCTCAAGATATAGGGCCATTGGGTGGCCATAAATGCTTGGGCCACCCAATAGCCTTATCAGTGTTGTGCTTATTGGGTGGGTGTTGTCACCCCCTGAAACAGATGTAGTTTCCTAATATACTATTTGACTCTGCATAGCGCACATCAGCTACAAAGTTAGTGCAACCTTGGTAAATAGCGAACACCGTTTCTCTCTCTTTTCCCAAAGCATGCTTTAAGCAGTCTGTGATTTACAATTTTTGGCAATATACAGCAGGCATAGAACATTATCATTGCTATGTAACAGTAAATATGATATTAGGAAAGTGACTTATGCAGTATAACATCTGTCAAGGCAATATGTGAGATGATTATCATTTAATCAGATCATTAATGCACACAAACGCTTCATTCCTGAAGACAATGACCTTCTTTACTCTGCCATACCTCTTAAAGCATCCACAATGAAGCTGCTAAGCTGGCCTAAGAAACTTCAGACCAACCTGCAGGAGAAGCACACCTTAGAAAAGTTGCATTGAATATTTTTAATGACGACCTTTAGGGAAACAATAGAGACTTTCCAAAACAAAATATTTTACATGAATTTATTTGTTGCGCAGTGACTGAAAATCTAAAACTGGGTATCAATGATAAAATTCAAACAAAGCTCCAGATTATTATGAAAATACTACTTTTAACCCACCCTGCCTATGCTTAGAAAATATGAACAAACTATAGGTTGCTCCAGGCAATGGATATAAGCCTACTCAGATGAAATCAATCAGAATGTATGGCTCCATTAAAAATAATTTAAAAACATATATTTTTTGAACACAGTAAATTCTAATATTTGGTTCATGATCCAGCTGCTTACTTTACTACTGTTAGAAATAATACTAGGAGATTGCAAAATGAGTTACTATTTATTGGACATTGTCTATGGCACCTCACAGACCAGAGTGGTGTCAGATGCCAGTTGACAAAACACAACGTTCTAAGCATGCAAAGGTTCCCCTCAAGCAGACTGTATTGTATCATAAAGTGGTCAAAGCTTTAATTCTGCAATAGAGCCTTTCTCAAAGCTGACATTCCCCAAAAATTAACATGTATTTATAATGCATAAAAAGTAGTGTATTACTTAGATGACAGTGTCAATCTCTCTCGAGCCTAGGGACATTTCCTTTGCAAATGTGGGGCAGGAATGACATGATTACCACATCTAAAATAATAAAGGTGTACCTAGAACAATGAGGTGTGTAAGTAATTCACTAGTTGTCATGCACTATAAATAGATGTTAATTTATGGTGAATGTCAGGCTTTGCAGGCTCTACTGTAGAGCCAAAACATTGCCCATAGTTCACTAAAGTCTGCTTGATGATAACCTTTGTGTGCTCTGAGCTTTTTTTTTATTGATTACTTTACCATTGGCAGACAAAGACGGTGTGTTGTTGTGTTTGCATGAGGTTCCTACTATCAGATCACCTCTAGTCTATTTGCATGTTATAATTGTTGAAGCCTGTACTGAAGCTCCCTGTACCCCTAGCTGGGTACCTCTGCCAAGGACCACTTCCTACTTGGAACCGCTCCCTCTTGGAGCCGAATGGGGAATTCGCTCTAGACATCCCCAGGCACTGGACGACACTCAGTCCTGGGAGTTCTAGTCCTTACAAGGAATCCTCCACACTGTAACAGTGATTAAAGAATAGCCTTTTCTCCTCCTAGTAACCAGACAACACATAGTTCTTTGAGTACAAGCTGGAATACATTTATTGGCAGCCACAACTGGCCTTATATGCAGGTCCCCATGCAAGGGGACTCCCCCTGGACCTGAGAGTAGACTACAGTAAAAACAAACACATGGTTACATTGGCTCTCAGATCCAGGACACTCCCATACAAAACAAGATAATCCCTCACCTGTGACTGGGAGATAATTGAGTCAAGCACTGTATTAAACTCAATTATCTCCAGGCACAAAAAACATACATTTCCCAAACACCCCAAAAGTACCTTAAAAATACATAAAACCCCACAAACGTTACATATACAAAAATCACCCAGATCGGTTCACGGGTTCAGGAATTTCCTGGAAGTTATAATTTGACCGACCGCACGCATGGTTTCAGAGAATCAGGGCTTACGGTCGGTCTAGTTCATTAGTTTAAAAACCAAACAAACTACCAAACATAGTCAATGTTCTTACCCTGGAGCTTGTGTCCACCGAACAGTGTCTTTCTAAGTGTTGTAGAACGAACACAGGCAATCATGGAAGTCCAGTGGTGTTCAGGAGTTTCAATGTCCGAAAATAGTTCCATTAGCCTGACAACCAAACACCACTGCCTGTGTTCATATGAACAAGATGGCCACCCCCTCGTGTTCTTCCATAGGAAATGCAGCCACCCAGACGAACACTTAGAACACTGCAATGGAAATTGCTACAAAGTATCAATTAGGCTTAACAAGCTCCAAGGTGGTCTCCGGTTCGTGCGGCTGTTCGGTTCCCGAACCATATAGTCCAAATACATGAATGGAGACTTTTACATTAGATTTTACAGGGTCCATAGTCTGTGGGCAGGAGACTGGCAAGTAGGCTCCTCCAGGAGCTCGTGGCAAACTCACTCCTGAAATGTACAAATATAATATAGTATAATATCTGATTAAATCAGCTCCCCAGCTCCCCAGATGAGAACTGTTTCTATGATACAATAGAAACAGTTCTCACTATATACCCAGACGGTATATAGTGAGAACTGTTTCTATTGTATCATATTTCTAAGCATCTGTATTTGACTGACAAAGAGCTAGGAGATATTTGCAAACTAATAGCAATAAATACAAATCATAGATTTATGTTTTTTATTATTTGACAGTATAGCTGTAGCGACAGAGACATTCATTGTAATGTGAGGGGGGGGGGAGGGGGGCAGTACATTTTGAACCCCAACCAGGAGGCAGTTCATTAAAAAGCAATACCATCAGCAGCAGCAATTAGGACATTATTATTATGCAATGGAAGTTATTTGCATAGCACTTAGAAGCCGTCGTATATATCTGTAGCCTACCATCAGGGCTCATTCAGTGAATTCCATATAAATGTTCTGTGAAAATTAAAAGCAACAATATGTTTGTAAATTAGGCTATAAAACAGCAGTCGCCATTAGGGATGAGCCTGAAATTGTTATATATTAATGAATTAATTTGTTTTCCAAGCGGAAAGGTCACAAAGTCTCTTAGCTGTTACTGTTTTGTTTTTCTTCCTATTTTTGTTCTTCCAACACATTAGCACAGAAAAGTCTCTTTGAAAAGTGAATTAAGAGATGCTATGTAAACACAACTTTTGGAATTGGATAAATAAAACATTAATGTCTAATACTTTGGTGTAGAATGAGCATGGTTATGAAACAAAAAATACAAATAAATATTTATGCAGTTTTTACAGTTTTCACATACTTTCTTAGCTAAAAATGAAAACATTGACAACAGTGCAATTCTTTTACAAATTAAATTGTTATTTATGCCCAACCACATAATCTGGCGCAAGAGCGTGAAAGTTGAGTATAATGTTATAGACATTTGGTTGTTACTGAGCAAAATTAGAGAATTGTGTGCTTTCTTTTTATGTTTCTATATTTTAAATAATATTTAGTTGCTAATTTAAAAAAAATATATACACAAAAATTATATTTATATTTTTGCATTTTGCATTTTATTTAAAAAAACTGGTTGGCACAATTATATATTTTTTTTATTTACCAGGCATACAGACTAGGGCTTCCAGAGCATAGTTTGCCAATGTCGCTTGCCAAAATATCACTGTCTGTCAATTCACAATGTGCTTGAGAGGGTTTGCTTGCACACACATATTTTTATATATATATATATATATATATATATATTTATATTTTTTAATGGAGCAAATTATACAAATATGCATTTTTATTTGACTTTTTTAAACCAAATGTTGTTGTCAATAGATATCATAAAAGGTTTGTGGGATAGGGAAATAGATTAGTCTTTCAGTAGGAATAGGGAACACTTTGGCCTCGGAAACACAACTGAGTTTACTATCATGTGTTTGTGAATGATGTTGACTTGCTTTAGATTGATCCCACCAATTCCAGTTATCTCAGTGTGAGAACTTATTGGGCTCTGAGTGATTGTTGGTTTCTCTTCTATTTAGCCTCTAAGGGACGGAGTCTGCTCTAGTTAATCTCTCTGCCATGTCAACCAAAGTAAATTCAGAGCCGGAGGTCAGATTAGTGAAAAAGAAAAAAATCGATCAGTGCAGGTTTACAGGAATGCATGATTATGAGGAATATGGTAATTGTTGTTTGAATCTAACTCATTTCATATGGGTTATTGACCCCAAATTGATTCCACTGATTCTGAAAAAAAAAAGATATATGAATTTGCAAATCCAAAATTGCAATGGTATTTATCTATGCATATCCTATATATTAGTTTTAATATGATCTTTGCTTTTTAAATCCAGGAATAAACACATAAACTCTTCACACAGCATTTTATAATGAGTAAATACAACATATATGAGAGTGATGGATGACATACATATGTAGATATACACGACAACAAGAGGTAATCAATGTGCAGTCTAAAGGGAATGAGGTGCAATCAAACAAAGAGCCCAATGCATCAAAAAAAGATGAGATATTTACAGGAGTACAATCCATACCTAATCAAATAAAGATATATATCCCCTGTGACATGTATAGTGACAATATATTAAGAAATTAGAACCAGGTTAGAGCAGACAGCAAGAGGACAAGCTGTAGGAGGTAATGCAAGGACAGACTGCTATGAGCAGGGAATTACCTGTTAATCTTGTCCATGTCTATATGTAAGTTAGTTTTTAAGGTTGTATGGTACATTTTATAAGATTAATTGCTGTAAAAATCCGTGTTAGTTTAACTAATTATTTGCATATACTTATTTGTGCCTGAAAATAGTTTGTAGCAGAATCTTAAAGCGACGCTTCAGTCTGGAATTGACTCATCCCTTTTATACAAAGGACATCATAAAGATAATGAATTGAAAAATATGCAAAACAATAAATTAAATCTAATAAAGATATATTTGAACGTTCTTTTTAGCTTCTACAATTAGGACTGCCTACACCTCACTGCAGATGTTCAGGCAAGCTTTCAAGCTTTATGACTACAGCAAGAGTTTTTGGTTGCTGTAGTTCTGATTTTATTTATTATTTAAAAAAAAAATAATCATATTTCCACTTCCCGAATTTCCATTCAAGTGTTGGTCTTCAACGCAGCTTCTTTTCAGTCCCCTTGCAGTATTAGTAACTGGATAGAATGTTTTTTATTAGATACAGATGCATAACTTTAGCTAGGCAACTGTATTTTCTGTATGATTTTATTCTGCTTACTGTCAGGTCAGCAGGTTCTCTATATATTTGACATATGCTATTGGCCACAGTTATGCTAATATGTTAGAATTTTTATACATGTAGAAGTATTGCAAAATCGATTAGTGTATAATTTTGAATAGTGTATTCACTAAAATTTCTACAAAGGAATAACTAACATAATAATACATATTTAAGTTAGTAAAACCACATTAATACAGAGAACCTTATATATTTAAGTATGATGTTGCAGGAGTTTGGCTGTGCAGTGCACTGTAAGTCATGTCTGAATCTAAGGGATTGTTCTAGATGAATATTCACTGAAGGCCATTATGATAGCAATAGTCAATGCGTCCCCTTCCTTATATCCCATTAGAATAGCACACACCTGTCCACTGCTACTGATTAATGAGCTCAATTAACTTTCTTATCCATAATATCCTTTGTTTTGTGTCCTTGACAGAATGTCAACCCCTTTACTGGAATTTTCTGCTGCGCACTGCAGACCCTCTGACAATAAAAGGGCTAAAATGAAATATGTGCTATGTTTTCTGAGATGGGCTGTTTTAAATTTAAGACAAAGAATTGTTAATTTATCAATTTATCTTCTATATGGAACCACACTTAACAAAGCAATCTCTTTGTATTTTAAAAGCACAATGGATTAAGTGAGAAATATGTTCTGCCCTTCGTGCAGGACTACTTACTATGTGCATAGTCATCACGATTCATCAGGAGGCAAGAAACCTCTGCTATTCTACAGAGTGTAGTCATCAGCTGGAAAATGAGTCTCAATGGAGCGACTAACATTTTCACTTCCAACTTGTCAGTAATTTTCCCACTTGTATCTTGGGAAAACGTTATGTTCCTTTACATTGTAGAACCTCTATCTCAATTCACATTTTCCCATTTTGTATAATGTAGTTAAACAGAAAGAGTAGATTTAACTTTTGTTAGAAGAATATCCTTGGGTCTACGTATTATGATTCCACAACTCAATGGTATTCTTTTACTGACCTCAGATTGATAGAGGACATTGTGAAGACTGAGGAAAGGCCTTACCATCAATTCCACAAATCCAAAATGCTCTAGCATTACCCACTACGTTATCTCATGTACATAGTAATGAATCATCCACACATAACCAATTCATGAATTCTAGAGATGTAGATGCTACTGTTTTTAAAACATGTTTAAAATATGCTTATTCCCTTCATAAGAAGTAATGTATAGGGCAAATCCTAAGTAACTGTAAATCTCTTATGCTTCTGAAGATATTGGTAAATTACATTGAGATAACCATCACGTTCAACATGAAATGCTAATTCTGTTCCGCCGGTTCTTTTGAACTTGGTTGTTTATCACATGCAACAATGAAGTCTATAGCTATGTTCGACCTTAAGCATAAACATCTAGTTTAGTTATTTATCATGGTGGTTTGAGTTGTGCTTCAATGCTGTTTTCACTTTTTATTTTAACTATGTCACATGTTTGACTGCTTTATATTTTTTGGAGATGTCATTTCTTGACTTAGCTAATTTAGTTATTACATATCAGTAGATGATCTCTGCCCTCATTTTTGCTGACTTATTAAGGATTGGTGTGAAAATTAAACCATCTTAGGCTGATTACCAAGAGGTCCAATAATGCTTGCTATTATGTTACGTGAAACAGTATATCAATGACACATGTTGATGTCAACAGAAAGAGTATTCATGTAAAGTTCACTGATGTACAGGGAAGTTATCTGTCAATGGTCCCTGCTGATATGTAGATAGAATATTCAACCAATAATGCCAGTTGATATAAGGGTAACGATCCTACCAGTAATATTCTAATTATATTGAACCCTCCTTATATAATATTGTTAAGTGCTGTAAAATGAATTTGTGCTGTATAAATACCAATAATAATACGGTATGCAGGAAACGATTCTGCCATTGATACCTCATGATGTGCCTGGAAGACCCTGTTTTAGATCTGATGGGAAATGCCTTTTGGATAATAGCTCTTTTATATGTCTGGAAAAGTTCTGCCAAATGTACTGAAAAAAACCTACCTATATGTATTTCTGAGAAAGGGTCCTGCCAGGATGTCTGTAAAATATGCTACAGATGAAGCCTACGGTTATCCTTAAGACCATTAGAGATGTATACAAATTTTCTGATTTTGTCCCAGATTTTGCTAAACACCATTTATATAAGCTGAATTACGAAATCCTAATTTTCAAATACTACTATTATTATTATTATTATTATTATTATTCTTGTATTATTACCTCTGTTCTGCAATCTTTCTGATGTCTATGTGACCAAAGCTCGATAAAAAAAACTTGATAAGTCTTGCATACCCATATCTAAATGTAAGGGGATATTTACTAAACTTGAAAAAGCTGCAGAGTTTTCTCAAGAGATAACTAATCAGTCAGAGAAATATCTACCCCAGAGGGCTTACTTCTCTCACAGTTTTACTATCATTTTTCAAAACCATTAAATTCATTGCTTTTCATGTACTGTAATATTTAAAATTCTTGCCAGACTGCATTTGTATTTTTACTTTCCCATCATACAGCTCTGCAGACTCAGCAGATTATTATTTTATAAAGAAAAGATTTCATTATAATCAGAATGAGAATGTTTGGCTGCATGATACACATTTCTATTGTAATTTTTATATATAATCCTTCATTGTAGCTGGATTTTAATCTACATAATCTCTACAATTTGAAGTACACGAATATTTATCATAATGCATACAATAAATTCAAATTATAAAACTGTGTATTGCTCACATCTCTTTTTCTGGCTGCGAACAAACTCTGTTATCTTGTGAGTGACATGCCTTAGCATTTTATATTGAAAGTGAACACTCTATATAAAGCAAACGCTCTATATTTTATCATAAACATAAAATCCCTCAAAATATGAAAGGATTTTTCAAAACTTATTGAAGGACACAATATTTGCTCTTGTTATAACTGATGTATGCTTGTGATTTTGTTATACTATATTTTAGTAATAGGTTAAAGAGGCTCTCTCACTTAAAATAAATACGTATGAATACTTTTTAAACAATATTTCATAGTTACATAGTAATATATAACAGAAAAAGACGCAAGTTCATGAAGTTCAACTTTTCACATATCTATATTGTTGGTATTGATTGAAAAGGAGGTGAAACACCCAACGTGAAGTGATTTACAATCCTTCTTGACTCCAAATTTGTCACATTTCTATTTGGATTGTCAAGTTGATACCCCACATATCAATTATTATAACTTTATTCTATTATTAAAAAAAATATCCAGTAGTTAAAAATCTCCTCAGCATCTAATAAAATATCCTCTTAGGTCAAGGTTTCCACATTTTTATTATTCATTTTCTCTGCAATAGGTAAAATCTATTTTCTTTAAGTCTAAACTCATAACCTGCTATCCATTCTACAGTTATCATAACTAGCAAATTATCAAAGAGCTGTGTGCACATCCCCTGTATATATTTGTATAATGTTATTATATTAAATCTTAGCCACCTTTTTTCATACCTAAAACATTAAATCCCCCTTACTAGTATTGTAGTAAACCAGTGCACGCTTACCATTTCCTTAACATCCTACTTTAAAACAGATACCTAAGATTGAATTGAACAGAACAAAAATTATATTTTTGTTCTGTTGATTAATACCCATTTTATATGACAATAGTTTACTGGCTTTAGGAATGATATGCACAAATCTAACAGATTAGTGTTATATTGATCTAACAACTGTATATTAATTTACCTTTAATTATCACTTTAAGATCTGATTTTGTAGATGTCAATTGTAGAGATGTTTTGAGTCATCTGTTTTCCTGCATCCTGACTCCAAAATAAACCAACAGTAGCTAGGATTCTTTTTTTACTATTATTATTATTAACATAGCAGAAATTCTGAATTGATGTAAAAATGCTGTATAGGCCATTACAGATGAGAGTGACACTTTATATTTACATACGGTAAAGTGGAATAAAACACTTGCTAGAGCTATTGATTTAAATGGATATACATTACTTAGGAGAGAAAAAAATTGAAATTGTGGTTGGGTATGCTTTTATATCAAACTTGAATTGATAGTGTTAAGTGTTAACACAATGGTATGTGATGATAAAGAGAAAAATGTTAATGTTGTATGGTTAGAAATTTGCATAGGAGGAAACAGTGGGCATCCATTAATAGTAGGAATATGTAACAACCCCCAAACATTTATACTGATTAAGGAAGAACACCTGCTATCTCAAATTAATATGGCTACACATCTGGGTAATCTGTTAATCACTGGAGATTTTAATTATCAAGACATTGACTGGGCCAGAAGGACTATTAGTAAAGTTATAGGAAAATGTTTTTGAATCTGTCAAATTACACTTTCATATCTTAATTAGTAGAAGCACCATCTAGAATATATGCTTGTTTGGATCCTGTAATAAGTGATAATGTTGATCAATTTTCAAGTTAGGTAACACTTGAGAAGTTGTGATCGTAATATGGTCTAATACGAGATCAACTTAATAAAAAGAGTGGGCTTTACAAAAAAAAGCCAAATTTTAAAAAGGCTACATTGAAAAGAAGGAGGGCATCTTTACAACAAATTGACTGTCAGGAACTATACACTGCCAAAGCACAGAGGATAAATAGAAGGCTTGCAAAAGTAAATTTCTCAGTGAATACCATTAGAAACACACATAAAAAAAGCAAATTAAAAGTAACGGTAATGGCTTCGTAGAAAGTAATAAACAATAAGAAAAAGGCACTAAAAACTATTAAATCAGATGTTTCAATAGCATCCTGTAGGAAATACAAGCATGTAAACAAGACTTGAAAAATTACAATTTGATGGACTAAACTAAACAATGAAAAGACCATAACCAAAGAAATCCAGACCAAGCAACCCCCAAATCATTTTAATTACATTAATGCCAGAAAGATGAAGAGTGAAACTGTTGGTCCATTGGAATCTGAGTTCGGTTTATTAATCAAGGCAGGTGAATTAAGGTGAGTTTTAAGTCCTTTTAAGGGGCCTAAGGGGGAGGGGAGCCACCTAAATGGTGGGTTAAACACTATAGGGTCAGGAAAACATGTTTGTGTTCCTGACCCTATAGAGTTCATTTAATGTAAACAAAGTAGCAGGGCCAAATGGTATTCAGCCACAAGTACTTAGTTAGCTTAGTGCAGAAATATCCATATCACTGTTTTGAATCATTTAGGATTCCAGTAACTATATAGAAGAATGGAGAAAAGCAGATGCGATGCTTATATAGGATTCAAAAACTCAACCTGGAAACTACAGATCTGTGAGCATAACATCTGCAGTTGAGACATGATTTCAGTGGGTGGTAAGGGATAATATTCAGCAATTCATATTATACAGCAGTATCTCTAGTAATAATTAATGTAGTTTTAGTGTGGTGTTGCAGTGGATGTAATCTACTTGGATTCTATTAAGGTATTTGATACAGTTCCAAACAAAAGGTTACTATAAGGAACTTAAATCAGTTGGCTTAGATGAAAAATATTGCTTTAGGATAGAAAATTGGTTTAAAAATGCAGAGTGCAGAGTGTAGCTGCAAAAGAAAACAAACACACTTACAATTGATAAGTTGAGTGCCTCAAGTCTCTATCCTGGATCTACTTCTCTTTATTCTGTTTATTAATGATGTTGAAGTTTGCATAACAAGTCATGTGTCTGTGTTAGCAGGCTACCCAAAACCAGTTAGAATAATACAGTTTGAACATGATCTATCTTCTCTGTTGAGGGATTTGTATAAACTGAGGAACTGGGCAGGCAAGTAGCAGATGAGATAGGAATAAGGAGCTCACTAGCTAGTGATGATTGAGTTAGGGATAACATTAAACCAAAAAGGCAACAGTATGTAATGCTGGTCTGTCTTTGAAAGATATTGAAAGGTGCAGTTCACATATCTATCTATTTATCTATCTATCTATCTATGACAAGATTAATAATGTTCTCAGTGCAGTGAATAAGTTAGCAACGCCTTTTGCAGTACCCACTATTCCACTGTTAAATTCCAAACAGATTGGTGCAGCTGGACATGGCAGGATGGGAGGTGGGGACACTAATCTCTCCTAGGTATAGCTAATAACTCAAGATCAACACAATGGAGTCCACAGGGATTTTACCTGGCTTGATTTAGTTACAATTAGGAATGCAACCTTATCTAATGAACGGTATAATGATTAACCCAACACACAGAGTGAAAACCCACAAGTGGAAACAGAGACAGATAGAAAGTCCCTAAGCCGGTCCTTAAAATAGCCGGAATATAGAGAAAACTACAAGAGAGTCAAAAACAAGCCAAAGTCAAGGAAAGCCAGAAATACACAATCACGAGGAACAAATCTGAGTCAGGGAAACAAAAAACAGAATAGTCGAAAACAAGCCGGGTCAAATACCAAAAATACCAAAAAGACAGAAGAACGTGCTAGTGGGACACCAGAGTCACTAGGAATCACAACAGGGCACCGTTCCTTGGGCAAATCAAGTTTTTATATGTTTGGGGTCCTGGTTAGCATAACCACGTCGCCAAAATGTGCGAGTGTGCTGAGCTCTATTGATTAAAGCTCCAGTGACGTCATGACACCGGCCTGTGTGTGCCGCATCATAAAAAGGGGCGGGAGCACAACGTCAGACGTCTGAGAGGCTGATTGGAGACTCTGACAGCGTGGGAGCGGCGACAGATCAGCGGACCGCCAAGGTGAGTACAGGGGATCTTACAGAAGGGATACTGAAAAATAGATCTCTCCATTTTTACATAGAAATTGTATTTTCCATGTATATTTTAAACATCACAACTATTCTCTATATATACTTTCTGCGTGTTTTTTTTTACCATAAGCACTTAAAAACAGATATATTTTAATCTGGATCATTTTTTAAAATTGTACAAATCTCTTGACAACACATGAACTAGATAAAGGGTCCTAACAAAACCCCTACCATAAATGTATTAAACCTTGCATAAATATCCAAACCATTATTAGATCATATCCTAAAAAATTTCACTGTATTTAGAAAATGACTTTCTAGTATTATATATTATATCAGTTTACATATATTTTTTTTATATTGTCACTCTCCAATCAACCAATTTATGACAAGATTTTACAAAATGCCATTGTTCTGTCAGATCTCCAGTTAGTGAATTTAGAAGGTATTTGGTATAATGCATATGCGACAGTTTCCTGTATCTCCCTGTAAAACTGCATGATTTATATTTGGTAAAGAATTACAATATAAAACCAAATTTTTATCCTGCATTTGCATTTTTTCAATTATAAAACACAGAATTAAAAGGTAATTTACCATCATTAGCTTTTATATGATTTTGATGTTTGTTGTAAGCATTGCACATCAGGAGTAGGTTGGCTAAGCAAGGGGAAAAAAACTGCACATTTAATCAAAATGCATAAATGAATCAATTTAAACAACAATGCATGATGCCAATTTGAAAAAGAACATTACAGGCGTTACACATAACACAGCTGTCAAGGTGGATCCAATCAATTAAATTTATTGGTGTTGGGTAATTAAAAATAAAAATAAAATGAAAGTAGAAATCTGTGCATACTCTAGTCAAAAGTAAACTTTTAATTCAATTTAGAATGTCATTGCTTCAGTTATAAAAATATAGTATGTGCTAGATGAGAGCTAACTTTGATAAGTTTGTGTTGATATGGTAAAAAGTACTTTTTTAAATTGACACTATTAGTTATAGCATAGTAACATGGTCTGTGAAATTCAGTGACATCTAGTGGTGTGAAGCTCATTCAGTATGATTGTTTCATATGCACATGGTCGTTGTGATCACATTTTTCCGTTTTATGCACATGATTGTGTGCTCACATTTGTGATTGCATTATGTACTTTTATTCACATGATTGTGTGCTCACATTTTATTATGCTCGAATTGCTGTTACGCACATGGTCGATGTTACTGCACCCTTATGCATGTGGTTATGAGTTCAGAATGTTGATGTATTTTTATGGTGGACCTTGGTAAAAATTAAGAACATTTATATTCATACTAGAACTAGGTTATCATGGTATTAGGTATAGATTGAAAAAGCATACACTGTGAGGTTCCGGGTCAAAGTGTCCTCAATGATGATGAATAGGGGGCGGACCGGAAATCGCATATGTTCGCCCAACACGAACACGCTATTGTTCGCCGGCGGACAGTTCGCGAACAGTTCGGCAAGCAGTTCGCGACATCTCTACTTGCCAATGATCTGACCATTGTTGATCCTTGTCCACTTATTTGTAATGCAACTGACATAGCTATTTATTTTTTGATTTGATTTTGGGAGAACCTAAATGCTTTCATAATCTTAGAACATTAATTATTTTGGAAAGTTACATTGATTGGTTATGCATGTGTAAGGCACGAGTGGATACTAAATTAATTTAGTAAATATTTCTAAATTATGAAAAAAGCATTCATTAAAAACGAGACTTATTTCATGTCATATGTCATGTCACATGTCATGTCTATGTCATATTTCAATGAACATATCATATTTTTAAATCTTTTACTGTACGGTGCTATAAAAACCACCTTTTGTGGCACAATTTGACACTGCACAGTGCACAATCTATCAGTCAATATGTGGATACTCTGCCCCTCTCCTGTCACTCATATGCCAAACACTGTTTCTCTCTTATGATATTTAAAAGGACACCATAGACACCCAGACCACTTTAGTTCATTGAAGTGGTCTGGTTGCAGTCTTCCAGTGCCATTAAGTCCTACAATGTAAATAATTGCAGTTTTTGAGAAACATTATAGGATTAAGACTGCCTCTTGTAGCTGTCAATCAGACAGTCACTAGAGGCACTTCATGCTTGTGACTTTTGGTCACATAAATGACGCTGGCACTGAAGCAATGCTTTCCAATGGGACACCCTAATGCGATTGTGATGTTTGCAGCGTATGCGCATTAGCTCCTTCGAGTTGGGTGACATCGGAGCTGAGGGAGATTGGTGCTGCAATTGGGTAAATCTTACAAAATTTTTAATCCTTTCAGTGTCAGGGGTGCCAGTGGTGTCAGGGGTGCAAAGGGTGGGCGGTAAGCTAGAGAGAACGATAGTGTAAGGAATACGATTTTGTACTCCTTACACTATAGAATACCTTTAACAATATTGTAACTAATGTGATAAATATTGTACAAAGTTGTATATCCACATTGGATTTGATAATAGTGAACTTGGGTAGTATCGTAGACAAAAATAGTGAAATATTAGGCAAATAGTTAAATGAGTAGTAATATTACAGAATTAAAATTATAATTATGTCTCTGATTTTGATTGGAATTCGAAAGCCAATACAATAAAATATTACATATAGCAATTTATACTCCATCATTGTTTTTGCATCAGATACATAATTTGAAGGTTGGAGTGTTCTTTTTGATATTACCCACAAATTTAGGCTAAATGTATAACTCAGAAGTGTGCTGGGTTACACGTGTTTGTTCATTACGGAAAATGATACCAGATTGGGATTCCTATTAAATATTTTATATACGTTCATTGAGGTATTTTATTTTACATATCTTTTCTTGTTCATTGTAGTTTGAATCCATCATTCTGTCCAGTAACACTTTTTAACACCTTATATTTAGAGAGAGCAGAGTCTTCACAGCACTAGGCATGGGACTCGCAGAATATTGATTAGGAAGGACAAATCCATCTACTTTGTGAAAATAAAAACAAGGAGACCTTTATCGCAAAAGAAAGTAGGGCCATAAAGAAAGGGAAAAAAACAGAAATGTCCCAGAGGCAACATTTTCTATTAACAGAAGAAGATTTACCAGATGTCCGCCACAGTGAAATGGCATTTGTTCTGATAATAACCAGACAAAGTCTTTAGAAGCACTTGATAATCTCGGGTACCTTCTCAGCGCTCATCTTTTTTGCTGTTGCTGAAATCGTGTATCAGCAGTGACTTTTATGTGACATCTTTACAATCTCTGTCATGTCCTTCATGCCATTTTATGACACTCTGGCTGTGAGTTACCCCAATGTCATAGGAAATGGTAACTTTTAGTGAGTACACTTGTTGATCCTCTGATACAAAACGTCTCTGTCAGAAATCCGAGAATGGGAAGCTACCTAAGATACCCAACATACAAACACTCACATGCAATCACACGTTTCCACAAACAGAATTGTTTACTTCAATTTTTAGCTTAACATAACTACTTCAAGTAAACCTGTCACGAGAGCTTTATTTTTTTATGTAAAAAAAAAAAAATCTATAATGTATTTTATTGATCAATAATATGTTATTTAGGGCTGATTTGCAATTTTGTTGCTACTTTTTAACAAACTACCAGTTACTTGCTAAAGTGCCTGTCACTAATGTTAGCAAGCAGTGGCCATTTACTGACTGCAAAATTTCACAGTTACTGGCAGGAAGTTACTGATTCCTGTTACTTAAAGCCAATCATTAAAGTAACAGCTGATGCCTCCCATTATTCTCTAATGGGTACCACTAACCACTATTTCGCAACTAGCTTCCAACTAGTTTACAACTCTATTGCTACATAATGGCTAATGGCTGCTACTAGACCTCAAAACTTAAAACCAGTATCTTCCCTGGGGCAAAGATGTGAACAACAGCTAATTCTCTATACATCCTTCAGGAAAATACATGTTAGTTACATGGCATTACATGGAAACCCCGAAAACACATATAAATAATATATCACACCATGGAGGAGGAGGGCATGCTGTTGTATAACATCAAGCATGTCAAACTTGCGGCCCGTGGGCTGCATGCGGCCCACAAGGACCATCTTTGAGGCCCGGCGAGCCGCGAGTACATGCTGCTGTTATAGCAGAGTAGGCACCTGCTTTCCCCACATTGCAGGTGCCTACTCTGCTCATTTACGCGGCCGGGGAGGAGAGGTTCCTGACGGCCAGCGAAGGAGCTCAGCCTGCCTGCTCTTCACTGCTCCCTCGCGCGCGCTGTCTGAAGTGAAGCAGGGCGCCGGAATATGACATCATATTCCGGCGCCCGGCATCACTAAACCACTCAAGGGAGCAGTGAGGAGCAGGAAGGAGATCTCCATACAGAAGATCCCCACACCAGCTCCATAACGTAAGGAGCAATAAATAAAAGTATGTGTGTGTAAGTGTATGTGTAAGTGTGTGTGTCTGTGTGTGTGTCAGCAAGTATGTGTTTGTCTGTCAGTGTGTGTGTCTGTCAGTGTCTGTCTGTCAGTGTGTGTGTGTGTCTGTCTGTCTGTGTGTGTGTCTGTCTGTCTGTCAGTGTGCGTGTCTATCTGTCAGCGTGTGTGTGTCTGTCTGTCAGTGTGTGTGTGTCTGTCAGTGTGTCTATATGTATGTTAGTGTGTCTATATGTGTGTGTGTCTCAGTGTGTGTGTCTGTATGTCTGTCTGTGAGTATGTGTGTGTCTCTGTCAGTGAACATGTGTGTGTCAGCGGGAGGATCAGATTTGGCACAGGGTGGTAGAGGGAGGTGCTGTGGTTTAGTAGAGGGGATGCTGTGGTTCAGTAGAGGAGGGTGCTGGGGGGGGGGTTATACTGTACTCTTTAAAATAAACCTACATTTCTATAAAAATATACAATTTTTTTTTTGCAGCCCACATAAACTTAAACCTTGTTTATGTAGCCCGATCCATACTTTGAGTTTGACATGCTTGTATTACAGCACCATGGCCAAACAATGATACCTATACTCTTACTGAATAGAAATGCACTGGAACTGCACAGTGTAAGCACATTTATTAAGAGACTATTGATGTTCTTAATCAAGGCTTTTATCCAGTGTCCATACATAGCCCATATCAAGACTGTCCTGCTAGGTCCAGGACTATTGGAAAGTATGCAATCCAAATTCTGACTTATTAACAACATTCTGACTTATTAAAATGATAATAACATTTTATGATTTCAAATCAATATCTATAGAAACTAGCAAAAATTGTATTTGTGGTCATCAATTATATTGTATTGTAAAGAAAATAAATTATCACATTTGGAGACAGGTAGAGGATGTGATGAAGTACCAGTGGCTATCACTCCCCCCCTTGTGTGCCCCAACCATATATCTAATTTTGAATAAAGGTTATTAACCCTTAACTGTGGATCAAGGCATCATTTCTTCCTGAGGCAGGGGGTCTGGCAATCTGTTCAACTACAGAGGATGTGACTGACCTGTAGAACTACTATATTAAGGAACCAATTATCACATGTGGTATCTTTTTACAACACACAAAGTAATGCTTCTTTGAGACTGGAGTGCACAGGGCATGAATGAAATATGACTGCCAAAATCAATCTCCTCGCCATTCTTTAACAGTTGCTTTTCTTTTGTGCAATGAAACTACAACAACCCCAATCATTCACATCATTGAATGCTCAGTGTAAGGGAACATTTTGTGTTAATGTTTCTGCAATACTTCACTATTTGCAAATTTTGATTCACCTGATGACAGTTGTATTTATTAGTAGAATTAATATATGAATAGTTCTATTTAAAATTATAGTTTTATTCTAAAACTAGTTAAACACATTTAACATTTCCAGTTATTAAAGGTTCAGAATTCCATTAAAAGTACATATATTTCAAGAAGATGATTAAAATATGTCACCACATTATAGACTTTGTATAGAGTTGTTGTTTTTTAATTATTTAAAAGATCAGGTTATGTTATCAGTTACTTATCAATTGCTTACATAAGTAAACTGAAATATAATAAAAAAAATATGTCTAGGTCCCTCTGATTCAAACTTTCATTCAACTGTTTCTACTGTTAAGTCAACTAAAGGAGAAAACCCCAGTTTGAAGCATTCTTGACTATGCCACAAATTTCATATGTCTCCAAAATGACGATATGTTCTCTTCTTTGATCAATAAAATTTAGTTTTTAACAATGATGCCTGAATATCACGTGTATTTGCAAAAAGGTATATTTTATTTAATAAAACCACTTCTTTATGAGGGGAATTTCATTTTTCACTTTTTTTACTATAAAAAACCATTTCATATGACATAGGTAAAATCTCCTTTATTTAACTCTTAAAGGGTGACCCTATTTGTAAAGTCCTGTTAGTGGCTTCAACTTCAAACCTCAAATTTTCTCAAGCTGGAGAAATTAGATGTCAGTTCATTCAACACATGGACTCATTCAATAGGTGTGAGTGGAATTCCAGGTATATTCTGGTGGCACATTCGGAATTCTAAGTTTAACATTCATAGGCTACTAAAGATACATTAAGTAATTATGAAAAGTAGTTTCCTCTGACATCAGATGCCTTCTCTGTACTGGCAAACATCATTTTATGTTTCTCAAGTAGCAATTTGTAGATATATTAGTGTGTTAAGAAAGGTGTCACAGTAAAATACAATTTTCATAGTGCAGCAAAAATAATACCTCCACTCTTACACTTTTTTCAATTAAAGGGACACTCTAAGCACTAAGACAACATAAGCTTAATGAGTCTCACTACTCACGTGCTATTTAGGAGTTAAATAGTTTTGCTTATTAATCTCTAGTCACAACTCCCTTTTTAGCTTCCTTTATTGCACAGTGTGCTTAATTTAAAATTCTTCTGTTTTTTTAAAAGCCTTCAGCAGGCTTGGGTGATTAAAGTTTAATTAACAGAGCAGAAAATTAAAAATCAAAACAAAAAACTTCTTAAGTAAACACACTGTGCTTTTGAGAGCTGATTGAAAATGAAACCATGATTTTCTGCAAGACTAGGGCTGCATGAACAAAGTGACTTAACTAATAAATGTCATTTAATTAAGCAGTGAGACTGCAGGACATGATTTATACACCAAAACTGTTTCATTAGGCTAAAGTTGCTTTATGTTTAGAGTATCCCTTTAACAATTTTTCAGATCATTGCTGTCTCTCTGAGTTATACATGTTCCAGGTCAACTTCTTGGAAAGTATTGTGTGAGTTTATCCATAAACTCGCTTTACTGAATACAGTATAAGTTATAATCCTGGATGATCATAGGAGATTTAAGCATATAATATTTAAAGATTGTCATTCATGTAAATCCTTCTACAATGTGATGGAATTTCTTTGGGGAATCACTAGTGTAGAAAAGCTTCTAAAAGAGATGTCAGTGTATGCAGTTTCTGCCTCGTTAAATGTTAACGTTTCACATTCTCTAGTTTTTTTGGCTACCAACACAGCATTACTTTTAATGATTTCTCACCAGCTGTCACAGTTAAATGGCTTGACATTAAAAGCAGGAGAGAGACAGTGAGCAAGCGAGGGGGGACAGGACATACAAAAGATACATTAAGCTCAAGAAACATATATTTTTGCACAAACTGAAATACATAGGTTTTGAAATGTGATGTTTTCCAATTAGCTCAACGTAGCATGATAAACATGAAGACTGTCATAGTTTAAGGAGCTGTAAATAATATATCACTTCCCACAATTGAAACAAACAGGAGCTTATTATATCTTTAGATGTTCAACACATCTATTTAATGCTAACAGTTTATCAAAATGTAAAAGAGAAAATGTATCCAAAGTAAACACTTGTGTTTTCTGTTTGGTACATTAAAGAATTTATTTACCAAGTAAACCGTGTCTTTAAAAGGACACTACAGGTATCCATACATGTTGTGCAATTTGTAGGTTAGTTGGTTAAGCTGGGGGTCTTCCTATTTCTGTTCTTTATTAATCGTCTTTGAGTCTTCGAGTAGGGTTTAGTTTTGCGTCATATTTCGTTTCTGCCCCCATCCCAACCTCCAAAGTTTCACTCCAAACTTCAATAATGCTGATTTGCATGAACTAATGAATTGAAATCTGCGAGTTTCTTCTGATCTACTGGTAGCTTTCTGGAGTAGACTAACAAGCAATTGAATCATAAGTTCTAGAAACCCTTGCTGCTTTAATAAAGCAATGCGTACAGGATAAGTTCACTACTGCCATGGAAAGTTATGAAACATCATTAGAGAACAAATCACTTTGTGAATTGGTGAGAGCTCCGTGTAGAATTCAGAGCTTGAGGATTTGCAGCAAGGGAAATTCAAATGACGAATACATTTTCTACTTCTGGTTTTACATATATTTGTTAATACAATATCTATATAATGCATTGAGAAATATGTCAAATCCAGTCTGAAGTCTATTTCTTTTATATTCTTTTAAATATAACATGGAACTGTTTAATATATCATGGTTTACCTGTTTTACCAAATTGTTTAAACAACATTTATGTAGTAGGCTGGTATTACACATTAACCCGATGATGTGGGCTAAAGTAGCTTCGGGTATCAGTTGGCTAAGCATTTTTCTCGAGGCATCTGCTATATTACTCTTGCCATCAATTGAAGGGTCCAGAGAGATTAAAAATGGGATATTATAGAAAGGGGATATTGTCAAAGCTCTTTGATATTTAGTTTTGCCTGATAACTGCACATATTGCATGAGTGAAACTTGGACTTGTGGAAACCAAATAATGCTGTACTGCCTTTCTAGCAGTGGACAGACTTTCCTAGAGGCCTGGTAAAAAAAAACAGGCACAAAGGTTTTATCAGACCTAAAAAGCACAAAGAAAATAATGTGCTAGTAGTCATTTATTATTCAGTTCTCAAGTTGTTAGTAAGTGTTATTACTCAGCAAATATACTTACAAATCAGAAAAAAATAATATATATATATATTTACAGATAAAAAAAAGAATGATCATTATTGAAACCTTTTTTTTTAAACAGCATTTTATTTATTATATTTTGAAATGTAGCTGTTCAGTAAACTCCTCAAATACAAATTCAAAATTTGGCAAATGATAAAAAAACAGGAAGTACTCAGAATCCTTCAAATGTAATAAACTAGAGCTTAGGAAACATACACTGTATTGTGCAGTCCGACAAACATTTATTTATTTACTTGATATATTGCTCAGATTTCATGAAAAATTACACAACTGCATTGCATTGGAAGAATAAGGCATAATATGAAACGATACAGAGGAGTAATTTTTCAGTCAAGAGTGATATAAGCGCATATGGGTATAACGCCTGTCAATATATAAATATAATTGTATATATGAGCCAAAGACGGAGCGAAGGATTACATCAATAATTCACAAAATGGGAAAGTGGGTTAACCTAGGTAGAGCATGGGTCGTAAAATCAATAATTCTATTTTCTCCCAATTTTCATATTGTAGATAGTTTCAAACTCTTCGGGTGTTTATCTTTACTTTAAATCCTCTCTGGGTCAAAGGGGATTTCTCATTAACATATAAATAGAATTTATGTTTTTCTAAAGACTATACTCAACAATTCTCTAGGAAATTGGTTCACACTTACCAGGACAATGTTTGCAAAGAAAATTTATTTTCAATGTCCTCTTATTTCACAAGTATATCATAAATTGACCATTATAGCATACTTGAATACATATTGTGTAATTATTAATTGGAATGGCATATCAGTGTGTTAATTAATAGCCTAAAAATTATTTTTAAGATGTATGTGTCCAGAGACATGTTGCTTATGTATTTGATATTATACTGTTTAAAGGTTTGTCAACTCATATTTTGGAGCCTTAGTTACTCATTAAAAAATATACAATTAATATAATTAATCTTTTTGAGTTTTCATTATTTCTTCTATCTAATTAGGTAGCATTTCAATTACGAATTAACAGTGAAGCAGTTACATTTTGTACTCAAATATATATATATATATATATATATTTTTTTTATTTAGCATTAAATGCTTTTAACTCCAAAAGGCTCAGCTTCAATGTTAAAGGAATCCTGCATGGGCATAGTGACATCAGCTGTCAATCACTGACAGCTAATGTGATAAGGATCTATTAACATGTTGTACATAACATATTGGAAAGGCACAAGAAGGTCTATCAAATACATAATTGTCTTATATTAGCTTCCATAGAAACCCATTTGAAACACTTGTGTATTTAGAGGGTGTAATGCAAATCCTTGCCAGTAAGACTTCCAATAATTTCAAAAGAAACTGAATAGTACATAGAAGCTATGATATCATTGAGAATGGGCTAAAATGTAATAGCTTGTTAGTCCCCGATCAGGTCTCAAACATGTTTTTGATCACAGCTGCTATTTCAGAGAGTACCTAGGCTTGTCATATATGCGACTGCTACCACCCACAAGGGCAGTCTAGATCCCTCAAGAGATACAGCAACTCCGATGATTACTTTGCTCTTTTTGGCTTCATCAGTGTGGTGTACCCCTCTAGTCACGGTAAGCACAAGGTCCAGGTCTGAGTTACCCCTTAAAATCAGTGAGTCCCTAAGCAAATAGATTGAATAAAACCAATGTGAAAATATGAGAACATTGAAAATCGACAAATACTAAATAAACTCCCCAATTGCCAGTCCAGTGAACCATTGTGCACAGCAGCAATACTGTTAAGCAAAAAGAATATTGCATAGGCACATTCTTGCATAAAAGTACTGCAACAAGTAAATCATATTATTTACCTTGTTTCGTGTTTTCCACACAACAGTTTGAACCACTGGGAACCTGATTATCTAAAAGCCCAAAATATTGCTTATTTCAGCAAATCGACTGGCAAACAGAATTTTTTTTTTTTTTTTTGTGTTTGATAAGTAAACCCAATGGTATAGTAAGACTCTTAACACTGGATATAGAAATGACTGCTGCTCTAGCAACTGCAGCAACACTCCTATTCCCAGAGCAGATACTGCAGTCACCATCTGGATTAAGTGGCAGTAAAAGGCATTTGCTCTTTTCAGACAAATAACACTCTTTTACAGGGTGAGATTTGTAAAAGGGTCTTCAAGCATTAACAGTTGGGTTATTTGTAAAGTTTTGGGTGTGTTAAATCATCAACCAGCACATTTTAAGCAAACTATACTTCCGTCGTTGATTAGAACTGCACAAATACACACTCTACTGCCGGCTGCTTAGAGAAGATTGTAACATTTTTTTTTACAAATGGTATATCAAAGAGTAAAAAAACTAATACATTCCATTTAATTCCAGGTTGAAATACACAAAATGTAGAAATGTTGGAGGGGGTGCAAGGAATAGTAAGGATGGTTGGTCTTTGCACCTTTCTGTAATTTGAGTTTCATTAAACGAAAAGTCTCAAAATCTTGACATTATGGACCATTTGAACTACCAATTTTAAAATGACCTTATAAAATGTTAGCTTTCAAATTTTTTACTTAAAATGTAATAACTTAATAGGTGACTTTTTTTTTACCTGATGCATGTACTTGAATTAACTGTTTCCCATCTTTTTAATTTTTTTTTTAACTCATCCTCATCACTTTGTATTGTTATATATATCCTATTTTCCTTATAACTTTATTTGTTGTTGTGTTTTTTTTTTCCCACTTGTAATTCCAGAATAGACCACGGGGTGATGTATGATTAAGTTCAAGGACATTTTTAGGAAGGGATTTTTTTAGATTGTATTGTGTCACTTTTAGCCTTTGCTGTGCCAGATTATGATGGGAATATAAATAATGAAACCTCTTGCCTGAATAAAAGTTATAATAAAAAAAAGAAATGTTAATTTTCTAAGAAACTGACACTGCTGTGTTTGCTTATGCTTAGCATACTGATGAATAACCCAGTTGGGCATTGGTGGTACAGAGTGCAACAGCTAGGGAAAATTATTCACTAATCACAGATACAAAACAACATTTTTTTTGCATTAAGAAAACAACGGAAAAAAACCCACATAAAATATAAATGGATCCCCTTATGCACAAATGTAATAATTTCCTTTAATGATGTGTAGAGCGAGCAATGTCCTTTAAGAGAACAAGCTCAGCTATTATTCTTCTAAAAAAAGTCAGAAATGATATTTGTTTATTCCTTTAACATTGAATTGTGGTGCATGAACATGGGGAATGTTCAAAATAGTCATATTGGGAAAACAAAGTTATTTTGGTTTAAATTAACAATTTGTTTGTAGATTCAATTGAAATTCTCAGTTTGTGTTTAAAAGTTTAATGAATAAAACAAATTCAGTATCTTACAAGTATTTATAAGAGAACCAAATGATAGCACTGGGAAAAAACAAAGTTACCAAACCAAACATAAAATCAAAATAATAGATTAAGCCCAGAAAGAACAGAAGGAAGAATAAATATGGTAATTAAACAACTCTTTAATGGCAAATCTCTAGGGCCAGATGGCTTAGAAGCCAACTCCTATAAATTACTCAAAGACAATCTATCTTAAAAATAAAAACAAAACAAAGTTGTATAATATTCATATTTAAACACAGCGTTATGTAGTGTAATGTGATTTTCTGTTTTATCTCAAATCCAATTTGACTGTTACATCCTTGGAATCGATATTTCCACGTGACTGAGTTTGCAATTATCATCTCTGCAGACTCCTTCAATAAATCCTGCAGAAGATTATTTTAATGGTAAACAAAACAATATTCAGCACTCATAACATGACATTGTATCACATATATTATAATTATATACCATGAGGTTCTTAATGCATGGATCTGTAGGCATCTGAAATTGATAAAATATAATCAGATATCTGTGGGTGGTCTTTGGAGAAATAAGCACATGACTGTTATTGGAAAATAGCAAAGATCTAAATTAATAACAGACGAGTAGAATATACATGTATCTTTGCTTCATCATTTATTTGTGTCACAGTACCAGATCGTGTTAACATTTTGTATTCATACTTGGGAGATTAGCATTTCTTTATCAACAGAAAGGGAGCAGTCACAGCTAGAAATTGTTGACAGAAACGTCAAATAGTATATTTCCATCATAAAGAAGGTAGAGACATTCCAGTTTGGGGTGAAATGTGAATAGTTAGATCTACTCACTACTACTGCTTGCCATACAAGAGGGAGAATCGGCTGAAAAAACAAGACTTGTAGTCAAACCTAAGGTGACAATGATTGACATACTCCATTTAAAAACAATTAAATTAAACCTTTAAGTATTTATAACCATATAGAGAAGATGAAATGCTACTTAAGCCTGATACAGCCCCCTTTTAATTATTTTGAGACATTTATATGTAATTAAATGAGACTACTCCACCCACAACTTTCCCATAATTCGTATATGTGACAGACCTCCCTGTGGTAAATCTCCCCAGAGAACATATGGAAAGTTCTGAAAGGAATACAAACAAGTGTTACAAATCACTTAAACCATCACAGATAGGATTAGCACATTACAAAGCAATGTGAGTGGCACACTTCTGGCATTGTAAGCGTTAATTGTGTCAAGCCCACAACAATTTGTACAAATATAGAAAGTGGAATGAGTTCCATTAGGTATATGATATATACCTGAAATGAAGCCAGTAATAAGTACACATACATGTATTATTACAGTAATTGAATTGTGCCTGGGGCTGCTGAGGTCTAAAGATGCAATCTTTCCCCTGTCTTCCTGATGGCTTTATTTCTTCCACCTTAATTCTGCTGTTACATCATTTTAATTCCCCAGTCCTCTAACCTCATTTGTATGTGCTGTTTCCCCTTCTTCTTTTGGTGTTCCATGTGCACTCACTTA
Organism: Pelobates cultripes; assembly: GCA_933207985.1. Lineage (NCBI taxonomy): Eukaryota > Metazoa > Chordata > Amphibia > Anura > Pelobatidae > Pelobates > Pelobates cultripes. The sequence continues at coordinate 75,750,919 of OW240913.1, read as the reverse complement.
AAGTGATACCAGAAGCATTAAAACAACTGTAGCTTATTGAATCAGTTTTTGAGTATATTTCAGTTTTATTTCAGTAAAGCAACATAAAAGGGGAAACTAAGATGCAAGGCAAGATAGTTCAAGCCGTGATTTGTCATAATGATTTGGGGTTTTCATGAGCTGTAAGCCATAATCATCGCACTTATGACAAATCACGGCTTGAACTATCTTGCTTTGCATGTAATACGTCTATCTCATATATCAGTTTCCCCTTTTACGTTGCATTACTGAAATAAATGAACGTTTGCACGACATTTAATTTTTCGAGTATCACCTCTATATAATGCTGTTTATATGGGGCACATCATATTATCATTATTATTATTATATAGCTCCAACTTATTCACCAATTTATTTTGCAATGCTTTACCATGTTGTAAGGGGGAGATTTATCAATAAATGAGACAAACTATTACAAAATTTGAGAGTGACAATAGGTTGATCCGGATCCCGCTTGAATGAGCCTACAATATATATATCTAAATATTAAAAAAAACATTGGAAATAATAAAAGAATGTTAGTATAGCAATACTTGTTATTGATTTGGTGAAGCATTGTGCGTGATCTAAACTGGGAGATACATTCCAAATGTCACAAGATCTATGAAGTTCTTCACTGAGGACCTTTACAAGTCCAGGCTGTAAAGTCACTATGGGAAGGATTTCTTTTTTGAATTCTCATTATCTGCAAACTTTAAGTCCAGGATTACAAAGCTGAATTCTCATCAGGTAACAAGGCAAAGGAAGTACTAATATCCCACTGTTGGCCTTATTTTCATTTATACTTTCTTTAAGGAATGTTAAGGTTGAATATCTGGTTCTGTGGATCGTATCTCACAGCTTCTTACCAAGAGAATACAGCTACCCTTTCAGTCTCCTCATTAGGTTGTTCATTGATTAGCAAGCTCTATATAGATAACAACACAATCAATGATTCTTCAATTCCAGGGAGGTCTCTGGATTTAATTCAAAGCTCTTTTGGCTGTTTTAAAAACAATAGTTTAAGCCCAGATGAGATCAGAATGTTTGCGGCAGTATTAATTCACTTGACAGTTTATATTGGTTGACTTTGGAAAGGCAAATGTTAGGATAAAGTGATGTTATACCACAAGAATATATATACCCCGAGGATTTCACCAGCTAAAGGTTTTCTACTGGTTTCTATTGCTAGAGGGATGCATTTAGTTAATTAATGAGAAATAGTCATTGGGGACAGCATGACAAGGGCAACGGGACTGTTTCTCATTTAACTGCATTAATGGTCCTTGCTATTAATGTTACATTTGACTTTCTTGAAGATTTCTTAGCAGTTTAATGCTCCAGGCTTCAGAAAGGTACTGACTCTATTACGTTTTACAATGCTGGGGTACTCGTTAGTTAACCATTTATTGGTTTAACAGTGCATTGCTTTCTACTCATTTGCTTAAGGGTTCTTGGTCCTTTTGTTCTACTGACAAACTTTGATTGTCCTAAACTCTCATTCCCATCTTTTGCATTGAGGACGTATCTATAGTCTGATGATCAATATGTTCGCCCTTGCCTTTTAAAGGTTTTCCTAGTTTTCAGACCATTGAAAGTAGCCACAAAAATCAGTTGTTTAGATGTTCTTGTACAAACTAGTTGACTTTGCCTTCCCAGATAGATAGATAGATAAATAGGTACCCAGAGCTGCTATAGTTAATACAAGAGAAGCGTGTGGTGGGCTGAGGAGATTGCACTTGGAAATTGCCTAGGTATGGATATGTAGATGCCTGTTTAGGGAAGTGCTTGGCTGATGTCATGACCTCACTTCAACCTGCATCTAAATGGCAGCAATACACACAAAATGAAGCTCACTGCCTCCAACTTGTCACTTTGTGAATCTGTGAATGCTATCTGTGAGTGTATGTCTTATGTCTGCATGCCTTGTGTACTTATGTGTTTATTTGACAACATGTTTCTGTATACATCTGTGTCTGCATTTATGACTGTGAAGATATCTTTGTGTGTTTCTGTATTCTTGTTAGGGTCTATGTTATTGTATCTGTAAGTATTTCTTTGTATGTTTGAATCTATGAGTATATATTTGTGCTTGTGTGTCCCTGAAGGGTGATTGTAAGTGTATATTTTGTGAGTTATTTTTTTTTTAACATGTGCATATGCATGTGTTCCTTTGCTTCTGTATGAGTGTTTCTGAGTTGAGTCAGGGTGTATCATTGTGAGTATGTATATGTGTGTGTTTCAATAGTGCGCTTCCATAAGCTTATTTATAAGTATATACCCATGTTGTCTGTATTTGTGAATAAATGTCTCTTGGTATTGGCGACAGTGCTGTGTACTTGTGTGTAATAGTGTAGACATAGGTTACCTTTATTTACATTATGCCATCTGTTTTATGTTTATGATTTTTTTTTTTTACCCTTTATCTATATTAAGCACCTACATCTTGCACTTCAGTTTGTGCCATATTGCATTATTAAAGACTTGAAAGTGTGTAACAGAGTTTAGGAATGCCTGAGATTATATTTTGACCCAATGTAGCCATGGGTGGATGAATAGATATACATATTCATTGACAGATAGACAGAGAAACAGACAGATAGACAAGAAAGCTTATTCAAGCAGGCCCATATTACTCTTAGTTCTGTATGCCTAGTTTACCTTATCTTAAGATGTCTTTATGTTTTGTTTATCCATGATTTCGCTATATGGATATGTTGGCCTTTATAAATAATCTTATAATATTAGTAAATTGTAATTACTTTGAATTCACTCTTTATATATTTAAATCAAAGCATGTCACTATACCATATATATTACGTTACATACTTTATGTTTAAATAATGCTTATTATATCATTTATAAAGTACCAATGCTTCCCTTCGTTCAGCAGTAGAACAGGTTTGAAATAAAATGCATGAGATGCTACGTGAAATTAAGAGCTAATAAAAGTCTTCTTCCAAAGAGCTTAGCATTACTTCTTTAACGTCCATTGCTTTGTTGGTTCTTACTTATTTTCTCTATATGTTTTGTCAGCCCACACCATGCTACAGGACCTGCTGGCAAAGATTAAGGAGAATGCTCCAAAAAGGATTTATACATCTTCAAGGGGTGCACTAGATATCATCTTTTATTAGGGCACAGCTGGTAAATTACAGACACACTTTCATCTGAATGATTTCATTCTGTTTTGATCCCTCTCTTCTGTCTCTTTTTACGATTTCTATGTTAATTCTGTCTGTTTTCAAACCACTTTTTTCTGTAGCGTTTTATCTACTAATTGAGTTTTCCTTCCCCGTGATCTATCTCTATCCTAACGTTTGCTGACCTTTATTTCTTGAGATGCCCCAAACAACAGAGCATATCTACCTCTGCTTTTATCTAGGAAGTTCTTTTATTTCCAGAATACAAGGTTACTTTGCATTTGACCTTGCATTAGTCTTTCTTATGTCCCTAAAAATACCCTGAAGCTAAGAAGCTTTCATTAACCAGCCTGACTGTTTTTAGTGGGAAAAAATGATGCTTTCACAAACAGGTCTTAAGTACACAAACTATAATACATTTATTTAAAGGAATTTTTTGTGAAAATATGTTAATTTAATACTGTATAAATATTATTTAATTGAAGATAAAATGGAATACGTACATATTTATAACCAAATTTTTTATTTTTTTTGTTAAATACGAATTAACATACATTATGTAAATGAGAAAATTAGTTTGGTGATTATGTTTATTAGCACATTTGTACATACATTTTAAACATATGAAAAGCAAAGCAAAAAATAAATAAAAGTATAGTGGATAATGCAAGAATGAATGAAAAAGGAGGAAATATACTACTTTACAAAAAAAAGGATAAATAAATATTATATATAAATATTTACCTATATATATATTTCATAGAAATACGGAAGTGTGATCAGAAATCCTAAAACATATTTCCGGACCTTAGAATGGTCCCATCTTCTTTCATAAACTATCAAATGTAGAATGCAACAGTTAAAGTATATAATTGAATATTTTTCTTTCTCCCACACACTGTGCCTTGCACATAGTCACTGTAGATTGGCTAGTTGGTTTCTATCTATCATCAAAATCCATGTTTCTATGATTTTTCATTAACATTGACATGATAATGATTTATCTCTGGGAAATGTGGATCCGGATTTACTGACCTGCTGCTTGCTTGTGATAAATATATTACTGTATTTACAGTCTGTTCCCTCCTGACATTGAAATCCAGAGCTAGTAAACATGTGATAGATTTATCATAGGTAATAGAATTCTGTTGTTACCATTTCAGCCTTTCTTTGTAAACATTAGAACAATATTGTGACATAGTGAAATGAGCCCAAATGTCCGAGAGCAATTTAATTATAGAAAATGAATTATGCATTCATTAATATTTGCAAGCAACTACTAAAACCCAGTACTGTTCTTTATTATCTTTGCCATATCCATCTTCAATGCATTAATTAACCAAAAAAAAGAAAAACAGGCAAAATATAAGATTTCTACACGACTCCAAGCAACCCTTGTGATGTATATCAATTGTTATTTAAATTATCTTTTTTCTACTTTGCAATGAGGATATAATTTGTAGGAGCAACAATTTAGTTCATGAGAGAGTAAACAATATTGAGTCCCAATGTAGATTGCCTGAATGGCCTTCCTTAAAGCTTTAGAATTAATTCTAATAAAAGGGTAAAATAATTAAGTATTGCGGTTTCTTGTAATACATTTTTTATTGAACTAACACAAATTTGTAGTAACGAGCTTTTGGGAGTTCCTTAGTTTTAAGTCTAAAGCATTTTTTTATAAAGCATTACAAATGTTTTAGACTCGATAAAGGGAAGAACTCCCAAAAGCTTGCCACTGCAACATTTCTGTTAGTTTGATCAAAAAAGGTAATAAAAGAAACTGCAATACATTTTTTGTATCTACATTGCTGGATTAATACGGCAACTCAAATATTATGACTAAAGTTCAGTGTGTGAAATTTCCTGGCTAAGTGCAGCTATAGGATATGAGTAATTACTTAAAAGAACACAGCAGGAGTACTAAAGATTTTGACCCAATTTTTGAAATATTAAAAAAAAATATTAACGTCTTAATAGACTAAAACACCTCCCTAGCTTTCTGGAGAGGCAAACTGTGACTCTGCCTGGTGATTTATTATGACAGATTCATGATAATGATGGGAGTGACATTACTGCTAAGGGACCAATCATTGAAGCTCAGCCTATCTATAAAGCATGTACTTAAGGAGTATGAATTGACACCAAGGGTGGCATTCAACACAAAGTTTAGCAACTGTTGCAACATCTAATAACAGAAGATTAACTTCTTGACAAATATTCTTAACTGAAAAATGAACTCACAACTCTATAAAATCATTATCCTAGCTTTCAAAGGATTTAAAGATTTATTGCATTTATTTTTAACCTGACTTATGTGCAGCACTAATGACTGCAAGTTGTTTGTTATTATTACAAAATAAAGAAAGAGTGTTAATGTGACAATAGGTATGATATTTTAGTTAACTTGTGTGTGTAAAGATTACTCAAGAAATCAAAACTAAGGGTCTATTACCTAAGCTATGATTTGTGATGAGTTGCGATTGTACTTTCATTAATTGTTTTTTATGAAAAAAAAAAAACAACTGGTCTAAATTTTACATTGGTTGTCAAGTCATCTCAGCTACATATTTAGTAAATTGGCCTAATTGTGTATGAGACTAAAAGCCACTATATTCAAGATATTTATAAACAGCAAATGTAGGGCACTGCTCTAACAAGAGAGCAATAAATAAGAATATTCCATTTGTTTCTCAATATAATTGCTCCACATTTAAATGTACTCTTTCATTAGAAATTGACTTTATACTATTTTCCTTGTCCTCTAAAAAACGTCCATGCCCTATAACGGTGATTATATAAATGAGATCTTAGCATTTATTATATTGGCACTATGTACAATATGATATATTTTGTTATTTTACCTAATGAAAATTTTTTTCTCTATAGTCAAGATAAAATTTTATTTTTTTTAAGTACTAGGAATAGTGTGTTTTTGATTAACTATAATGTACAGTACATATACAAACATATAGAAAACAAAGCAGATAAATATTCCATTAATTACTGTCGTTCACTTCTAATCAAATTATGTGGCTCTCTGTGATCATCTGATGGATTATCCTAGATTAAATGCTAAGCAACAGCGAGCACTGGATGGACTTCCGCAATGTCACCCTGGAAATTGCAGTCCAATTTCATGCACCAAGGCCCCATTTACAATAGAAAATACAATAAAACATAATTTATAAGTATAATGAGCAAAAACAGGAGCAAATACCAATACATTCTAGGATAATTGGGAGGGGGTAACCCCTAGATGAGACAACCAAATAAGGAAAAGGAAAGTAATCCTAGCAAAACATAAATGTCAAATCTAACTTTTATTCACAATATTTCAAATGACCACAGACATCTAAAAACATAAAATCTTGTCTAATCCTTAAAATAGGTTAAACCAAACTGTAAAACTCTTTACTCATTTTATGACAGAGTTGTCCAAACTGGATCTAGGCAGCACAATCTACAAATGAACGAAGAACAAAATCCCCAGTGAACTTTGATGATTTATAATGAAAATAACGCCTACTTATATTTGTCCAAATGTTATAAAATAATGATTTATAGTTCATATGTAAATGATATATTAGTGAAGATTAAGAATATGGTATAATATATTGATTCCATTGTATTGATCTTCTCTTGGTGACATTAAAAGCTAAAAGAAATGTCAAGAATCATTGGAATGTGGAGACAAAGTGTGATATTAGTTTATTGCTCGGTTACTCTGGGGATCATGTTTTCAACTGAGTATGTCCTATATGCAATTTCAATAATATAATATTTTGGTTCCTGAGGCTATTTCACATGCTTTATTTTTAATATACCTTATTGCATTAGGTGAACTGGCCCAAGAAACATTCATGGAATTGAACTGCAAAGAAATGGAAATTGTAGACTTAATGCAAACACATTTCAAATTCTTAATACAGATTTTCCCTATTTGATTGCTTGATTGTCTATCTATCTATCTATCTATCTATCTATCTATCTATCTATCTATCTATCTATCTATCTATCTATTTATCTGTCTGCCTGTCTGTCTGTATGTCTATCTATCTATCTATCTAGCTGTCTGTCTGCCTGCCTATCTATCTATCTATCTATCTATCTATCTATCTATCTATCTATCTATCTATCTATCTATCTATCTATCTATCTATCTATCCATCCAATCTATCTATCCACATAAATAATGTACATAATTAGGATGTATATGTGACGAGACCAATCTCGCCACATTGCATTGGAGAAGCCTGGTTGCTCGCCTGCTGCCTTTGGACTATGGCCCCCTTTTAAAAGACTTTATTTTTCCATGCAGAAAAGCCATATTCATGCTTTTCTGCCGGTTGTTCGGTAGTTTCAATCTACCGAACAACCGTACGAATGACTGGACCACCTGGGAGCTGGAGTGTGCCGGCAATTAACCTCCCTGAAGCTGCGGTTAACCGCAGCTTAATTGATGAACGCTGGGTGGCCGCCGTTCGTATCCCGAACACGAGGTCGCGGCCATTTTAAACCATACGAATGAACAGCGGTGTTCGCCTCTATTTTCATGGAACTAAAATCGGACACAGTTTTGCGCGAACACCGCTGAAGCCGCCGACCTCCCTTCTTGTTCGGTGAAAGCACACGAATGACCCGGTGTTCGGTATTTTTGTGTGAATGTCTTATACCCCAGATAGGAATCCCATGGAGCCCATTCGTATGAAACTGACTGTAAAGACTTTGGCTCCATGGCGATTGAACTGTATTCGTGTAGTCTGAGTGCCATTCACCTAATAATGTGCACTCAGACCTGAGCTATCTGGGGATGTGTTACATGCCTGTGTTTAATGTAGTAAATGTTACTCTATGTATTTTAAAGTATAATGCTGTTTTTGTGTTCCCACATGTGTAATGGAGTTTTGCCTTTGTCTTGGGAGATAATTGAGTTACTTCCCAATTATCTCCCAGGGCAGAGGGGAGGAAGCCAGGATGCATTGTGGGAATATACTGTGACTGTGTGTCCTATTTGTATACTTGTCTGTCCCTTGTCACAGTCTTCCATCTGGTCCCCTAGGGGAGTGTCCACCAGGTGGGAGACCTGCATAAAAGCTGGGCAGGTAGCCCTCATTAAACAGACCACTGCTTGACCCTCAACACGGAGCCTTGTCTCGTCTTTGGGGGGATTTACTGTATGCTGCTAAGGACTGATTGCCAGGAGTGTAAGCCGCTTGGGAGCTTTTCCTGTTCGTCTGGTAGCAGCAATTCGTATGGTTCCTGTTCGTGTATTTGGAGTGCTACCTTATTCCCTTGTATGCCGTTCGGGAGTTTGGAGCATTCACTTGTATTCAGTTCATGAGTTTTGGTGATTCTACAGTAGCTGTGCCTGTCTCTGAAAGGGGGATTATCGTCTAAGCGGTTTTTTTCCCCTTTTATGCTAAACGGTCCGTTACAATTGGTGGCAAGCGGCGGGATCGTTCCCACGGACTACAGGACAGCTACAGGAGACACCATTCCGTGGATTTACAATTTGAGGGCAACGCATGTCTGAGTACAGCGACCCTGACAGCAACAGCATGGAACCAGCAGTGTCATACGAGGAGGAGGACCTGGATGGCCGGGATGCATTAAGGAAAGGCATCTGGTACCAGGCCCTGGATAATGTACAGTACCAGCGGGGTGAGAGTCTCCCCAGTGAAGAGCAGCGGTTGCAGAAGCAAGTGGCCATGCGGATGCCCTTCCTGGGAGAGCAGCCCCTGGATGAATGGGTGAAGGAATTGGAGCACCGGGTATGACAGGAGATTTGGCTGGAAGATGCCTACCAGGCGCTCTGGTGGTATGGGGCACAGTACCTGCCCTGGACAGCCGAGCATGACAAGCCAGAGGGAGAGGAGTTTGATGGTCCTGGCTTGTTATGGGAGGCTTTTTCAGAGCCTGAATTTGGGAGCCCTACACAAGCCCGGTTCAGTGATCTCTTGGAGTGGAGGGAGAGCAGGTATGACTGGGACGACACTCACGACATTGAGCAAGACCTGGCTCACCTAGCAACCCTGGAGTGGGAACTGGAGCAGGACTACCGAGATCTCTTCCACTCCATTGAGAAGATTCAGCAGGACAGCAAGGTGACAGAGCCAGAACCAGACCCATTCAGCTGGGAAGACATTGTGGATATTTTCTGGGAAGAACCCCAGGTGGCCGGTAGAGATGGGACCGAGGTCTCTCCACCGGTCCTGCAGGGAATTGGGAGCCCAGTCTCCATTCCCCAGCGGCCGTGTGATTTATTGGGAATTGGGAGCCCAGTCTCCATTCCCCAGCGGGAGATATTGCAGGGAATTGGGAGCCTGAGCTCCATTCCCCAGCGGCAGGCTGAGTTACAGGGGACAGAGATAGTCGCTCCTGTCCCCCAGCAGCAGAATGAATTGCAGGGAATTGGGAGCCCGAGCTCCATTCCCCAGCGGGAGAAATTGCAGGGAATTGGGAGCCCGAGCTCCATTCCCCAGCGGGAGATATTGCAGGGAATTGGGAGCCTGAGCTCCATTCCCCAGCGGCAGGCTGAGTTACAGGGGGCAGAGGTAGTTGTTCCTGCCCCCCAGCAGCAGAGTGATATGCCGGGAAGGCAGTGGGAAGTCCAGGGAGAGGAGAGCAGTGTCCTCCCTCCCCAGCGGCAGCGTGATTTTTTGGGAATTGGGAGCCCAGTCTCCATTCCCCAGCGGCAGTATGATGCTTTGGGAATTGGGAGCCCAGTCTCCATTCCCCAGCGGCAGCACAGATCATTGGGAATTGGGAGCCCAGTCTCCATTCCCCAGCGGCAGAGTGTCCTGCCGGGAATAGAGAGCCCAGTCTCCTTTCCCCAGCAGCAGGACTCTGTATTGGGAGCAGAGACAGTCGGTCTCCCTCCCCCACAGCTGGAAGTATGTATGGGAGAGGAGCTTGTTACCCCCTCTCCCCAGCGGCAGCTTAATGTACAAAGGGGAGACAGTAAGCCCCACAACCGTGCAGATGGGACCGTAGTCTCTACACTGCCAGCACAGGGGGTAGGGACGGTCGGTCCTGCCCCCCAGCGACAGGGCTGTTTAGCCAAAGGGGAGACAGTCGGTCTCCCCCTCCAGCAGCAGAGATGGGTAACCAAAGGGGAGACGGTCGGTCTCCAGCAGCAGGACTGTGCATCTAAAGGGGAGACAGTCAGTCTCCAGCAGCAGCAGCAGAGCGGTGTATTTAAAGGGGAGACAGTCGGTCTCCCCCTCCAACAACCAGGCTTCCACCAGGCTACCCTCCCAGTAGCGCTGGCAACAGGGCAGAGTGCCGCTGGTCTCTGCCCACGCAGCAACCCACCAAGTCAGCGTACCCGTACCCAGCACAGCCGTGGTGAGGCACCTGGACATGGACAAGCTTCCCCTTTACCCAGGTGTAGTAACCATTTATTGTGGGTGGGCTGTGCTGTTGATTATTTGTTGTGGGTGGGCTGCTGGACTAACAAGGGCACTGACCGGCAGGAGGTCAGATACCCTGTTAGTCTGTTTGGAAAAGGGGAGAGATGTGACGAGACCAATCTCGCCACATTGCATTGGAGAAGCCTGGTTGCTCGCCTGCTGCCTTTGGACTATGGCCCCCTTTTAAAAGACTTTATTTTTCCATGCAGAAAAGCCATATTCATGCTTTTCTGCCGGTTGTTCGGTAGTTTCAATCTACCGAACAACCGTACGAATGACTGGACCACCTGGGAGCTGGAGTGTGCCGGCAATTAACCTCCCTGAAGCTGCGGTTAACCGCAGCTTAATTGATGAACGCTGGGTGGCCGCCGTTCGTATCCCGAACACGAGGTCGCGGCCATTTTAAACCATACGAATGAACAGCGGTGTTCGCCTCTATTTTCATGGAACTAAAATCGGACACAGTTTTGCGCGAACACCGCTGAAGCCGCCGACCTCCCTTCTTGTTCGGTGAAAGCACACGAATGACCCGGTGTTCGGTATTTTTGTGTGAATGTCTTATACCCCAGATAGGAATCCCATGGAGCCCATTCGTATGAAACTGACTGTAAAGACTTTGGCTCCATGGCGATTGAACTGTATTCGTGTAGTCTGAGTGCCATTCACCTAATAATGTGCACTCAGACCTGAGCTATCTGGGGATGTGTTACATGCCTGTGTTTAATGTAGTAAATGTTACTCTATGTATTTTAAAGTATAATGCTGTTTTTGTGTTCCCACATGTGTAATGGAGTTTTGCCTTTGTCTTGGGAGATAATTGAGTTACTTCCCAATTATCTCCCAGGGCAGAGGGGAGGAAGCCAGGATGCATTGTGGGAATATACTGTGACTGTGTGTCCTATTTGTATACTTGTCTGTCCCTTGTCACAGTCTCCATTTGGTCCCCTAGGGGAGTGTCCACCAGGTGGGAGACCTGCATAAAAGCTGGGCAGGTAGCCCTCATTAAACAGACCACTGCTTGACCCTCAACACGGAGCCTTGTCTCGTCTTTGGGGGGATTTACTGTATGCTGCTAAGGACTGATTGCCAGGAGTGTAAGCCGCTTGGGAGCTTTTCCTGTTCGTCTGGTAGCAGCAATTCGTATGGTTCCTGTTCGTGTATTTGGAGTGCTACCTTATTCCCTTGTATGCCGTTCGGGAGTTTGGAGCATTCACTTGTATTCAGTTCATGAGTTTTGGTGATTCTACAGTAGCTGTGCCTGTCTCTGAAAGGGGGATTATCGTCTAAGCGTTTTTTTTCCCCTTTTATGCTAAACGGTCCGTTACAGTATATAATTAAGACAGATCAGTGGTTACTAGAATAACTACTTACTGGGTCTAAATCATCACGTTGTTATCTGCATTTACTTAAATACGAGAAACAATGTAATAATATCGCATAGGTCACATTTCTAACCTATCAGGTATCAAGAAGTAACATTATGATGTTCCAGTACATTAGCTATCAATTAATATAATGCATAATATTAACACATATTTAACCTGAGTCTGTTGAATAAACATTTCATTTTTTTCTGGTAGAAGAGGCCCTTGGGAAGTCTAGAAAACATAAGGACTTATTTGGGATAGTGTAATAAACAGGATTGTACCTTATGACTTAATAATGAGTTCAGACATTGAGATGCTTATTGATTCTTTCAATGGCTACTAATATACTTTATATGGCACTTACTATCCATATTATTATTATTATTATTATTATTCCAAAGTGAAATGATACAGGCAAGGTTTATCTTAATGATTACAAAACTAATTGAGGTAGAGATAAATTACTGCTTAGTGTTCCACATGTGCTTAATTTATTTATAACTAAATACAAATATGTGTATAAGTTATTTCACTCAAACTTGATTATGTTCTTTTATTACCAGTTAGCCAATACCTATTTACTTTGCTATTATCTCTAATCAGATTTATATAACAATGTTATAGCTAAGTAAAATGCCGTTGTCCTAGCATAGCTAGGGCATATTATGCAACTTTCTATAACCCCAGCAGTACTGTATGTGCAGACACATCTGCAGTTTGGGTACTATGGAAAGAATAGATGAGCATGTATATTTAAGTAACGTATTACTAAGGAGATGCTGAGTCACTTAGTTCTAGTTTTATTTTTAATAACAATAATATGATTTTTATTAGGGATGTGTAATAAGTTTCATCTCGAATCAAAAATCGGACCAATTTGACCAAATTCAGCACATTGTGAAAAAATAAATTTCCAAATCTAAAAATAACAAAATCAAAAAGAAAATAATTAAAAATGACCCGAAAAAAACCAATTTTTAATCCATTCGATTTGATAAGCATACCAAATTAGGGAATTATATCAAACAGCTAAAAGATCAATAGTAAAAAAGGACTCTTAAGTTTGTTCTATCAGTTGTTTATTAGATAGGTCTCTAATTTGGGCATCAATTTAATAATATTTCCAATGATTCAACATACTGTTAGAAAAACTTTACAAACTATTTATCTACACAAATTCCCTTCGACTTTAATCCTTAATACATTGGTGGGCAAACTATTTAAATATTCTATACAAATTTCACTATCTATAACATGTATAATAAAAATAGAAATAATGTGTATAACTGATCACTAAGATACCGCAATTATAAAAACAATCAGTGATCCACACAGGTGTAGCATAATCACCAGCCTTTCCTAAAAAGAAATAAAAATAGATATACTTGCACAAACAAAATATATTGTTCTCTCAAGACAATAAAGGAGTTTTTAAAAAATGCAACTCACAAACATGGAATGATTATAGTGCCACCCCAAACTATAAGGCTCTGGGGGATCAGCGTCTAGTGTGCTTGGGATCCAAATCACACAACATCAGCTGATAACCACATTTCCAAAACTTTATTCAAACTTAAAATCCACTCTGTAGTATACAAAGGAAAGCAGTTTGTCATATACAGCTCAGTCCTCTGTCCTCTCAAAAGGCCTCTGGGATCCACTGATATTAGGCAGTTCTTATTTCACACTGATAGCTGTAGCTCACTCCAACACTATCCCTCACAGTTTGTTTCTGGGTTTGGCATGCAACATGTGTCGCCCAGCCTCCTAGGGCTTTGTCAAGCATAATTTAATTATTTCTTTATGAGCACACTATTTAACTATTTCTTTGTGAGCACTTGCACTTTGAATTAGACTATAGCGCCATCTTGTTCTATTTCTGCTGTCTTGGACTTTAATAATTACTTCTGTAGATAAGCATTTGTGTGGATGTCTTGTTTAATTTCCGGTGCTTGTGAGTCTCTGTCTGCCAGAAAAACTGAGGAAGGTGCTAAAATGTATGTTTCATGAGAAAGGCTCCTCCATGCATTGCTGGATAAGTAGGCTCTTGGTTCTGCAATAACAGTCAGTTTGGGAGTAACATGGCTCTGGAACATAGTTACAATATCATGGGCATCACTAGAAGTAGTTGCCTATGTCTTTATGGATCCTCGATCCATCGTGTGGGTGTCCAAAGCCAGAAAAGAGTTGTTGGAAGAAGAGGAAACACCATCCCCATTTAGTGGTCCTGGGGTGGAACATGCTTGTTTGCCAGACTGAAATGTAAAGTAGGCCCCAGTTCCCCAGCATGGTTTCCTGCTTGTCAAGCAACAAAAGAAAGGCATCTCATGAATGTCCACACTGTGGGAAATTAAATGCCTGCAGAATTTTGCCTTTATGTAAAGGAAACACCAGGATGAATTCTGATTTTCCCCAAGCAGTTCCAAAGCTCCACAGAATTGTGTTCGGTTAGTATGGATAATAAGCCCTGTCCCCCATCTACATATTTTATAATTTACAAATAATGAATGAATCTTATACCCATGAATGAGCTCAGCAATCATTGTACTACTACACTGGATCATACATCTCTATAACCCAAATACACTTATGCTAAATTCTGTTAATCGTAGGGTTGTGAAATAGAAAATAACATTTAATATTTTATCTGCTTATGTAATATTAAAATAAATTGTTTGGGTGAATTTTAGTCAATTTTGAATAAAGTCAGTTTAGGTTGAAATTACTAATACGGCAAGAAAATATAGTTTAGATGGTCCACATTGTAAATTATTTCCCTGGGCATTTGTAAAATATTTTTTATTTTGTTTCATTCTTTTGATAATAATAACAGTTCTCCTAATACTTTTCGACTCGTGCATTTTAAATATGACCTTACTACCCCCACTGGTGGACTATTTGTACTTTTTTTTTTTTGCAAATATAGGACTCAATTTAATATTTTTGAATAATCTTTTAAAATGATTCAATATTTTGCAAATATTTTAATATTTTTTTATATTTTTTTATATATTATACATTTTCTAATATATAAGTATTCTGAAAAAAATATTTTAAATGTTTATCCAAAAATATTAAATAATTTGAAAAGCTTCCAAAAATATTAAAATCAAGGCCATAATGTCCTAATTGTCAAAATTAGGTAATGTTTTCCAGTTTTAATAATACAGAGCTTTGACTATTTGTTAATGGTAGCAGTCTTACAAGTAAACTAAAATGCAAACAAACAAGTATAAATCCCAGTAAAAGTAATTTATGACTATTTTCAGGAACAAGGCTGAATAGCCTAGACCACATTCAGAACAATGGATAGGGCATAGGTTAAGCATTTTCTTCCTTGCAGGACTGCCTTCAGCATCCTATCTTTGCATGCAAGTGGCTACTTTTTCTTTCACCAGGAACATAATAATATTAACACTCTATTTCTTTTCAATTTTCATATATTTTAATTTGTTACAAGTATACATAGAAAAACTCCCACCTTTCACATTGCCTCTAGACTCATTTGAGCAGGGTCCTTATCAATCTATCGTTCCTGTAACATTTTGCAATTGTACCATTTATTGTTAAATTTCCCCCTTTTATAATATTGTAAAATATAATATTGTAAAATGCTATGGAATAAGTTGGCGTTATATAAATGCCAATAATAATAATAGTAATAATGTGTGGCAAACAACTATGGTTCTGAGAGGAAGTTCAAAGAATTACACTTAACCATTCAGCTCTTCCTATAATCAGGGCTGGATTAACATAGGGGCTGATGGAGCTGCAGCTCCAGGCCCATGCCCATGGAAAAAGGTCTATTGATTATATATATATATATATATATATATATATATATATATATATATTTTTTTTTTTTTACTACTCTTCACATGCTCTTGCTTAAGTATGGAAGCTTAAGAGGGATGCAATGGAACAAAACTTGTGTGGACTGGCTAACAAATCAGTTAGTTAAGATAAAGCTGACTTTGTGCACTGTGCAAATTATCTTGCTGCTTCAGTCTCTCTAACACTGTGGCATGTTCCCTTTCTTCTACACTCACTACAGACACCCTTTCTCTGTCCCAGACTGTATAACATGAACTTCTGCCTGCTAGTAACAAGGTTAGGAAACAAGTGGACCAGCAAGTGCTAGGTGACAGTCCTTAGAAAGCGCATCATTAGTCGCATTTATGCCAAGCTCAGGGTGCTGTCTGTGGTTATGGATTTATTTCAAAGATGAAAGGGAGAGATTAGCATAGGGTATGTGTTTTCTGATAACCTGTGAGTTTCCCTCCAGCACCATCTCTTTACCAGAACATGATGCTTGGGAGGTATGACTGTATTAGTGTGTTCTGTCAATAAGATTATTTAATTAGCCCCAGCAAACTTTTTAACACCAGGCCCAATGGACTTTTAATCTGGCCATGCCTATAATGTGCACAAGAACTTCTCAAGAAATTATAAAATGTGCTGCATTATTCTCCTTTCTCAGGTAAAACTTCCAGTACGTTGCTGCAGCTGCATTGAGTGTCGACAAAGGATAAAGCCTTCTAAACAAATACATCGAGTTCACGCAGACTGTCATTCTAGACAAATACACCCTGGCATTCACATAAAGCCCTGCATTCACATGCACACAAATATACTACCAAAAAAATACCAAACTGTTTCCTCCAAAATGTATATTCTCAAATACACTATGGCACATATACACAGCTTTACACACAAACAGCTTCACGCACCAATGTACACATAGCTATATGACAGCGCATACATCTGGTTTATTTTTTAAACACTTGATTCTAGTGAACCTAAAACAAAACTGCGAAGAAGTGATTTGGACATATTCCCAACTCAGGTATACTCACTGGTTGGTTATTTCTGCTTGAATTTTGCAATATGGTTTTAAGTAAATTATGATTTAGTTATTAGTGAATAAACCGATAATATGTGAATTGCCCACCAACCTAGCATCCTGTTTTACAATTTTTTTATGCATTAACAATGTGTGGATTTAAGTTGCCAAAGTTAAATTTTTTTGTTTTAAAACAAAAATCCATAATGCACAAAGTGAATTAAAAAATAAAACGCATAAAGTAGTATTCTCTCATTTATGATTGCACATGGTTTTGTACAGTTAGCCAGTAGCTGAGGATTTACTATATATTTAGTCTACATATACACACAATGACTGCATGCACATAACATGAACATAATTCACATTAAACACACACACACACACACAAAGAATCAAATACATGCTTATATGGACTCTAACATGGAGTGCCCCTTTAAAGCGTAAATAAAAATTTAGTAACTTTTAGGGGCCCATAGTCTAATTTTGCCATTTAGCTATCTACAAGTAATTACAATATTAAGCACATTAGTTGTTTTTATATAGGTAAACTGTTTGGCGTTTAGTTGACTGCCAGGCGACTGAGTTACTCTCTGTTTTCTGGGTGTAGTATTTCTTTGTTCATTCCTCGAGGGATTTTCTTTGCTTATCTGATAGACCTTGCTTTGCTGTTGACTCCTCACTTTCATATATGGTCAATCTTTCTTAGTTAGAACCACTCCACTTTAGGCATTAGGGTTACTTTGCTATAAAACCAAACATCCATAAAGTTCATTACTAAATACCAATATATAGCGCTTCCTTCTAATAAAGCTCTTTTTCTCTAACAAAATACTTAGATTAAACTCCTGCTGTCTTTTTTTCACATAAAACTTGGAGAATCCTATGTTATTGAGCATAAGCTCTAAATAGAAGATTCTTTAACACACAGGCAAAGGAAGCTTTTATATCTGTTCGTGCTAATTAAGCTCATGTATTGAAGACCAAACAGCATTGCAGGTGTTCTAAGCTGAGCCGCTCAACTGTGTTAGAATTGGCGAAGTTAATGATAAATGTACCTTCTCATTTTTTGAAGTGGCACAGCATGTTCAACACTTAAGCATTGGCTTTTTTTTAAAAAAAATATAATTAAAGGACTCTTGAAATGTGGGCTTTGCATAATTTCCTCTCCCTCTCATTAAGTTTTATTATAATTGATGCTTGGAAACTTTATTAAAGCTGCCCTTTCCTACAAAGAAACTCATCCAGTTAAATTCTACACAACAGTGGACAGTGATGCGAGTCATATTAGGAGGACATGAGGATGTGATAAGAGAAGTGAGAATGGTGACTAATAGCAATTTAGAATTCAGGTTATTATTAGTTCACTGCATGGCTTTTAAATGTCTGTGTTCGATGGACATACTAGATCTTCTTGAATCATTGCCACCAGCAAGGGTTAGAACTATAGGGAGAGGTATTAGCAGTAGAAAGACAGAAGTGCCCATGCCATTGTACAGAACACTGGTGAGACCTCACTTGGAGTAGTGAACGCAGTAGTGAAGACCATATCTCCAGAAGGATATTGATACTTTAGAGAGAGTTCAGAGAAGAGCTACAAAACTAGTTCATGGATTGCAGGGTAAAACTTACAAGGAAAGATTAAAGGATCTAAACAAGTATAGCTTGGAGGAAAGATGAGACTGGGGGGATGTTATATAAACATTTAAATACATAAAAGGAATCAACATAGTAAAAAGGAGATTATTTTTAAAATAAGGAAAAGTGCCACAACAAGAGGATATAGTCTTAAGTAAGATGGACAAAGCTTTAAAACTTAATATCAGGAAGTATTGCTTAACTGAGTGGGCAGTGCATGCATGGAATAGCCTTCTAGCTGAAGTCGTAGAGGGAGTTTAATCATGTGTGGGATAGTCATAAGGCTATCCTAGAATTAAGATAACCTTATGAAAGAATTCTATCCTAAAATCAAGATAACTAATGAAAGCATTTAGAAAATTGGGCATACTAGATGGGCCGAATGGTTCTTATCTGCCGTCACATTCTATGTTTCTAAGTTTATAACTAGATTCTCAGTGGTGTAATCTTTTCAAAAAGGTATGTGCTAAATTTTCTATAAAGAAAGTTAAATGGTGGTGTGCTATGGTTATATGCAGCTAAGTTACACCAAGCATACACAGGAGCAATATATAAATCAGAAATCTATAAAGTGAATCCTGAAAGTTTCATGAGTCTGCAGAGAAGGGAATATGATCATCACAGTATGATGGAATAGAGGAAAAGTCAATAGCTACAGCATCAACACATTACTGTTGGCATTTCAGCATTCCTAAACTGACTGGTGAGCCCCTGAGGATAGAAAATGGGAGAGTGTTACTACTATGGAAAATGAGATCCCACAAAATAACGCAGGAAGATTAATCTCTAACTTTCTATCTTCATTCTCAACCTACAAATAATGTCTAAAGTAAATACCTAAATGATGTATGTTCTTACGTGCTTTGCAGTTAACAAGAATTTGCTCAAACTACATTTAAGGTGATTCTCTCTAAACCAAATGTCACAGAATTGTACTAACAGCTGTTTCAAATACATTTTAATAGTACAAGCACTTCCATTATCTACCTATTGTATACTTACAAAATATTTACCACCACATACCTGTTTCTCCTCTCTTGATTAGTTACTCATCTTACAGCTTTTCAGAGTTTTGTACTAGAAGCAAACAAGAGCTAAACCTATGCTCAAAATGGTTATAAATGTACAAGTTGTACATTTTATAGCACGTCATACAGGTAAAGAATCTATTATTGAATCGAAATCGAAATCTGAATCTAAAAAAATTAAACATATTGGAAAAATTTGGCCTAATTCTTTATGATTATCAATCAAGTTTTTAATACGACTTAATATAAAGTTTGAATTAACATTTGCAAATTTAACAAATGAAATTGAAAATGAATATATCTGAAATACAAGTTGTATGATGCACTTCAAAATGCAAATATTTTAGGAATGACATGTTGCATTTCACTTGTATATGATAATACACATATGGTTTTCTATAAGCACATATTTTGGTTTATAGAAAGTAATAGAAAACCTTGCTGTAAGGAATAGCAGTGAAAGAAACAAAGGGACATTATTTTCCCCAGCCTGTCGAGCAATGTGAATGTAATTTCCTACAATGTACAGAAACTTTTAAACATAGATTTGAAGATGGAGCACATATTTAAAATGTGGAAGATTACAATGAAATAGTATTTTTTGATGGATGATGCTGTTTGTGATTCAGTCCTCTCTTGAATTCTTTATTTTTGAATCTCCAGATTAGAGTAAAAGAAAACGCTTTTTTATTATTTTTCAAAGAAACAATGAGAATCAAGGCTTGTTTTTCAATATGCTAATCTGCATATCACTGTCTAACAAGACCTAAAGTGCTTGTCACTCAGACAGCCACAAGAGGGCTGCCTCGATTAGGTCCTGCAATCTTTTCAGGACCTATATTTAGCTTGCTCGTACTCTGCATGGAGACACTGAATGCTCCCCAAAGAGTTGCATGGATTCAATGCCTCTCTTTGAGGAGTGATTGATTGTACAGAGCAGTGTTTTGCAGTGTTTGCGCTATAGTCTCCCAGTGTTTTACAGTGGGAAAGCAGTGGATTGGATGACATCATCAAGACTGATGATCTCAGCTATGGAGGTAGGGCCAGCGGAAGCATGACCAGCTTGGCGATGGAGAACATCAAATTGTATTCAAAAGAACTTCAAATGGTAAGCCAAAATAGCCATTCTAGAAAAATATTCTAGCTTGGCTATTTTTCCAGCTTAGCTATTGTAGTTTATAATTTGCAATTTTCATATTTTTGTATCAGTTGATTGCTAGTTGCTACTAACCTAATAGAAACAAATAACCAGGGGCCATATTTCCTGAAAAGGTACAAAATCTCTTTGTACAGGTTTAATGTTAATAATAACACATTTTTAATTAGGCATGTTTATAAAATATGCAACCTGGAGGTAGAAATTATTTAATATTTTTTTTTGTGTCAATCTTTCTTTTATTGAGGCAAAGTATAATGTTACAGAAGAAATAACATAGGTTATAGCAGGTGAGTACATGTCAGGTTTACAGTTGTCGCTTACATTAGAACCTTGAGCATATCAGCCTCTTTTTCTTTTTTAATATAAAACAAGATAGTACTAATAGACATGTTGATAGGCAGAATAAATGATAGGAAAATTAATAGAGAATAGTCATGCTAAAGACAGGATATGTCAGGGTAGGTATTCATGAGATAGGATAAACATGTTAAACTAATTTTGCAAGAATTAGTGACTACCTTGGGGATGCCTAGCTGATCAGTAATAAGCATGCTAAAGACCAGGTTTATCAAGCTAGGTGTTCATGAGAGGTTCACTATAGCATAAACAGAGCAAGAAGGATCTTAAGCATTACATCATAGATATGTTCACCTGCATTGTAGATTAGGTGGATAAAAGGGTACACAAAAAGTTAAGCACTCTCTATACGTGTTTATGGTTTACGGTTGGTAAGGTTAGTATTGCTTCCCAGAGAGGGCTAGTGTAAACCACCGAGGCCATATAGGGTGATAGTATAGCTCGAGGCTAGCAGCTATGTGTGAGTGACTGTATTAAGGAACTGAACTTGGGAGGCGAGTTAGTGACATTGTGGTGTCACAGCGATCTTCAAATAAAGTAAGATAAATTAGCAACAAGCCTAAATAAAACATAACATGTGTAGCAGATGGTTTTTGCTGCTGCCGCTGGGTCTCGGCAAGTTGGAACGACATCTCTCATGGTAAGCGTGGCTTTCAGCCAACTCCCTGGAGTGGTAGTCCCCTCAGCCCTGTAGATAGTCCATGCCATGTCAGGTAAGACACCCCTGCTCTCTTTTCACCCTTCCAGGGACTTTCCTGCTGCCAGTGTGCGGGTCCGCAAAGTCTCCGTACCCTGAGTCCTTGACCCAAGGCCTTGGCGGGAGCCCATGCCTGTAGTCCATTGATCCCTTCATCAGGATCGTGGACGCATGGGTTTACCGGGTTCCGGGTAGGCCCCTGGGTATATGGACGGCGGTGGGGTTACCTTCAATTGGGCCTCCTGTCTTGGAAGAAGAACGGGCACGGAGTTCTGCAGCACCACTCATCCATGCTGCAGGGGATGCAGACAGGTATGTGCCATGCTTCGAGCAAGTCTCTGGATTTGGTGAGAGACAGGCTTCCAGTGTAGCTTTGTGGTGCTTTGGGGGAATGGGAGGCGATATCACCTGAGGTCGGTGCTTGAGGTTGGTTCCAACATTTTTGGCATATAGCCACGAACCTGGCGTTGAAAGAGTCCAGCCACTCTTGAGCCCCCTGGCTTGCTCGTGGCTGTGGCTTTTCCTGGCCTTCGGCCATTTTAGTTTCGCCTTGTGGGCCTCGTGTGAGCTGTCCTGGTGCTGCCATAGGTATGCGATTGCTTTGCCCTGTGGGGACCAGGATATGCCCATTGGTCCAGAGGGGGGGGGGAACAGGTTAGCTGTGTGACACCCGCGATCCCAGGCTGAAAGATCAGCCATTTCCTCCCTCCATGGGACCCGCCTGGTGAGTAGGCCGCAGGAGCTGTGTCTGGCCGCAAATTGGCGAGTGAGTCTCCCGGCTGGTTATCGAGAGCACCCTGGTCTTCAGTAGCAGGTCGGTACCTGTTTGGGTAAGTTTCAGGGTTGTCACCTTGTTTGGTAGACTTATATTATGCTGAAGTTATGAGGAGCTCACAGCAAATGCGCCCGGCGGCCATGATGATCAGGCCCCACCCCAGGAAATTATTTAATTTAACCCTTCAGTATACATATTCAGAAATGTTCCTTGAAAAGATTAAGTGTTAGGTAGGTACATTTGCCAAGTTTGGCACTGTTATTATGGGCACCATATGAAAGCAAGATGCAGGGATAAATATTATATTATATATTCATTGCATAAAGAGATTATTAGATTATATCATAAGGTATCTGCTCATACCTTATCCTTACTATGATAATTTCACTTAATCTTGGGGAAAATAAATCTTTTTTTTTGCCCCATAGTAGTGGGAGATTTAATGGTTCCTCCTTCTTACTATTTTTTTTCAAAATTGAATCAACTAAGGTTAAGATTTGTTCCACTTTAACCTCTTCATCTCAGCATTCTTGTGTACATGCATTTGCTGGCCCCCATCTTCACTATTCAGGCACCTGGAAGCTTGCACAATGCCACAGGACCACCAGGGAATGCAAAGTCGCCACTCCCTGGCCACAGGGAAGAGACAGGGAGGTGGGGAATGCATTTGTTTTAAAAGAAATAAACAAAAACATTTTCCCTCACAGAATACAGCCCCTATCCCACCTCACAGAATGTAGTCCCTATCCACTACTCACACAGTCTCCTCTAAACACAGCATCAACTATGCACACATCATCTACCACACAAACACACACTACATCCTCTACACAAAACACATACTATGCAGCCATTACACACATT
The DNA here is from genome assembly GCA_933207985.1 of Pelobates cultripes. Taxonomy (NCBI): domain Eukaryota; kingdom Metazoa; phylum Chordata; class Amphibia; order Anura; family Pelobatidae; genus Pelobates; species Pelobates cultripes. The sequence goes on along the minus strand of OW240913.1, from coordinate 75,727,618 downwards.
ACATTCACTACAAAAGCACACACTCTTCATTCACTATACACAGAGCATCCACTACACACTGCATCCATTACACACAAACTGAACTTATTACACACTGAATCGACTACACACACACACACACACACTGCATCAGCCACAAACACACATCACATCCAATTTACGCACACTACATACACTTTACAAACACTCCATTCCTTACTCACACACTACATCACCTACACACCGCATCCACTACACACACACTGCATACACTACACACATTGCAGCAACTATACACACACTGTGTCATTTTGTGTCTCTGTACATCAGTGTGTTTGTGTATATGTGCGTATATCAGAGTGTGTATGTGTATGTGTGTATTTATTTAATTATAAAATATTTTACCAGGAAAGATACATTGAGATTTCTCTCATTTTCAAGTATTTCCTGGGTCCACAAATCATTGCTTTGTTACAATTAGGTTACAATAAAATAAAAAAAACAGTATTAATACACAATATATACAAATTTTAACACAGAACAGGTGGGAAATCTATAATCAACCATGACAGGTGCAATCTGTTTTGAGATATGTAGCGAGGGATCTCTTAAAGGACTTTAGGCTTGGAGAAGATTTGAAATTGTGAGGAAGGTCGTTCCATATTTGCGGTGCTCTGTAGGAAAAGCAGGAACAAACTGCTTACTTTTTGTATTAAGGTAGACTAAATAACGTGCTGGTGCTGGATCGGAGGTTATAGGAGGCGGGAACAGCTGGGAAGAGCATTCTGCTCAGGTAGGGTGGGAGCTTCCCAGAAAAGCTCTTAAACACAAGGCTGGAAAGATGAAGGGTGCGTCTGGTTTCCAGCGACAGCCAGTTTAGTTGTTTTAGCATGTCACAATGGTGGGTCCTGTAATTACATTGTAGCGCAAATCGGCAGAACGAGTTATACAATGTATTGAGTTTATTAATGTGGGATTTTAGGTGCAGGTGAATATGCTAGATCCCCATAATCAATGATTGGCATCAGCATTTGCTGTACAATCTTTTCCTTTACTGTAGGGCTTAGGCAGGATTTGCTTTTGTACAGGGCACCTAGTTTTGGATAAGGTTTAGATGCAAGTTTTTCTATGTGGAGGACAAAAGATAGATTGGGGTCTAACATCATACCCAAGTATTTGAAAGAGTGGACTGCGGTCAGTGTGCTCTTTGAATTTGTTTTGATGCATAGATGGGAATTTTGTAATTTGCATAATTTAGGTACTGTTCCAAAGATTATTGTGACAGTTTTGTCGGTGTTTAGGAAGTTTATTTTTTGTGATCCATTTTCTACCTCTGTGAACTGGTCTTGGAGCACAGCCTCAAGCTGCGGTAGATCAGATTTGCTTGCATAGATTACTGCGTCTTCTGCGTACATGTGTACATTTGAGAATTTGCAGACATTAAGCAGATCATTTATAAATAATGTGAATAGTAGGGGGCCGAGAATGGAACATTGGGGAACACCACAAGTGACTGGGAAAGGGAGGGAGTCGCTGTCAGAAATGGACACATATTGTGATCGATCCGATACATATGATCAAAACCAGGTTAGCGGACAGTCACCAATACCTGAGTTTTAGTTTGTGCAGTAGAATGTCGTGGTCTACTGTGTCAAATGCCTTTGCAAAATCAAGGAAAATAGCTCCAGTTAGGTCTCCTTATTCCATACCAGTTTGGATATGATTGCAAACTTTTAAGACGGCAATTGTAGTGGAGTGATTCGGGCAAAAACCTGATTGATCTAGGGTCTGATAGTTAGATTGTTGGTAATACTCACATAGTTGCATATGGATGAATTTTGCTAAGATTTTTGACATTACCAGGAGCGATGATGGTTAGAAATGGTTAGAAACCAAAATAATGTCGCCACTTTTATGGATATGCACTACTTTCGCAGTCTTCCAAAGTATGTATCCAGACACCAAGTATTCATTAATTAGGGTTGTGACAGGTTTTGCAATTGCTGACGCACTGAGCTTCAACAGCATTGCTGGGATTTGATCAGGTCCAGATTGGTTTTTCATTTTTAGATTATTAAGGTGTTTCTTAATGACAGTAATAGGTACAGGTCTAAAATTGAATTTCTCTATATTTTATTAGCTTGTCAATCAGGGTGGTGGAGCATCCGACAAAATAATAGTTAAAGGCATTTGCTACTTCTAAGGGAAGTTGCAGGATTTGGCTGTCCACTTTGACAGTGGAGGGTTAGGAGTGGATTGGGGGAGTTTGTAAGTTATTTATGACTTTCCAAAAGTTTCTAGGGCTTGAGATGTTATTGTTCAGATTTTCACAGAAATGTTGGACCTTGGCCAATTCTGTTTGTTTAGTACATATATTTCGCCATTGTCTATATGCACAGTGATCGTTCTTAGAGCCAGTGAACTTTGACCACAATGAGTCCCGAAACAGGTACATTTCAATAAGATCAGTTGTGATCGAATTCATATGTGCCCCTTTTACTCTCACCTTACACAGCGGGGCATGCCAATTCCAAACTTGTAGGAGTTCTGTGCCATGGGCGTGGATCTTGATGTCATTTAGAAAGGATTCAAGATTAATTGAATTTTAATTTTAACCTTGGGAGAGGATTTAGTAGCCTTTATTTTGAGCACGCAGTACACTAAGCAGCGGTCACTAAAACTGTTAGGGAGAACACCTGCCACCTGGGTTCTATCAGAAAAAGAGGAGAGAATCCAATCGAGCAGGGTATAGTTATGGCTTTTAATGTTAATTTGAGTTGGGGAGGAGATTAATTAAGAACTAATTTTTCACTACTTTTTGGGTTTTGCGCTATGGTTTCACTAAGGAGATGGGCTATGTCAGAAAGGGGAATGCACAGGGGAGCTAGGTGGGCGGTAGATTTCTGCAACAATGATTGCTTTACTGCACAGGATCTCAATTGTGCCAGAAAGGAAATCAAAGGTGGTAGGAGAGCTAAAGTTTTGTAAGGGGGTGAACTTTATGGAATTGTCATCATAAATCACTATGTCGCCTCCTCTTTTTGCTCTGTAATTTCTATGGCATGAATACCCATGTATTGCAATGGCAGAGTCAGGTATTTTTGCGGTTAGCCACGATTCAGAGAGCACAATGATTTTGGGCTTGTAATGTAAACACCATGCTTGCAGTGCATTGATTTTTGGTAGTAAGTTGCTGATATTACAGTGCACAAAGGAGAGGCCTTTTTTAGCTGGAAGGCTAGGAATGGAATCTGTTGGGGCATATATGTGCATGTATCAAAGTGTATATATGCATTCATGTATCAATTTGTGTATGTGTGCATGTGTATTTGTGTGTGTCCAAAGTGGCAACATGGCTACATAGTGAAACTGACATGCTATGTGTAACGTCATGGTGATGTCACAATACACACAGATGAGAACTGCATATTGGACAGTGTAGAGGTGAGAGGATTGTAGCCTATATGAAAAAAATGTCTGTGTTACATATTGAGAAATGTTATTTATTTTCCAATCTGTAACCTCATTAATCTGTAAATGATTTTTCCAAATTTCCATTTTTGTTTCCATTAAATAATGCACTTTCTAAGCTTACTTAAACAAATAAAAAAATACATATAAACATTACTTTCCAGGAAACCCAAAATTCTAAAAACTGCTTGGCATTGAAGGGGTTAAGAGAAATACTTACATTGCCATTTAATTGTATTTTTTTTTTGCTCTTGTCGTTTTGTCTCAATATATGCAACTGCCGAAAATTACATTCCTTTGAATTTCCTGAATACAAATATCTGCAAAAACGAATGCAGTTTAATTGTTTTGTAAATATTGCATAAATAAAGAAAATAAATATTCTTAAATTGATGACATTAAATGGTAGTGATCAGTTTCACCTGTGAGTCATGACATCCCCTACTGGGACCAGATATCTAAACTGATGCTGTTTATTCCATCCTAATTACACTAATTGCAAAGATAATTAGCATTATGGATTGGACTTTTACAGAACAGCCAAGCATGGTAAACTAACCTGGGAAATCACTTGCTGTAGACAAAAGATCCGTATCTTGACTGGAATTAATACCACTGAAATAACTTGTCCATAACCAAATAATTTTAATTGTAATTATAAAAGCATATAATTTAATATATTTTAACATTACTGTATTCACTTTTGTGCCAGCCTTTATATATCATTATCTCGATGATTGTGGCAGGCAAGGTATTTGTAGTCTATAAATCACTCTGCCTGAGCTGCAATTAAAATAAACCCGATTGTCACAGTCCAATGTTCAACTTTCCTTGAACTTTTTAGTCTTGGAATATAATAGAGGCAATGGCTTGCCTCAAATGCTTTTTGTTCTCATACCCTCTAGTAAGGTGAAAATGTACTGGAACATGACATTTTTCATAATATCCTGTAGGGCAGCAAGAAAAGGGTGTGCCAATGAGCATTTCTTTGGCAATTATAAGGGACACTATGCAAAGTCTTTAACCCCTTAAGGACACATGACATGTGTGACATGTCATGATTCCCTTTTATTTCAGAAGTTTGGTCCTTAAGAGGTTAAATAAATGTGTAATGCAAATAAAAGCATAGTGGGGTCTTATGGTAGGTTTGATGACATACCTGGGAACGTGGCCATTTTGTACAGGAGGCTCTGGGTTTGTTAAATAATTATTGGTATTCTCCTGAAGTACAGGTCTGTGCAAACATGCATGGAATAGGATTTTCACATATTGTGATGGCATCATTGCTTGTCTATGCTGTATGTCTGTATAGTTTTAATGTGTTCATTACTATTTAAATGACAATGAAACCACAGCTCTCATGCATTGTTTTAAGGCCTGGCTATTTATGGAGTTCTCACTAGACAGGGTGTCTGGCAGTAACTACTGGCAGTATTCCAGTGTGTGCATTTTATGATGTGCTTGGAATTGTCGGAAGTCAACTAGGTGCGGCTAACACAGGCTATTAAGGGGAAGTCCTCGGGTGACACCAGCTACTATTGGTGCATCCATAATTCTATCAGTCATGTGCAATGAGCACTTTGTCCAGGGGAATGCTGGGACACCTAATACCCAAGATTCCAGACGGATTGAATCAGTGCCCCCTGCTGCAGCTGGATATGGAGTAGCTAGGATGGACAATGAAGCTCACAACAAAAAAGCCCAGATTTTAGACTGAAGTATTAACTGCAGATGTTCCCTTGCACTTGTTGATCTGGTTAGTATTAGTATTGCAGGTTTCTTAATGTATTTCACAAAATGTATTTAAACCCGCTCCTTGTTTTAGGGCAGTGCAAGTTAAAACAATTTATTTATCAATTTATTTAATGGAATATGAATTTTGGGGCTTGGGAGGAGGAAGATAGATGCTATAGGACATTGCTAGTTGTTGTATTGGATGCAGATATCTGTGGTTGTCAATTGCTTGTCAAGATCCTATTATGATTTGTCTCACCACATACAGTTGCAGGCTTGAAAAGTCAGTTTGGCAGCTACACCCTATATTTATTTATAAACTATTATGTGCAGCCAAAGTAAAGTGTTAGATATTTGCTGAAATTGTGAAGATGGTGGCCTAACCACATTTTAGTGTTGCTCCAGTGTAAAATCGACACCAAATGTGCTTTTAGTTTTGGAACTAGTACTGACTTGTCAACGGGAACATCCACTCTGAATACATTGTGAGCTCACATTTGTTATTTGAGCTTTTTTCATGTGTAGAATGGATACTCCATGAACTGTCTTGCTTATCTTATAAATAAAGTAACAAAACGTAAACCATAATAATAATAATAATAATTTCAAGTTTTACTACAGGTTAAAGATAAATAGACTACATTAAACGTGATAAAATGCTCCTGGTTAACCCCCTAAGGACCGAGGACGGTTCAGGACCGTCATCGTCATTTTTCCATTGCTGACCGGTGACGGTCCTGAACCGTCCTAACGGTCTTATTTATTTACCCGATTGCTGTCGTTCCCTTGTTTTGGATTTGATGATCACTATTAAAAATGTAGTATTCTGATATAACTTTTGTAATAAATTTGCTTTAAAACTACAACTTCAAAAAAGGTTGACATCCTAAACACATAAGGCTTTGCAAAATAAGGCCTACTAATCTATTCTGAGGTATTTTTTATTTATAAGCAAAATAGCAACAACAACAAAAAAAAGTCCTAAACATTATTACAATTATTATTATGTCTATAACAAATATAATATTGTGTCTAAACATATAGAATATCAGATGAAAAGCATATAATTCCATTAACAGATAATACCTAATTTGTATTGGTGTACTTAATTAGAAAGCGTGACATTACAGCCAAGCAAACACGTTGCAAAAGTGTCAAAATGGCTTTTGCTACCAATGCATAGAATCTTAGAAAAAAATCAGTCACTATGGGGATCTTTTACTCCACACTCGACTTTGCTCAAAACTGATATTACTGAACAGGAGCTATCAGTGCCCACCTATATATTTACTCCTTTGAATGTGTACTGTCTCTGCAACGAGCTGACATAAAATCCACAGAAAATGTTATAGCACACAGCAGTATGTGAAATGCACTCCGCCTCTATGGAGGTCCTTACAGCAAACAGAACTATGATTTGTCCTAGTGACAGGTTTTTCTCGACTTAAGAACGATGTATCACTAGGGCAAAACATTGTTCTGTTTGCTGTGAGGACCTCCACAAAGAAGAAGGGCCATTCACCTACCATTGTATCCCCCTTTTCCTAGACTCTGCTTCTTTTTCAAGACGTCTCATTTGACTCTTTCCTATTCCCACATGTTTTAAAAGTAAAACATCTCTTAGCCACTAATATGCTACATTCCCTGGTGTAATGCCCTGCATTTTATTGCATAAACAATGGACTGCCAGAGCTTGTGTTTTCCTTTCTGAATGTTTCAGAATTTTGCTGGTGACAAATGGAGGACAATTCTGTTTCTATGTTGCCGATGAAGTGTCTCAGATCAGTGCATCAAAATGTCTCCTAAAGTAATGGTCTGCTGTAACATTGGCAATTTAAATGACATTACCAGGGTTATTAACTGCCTTTTCTGTAATGGTCATTACTAACTGTAATGTCAGTTGCACTAGAGTGAGATATGAATTAACTAAAGAAATAGAGTTTAAATAATTCAACCAAAAAATTAAGTGATGTTAAATTAAATGTAGAAGTAGTTTATTATTAAAGGGTTACTCTATCGAGCCTCAAAACAACTTGAGCTTAATAAAGTTGTTTTAGTGTATAGATCATGCCTCTGCGGCTTTAGCCAAACATCCCCTGGCTAAGAATCACACAGCTTGCATGAAAAAAAAATGGTTTCATTTATAATCTGATCTAACAGCACAGTGTCTTTACTTTAGAAGTTTCCATTTCCTGCACTGTTAATTGAACTTTGATCCTACAAACGATTCCCCTGCGGGGTCTAGCAGGCAATTATTTGAGTAGGAGATAAGAAATTCTAAATTAAACACAGGAAGTTTTTTAAAAAATGGTTAATTTTAAGTGACAACATCGCCTTATGCAATGAATATATAAATTAATAGAAATTTTTTATGGAGTTATTTTTTAAATAGCTCTCCAATTGCTGTGTGCCTGAATCTCTATCACGTCGGCTTGATGGGTTTTACTTTAGCACTGCACCAACCTCTGTTGCCTCCTACCTCCCATCTTCCTCTATCATGATTGGCTGTACTTGAGAAAAAATTCCAGAACTAAGCTGCACATTCCCTACGATGATGGTGGCTTCATTGCCAGTGCATCAAAGTCTCCATTCCCAATCTGGAATAGACTGTAGTAGCTTTGAAGAAGAGCAGGAGAACTGCTTGACAGAAAATGTTCTTACTTCATAAGAGGAAAAATATCCAATAATTTGTGGTTGATGCATTGTATATAATTGCAACTGTTCAAAATAATGGTGGATCCTTGACCCTTGGATTTTAGTCACTTCAGTTATTCAGTGATGTCATAGCTCAGGTATAAGAAAAAATCTCAGGCACTCACTGTGATATGTTCAAAGCAGTTTTAATGGATCCGCAATGTTTCAAACTGTACCCAGGTCTTTATCAAGCCTGGGTACAGGTCGAAATGTTGCGGATCCATTAAAACTGCTTTGAACATATCACAGTGAGTGCCTGAGATTTTTTCTTATATGCAGATTATATGGGGTATGCTGACCCATGCTAAGTTAGCACCCTGTGTGTGTTTTTGTGATTGAGTGCAACCCTCTTCTCTATTTTTGATAGCTCAGGTATAGACATTATTTAAGTAGGGATACCCCAAAATCCTGGTGTCCTTGCTACTTTTCCATCAGATTTTAATGGATATATCCCTTATTCATGGTGATGAGCAAAATGTGAAAATGCTGACATGCAATATGTAGAATACCTGATTAAAGTTAATTTGTTAATCGAGGAGGAAATCCGAATTATCTGCCTTGATTGGTTATCTAATTTCCCTATTAGAATATATGGGATCTAAATGATTTAGGATGGAATTTTTCATAGCAGTACGTTTTGCAAAGATCCATTAAGGTTCCCTTTAAAATGAAGGGTGTTGAATATTATTTAAAACACGTGATTACTGATTATTAATTCAATACATTTCATTTCAGTTAATTACAGGGCATGGGAAGTCATTGTATATGCAAAGCCATGAAGCCATGTTACAGGTAAACCATGTCATAGTCATAGGACAACTTTGTTTCGTATCCCAAAGGGTTAAAACGTGTCTGCTGTGACCTGTCAGACTGTGGATATTCTTCCTTTTTCCAAGATTCTATGGCTGAGATCTTAATCTGTGCTAGGATACAGCATGGGAGACTGAATCTGTCAGCTATACTTAGTTGTGATCACGTTAAGGTGAAATATACAAGCAATGTTTACTCTTTCTATGGACAGAGGCCAGATACCAATTACTGCCAGGATAGCATTAAGGCAGGATAGAGTTAACTATTGAAATGTCAACAGAAAGGAATGGAATTGGGGCCATGTGTTCATGAAGGAAAAGGTCAGAACAGATTGGGGAGTCACTACTATTCCTTTGCCCTGGAGAAAAAAATATTTTCTATAGCAATTCATGCAAATCAAAGATAATTAAGAGCAGAAAAGGGCAATAATTCAAGGCAGAAAATACACCTTTTCAAAACTCTTTCCAACATTCTGGGCCTTCAGAAACCTGTTAATTCATAACATGTATCTGACTGACCATTTATTCATGCTCAAGTCACTTACTGTAGCAAGTGTAATCATCAACTATGCTTTCTTAATTGCATGATATCCTTGTTCTAGGAGTTTAGGAATAAAAAATAGTCAGACCAATTACACAACTATATTTTCTTTGTCTCCAAGAAAATATAAAAACAAACTTATAAAGCATGTTTATTCATTAAACATTGAACTGTAGTGAAGAAAAAAAAAAAAAGACGATTAAGACAAAAGGAATTGATTTGGAGAAAACTCCTCAAGCCATCCCAGGTAAAAACATATTTCAGGTTAAATTTTACATTTCAATTTTCAGTTCACTACAATTTAGCATTTTATAAATAAACCTGTTGTTTTAGTGTCATAGAAAAGGATAAACAGCAATAAACTGACATTATGTACCAATTTATTTTTAATCAAAGAGCAGCACTCTATGGTTTACATGAATGCTTCATATCAGCAATTGGGGTGGTCTTGATGTATAACTCTAGTTATGATTTCCAGCATATAGAGGAACACAAAAGCCACTAGTCACTGATATAATACTTGTAAAAGTGCTAAAAAGTAAGCTCACTCTTTGCTTTCAAACAGTACAGGAAGTTTCAATGGGTATATTATTTCTACAGACAGGAAGGGAGAGGAGTTAATAGATTCTACAATTTCACTTTCATGGATTGCAGGATAAAACTTACAAGGAAATGTTAAAGGAACTTAACATGTATAGCTTGGAGGAAAGACGAGACAGGGGGGATATGTTAGAAACATTTAAATACATAAAGGGAACCAACACAGTAAAGGAGGAGACTATATTTAAAAGTAGCGAAACTACCACAACAAGAGGACATAGTTTTAAATTAGAGGGGAAAATGTTTAAAAATAATATCAGGAAGTATTACTTTACTGAGAGGGTTGTGGATGCATGGAATGGTCTTCCAACTGAAATGGTAGAGGTTAACACAGTGAAGGAGTTTAAGCATGCGTGGGATAGGCATAAGGCTATCCTAGATATACGATAAGGCCAGGGACTAATGAAAGTATTTAGATAATTGGGAAGACTAGATGGGCCAAATGGTTCTTATCTGCCATCACATTCTATGTTTCTATCATTATATTAGCAGACTAGAGATTGATAAATAATACATAGCTTTAAATACCTTTATTTTAGAATATGAATTCAGCGTATTTACTATATGTGGGCATTATGCTTAAATGCAGACATTTCCTTTCCATTCTGTTGCATTCTTAGGAAACTCTAAGGCTATTAATTCCTTCAGGGCCCTTACAGTTAGCAATAAGTAAGGTATTTGACCATTTTTTTTTATAAAAATTTTTTGTCACATCTTCTGCATATAAAAATTTGCATTTTTGCTGTTATACTAACATTCACACCTTGTGTGAAATAGTGCAAGATAAAGGGCACGGTATATTGTCTAAAGCTTTATATTTTCCAAATATTTGTTTTTGAAAACACGATCGAATAAGTGAAAAAATACAAATTGTGCAAATGTATATAATTTTCAATAAGTACACTTGCTGTGTCATGATATGTTTATATGCTAGCTATGCATCCCTTGCTTCAAATAAATATTGTGGTTAAAAAGTGTAAATCAAAAAGTGCTCAGTAATGAATGGGTTAACCAAACATTGCATGTTTATTTACTACAGTCAAAATTCCAAGTGAATTTCAAATCTAATGTCAAAATAGCTGAAATAGAAAAAGCTGGGTATGTGTTCAGTTCAGCTACTTACATTTTAAATTTACTTTAATTCTCAGTTTAGTAGGTAACCCTGTGAGTCTACATCCAATAATAAATTACTATACAAATCAAACTATCAGAAGGCAGTGTCTCTATTTGGTTTATCTGAGATAAGGTTTTACTGAACATATATCACATCTTGATGTTATTTGAGTGATTAGTGCAAGTGTATTCACTTACAAATTCATATTCTGTAAGTGTATTAACTTACAAGTTCATATTCTGTAATTGTATTCACTTACAAGAAAATTACGAAAATTATGAGTAGTTTGGAAGGAACTGCCTTTTTCTCTTGCAGCCATTAATTCTTCTTATACCACAGGGCAGCACTTTTCGAATACTGCCCACCAGCTTGAAGAAGTGACACATGGTAGATCTTGCAACACTTTAACTTATATCAGAAGAAGTTCAAATAAGGTGAAAAGCAGAAAGGTGTGTTGGAACTCAGGAGTCGCTGCTGCAACTTTAATCTTTAATCTACTTTATGTCATGTAGGGTTTGAATGTGCTGCCTGGCAGTACAAGGCATTCATATGCTTCATTTGTAAAATAAACTAACCAATCAAGTCCAGAAATTCCCAGGAATTACAATGAATAATTAATATCACTTGGGTAGCATATACTGCAGAACAGCATTTTAAAACTCTAACTTTACATGATGTAGAATAAATATCAAAATGAAAAATACCTTTCTGACAAACGCTTTTCTCTGTTGTATATCGATAATATTACCAAGAAAGATTACTATTTGTTTTACTGCTATATAGGATGTACAATATGTCTCGTAAGAAGCCCTAACTATAGAAGTGTCATGGTAGATTGATATGCTAATTACTTTAATATGCTGTTTCAGCTTTAGTTCTTTGTCTCTCAATGACTGTATATTGCAGTCCCTGTATTTAAAAATTATGTTCACGAGATTATATCTTGTGTGTTTATTTACTTGATATGTGGATCCGATGAGAGTTTTATGATTACATGACTATAATTGCTCACCTGCTTATAAAATAATTATGTATGCTATATAAATATTTCTGTGAAGCACTCATTAGTAGAATGTTTATAGACCTTATACAGTGTGTGAACCATGCGTACTGTATTTCACAGCCGCTTCGGAACCTCATGCAGTTAACAGCTTTAATGAGGCCATCCTGGCTGACAGGGCCTTGAGGAAATGTACCTTTCACTTAACAGCTTTGTTAAGTCTAACCGTGCATTGATTTCTTTTCATTTTTTTTTTTCTTTTTCAACTTGTTTTCTTAACTTCACCTCCATGCACACAGGCCTCCTAAGTGACCCAAATTGTCACGGGTGGCTATGGCTTTGACAAAGGCAGAAACTAAATTCCCTTTAATGCGGTATTAGCTTACGTAACCTGCTCACCGTAATGAATGACCTCATAAGGAAAATCTCCAGGCTATCCTTTAATCCCAACAGACTTAGAAGACGATACCATGTTTTCACTATGCTATAGGGCATGGGTTCCAAAAAAGATACATACTGAGATGTTGTAAGATAGGGATGCCCACGAAGTAGACCCCAGATGTTTTAAAAGCACAAATTCCATGATGGCTTATCATTCTAAAAGCATGCAAGCACACACAAAGCATTGTGGGATTTTTAGTTCTTCAACATCTGGGGATCTACCTTTTCAGTACTCCTGTTGTTGGACTGCTACTCCCATGAAGCTTTACCAGTTTGTAGGCTGATTGTATTTTAAAATATCTTTGGATCTGCATTTTTGGCATCTCTGTTTAGGGTTATGAATAATTTGTTGAGAATAAAAACACATTTTACATATAATTTCTCTGATGATGAATAATCCAAAGTTATATTACCCTAAAAGAGGTTGGAATGATACAGTAAATTACTGATTTTATGAACAAGCTGAGACATGTTAGCAGGCATATAGATATACACTGAAGCATACCTTCCAAGTGTCCTTAATTTTCCCAATCCCAAACTTTGGTCCAAATTCATCTATCCCTGTTTTCCATCTAAATTTCCCTCTTTTACAGGATCAACATTTTCTGTGTGTGGCTGTGTTTATACTAAGCTCCACAGCAATAATACTCACAGTAATGTGTCTTTAAAATACAATAAATGTGTTAAGAAATCAGTCTGTGTAAATAAGATACACTGTTCTCAAATTATATTTTAGTTGCATACATTGTTATTTATAAGTCACTGCATTTTTAATTTTACATCAGGCTCACCATTCTATTAATTAGGTAGCGTGACAGGAGCACATTGTATATCTGGATGTTCAGCATGAGCTTGTTTTGGACTATGCTTGCACTGAGATCTTGGATATCATTATTAGCATGCCACTCATAGGTAGAAAAAAGAGGACATAACATAGAAAGGCAGGGAAGGGTCACAGCATATCTTCACTAACATCCCAAGTGTTTCTAAAACTTAGCAATTCCCCCGATACTATATGTGTTTAATACATGTTTTACATACCTTTTTGTGCTGAAAAACCCCAACTCGGCTTATACTCGAGTCACTGTCTGTATTATGGCAATTTACATGGGGCTGGCAGCGAGCGCTTACCTCTCCTGCAGCTCCTGTCAGCTCTCTCCTCCTCCGCGCCGGTCCGGTCAGCACCTCGGTCAGCTCCCAGTGTAAGTCTCGCGAGAGCCGCGGGGTCATAGTGCGGCTCTCGCGAGACTTACAGTGTGAGCTGAGAGAAGAGCTGCACGGACCGGCGCGGAGGAGGAGAGAGCTGACAGGAGCTGCAGGAGAGGTAAGTAACAGCCCTGCCAGCCCCCTTGCTCCCCCCACTGAACTGCCAATGCCACTGGACCACCAGGGAAGGAGAGCCCCCCTCCCTGCCATGTATCAAGCAGGGAGGGGGACAAAAAATAAATAAATTAATAATATATAAATAATAATTCATAAAAAATAATTTAAAAAAATAATAATTTTTAATTTTTTTTTTTTATTAAAATGCCCACCCCCCCCACCAAGGCTCTCCAACACAAACACACACTGCATCACACACACACACACACACACACACACACTGCACTCATACACACACACTGCACTCATACACAAACACTGCATTCATACACATACTGCATTCATACACACACACTGCACTCATACACACACACTGCACTCATAAACACACTGCGCACTCATACACACTGCATTCATACACACACACTGCATTCATCATATACACACACTGTAAATAAATATTCAATTAATATAATTTTTTTAGGATCTAATTTTATTTAGAAATTTACCAGTAGCTGCTGAATTTCCCACCCTAGTCTTATACTCGAGTCAATACGTTTTCCCAGTTTTTTGGGGTAAAATTAGGGGCCTCGGCTTATATTCGGGTCGGCTTATACTCGAGTATATACGGTACATCAATATATTGCATTAAAAAAAGAACGGGTCATCAGCAGCCTGGAGTGCTTCTTTGAACACATGTTCAGGATTGTGATGGAAATGATTTGTGTTTTAATTGGGTTACTTTTCTACAAAAATGATGGAATGCAAAGCAGATCAATGTCACTTTCTTCTGTACCTTGTTATATTCCAAGCAATTAACACCTCAACAGTTGTGTTCTTACTCTTCCAAAAATAAAGATTGGACATTGAATTAGGATAAATAACAATTTTATATATAGATTAGGTTTTAAAGCAACATTTTATATAAATAGGATCACTTTTTTTTTTTTTTTTGAGAAATCTTGGCTGGTGCTAGGAAGTGTTAAATTATATAGTCTACATTCTTACGATGTCTTACGATTCTTCAGATTACGAAAAAAAAAAATAGTTTATCTTGACAAAATCTGCTTATCTAATATTTTATGTGTGACATTAAAATAAATATAAATTAAATGCCCTGCTTGTGACTATTTCTAAAAACCATGGTGGCATTTTGGGAAACATGTCCGGTACAACTAATAATAAATGGTCAAATCTCTGGGATTTACACCATTGACTAAAACAATTGAGAATTACCTTTAATTTGCGTGGGGATTCTCTGTTTTATTTTATATTTTTGTTAGGATTTAGGAAATGAATCCAGTTCAGAAAGGGCACAGCCAGGATAAACATTGCAAATCAGGAGGTGCAATTATTTCTGTGTCTCTGTACTTCTTTCTCTGTGTTAATTGTCAGGTACAATGAAGAGAGTTTATATGAATGACTGACATAGATCTAAGATGGAGGTGCCCATTTGCAGGCTATACATAATTTATTTTTGGTTATCATACCTTACAAATACATATTTGATAAATATAGGGATAAGTAAACGTAATATCAAAATCCTGGGAAGTGACAATTCCCCTTTGAGAGATGAAACATGATATGTTATTGATCCAAAATTATTATAGCATTTAGTTAATTGATACAAAAATACAAATTAAACAATTAGAGTGTTATGTTAACTAAATGTTAACCCCTTAAGTACCAAGCACTTTTTTATTGAAAAAATATTAACATAACCATTATTTGAAGAAAGGCATGCATATCTAGCACAGAAACATAAACAGCAATTTTGTGTACTTGCACAATTTCTATTTTTCAATTCTTCGTACAGCGTATATATAAATATTTGGCAAATGAAAAGCTTTAGACGTTATACAGTGTCCTTGATCTTGACATATTTCACACAAGGTTTGAAATGGTAGTAAAAAAGCAAAATATATTTTTTTCTCCTCACATGCATTAGGTGTGACAAAAACAGATAAATACAAAATGGTCAATTATCTCACTTATAAGTATTTGTAAGAACCCTCCAGGCATTACTGGCAGTGCAGCTTACTGGAAATTGCAACATAGTGTAAAAAGAATGTTTACATTTGAGCATTTTGCAAATATACAGTAATTACAGTTACATTGTATATTTCTAATAAAAAGGTATTTAAAACGTATATAACAATCATTATCAATCTCTGGAATTCTAATGTATCGCTAACAGTTAAATGACTGTAGGAATGATATAACCCATTTAAACTTCCTTTAATGATTGAATGCTGTAGATGAGCTTACATTTTCCATAAACTCTACTAGCAGTGGCTTTTGGCAGAGAAATGTGTTCCTCTACAGGCTGGTAATCATTCCAGGAGTATAAAGGAGGATTAGTGAGGCTTTATAGACGATTATTATTATTATTATTATTACATTTATTTGATGCCAACTTACTCCGCAGTAGTTTACAATGTTATAAAAGGGGACATTTTACAATAAATTATAGAATTACAAAATGTTACAGGAACAATAGGTTGATGAGGACCCTGCTCAAATGAGCCTACAATCTAGACTAAATAGCATTCTGCAAAATACACAAAAGGAAAATGTGTATACTAATTCTGGTAGTGAAGTGATTAAATAAATGATTACTTTTATATTTTGGAAACAAATCACATGATTACCATCTATATTCTAATTGTTTTTATAAATATGCCTCTGTGATTTTTAATATACCTATTACGTAGTATCTTTATCAAACAAATATGTATTTGTAAAGGTTGAAAATAAAATAAAGGAGAAATCAGTACCACTTTATCTTTCATCTTATCTCTCTTTCAGTCATTGTTATAAATTGCATCTGACAGCATTGGTAAAGCATAGAAAGAAGAAGGGAATTATTAAATTATCATATATAGTAATAATTTATAACAATTAGAATAGTTTTCTTTTTTATTTGCATTGTGTGCCCTGGCAATGCCTGTCTAGAACTGAATTGCAATGTCTTTTTTATGTAATATAAAGTTAAATGAAAACAGAACATGTAGTGGAAAAAAGTCCAACACAAGATATAGGTAATTTCCAATGTTTTATTCAGTGGCATAAATATTAGAGAAGGGATAGTTATCTTTAATATGCAATATATTAGGAATGTAGCCTAAAGTGCAAAACAAGCTCACCTAAAGGAGGACAGGGTAAATTTCCTTAGGTGTATTGACCTTACCAGGATCCACAGTCATATACTGCATTTCACCCTACAATAGGGTTAATCATAGAATCGATCAGGTAACTCTGTAAGCATGCTAAAGCTTAATTTCATTATGAAACACTGCAGTTACTGAGTTTAACTCCTTTGCTACTTTAAATCCACCTCCAACACCTCATTGTGGTATCATAGCCAGGGCAGAAAAAGAGTTCCAGGCTGGCTAATGTCAATTATGTGCAACATTCTGGGCCTTCAGAAACCTGTTAATTCATAACATGTATCTGACTGACCATTTATTCATGCTCAAGTCACTTACTGTAGCAAGTGTAATCATCAACTATGCTTTCTTAATTGCATGATATCCTTGTTCTAGGAGTTTAGGAATAAAAAATAGTCAGACCAATTACACAACTATATTTTCTTTGTCTCCAAGAAAATATAAAAACAAACTTATAAAGCATGTTTATTCATTAAACATTGAACTGTAGTGAAGAAAAAAAAAAAAAGACGATTAAGACAAAAGGAATTGATTTGGAGAAAACTCCTCAAGCCATCCCAGGTAAAAACATATTTCAGGTTAAATTTTACATTTCAATTTTCAGTTCACTACAATTTAGCATTTTATAAATAAACCTGTTGTTTTAGTGTCATAGAAAAGGATAAACAGCAATAAACTGACATTATGTACCAATTTATTTTTAATCAAAGAGCAGCACTCTATGGTTTACATGAATGCTTCATATCAGCAATTGGGGTGGTCTTGATGTATAACTCTAGTTATGATTTCCAGCATATAGAGGAACACAAAAGCCACTAGTCACTGATATAATACTTGTAAAAGTGCTAAAAAGTAAGCTCACTCTTTGCTTTCAAACAGTACAGGAAGTTTCAATGGGTATATTATTTCTACAGACAGGAAGGGAGAGGAGTTAATAGATTCTACAATTTCACTTTCATGGATTGCAGGATAAAACTTACAAGGAAATGTTAAAGGAACTTAACATGTATAGCTTGGAGGAAAGACGAGACAGGGGGGATATGTTAGAAACATTTAAATACATAAAGGGAACCAACACAGTAAAGGAGGAGACTATATTTAAAAGTAGCGAAACTACCACAACAAGAGGACATAGTTTTAAATTAGAGGGGAAAAGGTTTAAAAATAATATCAGGAAGTATTACTTTACTGAGAGGGTTGTGGATGCATGGAATGGTCTTCCAACTGAAATGGTAGAGGTTAACACAGTGAAGGAGTTTAAGCATGCGTGGGATAGGCATAAGGCTATCCTAGATATACGATAAGGCCAGGGACTAATGAAAGTATTTAGATAATTGGGAAGACTAGATGGGCCAAATGGTTCTTATCTGCCATCACATTCTATGTTTCTATCATTATATTAGCAGACTAGAGATTGATAAATAATACATAGCTTTAAATACCTTTATTTTAGAATATGAATTCAGCGTATTTACTATATGTGGGCATTATGCTTAAATGCAGACATTTCCTTTCCATTCTGTTGCATTCTTAGGAAACTCTAAGGCTATTAATTCCTTCAGGGCCCTTACAGTTAGCAATAAGTAAGGTATTTGACCATTTTTTTTTATAAAAATTTTTTGTCACATCTTCTGCATATAAAAATTTGCATTTTTGCTGTTATACTAACATTCACACCTTGTGTGAAATAGTGCAAGATAAAGGGCACGGTATATTGTCTAAAGCTTTATATTTTCCAAATATTTGTTTTTGAAAACACGATCGAATAAGTGAAAAAATACAAATTGTGTGATATGTTTATATGCTAGCTATGCATCCCTTGCTTCAAATAAATATTGTGGTTAAAAAGTGTAAATCAAAAAGTGCGCAGTAATGAATGGGTTAACCAAACATTGACATGTTTATTTACTACAGTCAAAATTCCAAGTGAATTTCAAATCTAATGTCAAAATAGCTGAAATAGAAAAAGCTGGGTATGTGTTCAGTTCAGCTACTTACATTTTAAATTTACTTTAATTCTCAGTTTAGTAGGTAACCCTGTGAGTCTACATCCAATAATAAATTACTATACAAATCAAACTATCAGAAGGCAGTGTCTCTATTTGGTTTATCTGAGATAAGGTTTTACTGAAGATATATCACATCTTGATGTTATTTGAGTGATTAGTGCAAGTGTATTCACTTACAAATTCATATTCTGTAAGTGTATTAACTTACAAGTTCATATTCTGTAATTGTATTCACTTACAAGAAAATTACGAAAATTATGAGTAGTTTGGAAGGAACTGCCTTTTTCTCTTGCAGCCATTAATTCTTCTTATACCACAGGGCAGCACTTTTCGAATACTGCCCACCAGCTTGAAGAAGTGACACATGGTAGATCTTGCATAACTTATATCAGAAGAAGTTCAAATAAGGTGAAAAGCAGAAAGGTGTGTTGGAACTCAGGAGTCGCTGCTGCAACTTTAATCTTTAATCTACTTTATGTCATGTAGGGTTTGAATGTGCTGCCTGGCAGTACAAGGCATTCATATGCTTCATTTGTAAAATAAACTAACCAATCAAGTCCAGAAATTCCCAGGAATTACAATGAATAATTAATATCACTTGGGTAGCATATACTGCAGAACAGCATTTTAAAACTCTAACTTTACATGATGTAGAATAAATATCAAAATGAAAAATACCTTTCTGACAAACGCTTTTCTCTGTTGTATATCGATAATATTACCAAGAAAGATTACTATTTGTTTTACTGCTATATAGGATGTACAATATGTCTCGTAAGAAGCCCTAACTATAGAAGTGTCATGGTAGATTGATATGCTAATTACTTTAATATGCTGTTTCAGCTTTAGTTCTTTGTCTCTCAATGACTGTATATTGCAGTCCCTGTATTTAAAAATTATGTTCACGAGATTATATCTTGTGTGTTTATTTACTTGATATGTGGATCCGATGAGAGTTTTATGATTACATGACTATAATTGCTCACCTGCTTATAAAATAATTATGTATGCTATATAAATATTTCTGTGAAGCACTCATTAGTAGAATGTTTATAGACCTTATACAGTGTGTGAACCATGCGTACTGTATTTCACAGCCGCTTCGGAACCTCATGCAGTTAACAGCTTTAATGAGGCCATCCTGGCTGACAGGGCCTTGAGGAAATGTACCTTTCACTTAACAGCTTTGTTAAGTCTAACCGTGCATTGATTTCTTTTCATTTTTTTTTTTCTTTTTCAACTTGTTTTCTTAACTTCACCTCCATGCACACAGGCCTCCTAAGTGACCCAAATTGTCACGGGTGGCTATGGCTTTGACAAAGGCAGAAACTAAATTCCCTTTAATGCGGTATTAGCTTACGTAACCTGCTCACCGTAATGAATGACCTCATAAGGAAAATCTCCAGGCTATCCTTTAATCCCAACAGACTTAGAAGACGATACCATGTTTTCACTATGCTATAGGGCATGGGTTCCAAAAAAGATACATACTGAGATGTTGTAAGATAGGGATGCCCACGAAGTAGACCCCAGATGTTTTAAAAGCACAAATTCCATGATGGCTTATCATTCTAAAAGCATGCAAGCACACACAAAGCATTGTGGGATTTTTAGTTCTTCAACATCTGGGGATCTACCTTTTCAGTACTCCTGTTGTTGGACTGCTACTCCCATGAAGCTTTACCAGTTTGTAGGCTGATTGTATTTTAAAATATCTTTGGATCTGCATTTTTGGCATCTCTGTTTAGGGTTATGAATAATTTGTTGAGAATAAAAACACATTTTACATATAATTTCTCTGATGATGAATAATCCAAAGTTATATTACCCTAAGAGAGGTTGGAATGATACAGTAAATTACTGATTTTATGAACAAGCTGAGACATGTTAGCAGGCATATAGATATACACTGAAGCATACCTTCCAAGTGTCCTTAATTTTCCCAATCCCAAACTTTGGTCCAAATTCATCTATCCCTGTTTTCCATCTAAATTTCCCTCTTTTACAGGATCAACATTTTCTGTGTGTGGCTGTGTTTATACTAAGCTCCACAGCAATAATACTCACAGTAATGTGTCTTTAAAATACAATAAATGTGTTAAGAAATCAGTCTGTGTAAATAAGATACACTGTTCTCAAATTATATTTTAGTTGCATACATTGTTATTTATAAGTCACTGCATTTTTAATTTTACATCAGGCTCACCATTCTATTAATTAGGTAGCGTGACAGGAGCACATTGTATATCTGGATGTTCAGCATGAGCTTGTTTTGGACTATGCTTGCACTGAGATCTTGGATATCATTATTAGCATGCCACTCATAGGTAGAAAAAAGAGGACATAACATAGAAAGGCAGGGAAGGGTCACAGCATATCTTCACTAACATCCCAAGTGTTTCTAAAACTTAGCAATTCCCCCGATACTATATGTGTTTAATACATGTTTTACATACCTTTTTGTGCTGAAAAACCCCAACTCGGCTTATACTCGAGTCACTGTCTGTATTATGGCAATTTACATGGGGCTGGCAGCGAGCGCTTACCTCTCCTGCAGCTCCTGTCAGCTCCCTCCAACTCCGCGCCGGTCCGGTCAGCACCTCGGTCAGCTCCCAGTGTAAGTCTCGCGAGAGCCGCGGGGTCATAGTGCGGCTCTCGCGAGACTTACAGTGTGAGCTGAGAGAAGAGCTGCACGGACCGGCGCGGAGGAGGAGAGAGCTGACAGGAGCTGCAGGAGAGGTAAGTAACAGCCCTGCCAGCCCCCTTGCTCCCCCCACTGAACTGCCAATGCCACTGGACCACCAGGGAAGGAGAGCCCCCCTCCCTGCCATGTATCAAGCAGGGAGGGGGACAAAAAATAAATAAATTAATAATATATAAATAATAATTCATAAAAAATAATTTAAAAAAATAATAATTTTTAATTTTTTTTTTTTATTAAAATGCCCACCCCCCCCACCAAGGCTCTCCAACACAAACACACACTGCATCACACACACACACACACACACACACACACTGCACTCATACACACACACTGCACTCATACACAAACACTGCATTCATACACATACTGCATTCATACACACACACTGCACTCATACACACACACTGCACTCATAAACACACTGCGCACTCATACACACTGCATTCATACACACACACTGCATTCATCATATACACACACTGTAAATAAATATTCAATTAATATAATTTTTTTAGGATCTAATTTTATTTAGAAATTTACCAGTAGCTGCTGAATTTCCCACCCTAGTCTTATACTCGAGTCAATACGTTTTCCCAGTTTTTTGGGGTAAAATTAGGGGCCTCGGCTTATATTCGGGTCGGCTTATACTCGAGTATATACGGTACATCAATATATTGCATTAAAAAAAGAACGGGTCATCAGCAGCCTGGAGTGCTTCTTTGAACACATGTTCAGGATTGTGATGGAAATGATTTGTGTTTTAATTGGGTTACTTTTCTACAAAAATGATGGAATGCAAAGCAGATCAATGTCACTTTCTTCTGTACCTTGTTATATTCCAAGCAATTAACACCTCAACAGTTGTGTTCTTACTCTTCCAAAAATAAAGATTGGACATTGAATTAGGATAAATAACAATTTTATATATAGATTAGGTTTTAAAGCAACATTTTATATAAATAGGATCACTTTTTTTTTTTTTTTTGAGAAATCTTGGCTGGTGCTAGGAAGTGTTAAATTATATAGTCTACATTCTTACGATGTCTTACGATTCTTCAGATTACGAAAAAAAAAAATAGTTTATCTTGACAAAATCTGCTTATCTAATATTTTATGTGTGACATTAAAATAAATATAAATTAAATGCCCTGCTTGTGACTATTTCTAAAAACCATGGTGGCATTTTGGGAAACATGTCCGGTACAACTAATAATAAATGGTCAAATCTCTGGGATTTACACCATTGACTAAAACAATTGAGAATTACCTTTAATTTGCGTGGGGATTCTCTGTTTTATTTTATATTTTTGTTAGGATTTAGGAAATGAATCCAGTTCAGAAAGGGCACAGCCAGGATAAACATTGCAAATCAGGAGGTGCAATTATTTCTGTGTCTCTGTACTTCTTTCTCTGTGTTAATTGTCAGGTACAATGAAGAGAGTTTATATGAATGACTGACATAGATCTAAGATGGAGGTGCCCATTTGCAGGCTATACATAATTTATTTTTGGTTATCATACCTTACAAATACATATTTGATAAATATAGGGATAAGTAAACGTAATATCAAAATCCTGGGAAGTGACAATTCCCCTTTGAGAGATGAAACATGATATGTTATTGATCCAAAATTATTATAGCATTTAGTTAATTGATACAAAAATACAAATTAAACAATTAGAGTGTTATGTTAACTAAATGTTAACCCCTTAAGTACCAAGCACTTTTTTATTGAAAAAATATTAACATAACCATTATTTGAAGAAAGGCATGCATATCTAGCACAGAAACATAAACAGCAATTTTGTGTACTTGCACAATTTCTATTTTTCAATTCTTCGTACAGCGTATATATAAATATTTGGCAAATGAAAAGCTTTAGACGTTATACAGTGTCCTTGATCTTGACATATTTCACACAAGGTTTGAAATGGTAGTAAAAAAGCAAAATATATTTTTTTCTCCTCACATGCATTAGGTGTGACAAAAACAGATAAATACAAAATGGTCAATTATCTCACTTATAAGTATTTGTAAGAACCCTCCAGGCATTACTGGCAGTGCAGCTTACTGGAAATTGCAACATAGTGTAAAAAGAATGTTTACATTTGAGCATTTTGCAAATATACAGTAATTACAGTTACATTGTATATTTCTAATAAAAAGGTATTTAAAACGTATATAACAATCATTATCAATCTCTGGAATTCTAATGTATCGCTAACAGTTAAATGACTGTAGGAATGATATAACCCATTTAAACTTCCTTTAATGATTGAATGCTGTAGATGAGCTTACATTTTCCATAAACTCTACTAGCAGTGGCTTTTGGCAGAGAAATGTGTTCCTCTACAGGCTGGTAATCATTCCAGGAGTATAAAGGAGGATTAGTGAGGCTTTATAGACGATTATTATTATTATTATTATTACATTTATTTGATGCCAACTTACTCCGCAGTAGTTTACAATGTTATAAAAGGGGACATTTTACAATAAATTATAGAATTACAAAATGTTACAGGAACAATAGGTTGATGAGGACCCTGCTCAAATGAGCCTACAATCTAGACTAAATAGCATTCTGCAAAATACACAAAAGGAAAATGTGTATACTAATTCTGGTAGTGAAGTGATTAAATAAATGATTACTTTTATATTTTGGAAACAAATCACATGATTACCATCTATATTCTAATTGTTTTTATAAATATGCCTCTGTGATTTTTAATATACCTATTACGTAGTATCTTTATCAAACAAATATGTATTTGTAAAGGTTGAAAATAAAATAAAGGAGAAATCAGTACCACTTTATCTTTCATCTTATCTCTCTTTCAGTCATTGTTATAAATTGCATCTGACAGCATTGGTAAAGCATAGAAAGAAGAAGGGAATTATTAAATTATCATATATAGTAATAATTTATAACAATTAGAATAGTTTTCTTTTTTATTTGCATTGTGTGCCCTGGCAATGCCTGTCTAGAACTGAATTGCAATGTCTTTTTTATGTAATATAAAGTTAAATGAAAACAGAACATGTAGTGGAAAAAAGTCCAACACAAGATATAGGTAATTTCCAATGTTTTATTCAGTGGCATAAATATTAGAGAAGGGATAGTTATCTTTAATATGCAATATATTAGGAATGTAGCCTAAAGTGCAAAACAAGCTCACCTAAAGGAGGACAGGGTAAATTTCCTTAGGTGTATTGACCTTACCAGGATCCACAGTCATATACTGCATTTCACCCTACAATAGGGTTAATCATAGAATCGATCAGGTAACTCTGTAAGCATGCTAAAGCTTAATTTCATTATGAAACACTGCAGTTACTGAGTTTAACTCCTTTGCTACTTTAAATCCACCTCCAACACCTCATTGTGGTATCATAGCCAGGGCAGAAAAAGAGTTCCAGGCTGGCTAATGTCAATTATGTGCAACATTCTGGGCCTTCAGAAACCTGTTAATTCATAACATGTATCTGACTGACCATTTATTCATGCTCAAGTCACTTACTGTAGCAAGTGTAATCATCAACTATGCTTTCTTAATTGCATGATATCCTTGTTCTAGGAGTTTAGGAATAAAAAATAGTCAGACCAATTACACAACTATATTTTCTTTGTCTCCAAGAAAATATAAAAACAAACTTATAAAGCATGTTTATTCATTAAACATTGAACTGTAGTGAAGAAAAAAAAAAAAAAGACGATTAAGACAAAAGGAATTGATTTGGAGAAAACTCCTCAAGCCATCCCAGGTAAAAACATATTTCAGGTTAAATTTTACATTTCAATTTTCAGTTCACTACAATTTAGCATTTTATAAATAAACCTGTTGTTTTAGTGTCATAGAAAAGGATAAACAGCAATAAACTGACATTATGTACCAATTTATTTTTAATCAAAGAGCAGCACTCTATGGTTTACATGAATGCTTCATATCAGCAATTGGGGTGGTCTTGATGTATAACTCTAGTTATGATTTCCAGCATATAGAGGAACACAAAAGCCACTAGTCACTGATATAATACTTGTAAAAGTGCTAAAAAGTAAGCTCACTCTTTGCTTTCAAACAGTACAGGAAGTTTCAATGGGTATATTATTTCTACAGACAGGAAGGGAGAGGAGTTAATAGATTCTACAATTTCACTTTCATGGATTGCAGGATAAAACTTACAAGGAAATGTTAAAGGAACTTAACATGTATAGCTTGGAGGAAAGACGAGACAGGGGGGATATGTTAGAAACATTTAAATACATAAAGGGAACCAACACAGTAAAGGAGGAGACTATATTTAAAAGTAGCGAAACTACCACAACAAGAGGACATAGTTTTAAATTAGAGGGGAAAAGGTTTAAAAATAATATCAGGAAGTATTACTTTACTGAGAGGGTTGTGGATGCATGGAATGGTCTTCCAACTGAAATGGTAGAGGTTAACACAGTGAAGGAGTTTAAGCATGCGTGGGATAGGCATAAGGCTATCCTAGATATACGATAAGGCCAGGGACTAATGAAAGTATTTAGATAATTGGGAAGACTAGATGGGCCAAATGGTTCTTATCTGCCATCACATTCTATGTTTCTATCATTATATTAGCAGACTAGAGATTGATAAATAATACATAGCTTTAAATACCTTTATTTTAGAATATGAATTCAGCGTATTTACTATATGTGGGCATTATGCTTAAATGCAGACATTTCCTTTCCATTCTGTTGCATTCTTAGGAAACTCTAAGGCTATTAATTCCTTCAGGGCCCTTACAGTTAGCAATAAGTAAGGTATTTGACCATTTTTTTTTATAAAAATTTTTTGTCACATCTTCTGCATATAAAAATTTGCATTTTTGCTGTTATACTAACATTCACACCTTGTGTGAAATAGTGCAAGATAAAGGGCACGGTATATTGTCTAAAGCTTTATATTTTCCAAATATTTGTTTTTGAAAACACGATCGAATAAGTGAAAAAATACAAATTGTGTGATATGTTTATATGCTAGCTATGCATCCCTTGCTTCAAATAAATATTGTGGTTAAAAAGTGTAAATCAAAAAGTGCGCAGTAATGAATGGGTTAACCAAACATTGACATGTTTATTTACTACAGTCAAAATTCCAAGTGAATTTCAAATCTAATGTCAAAATAGCTGAAATAGAAAAAGCTGGGTATGTGTTCAGTTCAGCTACTTACATTTTAAATTTACTTTAATTCTCAGTTTAGTAGGTAACCCTGTGAGTCTACATCCAATAATAAATTACTATACAAATCAAACTATCAGAAGGCAGTGTCTCTATTTGGTTTATCTGAGATAAGGTTTTACTGAAGATATATCACATCTTGATGTTATTTGAGTGATTAGTGCAAGTGTATTCACTTACAAATTCATATTCTGTAAGTGTATTAACTTACAAGTTCATATTCTGTAATTGTATTCACTTACAAGAAAATTACGAAAATTATGAGTAGTTTGGAAGGAACTGCCTTTTTCTCTTGCAGCCATTAATTCTTCTTATACCACAGGGCAGCACTTTTCGAATACTGCCCACCAGCTTGAAGAAGTGACACATGGTAGATCTTGCATAACTTATATCAGAAGAAGTTCAAATAAGGTGAAAAGCAGAAAGGTGTGTTGGAACTCAGGAGTCGCTGCTGCAACTTTAATCTTTAATCTACTTTATGTCATGTAGGGTTTGAATGTGCTGCCTGGCAGTACAAGGCATTCATATGCTTCATTTGTAAAATAAACTAACCAATCAAGTCCAGAAATTCCCAGGAATTACAATGAATAATTAATATCACTTGGGTAGCATATACTGCAGAACAGCATTTTAAAACTCTAACTTTACATGATGTAGAATAAATATCAAAATGAAAAATACCTTTCTGACAAACGCTTTTCTCTGTTGTATATCGATAATATTACCAAGAAAGATTACTATTTGTTTTACTGCTATATAGGATGTACAATATGTCTCGTAAGAAGCCCTAACTATAGAAGTGTCATGGTAGATTGATATGCTAATTACTTTAATATGCTGTTTCAGCTTTAGTTCTTTGTCTCTCAATGACTGTATATTGCAGTCCCTGTATTTAAAAATTATGTTTACGAGATTATATCTTGTGTGTTTATTTACTTGATATGTGGATCCGATGAGAGTTTTATGATTACATGACTATAATTGCTCACCTGCTTATAAAATAATTATGTATGCTATATAAATATTTCTGTGAAGCACTCATTAGTAGAATGTTTATAGACCTTATACAGTGTGTGAACCATGCGTACTGTATTTCACAGCCGCTTCGGAACCTCATGCAGTTAACAGCTTTAATGAGGCCATCCTGGCTGACAGGGCCTTGAGGAAATGTACCTTTCACTTAACAGCTTTGTTAAGTCTAACCGTGCATTGATTTCTTTTCATTTTTTTTTTCTTTTTCAACTTGTTTTCTTAACTTCACCTCCATGCACACAGGCCTCCTAAGTGACCCAAATTGTCACGGGTGGCTATGGCTTTGACAAAGGCAGAAACTAAATTCCCTTTAATGCGGTATTAGCTTACGTAACCTGCTCACCGTAATGAATGACCTCATAAGGAAAATCTCCAGGCTATCCTTTAATCCCAACAGACTTAGAAGACGATACCATGTTTTCACTATGCTATAGGTCATGGGTTCCAAAAAAGATACATACTGAGATGTTGTAAGACAGGGATGCCCACGAAGTAGACCCCAGATGTTTTAAAAGCACAAATTCCATGATGGCTTATCATTCTAAAAGCATGCAAGCACACACAAAGCATTGTGGGATTTTTAGTTCTTCAACATCTGGGGATCTACCTTTTCAGTACTCCTGTTGTTGGACTGCTACTCCCATGAAGCTTTACCAGTTTGTAGGCTGATTGTATTTTAAAATATCTTTGGATCTGCATTTTTGGCATCTCTGCTTAGGGTTATGAATAATTTGTTGAGAATAAAAACACATTTTACATATAATTTCTCTGATGATGAATAATCCAAAGTTATATTACCCTAAAAGAGGTTGGAATGATACAGTAAATTACTGATTTTATGAACAAGCTGAGACATGTTAGCAGGCATATAGATATACACTGAAGCATACCTTCCAAGTGTCCTTAATTTTCCCAATCCCAAACTTTGGTCCAAATTCATCTATCCCTGTTTTCCATCTAAATTTCCCTCTTTTACAGGATCAACATTTTCTGTGTGTGGCTGTGTTTATACTAAGCTCCACAGCAATAATACTCACAGTAATGTGTCTTTAAAATACAATAAATGTGTTAAGAAATCAGTCTGTGTAAATAAGATACACTGTTCTCAAATTATATTTTAGTTGCATACATTGTTATTTATAAGTCACTGCATTTTTAATTTTACATCAGGCTCACCATTCTATTAATTAGGTAGCGTGACAGGAGCACATTGTATATCTGGATGTTCAGCATGAGCTTGTTTTGGACTATGCTTGCACTGAGATCTTGGATATCATTATTAGCATGCCACTCATAGGTAGAAAAAAGAGGACATAACATAGAAAGGCAGGGAAGGGTCACAGCATATCTTCACTAACATCCCAAGTGTTTCTAAAACTTAGCAATTCCCCCGATACTATATGTGTTTAATACATGTTTTACATACCTTTTTGTGCTGAAAAACCCCAACTCGGCTTATACTCGAGTCACTGTCTGTATTATGGCAATTTACATGGGGCTGGCAGCGAGCGCTTACCTCTCCTGCAGCTCCTGTCAGCTCTCTCCTCCTCCGCGCCGGTCCGGTCAGCACCTCGGTCAGCTCCCAGTGTAAGTCTTGCGAGAGCCGCGGGGTCATAGTGCGGCTCTCGCGAGACTTACAGTGTGAGCTGAGAGAAGAGCTGCACGGACCGGCGCGGAGGAGGAGAGAGCTGACAGGAGCTGCAGGAGAGGTAAGTAACAGCTCTGCCAGCCCCCTTGCTCCCCCCACTGAACTGCCAATGCCACTGGACCACCAGGGAAGGAGAGCCCCCCTCCCTGCCATGTATCAAGCAGGGAGGGGGACAAAAAATAAATAAATTAATAATATATAAATAATAATTCATAAAAAATAATTTAAAAAAATAATAATTTTTAATTTTTTTTTTTTATTAAAATGCCCACCCCCCCACCAAGGCTCTCCAACACAAACACACACTGCATCACACACACACACACACACACACACTGCACTCATACACACACACTGCACTCATATACACACACTGCATTCATACACACACTGCACTCATATACACACACTGCATTCATACACACACTGCACTCATACACAAACACTGCATTCATACACATACTGCATTCATACACACACACTGCACTCATACACACACACTGCACTCATAAACACACTGCGCACTCATACACACACTGCATTCATACACACACACTGCATTCATCATATACACACACTGTAAATAAATATTCAATTAATATAATTTTTTTAGGATCTAATTTTATTTAGAAATTTACCAGTAGCTGCTGCATTTCCCACCCTAGTCTTATACTCGAGTCAATACGTTTTCCCAGTTTTTTGGGGTAAAATTAGGGGCCTCGGCTTATATTCGGGTCGGCTTATACTCGAGTATATACGGTACATCAATATATTGCATTAAAAAAAGAACGGGTCATCAGCAGCCTGGAGTGCTTCTTTGAACACATGTTCAGGATTGTGATGGAAATGATTTGTGTTTTAATTGGGTTACTTTTCTACAAAAATGATGGAATGCAAAGCAGATCAATGTCACTTTCTTCTGTACCTTGTTATATTCCAAGCAATTAACACCTCAACAGTTGTGTTCTTACTCTTCCAAAAATAAAGATTGGACATTGAATTAGGATAAATAACAATTTTATATATAGATTAGGTTTTAAAGCAACATTTTAAATAAATAGGATCACTTTTTTTTTTTTTTTGAGAAATCTTGGCTGGTGCTAGGAAGTGTTAAATTATTTAGTCTACATTCTTACGATGTCTTACGATTCTTCAGATTACGGAAAAAAAAATAGTTTATCTTGACAAAATCTGCTTATCTAATATTTTATGTGTGACATTAAAATAAATATAAATTAAATGCCCTGCTTGTGACTATTTCTAAAAACCATGGTGGCATTTTGGGAAACATGTCCGGTACAACTAATAATAAATGGTCAAATCTCTGGGATTTACACCATTGACTAAAACAATTGAGAATTACCTTTAATTTGCATGGGGATTCTCTGTTTTATTTTATATTTTTGTTAGGATTTAGGAAATGAATCCAGTTCAGAAAGGGCACAGCCAGGATAAACATTGCAAATCAGGAGGTGCAATTATTTCTGTGTCTCTGTACTTCTTTCTCTGTGTTAATTGTCAGGTACAATGAAGAGAGTTTATATGAATGACTGACATAGATCTAAGATGGAGGTGCCCATTTGCAGGCTATACATAATTTATTTTTGGTTATCATACCTTACAAATACATATTTGATAAATATAGGGATAAGTAAACGTAATATCAAAATCCTGGGAAGTGACAATTCCCCTTTGAGAGATGAAACATGATATGTTATTGATCCAAAATTATTATAGCATTTAGTTAATTGATACAAAAATACAAATTAAACAATTAGAGTGTTATGTTAACTAAATGTTAACCCCTTAAGTACCAAGCACTTTTTTATTGAAAAAATATTAACATAACCATTATTTGAAGAAAGGCATGCATATCTAGCACAGAAACATAAACAGCAATTTTGTGTACTTGCACAATTTCTATTTTTCAATTCTTCGTACAGCGTATATATAAATATTTGGCAAATGAAAAGCTTTAGACATTATACAGTGTCCTTGATCTTGACATATTTCACACAAGGTTTGAAATGGTAGTAAAAAAGCAAAATATATTTTTTTCTCCTCACATGCATTAGGTGTGACAAAAACAGATAAATACAAAATGGTCAATTATCTCACTTATAAGTATTTGTAAGAACCCTCCAGGCATTACTGGCAGTGCAGCTTACTGGAAATTGCAACATAGTGTAAAAAGAATGTTTACATTTGAGCATTTTGCAAATATACAGTAATTACAGTTACATTGTATATTTCTAATAAAAAGGTATTTAAAACGTATATAACAATCATTATCAATCTCTGGAATTCTAATGTATCGCTAACAGTTAAATGACTGTAGGAATGATATAACCCATTTAAACTTCCTTTAATGATTGAATGCTGTAGATGAGCTTACATTTTCCATAAACTCTACTAGCAGTGGCTTTTGGCAGAGAAATGTGTTCCTCTACAGGCTGGTAATCATTCCAGGAGTATAAAGGAGGATTAGTGAGGCTTTATAGACGATTATTATTATTATTATTATTACATTTATTTGATGCCAACTTACTCCGCAGTAGTTTACAATGTTATAAAAGGGGACATTTTACAATAAATTATAGAATTACAAAATGTTACAGGAACAATAGGTTGATGAGGACCTTGCTCAAATGAGCGTACAATCTAGACTAAATTGCATTCTGCAAAATACACAAAAGGAAAATGTGTATACTAATTCTGGTAGTGAAGTGATTAAATAAATGATTACTTTTATATTTTGGAAACAAATCACATGATTACCATCTATATTCTAATTGTTTTTATAAATATGCCTCTGTGATTTTTAATATACCTATTACGTAGTATCTTTATCAAACAAATATGTATTTGTAAAGGTTGAAAATAAAATAAAGGAGAAATCAGTACCACTTTATCTTTCATCTTATCTCTCTTTCAGTCATTGTTATAAATTGCATCTGACAGCATTGGTAAAGCATAGAAAGAAGAAGGGAATTATTAAATTATCATATATAGTAATAATTTATAACAATTAGAATAGTTTTCTTTTTTATTTGCATTGTGTGCCCTGGCAATGCCTGTCTAGAACTGAATTGCAATGTCTTTTTTATGTAATATAAAGTTAAATGAAAACAGAACATGTAGTGGAAAAAACTCCAACACAAGATATAGGTAATTTCCAATGTTTTATTCAGTGGCATAAATATTAGAGAAGGGATAGTTATCTTTAATATGCAATATATTAGGAATGTAGCCTAAAGTGCAAAACAAGCTCACCTAAAGGAGGACAGGGTAAATTTCCTTAGGTGTATTGACCTTACCAGGATCCACAGTCATATACTGCATTTCACCCTACAATAGGGTTAATCATAGAATCGATCAAGTAACTCTGTAAGCATGCTAAAGCTTAATTTCATTATGAAACACTGCAGTTACTGAGTTTAACTCCTTTGCTACTTTAAATCCACCTCCAACACCATCATTGTGGTATCATAGCCAGGGCAGAAAAAGAGTTCCAGGCTGGCTAATGTCAATTATGTGCACATTTATATGCCCAGAATGCCATTCATCAGCTGACAACATTCAGCTGACGCTCTCAGCCAGTGAGTGAGTGGCAGGGATGGCATCTAGCTTTTGCAGCTATGTGGAAACTGGATGTAGTAAGCCTGCTGCAGAGGACACCCAGGTAAGAGGGCACACCACTGCAAAATAGTTTGCCCCATTACCGTAAAAACAGTTCCAGAGTACTGCTCACATCATGACCGCTGCAGCAGACTGTATTGGCTAAAATGGTTGGATTATCCCTTTAACTTCACAAAAACGAGAATCTGGTTAATTCTATCAGATATGTACAGTCTGGAATTCAAGTGTCATGGCAATATTTTGTCATTTTGTATAATTCTACCACTTGGGTTACATTGTAATCTCTCCAAGCCCAACTACTCTTATTGTATAGACATGTGTAAATTAAGTTCTGATGATGAAAAAAAAAAGACATAAATATGCTTAATAGAAAAAAAAGCATGCTTAAAGGGACACTATAGTCACCTGAACTGCTCACTGCTCAATCCTCTGCCATTTAGGAGTTAAATCCCTTTGTTTATGAACCCTAGTCACACCTCCCTGCATGTGACTTGCCCAGCCTTCCATAAACACTTCCTGTAAAGAGAGCCCTATTTAGGCTTTCTTTATTGCAAGTTCTGTTTAATTAAGATTTTCTTATCCCCTGCTATGTTAATAGCTTGCTAGACCCTGCAAGAGCCTCCTGTATGTGATTAAAGTTCAATTTAGAGATTGAGATACAATTATTTAAGGTAAATTACATCTGTTTGAAAGTGAAACCAGTTTTTTTTTCATGCAGGCTCTGTCAATCATAGCCAGGGGAGGTGTGGCTAGGGCTGCATAAACAGAAACAAAGTGATTTAACTCCTAAATGACAGTGAATTGAGCAGTGAAATTGCAGGGGAATGATCTATACGCTAAAACTGCTTTATTTAGCTAAAGTAATTTAGGTGACTATAGTGTTCCTTTAATTAATGAATTAAACAAATCATTGGTATAAAACCACAGAAACATGTGCACAATGAACAAATGCAGAACAATTCTCCCCTTAGGTGCATACTGGAAATTATTCCAACCACAGATATCCATATTCAATGTTTTGATGTAAATCTGTAAATGACCAAAGGATTCTGTGGTTTAAGTACCAATCCCAAAGCAGGGAATTGTCTCTTGCAAGCTTGTTCAAATCACCTGGTCCTTCAGGACTTGTCTCAAAGATATATCCTTATGCCATACTTTACATGCTATTGTATGTAGATGTGTTGTCTCTTAATAAATAAACTAAAGTCAATAAAGATAAAAATATTATGAAATATTTTCCATAGTAAACATTTAATTTATAAAATTATTTCATCAGCATGATATAAGTGTTTCGCCTAATGTATGAGTTTTCTTTCTTTTCTTCATCACTGCTTAGAACATATCCCCTGTTATGAAGTTTAATCCGTTGTCTGTATCGTCAGTTGTTGTTCTTCATGTAATAAATTCCTCATTCCAAGTCCTGTGTTTAGGAAAATACTCATATGAATTCATTTTGTTAAGCTGTCAGACTAAGTATGGTTCACAGTAGCACAGAATACAAATGTCATTCGCTTGCATGGTGCCTTCTGTTAGGAACACAGTGCGACTTGCTTTTGTTTATTCTCCGATCACATTTTAATTATACATTGGGAAAAAAAAAGTCAAAATACAAGGGAATTTGGAACTAGATGAATTAAATTGTTTTTCTCTCTAAGCTGGCTTTATTTTGTCATAAAATTCTCTGCACTGAAAAAGATGTCTTCTTAGAGCGCAATATCATTTTCTGCATTTAATTGATTGTGCAATTGACACTTGCTGATTTATGTGAATTAAAATAGGTGCATCTAATATGTTAATAGATACAGAGTTGTTTCACGCTGGAGAAGGGGACACATTACTTATCAAACAAAAAAATTCACTAGGGAGAGAGAAACCAGAGTCTTTATGTTAAGGGCGTTAAATGCCAAAGGGTTATGAAGAGTGGAGCTCATTTTAGATTGCATAGATTACTGCACCTTTTTACAGAACATGACATAAAAGTCCATTGATCTGTTTTATACTATGTGATCTATTAAATATTGTGTTCCTTATTACAGCAGCATAAATCAGACTTTCAGCATAGTGAAGCATTCTATTATTTACATCAATAAACATGGTTTGAGCCAAGTGCTATAAAAAGACTAGTGTGCAATATCCTGTTATTACTTTGTGTGCGACTAATATATTAAAGGAACAATGTGGTACCATAACCAATCCCTTGGTGCCAGGTTCTGTGACACCACTAAATGCTTTACTTACCAGCTTCCAATGATGATATGGCCAAGACAAAGGAATGCTCTGCATTATGCCATACCAGGAGTAATGGGCAGTGACTGGCTGAGAGCATTAGCCAATCACTGCTCTAATCCATGGTATGCATTGGTATGGCTCGAGGTTGAAGTATAGCTCTGCTTCTACAATATAGATCAATGAATGCCAGGTTTCAGTTCAGTTGATTTTTCAGTTTGGCTCTTTTGACATTCAATTTTAAATTCACTTTGATATCTTACTTTAGTGATTAACCCTGGCAGTGTCATTAAAAAAAAAAAACTTCTACTTACAATATAAAGCTTCCAATATGTATATAAAACCATCACATAATGAGTTCCCCTCCTCTTTGCATATCTAGTATTGTTTAGTTGAGGTTAGCCGCAACACTTGCAACTTTTTGCAGTCTCCAATAAATGATTGGCTATTTAAATGGGCACTCTGGGCACCATAACAACTTCAATGGGATGCATAATATAAGTGGAATGCTGCACACAAGCAATAAGTACATTGAAGCTCTGTGGTAGTGGGTCCGCCACCAACCAGGATTAGATAAGAATAGAGATCCACAGGAATCACAATGTGGGGTGAAAACAAAAAAATATATATATTTATTCTGGATTTAAAGGACAAAAATAGAATATGCATAATTAATATTCATAATTAAGGCCACAACGCCAAAACATTGTATTTTATTTTTGTCCTTTTGATCCAGAATAAATATATATTTTTTTGTTTTCCCCCTACATTGCTATGCCTATCGATCTCTATTCTTAACTTCAATGGAATTAAGTTATGGTGTGAGGAGGTCCCAGACACCAACTTACCTCAAGGGGTTAAACTATTAATGAAAGGTTTAACCATTACGTCTTCAAGCGAGTGCCTGATCGCTTTACCCCTGAATTTGCACTCCATTCAACTAGGAAGCCTTGGGCTGGGCGCCGCTGATTGCCCAAGAGTGCTCTTAGTTTATCAGTCAGTTACCACTGAAAAAAAGAGAACAAAAAGAGAAAACCTTTTTCATACTTTTCTCAATGGAGAGCTTCTGAGCTGGGCCCAGTCTGAGGCTTCCTGATTCAAGCCTTTGACATGGAGTCGAAGATCAGGGGAAGAGTGACCCAATTAAGTTGTTATGGTGCTGGATTGTCCCTTTAAGACAAATGGAAATTAATTCAGATCTGGACAAATGGCAAAATGGACCACCACCCATTTAGTCTTTCCATTGATCTGCAGCCATTAAACTAATAATTTAGGATTTATTGATTTATTTATTAGTACGATTTGTCACTTGTGTATCTCTTATCTGTTATTAGTGGACTGTTTTTTTGTTGCACAACTGACAATCCCTTCAACCTGGGTTTTTCATCTTCACAACACCAATACATACTTTAACCTTTTCCTCTTAATCAGGTATGACCAACTTCTCTTTAGCACACGTGGAATCTAAAACCTAAATGGGCAAAGTTCTGCCTCTTTCAGATAAGGCAATTGCCTTCACATGCTCAGGGTACACAGCTCCTTCTTTTTTAACTAGAACCCCTGGTTTAAGCTTTTCTCTCATTACACCTAAACTATTCGAATAACCTTCAAACAGAGCTTCCATACGTACTAATTAAGACACGTCAACTAGTACACAAAGCAGCAGAGCGTCTGAGAAAGAATTGCTGTGTAATGGAGTTTTCAGTTTCGCAAAAAGGAGGTAACCAGCATGGACATGAAAGCCACAGAAGAATAAAACCAAAGAGAGCAAAGTTGAATTTTAGAAATAAGTAACATCTACATTACTTGTTAATTTACTGGAAGAACACTAAATGAATATGTAACGGCAAATAACTTTATACAAGTGTACATATAAAATAAGCCTGTGTTGCTTTGGGGCAAATGATGAAAGTGATGAATACATAAATAATTGGCAAACGTTTAGATTTGGAAGTCTGTTGTTTTGAGGGTAGGAAATGTATGGCTAATTTTTGTGCCTATCTGTCTTTAAAAATGGGGTAAACTGTAGCTGTCAAGAGAACGGCCTGAGAGTGATCAGAGTTACAGTTCACAGTATCTTGAAAGCAAAACCAATAACCCTAAACAATATATAACTTCAAGTACCCTTAGCCCTAATTATATTAAAACCCACATTATGGGCATACTGCTGTGACTATTATTATATTCAGTGCTATAATGTTTATACGGTGAAATGTAAAAGGTGCAATTTTTATAGTGAATCCATAATAAAGTACAGGGTAATCCCTGAGGTATAGTGATATAAATCAGTGTTTGATGTGATAGTCCATTAAAATATCATGGATGTCAAAGATGTCAAACTTTACCTTTCAAGGCTTTAGTTGTCAATAATTATAGTGTTTCTCTAATTAATATATAATTTTACCACTATTAAACGCTTTTAGCATAGTATGAAATCTATACTTTTTTTTACAAACTATTTTTAAATTAAACAAAAACGCATATTGGGTGTTGAGGTTACAGTACTTATTACGTATTTACTGGAGGTATGGCTAAGAAAAATGAACAGCTCTGTGGAACATTTAAAACTGGTTAATATAGGTTTGAACTTAGGTCCAGAATTCCTTTGTCTAAGAACAGCCCCAAAAAGTATGGAAAAAAAATCAGCTCACTCTCTCCTTATTTCAGGCATATAGAAGAGTCCATAAAATGTAGTTGGTGTTAACAAATGATGCCTTTTAAATGTTTGAATGCAGTTTCGTATAGATAAGGATAACCTGAACCTAGAGCTGAAGGAATATTTATTGTCCAATTTATAAAATATTTATTTTGTCCTATGTATTTTTTTTATTGATTGTATCTAATGGAAAATGTGCAAAACTTTTAAATGACATGAATAGTATGTTCAATAAACACAAATTTAAACAAAATTTTTATTTTTTTTATTTTGGGAATCGGGAACCAGGCAAGCATGTTTTAAAACTTTGATAATTGTAATACTTTATTGCATATTGACTTACTCAATTTGAGATCACCGGGAAATATTTTGCTACAAAAGTCTTCTAGTAGATATGATAAAGGCAAATGTAAATAGGAAATAGGAAAATTATTAACAAGTCCAACATGTTCTTATTGGTGTCAATATATTTACGTTAAAAAGTCAGGCTATTTCTCTGAATATTTTCCTTTTTTCAACATTCTTCTTTTGTTTTGTATAACTCGATTACTGTAATATTAACATTACTGTTATCTATTACTTTACTCTTTATCTTCCTCACCTCTGCCTGCTACACTCTAGCCCAGCTTTCTACATTACTGCATCTCCTCTTTGTGCCTTCTCTGGACTACTCCCAACTTCCAAGTTTTTCTGGAAGTGCATACCCATCTGAGTAATGCTCTATCCTCTTATTTTCCCTTTTCTCTTTCAGTATCAAAATCTATCCTTACACTTATTTCCCTCAAACTTCCTACAACCTTCACATTAACCCCTCTATGCTGCACTCCCTCCTTCTTTCATCTCATGCCCTCCACTCTTTTCTCTATTCTCTACATCTTTCTCCCACTCGATCTCATCCCACACTTCATCCATATAAAATCCGCTCACACCTTCTGTCTCTATCTCTCCTTCTGCTTCTAGACCCTGGGGATGTCTCTCCAAACTCAGGGCCCATCATCTTCTCTAAGACAACCAGAAACCAAACAAACCTCATCCCAATACCATGCCGTCTAACCACATCTACCAATATTTAGTGTGCACTCTGGAACGCCTGCTTCATCTGCAGCGATATAAAATCAACAGCCATACACGACCTCTTCATCTCAAATCCTTTCACACTTTTGCACTCAGTAAGACCTGGTTGCCCCCCTCTGATACTGCTACTCTACTCCTTCTTCCTTATGTTATAATGGGCTACAATTCTCCCACATTGCTAGATCAAACAACTGAAAAGGAGGTGGTGCAGGCATCCTACTCTCCCCTTAATGTACCTTTCAACCTATCCTCCCTGCCCCTGACCTATCCTTTAGTTCCTTTCAAGTTTACACTGTCTGTCTATTTAAACCCACTCCTCTAAGAATTGCCATCATTTATTGCAGCACCTCCCACGCCTCCCCCTTTGTCATTCCCTACATTGGCTTCCCGTAAGATATGGGACTCAATTTAAGATCCTGATACTTGCTTAAAAATCTCTACACAATGCTCCTTTGATCTATTTATCCTCACTATTACACAAATATGTCCCATCTAGGCCCCTATGCTTTGCCGAAGTCCTACATCTAACCTCTGTTCGTACGCCTACTTCTGATGCTCACCTTAAATACTTCTCTAGGGCTGCACCATTCCTGTTGAACACCCTTCTCCTCTCTGTTAGACTTTCACCCAATCTCCACTCCTTCAAAAAATCTTTGAAAACTTACTTCTTTAGGAAAGCATGTCAATTAAACTGTGAACATCTTTCCCTCCCCACACCTAGATTCCACTCCTGAAACTGTCATAAAAACAAAACTCTAAGCCCTCAATAAACACTATCCTAACAACCTACTTTTCTACTCTACCCTTACCTTTTGTTACCCCACTCCCTCTAGCATGTAAGCTCATTGAGCAGGACCCTTAACCCCTCTGGTCCTGTGTGTCCAACTTGTCTGGTTACAAATACATGTCTGTTAGTCCACCCATTGTATTGCGCCACGGAACTTGTTGGCACTTTATAAATAATAATAATCATAATAATAATCTATAATGAGTCTCACAGGCTGCTGTTTTTTTTAATTTATTAACTGCATATTCTATTATGCTATTTATGTAATTGCAAAGTGATACAATAATGTATGTATGTGCATACACACAAACACACGCACATACACAAATACACACACATTGTATTAATTGCAAAAAGGTCCCCTAGATAGCTATTTGTATTGTCCCTGCATAATTATGAACGTGTCACTCTGTGAAATTTATATGCAATTAATTAACTGTACAACATGATAGTTTTTTTTCTCCAGAATTAGTTACCTGTATCTCTACTTGAATTATGTGTGTAATTAATTATCTGCAAATCTATTTCAGTTATTTATATAGTTACCGGTTAATTTGCCAGGTATTTGTGTAATTAGTTACCCATTACAACTATTAATTATTTATAGGAGGTCCTCATGACCTTTTTAATTAAGGACACTTAATATATAATGCATGCAACATGTGGGTGTCAATCATTTCCCTTGACAATTCTAACTTGGTTGGGTGCTCATGATAATGGATTCTTACAGGTTTTAATGATACAATTATAGAACATTTGGATTTTTTGGGGACACGAGAGATATCCTCTATTTAACGTGAAATTGTTTCTGAATGTATATGTTTGTATAGATACCATGTATGTTTTTATTGTGATTTCATGTTCACTTGCTGTACATTATACTGAATTCTGGTTCACATGTAAAATGTAACCTTTCCTTTATAGAACCAGCTGGCCATCACTCACTGTGTGCCATTTTTTTCTTAATAAGTCTCCTAGGTTCTATGTGGAGCTTACATTTCATATTCATATACTTCAACTCCATAATATTCCATTTTATAGATTGTTTTAATGCAGTCATGCAGTGTAGCGGTTTAATAAGTGTCTCCTATTAACCACTTCAGGACATTTGATGAGCAAAGACCTCTACTGAGAAATGCTCTTAGTGGGCTGATGTTAATCCTGGTATGTTATGGATTCAAACTCATTGTACATGCTTTTAACAAACTTTTCAAGAGTAGAAACCCTGCGTCCCATCTTCATGAATTTTTGGACATGCAATGGCTGCTACAGAGAGTCAAAGGCAGATATGTTCAAGTGGTGAATGCAGTGTTAGCAAAGTGTATCTACCGTGTGTGATCAAATAGCTGCAGGTTACCGTATATACTCGAGTATAAGCCGAGTTTTTCGGCACATTTTTTGTGCTGAAAAACCCCAACTCGGCTTATACTCGAGTCACTGTCTGTATTATGGCAATTTACATTGCCATAATACAGACTGGGGGCTGGCAGCGAGCGCTTACCTCTCCTGCAGCTCCTGTCAGCTCTCTCCTCCTCCTAGCCGGTCCAGTCAGCACCTCGGTCAGCTCCCAGTGTAAGTCTCGCGAGAGCCGCGGGGTCATAGTGCGGCTCCCGCGAGACTTACAGTGTGAGCTGAGAGAGGAGCTGCACGGACCGGCGCGGAGGAGGAGAGAGCTGACAGGAGATGCAGGAGAGGTAAGTAACAGCTCTGCCAGCCCCCTCCTCCCCCCACTGAACTGCCAATGCCACTGGACCACCAGGGAAGGAGAGCCCCCCTCCCTGCCATGTATCAAGCAGGGAGGGGGGACAACAAAATAAATAAATTAATAATACATAAATAATAAAAAAATAATTAAAAAAATATATATATAAATAAAAAAAATAATACTAAAAAAATAATATAACAAAATTTTTTAAATAATATCAATTAATAATATATAAATATAAATAATAATACAAAAATAATTAAAAAAATAATATAACCAAAAATTTTTTTTTTTTTTATAAAAATGCCCACCCCCACCAAAGCTCTGCAACACAAACACACGCTGCATCACACACACTGCACTCATACACACACTGCACACTCATACACACACACTGCACTCATACACACACTGCACACTCATACACACACACACTGCACTCATACACACATTGCACACTCACACACACACTGCACTCATACACACACACTGCACTCATACACACACTGCACACTCACACACACACTGCACTCATACACACACTGCACACTCATACACACTCATACACACTCATACACACACACTGCACTCATACACACACACTGCACACTCATACACACACTGCGCACTCATACACACACTGCGCACTCATACACACACTGCACTCATACACACACACTGCACACACTGCACTCATACACACACTGCACTCATACACACTGCGCACTCATACACACACACTGCAACACTCATACACACACACTGCACTCATACACACACACACTGCACTCATACACACACTGCACACTCATACACACACTGCACACTCATACACACACTGCATTCATACACACACTGCGCACTCATACACACTGCACACTCATACACACACTGCACACTCATACACACACACTGCACTCATACACACACACTGCATTCATACACACACACTGCATTCATACACACTGTGCACTCATACACACTGCGCACTCATACACACACTGCGCACTCATACACACACACTGCATTCATCATATACACACACTGTAAATAAATATTCAATGAATATAATTTTTTTAGAATCTAATTTTATTTAGAAATTTACCAGTAGCTGCTGCATTTCCCACCCTGCTGCATTTTCTTATACTCGAGTCAATACGTTTTCCCAGTTTTTTTGGGTAAAATTAGGGGCCTCGGCTTATATTCGGGTCGGCTTATACTCGAGTATATACGGTATTTGTTTTCTTTCAATAATGGATAATGTTGTGAGTAAACCGTTCCCCATAGAAAAAAAAATGTTGTTTGTCCGAATCAATTCATTCAAAATACAGTTTTTGGTTTGGACGAACCAAGTTTTGTGTTGTTCTGTGTCCGTAAGGATTGCTTCCATTCAATTGTTTTGGGAAACACTATTTGGGCAAACAAAAATCGGGTGAGAATGCCCCTGTTAGTGTACTGCAATACTAAAACTGCTTAAATATTGTCAAAATGGTTAGGCAATATCAGGCATTTTTGTAATGGCAGTTGTGATTTGTCATAATTACACTTTTATATATGTATTAAAAATATTAAATAAGAACATGTTTTTTTAATGATTGCTTTTCATCACACAATTACATAGTTACATGTTTACATAGACTGAAAAGAGACATGAACCATCAAGTTCAGCCTTTCTCACATTTGATTTTTGCTTTTGATCCAAAAAAAGGTACAAAATCAAGTCTTCCAATTTTGCAACAAACTAGAAAACTATTCCTTCTTGACCCCAGAATTGCAGTCAGTCATTAAAAATGATATCCCTGTATACTATGTATAATATAATATAATATTTAGCAATCTTGTAAATCAATGAAAAGAAGAAGCACCCCTCCCTGTCACACAGGCGCCTCATCCCATTGTATTGCAGAGAGTCCCAGATGGAAATGTTTCCCCAAGAAAGTGGGTTAATCTCATAAGAGCAGACATTAGG
This sequence comes from Pelobates cultripes, assembly GCA_933207985.1. Taxonomy (NCBI): domain Eukaryota; kingdom Metazoa; phylum Chordata; class Amphibia; order Anura; family Pelobatidae; genus Pelobates; species Pelobates cultripes. Next base: position 75,684,082 of record OW240913.1, on the reverse strand, counting down.
CTGTTAGAGTAGAACCTGCCAAAGATGGGGTACATTGACATTGTGGCAGGCTTATGCAATGTATGATCATATAATGTAACTAAACCCCCATTATTTTTGCCTAGATTGGGTGGTTTAAAAAAAAAAAATTGTCAACATTAAAGTTGCTGTTTAGTGGATAAGTGAGTGCGCTGGATCTTTTGTAATATATATATATATATATATATATTATTATTATTATTAGTGTTGGCATTTATAGCGGCAACTTGCTTGTTAGTGCCTTACAATATTAGTTTTTTTTTTCTTCTTTTTTTTCATCCTTTAATTTTAACCCCTTAAGGATTGGACCTTTTTTGCGATGTTGTACATTTGCGACCAGGCATATTTTTACACTTTTGTGGTGTTTGTGTTTGGCTGGAATTTTCCGCTCTCTCATTTACTGTTCCCATACAAATTATATATTGTTTTTTTCAGGACAAAAGGGGCTTTCTTTACATACCATTATTTATATAATCTCATGTATTTTAATTTAAAAAAAAAAAAAATATGATGAAAAATTGAAAAAAATACATGTTTTTTGACTTTTACTTGAAAAATCTTTTACTCATCTACAAAAGCGAATTAAAAAAACTGCTAAATAGATTCAAAATTTTGTCCTGAGTTTAAAAATACCCCGTGTTTACATGCTTTTTTGCTTTTTTTTGCATGTTATAGGGCTATAGGTACAAGTAGAATATTGCGGTTTCAAAACATAAATTTTTTAAATTTATCAATAGTGACATTGTAACACTATTATCTGTCATAAATCTCTGAATAACACCCCACATGTACATATTTTTTTTAAAGTAGACAACCCAGGGTATTCAATATGGGGTATGTCCAGTCTTTTTTAGTAGCCACTTAGTCGAAAACACTGGCCAAAGTAAGCATTCATATTTGTTTGTGTGTGAAAAAAGTAAAAAAACTAAATTGAACGCTAATTTTGGCCAGTGTTTGTGACCAAGTGGTTACTAAAAAAGACTGGACATACCCCATTTGCAATACCTTGGGTTGTCTTCTTTTGCAAATGGTATGCCATCATGGGGGTAATTCTCATTCCTGGGCTACCATACGCTCTCAAAGGCAACGTAACCAACCTGGCCATTTTCAATGTAAAAATATTTGACCCATATATTTGACCTTGTAACGTTCAAAAATGCTATAAAACCTGTACATGGGGGGTACTGTTTTACTCGGGAGACATCGCTGAACACAAATATTAGTGTTTAAAAACTGGAAAACGTATCACAACAATTATATCATCAGTAAAAGTGCTGTTTGTGTGTGAAAAATGCAAAAAAAGTCACTTTCACTGACAATATCATCGCTGTGATATGTTTTACTGTTTTGAATCACTAATATTTGTGTTCAGCGAAGTCTCCCGAGTAAAACAGTACCCCCCATGTACAGGTTTTAGGGTGTCGTAGAACGTTACAGGGTAAAATACAGTGCTAGCAAATTCAGTTCTCTGGAATTTCGGCCTGGGTTGGCAGGCAGGTCCCTTAAATTGCAATCAATAAAATTACTGAATTATGTAAAACTATTACATAAATACGCATGTAGAATTTAAATATATATGCATATTTATATATTTGAAGTCTACGTGTATATTTATATAATTATTTATGTAATTTTGTATATGGACATATGTATATTTCTTATTATTTTTATTTATTTTTATATACATAGATATATATACAAATTCATTCTAAGTGTATTTTGATATAAATATATATATATTAATTTTAAAATACAGTTAGAATAAAATTTCATATAGATATATAATTTTTTTTTATTTTTTTATTATTATTTTAAATTTTTTTATTTAATTTAAATTACTTATTATTTATATTTTATAATAATATATATATACAATATATATAGTTATTATATATATTATATATATACGTGCGTAATTTAATTATAAGTGTATTTTTATATTAATATAAGTACATATTAATATAAAAATACACTTAGTATGACATTATATATATGATAGATAGACATATATTATATAGATATAATATATGTCTATATATCATATTTATACACATATATAATTTTTAAAAATTTTTATTAACACTAACTTTATTTTTTTTTTTGATTTTACACTAGCAGGGAGACTGCCTGTCAGCACAGACAGTCCCCCTGCAGGCAGACACATGGACACCTATTGTGACCATGTGATCGCTGTGTTAAGCGATCACATGGCCACAGGGGTCCTAAATCAGTGTGGGGAGACTGTCTGGGCTGCAGGTAGTCTCCCCACAACCGGAGCAACGCTGATCGCCGCCGGGGGAACGACGGCGATCAGGTAAGTACCCCCAGACCGTTAGGACGGTTCAGGACCGTCATCGGTCCTCAAGGCAAAAATGCCGATGACGGTCCTGAACCGTCCTCGGTCGCTAAGGGGTTAAATGTGCTTAGGAGTAACAACATTCTGGTGACGCCCCAACTGAAGAGACCAGACAGTGATATACACAAATCTTAGCAATGTGAAGCACCGCACAGCACAATTTTGTATGATAATGTAACAGGAAGGCATTAATATCAGACATTTAGAGAGGCATAGAAACAAGTAGGCTTGGTTGCACAAACTGACAAAAAGATTAACTATATAGCGTTATAAATGCAAGTACATGTCATGCACGAAACAAAGTAAACTGCCTGTACATGAGTGGTGACAGGAATGTAAAACCACCAAGTAAGTTACAGTTTAAGCTCAGGGTGCTAAGCCAACATGTGTTTTAAATGTAGAAGCATAGGACAGGCATACTGAAACAATGCTGCAAATAGGAGCGGGATATGGGGATGTAAGGCAACATAACCAAGCTTTCATTAGCCCAGACCAGACCAAGTCCAGGTAGATATGCAAGTTGATCTGCTACAATATGCAGTGTCAAAACTTCCCCAGATGTTTGCAGGAACCATCTCCTAATGTCCACCGACCTCTCCCTCCCTCACAGGGGAACAGCCGCAGGTTATAGGGCGAGCCTGTTCCGCTCCGATGCATGGACTGTGGATTCCCCACCTAGGAAGGGGGTTCTGAACCGGAGCTCTGGCTGGAGGTTGTGTTGCAGTTATGGGAAGTGCATGTGGCTGTCGCCTATCCTCCCAGCTCTCCCAGAATCTTTGGCATATGGTTTTGAACTTGTGTAGGAATTTTGCAACCCAGCAAGGGTCATCTGCTCTGCACACTTGCCATTGCCGTCATTCATTCTGGGTTGGACCCATGTCGGTCTCCTTCTAGAAAGTCACCCTGGAGCGATGAAGAGGTAAGTGCCTGATTGGTGGAGGCTGGGATTACTAACACCGGCCCAAAAGGGGGGGATGCGGGACTCTGAGTGTCCACAAGAGATAAGGGCCAGGCAGCCCCAGACAGGGAGATCCTCTGCTTCTCCTGATAGGAATCCACCAACGCTACAAACTGGGGGCCGCAGCCGCTGGATAGCTCATTTATCAGTGCCGGAACTCGTCCAACGTTGCCCCTGCTGCACAAGATGAGGGTACCAACAGGAGGAGATACAATAGCAGAGTATTTTCGTCCCATAAATAACCTTTTAAGCAAGTCTAAGCTGGAGCTCTTGCAACCCGCAACCGTTCAGTATGGTGTCCAAGCCCCGCCCCATCTTTGTAATATTATAATAGGGGAATTTAACAATAAATTACAAAATGTTACAGGAACAATAGGTTGATGAGGACCCTGCTCAAACAAGCTTAAATGAACAATCTATATATATATATATATATATATATATATATATATATATATATATATATATATATATATATATACATATATATATATATATATATAATAACAAACAATAAACAGAATATAGTTATACAAGTTATGTAGTTATTCTGCTGCAGGTAAAGGCCGTTCTCAGCTGAACAATTCTAAACCCTTCTAATTTAAAGGAACTTTCTAAGGTCAGGAACACAGACATGTATTCCTGACCCTATAGTGTTAAAACCACCATCTAGCCCCCCTGTGCCCCTCATGCTTCCCCAAATATAGCAAACTATTTCATGTATTCAAGCCTGCATGCTGTTTGCCTCAGAAAAACAAGCAGTCTGCTGACATAATCAGAAGTGGTGGCCTGGTCCAGTCACAATGCTTCTCTATAGGATTGGCTGAGACTGACAAGGAGGCAGATCAGGGGCAGAGCCAGCACAATTCAAACACAGCCCTGGCCAATCAACATCTCCTCATAGAGATGAATTGAATCAATGAATCTCTATGAGGAAAGTTCAGTGTCTGCATGCAGAGGGAGGAGATACTGAATGTTTGGATACATTTTAGGCAGCCATGACCCAGGAAGGCTCTCTAACAGCCATCTAAGGAGTGGCCAGTGAAGTTGTCACTAGGCTGTAATTTAAACACTGCATTTTCTCTGAAAAGACAGTGTTTACAGCAAAAAGCCTGAAGGTAATGATTCTACTCACCAGAACAAATTCAATAAGCTGTAATTGTTCTGGTGACTATAGTGTCCCTTTAATAAATAATATAACTAGGTATTAAAGTAATAATGAGGATGGCAAATGTATAACAAATGAGAATTATTTTGAAATTCAAACAATAAAATGATTAATATTAGAACACTGATCCAAGTTCAGAGCAAAACAAGCATTGCGCCTGCAGATAAAGTTTAAACATTAAACAAAAATAACAACTACACATAATATGTTAATTTTTCAATATTTACAAGCATTCGTTGCTAACACCTAACTGGGTCTTTTTTTTTTTTCATCCTTCACCTCCTTTTGTGTAACTGACTAAATGTTTAAATTTGTATGCTCTTTTCCTGCGTGTTCAAATATTTACAATCCTGGTTTATTCATGCAATACCTGGATAGATGTATACTCTAGAACTAGTTATGTTCGTTTTTATTTTGTAGTTAGATGAAAACTACTGCAGGGCTTCACATGAAATAGGCACATAAATCACCTAGATATAACCAGACATGTGCCGGCAAAATCTAAAAAATACATTTCGGTTTATACAGTCCAAATCTTTTCCACTGAACGTTTCACTGTGGTCGAAATCCAGCCAATATTTTCAGTTCAGATTTTGATTTCAATGAATATATAATGTAAACTCCGTCTAAATCTTGGTTGTTTATTTGTGCTTATTGCTGTCATAAAAGACTTTATTGTATGACTAATACAACAAAGGATGTCCTACTGGCAGTCGGTGGGTTCTATTAATAAAATTATTAACCCAGGAGAACCAATTGTTCCCCCATAATAATAGTGCCCCATAAGCCGAATTCCTGTACAAAAATACTCACCATTACATGTCTTCTATCATTTTTTGTTAAGTCCCCCCAAAAGAGTAAAATAAAAACCATGAAGTCCAATTGCAACAAGATTACAGAAAAGAAAGAAATTGATGGGATTTTTATCAGCTGTAGGGTTTTTTTTCTGGTGTTTTTTATTATGGCCTTTTTTATGTTAATATACAAATGCACAAGTCTAGATTCAAGGTATTATTTATGTCACTGTTATCCATTAGTTTATGAATAGCTTATATTCCCACACACATTAATAATACTAAGATAGATAGATACATTTTATATGAAAATGAAACATAATCCGTTTCCCAAACAGTAGCAAAAGTGACCCTTAGTGAGTTGTAATAAAACTTGGATAGTCGGATGACGTTGGGTCGATCGTCCGTTTGGCCGAATTCTGTATTTCCGAAGCAGCATGCAAATGTTAATTTTGCCGAATTCTGTATTCCCGAAGCAGCATGCAAATATTAAACCAAGCATCAACAAGGTGATGCTAGGGATTCTACCTATGGTCAAATGTTTCCCTGTTTTTCATGAACAACATTCAGACTAACCAAAATGTTACATGAACGAGAGTCAGAGAGTCAGACACCACAAGCAAAATTTATATTTGGGGAAAAATCAAGCTGCACACAAGTCTAGTTAATAAATTATAATATATGTATGTATTTTACTGGGACAAAAATAAACTGTTGATATTAGAAGTATAATCCTGCAATTGCTAACGGAAATATGTTGCATAATCTAGCTCAATGTAATTATACAAATATAACTATTAATAGAGACAAATATTTAATGCAAATTTTTATGTGTGAATATTTTAATTTATGTATTAGTCGATGTGCGAAGGTGGCAAAATGCAACAAACTCATTTTTCAAATTTCCACTTCTATTTATATCCTTGTATTTCAGTGATATAAAATCAAACAGAGAGATCCTCTAACAATTAATAATTTGTGTATTTGTCATTTTGTGTAAGAAACTATGTATGAAAAAATGTCAGATACTCCAGAAAAAGCACAACTTAACTGTAATTATTTTTCCATTTACATTTGCTTTGAGATATATATATATATATATATATATATATATAAAAAATAATAATAGTATATATATATATATATAAATATATATATACTATTATTATTGTTTTTTTTTTGCTTCATAAGTTTACACCTTGGGGTTTATTCACAAAAGATAACAACAAATTAATATGATATATGAAGCAATGCACTATGCTACTTGGAAGGTTTAGGCATCCCTACTGTTTTAATAGCTTTGGTGTGTAATTTGTGTATGACAAGCTCACCCGTTCCAACCATTTAACCTTGAACACACAGGGTTTTTAATTTGAAGAGTCTACTGAGTAGGTCATGCCTGGTAGATAGTGGGCCAAAATGCTTGGGCCAAAACTGGCCTAGTGGACCCCTTGTCCCCTCTAAATTTTCTGCCATACTCATTAGCACTGTTTTTCTAAGTATACCTATGACATTATGGACAGAAATTTTCCGAATCCTCAATGTGGAAGATGTCTAGTTATACCTCTGCTGCGTTCCTCTCCCTAGCAAACGCTTCAATAGCATTTGCTGGTGTGAATGAACTCAAGGTGACAGTTACCCTTTTAAGACTCATGTTTCTGTTGTGTAATTGATTTTTGTTTTATAATGTAGCTGGACTACAATTTCAAGAAACTCACTCTACAAAGTGCCAACTTCAATGAAATACCGCTAGCTGGAGATCTTGGTTGTATGGTCTAATATTAGTTAGTATTACATAAGCCTGTCTATCTACACATGATGCAAGTTGAAATCAAAGCAGATTTAATACTATCATTTTCAAAGTAGCCATCTAATTCTTTGATTAATAAAGTATTCTTTAACTAGTGTCAATGGAGCTTGAGCAGCTCCTACTTGCCAGCATGGAGCTCTGTACAATTAATAGCGCAGCACTGGCTAAGCTGAATCTGGGAAAATCCATAATGAGGGAACTCAGCAAGTGCTGTATTATCAGTTACGATGGGGGAAGTGAATGTCATTTGATAACAATCTGCATGGGAAAGAACTGATTAAAGAGCTCAGTTTCTCAATTTCTACGTAGATAGTGTCTCTATGGAAACACAATGTATGTAGTGCAAATTGGCTGTTGGGGTAAAATTACATCTTTTTAGCTCAATGAAATAGTTGAGATAATTGGTGAGATTGAACAGAGAGCATTTTGCTTAGGAGGGGGGATATGGAGTTTTTAGCACTGTCAGTATGTATTCTATTACATGCAGACTGCATAGAATACAATGGACAGACAACTCTCCTTTTACTAGAACTGAAGTCGATCTACAGCAGGTTCGCAACACATGCATGAGAGATGTATACATATGCTCACATCACACATGTACATATCAATTAATCCTTTTGGGAACAGGTGTGACCTGAAGCCACAGATTTCTTTGCAGAATTCACTGTTAGTTAATTTTGCAGATGAGTCATTATTGACTTTTGCTGCACCTGCTCCCATATGGATTAATAGATGTGTGTATTGCGCATGTACAATGAGAGCACATGTGAATTTCCCATCCATGTGTTGACACACAGCTGGAGTAGGATTTGGCTCTAGTAAAACTCCCACTTGATTTGAAATACAGCTGCTATGCAACCTATCTGTGAATATTGTGGTGAAAGCACTTGTCTTGATTTAAAAATATACAGCTTGCACTAAGGATATCCCAGAAAGTATCCCTTTAGCAGGAAACACAATGAACCATACAGAGGATTCAGCTTTAGATCTACAAAACAAAAACTATAATAATGTAATACAGTATGAGATACAGTTACATGTGCTGGCAGAATTGCACTCACGGAATAGTGATGAATAGTGTAGCCTTAATATGCCTCCCCTTATAATTGTGGAATGGCTAATTCAGGACTCCTGGATTAGCCGTACATGGCTGATTATATTGTTGTTTTATTTTTTTTTATTTTTTTTTATATAAAATATAATTAGCAGATATTCCAACATACAAAATCTCATTTAAGGGAGTTGGCTTCACCAGTAACTGCACCCCTCACCCACACACCCTCACACTTTTGCGTGCACCCCTCCACATACGCATGCGTGCACCAAGTCATACACATACACACAACCACCAAACATATAGGGAAAATTACATGATATTTTATTATGACAGAGCACATCTATTTACATATGACAACTATTTACACATACTATTAATAAACAGACACATGCACACACCTTGACACACAGATACACACTATGAAACACAGATATGGACACTGATACACAGCATCGGACACTGACACATACACATACACACACACACTGTCACATACCCACACATACACAGATACACAAATGTGTACATGCACACAGATACACACACTGACACATACACACACACTCAGATACACACACACTGGCACACACACTCAGATACACACACACTAAAATACACACAGATTCACACACTCATACGTACGTACGTACGTACGTACGTACGTACCTACGTACACACACACACACTTAGTTACACTCACTGGCACATACACACACTTAGATACATACAGATACACACACTCATACGTACGTACGTACGTACGTACGTACGTACGTACGTACCTACGTACACACACACACACTTAGTTACACTCACTGGCACATACACACACTTAGATACATACAGATACACACACTTGAACATACACACTCACTCAGATACACACTGACACACAGATACACACACTTGCACATGGAGATACACAAACACATTTAGATACACACACACTTAAATACACACAGATTCACACATTCGTAAGTACGTACACACACACACACACACACACACACACTTTGAACACACTTAGATACACTCACTGGCACATACACACACTTAGATACATACATATACACACACTGGCACATACACACTCACTCAGATACACACGGACACACACATACACACACTTACACATGGAGATACACACACACATCTAGATACACACACACTTAAATACACACAGATTCACACACACACACACACACACACTTAGATACACTCACTAGCACATACACACACTTAGATACATACAGATACACACACTGGCACATACACACTCACTCAGATACACACTGACACACAGATACACACACTTGCACATGGAGATACACACACACATTTAGATACACACACACATATACAGATACACTCATATATACACTGACTCACGTGTTTCCCAGTCATAGGCAATGGGTTGGAAGATCTGATGCAACAATGTTACCCTATATTTCAATTACTAACTTTACATCACTGGAATATATTTTGTTAGTATATGCTTCCATTCTTTTATACGTTTGCTCTGCTCCTGCTTGTTACCTAAATTTCTTTCTTCATATTGTATGCTTAATAGTAGGTTTTATTATCAACAATTTAAAATATACCTTTTACTTTTAAATTTTTTTCTGCTTTACTGCTCCTTTACTGATCGTAAATTCTCAATTCAAACCATTAAACTTAAAAAAAAGATTGCACAGCACAATAGCGCGCTGACCTTAATAGTTGTATCTAGATGTATCTATCTTTCTATTCATTTATTTTTTACTTGTATAAATTACACAAAAGAAAGATGACAAGATGCATTTCTCCTAAGGAGCGAAGCAGATTATGATCCATAGGACAGGTATATTTCAGTTTTTTTTTTCCTTTTAAACAAGGAAATAACCACTTGTATGAAACGAAACACAAGGAATGTCCTTCCAGGCAATTGAATACTGATCTGATACTGCAATAGCTTTCCATGTCTCTAGAAACCAGCCCTCTTTGCTCTGCGGATTACACAGTAGATAGAGAAGAAAAGAGATTACTTCAAGAGTGTCACATGTATACTGGGTGTATATGGGACTTGTTGTAAATCTTACCTCTGCTGTTCAAGTACAGTGAGGGAAAAAAGTATTTCCCCTGCTGATTTTGAACGTTTGCCCACTGACAGAGAAATGATGATCAGTCTATAATGTTAATGGTAGGTGTACAGTGAGAGACAGAATAACAAAAAAAAAAACAGAAAAACGCATGTCAGAAAAGTTATAAAATGAGTGAAATAAGTATTTGACCCCTTCGACTTAGTACTTGGTGGTAAAACCCTTGTTGGCAAAAACAGAGGTCAGACGTTTCTTGTAGTTGACCACCAGGTTTGCACACATCTCAGGAGGGATTTTGTCCCAATCTTCTTTGCAGATCCTCTCCAAGTCATTAAGGTTTCGATGCTGTTGTTTGGCAACTCAAACCATAGGCGTGCGGACGGGGTGTGCCGAGTGTGCCTGGGCAGACCCTAATCACCGCGGCATGCCTATGTATATTGAGACCGGCAAGGGAGATCTCAGGATCTCCCCTGTCGGCTCATGCAGAGCCGGCGCTATCCGAGCACCGGCTCTGCTCTCAGCCTCCCACCCCACCGACCCACATGCAGGGAGGGAGGCAGGAGAGGACCGGCGGAGCTCTTGCCAGCAGCTCCGCCGGGTTCCTCTTGCGAGATATGAGCGTTGCCACGGGTTCAGAGTTCACTAGTTCACTAGAGTTCACTCTCGCGAGATTTGAGCGTTGCCATGGCAACGCTCAAATCTCGCGAGAGTGAACTCTAGCCCCACAGGGGCTAGAGTTCACTCTTCACTGGATCACCGGGGAAAGCAGCAGGAACAAGGATCCCCTTCCCAGGCATAAGGTAAGAAGGGAGGGGGGATATCAAGTAATGTACCCCCACCACCACCCCCACAATCACCCACACACATACAGCACACACACACGTAGCAGGGGATTAAAAACATTTTTCCCCTCACTGTATGATTTCATAGCAGACATTAACCCCTTAAGGACACAATTTCTGGAATAAAAAGGAATCATGACGGAATATTTCTGTTATGTGTCCTTAAGGGGTTAATAACATAGTTGTCTATAATCTGGTCGAGGATATTGGTAAATGAAGTTAACCATTGACTAAGAAGGATCAGGAAGGCTAACCATATGCCTATATTTCCCAATGCTTAGCGCTAATATGTTCACACTCAAATTACAGCAATCACTCCGTTGTGTTTTTATTGTTTTTACTGCTTACAAGTATCCAGACAACCCATTGTTATGTGTTAAAGAGACAGTGAGAAAATGGGGGAATTGAGTCTGTAGCAATACCAATTTTTCAGTTTTTAGAGGTTATTATAGAAAGTTACACTCATATATAGATAACCAACTCTCTCCAGTGTGCACAATTTTCTGTATTGCACCTATTTTTAACTGTGCATTTTATATTTGGAATGTTTTACAGTAGGGAGCAGGTCAGTTGTTGTTGAAGTTTCCCATGTTACATTAAATGGATACATCATTTGCTAAGACCTGGTCAATGTAGCAATGCTCATAGAATTGTGGTCCATAGCCCAAGGTTCTTCAACATTTTAGAATCCAGAGAAGTATTCATTCTGTTCCAAATGGGAATTTACAAGAGCTAGAGTGAATGTCCTGGTCTATTTTTATAAACAATCCTGGAGAAAATATTGTGGTCCATTTTTTAAAGTATGTTTTCCTACACTGAAGCAGGAAATGGTTAACAAAACCCTTTGGGTTCAGATATTCAAGTCATTCAGGGAAAGTATTAAGATTTCTAACTGAGAAAAGCTAGGATACTTAATGTTGCTCTTCTTAAAGTCCCTTAGATGTATACTGCTGTCTTTTTCCATTTATCATGTAATAGGCACCAAGGGGATAATCATTCCCGCCTGACAAGAACTACATTAACGGTATGGTCAAAAGGCTGTGCCGAGTGTCATATTTTCCTTCAATTCCCAAGCCTGCTGGGCAGCTGAATTGATTTTTCAGCCAGGTAGCAAATGGGTTTAATAGTGTTCATGTATGTATATATATGTCTATGGCTTTGGTTTTCCCATGAGCTACATAAGAGATAATATAACACTTTCATTTTAACTACTGAATGTCTTGCAGTATGGCTGGATCAAGCTAAATGGTGAGAATATAATATACAGGTCTTAAAACTGCTTCAGCACAGACTACCATTTTCATTATCACTGCATACAATATAAACATACTTTGGAGATATTTCTCAAGGTAAATAGAGGGGCTGGTATAACATAATAAATAATGAGCATTCACTATAGAAACTAATAGAATGTCTCTTAAAGGGACACTCCGGTCCTCTAAAGTACCTTAGCTCACTGAAGTACTTTATGTGTGACAAGTGCATCCTCTTTTTATTTTAATTTTACAAAAAGTGTAGATTTTAATAGAAATCAGCACTTTTATAAATCAACCTTCTTGTGTCCCTGGCTGTTAATTAGGCAACCACTTCTGTTACTTCCTGGTTTGGTTAGCTCAGAGAAGGTAGACTCAAGATACAGACAATTTTCCAGAGCAATTGCCTTGCTAAGCCTTCTCATGGAGCTGTATTGGGAAGTCTATGATTGGACAGCCACAGAAAGTTTGGGCAGGGTTAGAAGAGAAGGGCTTGCAAATGTACATACAACTATATATTACTAGAGAAAAGAGAAACATATCAGCCTGCATGTTTAATTATGCGGAAGACATGAATAACCAATAACCAATTAATCAAGAGAAAAATTCATAAGTGAAACACTAAAAAATATTTAATATTATTAACCACCTATAAAAACTGCTATACACACAGGGGAAGCACATGTTTAATTGATTTGTCAGGCAGGAATCAGGACACCAGTGTCAGTGTTCTAACAGAAGCTGGCTGCCTGAATGTGTGTATGTATCTGCCATTGAATGCATTGGATATTAGTAAATCTGGCCACTTGTATTTGTGTGGACGTATCTGTTCACTTTTTAGAATTAGTCACAAAACCCAGCAGTGAACCTCTAGAATTTGGGATCTGGATCTGTTCCTGGCTCTAACAGTGCAGTGACAAGCATCCCATTAGTATTTGGCTAATGCCAGCATTTTCAAAAACATATATTTTATTTAATATGAAAAAACAGAAACGCAAAGAGTAAACCAGAAAATTGTAACAACCGCCTGCAACGCACCCACTTTTCCAAGATGTGAGAACTACTTTTTTTAGAATACCAGAAAGGCATTAATTAGCAGATGTTTCCAGGGATATCATGCTGATATGCAATACAGAGTATTCGTTTTCTGAGATCTATGAGAACTTTTATTTCATTCGTAAATTTATTGTAATCGACAATGCAACAGTGGAGCTGTGTGCCTTGTCTCATTTTTCAAGTAAGTCATGAGACTTTACACCAAAGAATAAATAAAGAGGATTTATCATTATTACCCTACTAACCTTAAATAGATTCTTTCTTAGTATTCTAAATTGAGATCAGCAAATAATACCAATATTTATTTGTGTGTCTTTGTAGGATTTCTCTTGGGTTTCCTTATGGACTTATAGTGATTTGCAATCCTGTTTTTTAATGCTTAGGTTGGTCAGTAGAGAGATGTACCTGGGATCTAAGTAAATCTTCCATTCTGCAAAGCTTGTACATTTTAATTTATGGCTCATTGCTTCTAAAAAGCTACCAGGAAACACTTTGCTGGACATGTTTATGTTTGGAATGTACATCCCTATATCAACTATCAATCAGGTAAAACCTTAACAAGATTGAGCAATCGAAGTTTGCAGGAATCTATGATCTGCAAACTTTCTTTGTCTTAGGGATGAGCATAACCACCTAGCAAAGCTAGTGGGTATGCGGCAGCCTCCCGGAGTCAAATGCCAGAGCTGAAAACGCTTGCGATGTGCATCTGCACAGCAACAGCATTTCAGCCAATCAGGTAATCAGGAGAGCCTTCCTGAGCACGGGAATCCTGATTGCCTCAGATTTTTAAAATTGGGAAACTGCGGATGGTTAGCACATCCCACGAAGTACTAAGGATACATATTGCCCAAAGTGTATAGGAATATAATTAAACATCTAAACACAAAATAAAACAATTCAAGTAGCCAATAGTACATATAGACTTGAAACTTTGTATAAAACAAACCACTGAGCTGAAAACAAGGCAACGATGTATAGCAAAGGAAAGTATCAAATGAACACTGGAACCATTCATCATAAATTGCAACAAAATAAGTTCAATAAAGAGAAAATAAAGTTGTAACAAGTCCCAGCAAACAGATTCTTTATGCAGGGAGTCCATGAGAATATCATACTGACGAGACTACTAGCTTTCAATCCTCCTACTTATATGGATCCTTGGTTTGTTGGTCTTGTCTTGGAGTATGGCTATAGTCTGTGAAAAACAAAACAGAGAACAGTTATCAATAGTCTGAATAAGCACCAGATAACCTTATGTTTTAGAAAAAAAAACTACCACCAGCAGGCAAAACCCTTAACTTAGAGGAGGGTGGAATTGGCACCATCCCTAAGACAAAGAAAGTTTGCAGATCATAGATTCCTGCAAACTCTGATTTGTCCTCCGGGAGGCATAACCACCTAGCAAAGCTAGTGGGTAGAATAGCACACAGCTGGTTGAGGTCCTAAGAAACTGAAGGCGTTCAACTTCTGATGGCCTCCAGTAAAATCTAACAAAGGTTTTACTGAACAACAATCTAGCAGTTTTCAAGATAGTTGGGAAAGGAAGGCCCTTTCCTGCTGCTTTAGTAGCCGAGGCTCCACTAATTGAATGGCTTTTGAACACGGAAACATCAATAGCAGCCGAAGACATGGCAGAAAGTATCCAGCCTCTAATTGTATTAACCTTGGCTGGACGAAAGGGATTCCCTGATGTAATGAATAATTGACTGATATCATTTCTAAATACAGCAGAAAGTTGAAGGATCGATTGTAACCAACTGACTAAACATAAGCCTGGTTCGGAAGGATCTTGAACCAAATCCAATTCTACCGGACCAGGAGAAAATGGGATTTTTTTTTGTCTGCCTTTTAGTATAATATGGAAACCTCCCGGGGTCCTGGACAACCAAGGATCTGAAATATGGATTTGAGATAACTCGGCTCCTCTAGCTGCCAGGGCAAAGGACAGCAGAGAAGCCAAGTTAATAGCATTCCATATTAAATCAATTTTAGCATTATCCAAAGAATTAAGGACATTTAATAAGATGTCTACATCCCAAGTAGATGTGTAGCGTGGGGTATACGGGCGGCAGACGGATAACCCTTTTAGTAATCTCAAATACTGGGCATCCTGGGTAAGGTTGGGGATCAGGAAGTTTAAAGCAGATCCATAGGTCTTGATTGAACTGACAGATAAACCAGAATGGAACTTAAGGGTAAGAAATTTTAAAGCCAATGGAACGGAATCATATCCCTGTGTGATAGACAGAAAAGAAACCTCCCATTCTTTGAATTCCTCGATCATCTTTCTATATCTTACCCTAGTTCTACGTCTTAAAGATGAGTTAATAATATCCAAGACCTGATCCGATAAAAGGGGATGTGTTAACAGCCTACCAGGGCTGTGATCCACATCAGCTGCAGGAGCTTGAGCACAAGATCGCTGGTTCCCTGAAAGCAGTCAACTGTCATGCCCAATGGGATCTTGGTTCCCTTGACTAACTGACGGATCAGGGGATACCAGGGTCTGGAGGTCCATACTGGATAAAGGAGAACTAAGCTCTGTACCCTGTCCTTGCGGATCTTCTCCAGCACTTTCATCAGTAAAGATGGAGGGGGAAAGCATAAGGGGAAGGAACATCTGTCCATTGGAAAGACATTGCATCCATTTTCCAAGCTCGCTTTGTCCAGGTCCGGGAGACGAACCTGGGAGTTTGTGCAGATGTTTGGAATGCAAACAGATCTACCTGTCTCTGGCCAAAATTGCTTTCTATCCATTGGAATAAAGCAATATTTAATTGAATCGTTGCCAGGGACAAACTTTGGTGAGAGAGAGTCTGCAAGCTCGTTCGTCTCTCCCGGAATGTATTCTGCGAAAACCTGAACATTGCTTGCTAAAGCATAAGACCAAAGATCTAGATCCTCTAAACAAAGACCCCTTGATCTTGTGCCCCCTCTGTGGTTTATATAAGCCACTGCTGTCCTGTTGTCCGATTGTACTTTTACCAACATTGGTGACTGGTTTAGAGGAACTAGGCCCTGGAGAGTTAATTTCATAGCTCTTAACTCCAAGATGTTTATATGGAGGTGACTCTCTTGGTCTGACCAAATTCCTCTTATGGCGTTCTGAGCTGTAAATGCACCCCAACCGTGACTTGAGGCATCTGACGTCAGAGTGACTGCCACAGGCTGCTCTAACAGGATGGACTTCAACTCTTCTCTGACCTTCTTGGGGAGAACTAATTTTGATTCCTAATGGCCGCCCTGTCTTAGTCGATTCCCTAAAAACAGCTGACTTCTTCTGCAAAGTAAGGGGGAATTGTCGTATGCTGGTGTTAATTTCCTGATAATCTTTGCTAGGTCTCTCAAGGACCAACTCTGGTGCCTGAGGGATGAGGTCAGATGTACCAGTAATTTGTCCCATTTGTCTTGAGGGATTCCTAGAGACATAGTCCTGGTGTTCAGTACAAAACCCAGAAAGAGGATGCTTTGAGTGGGAATTAGGACTGATTTCTGTAAATTTACTACAAATCCTAGGTCTTGTAAAAGGGAGGCAAGGTAATCCCTTTGAGAAGCAAGGACTTCCCCATCTGGGTGCATGAGCAGGATGTCGTCTAGATAGTACAGACACATGAAACCTTTTAGTCTGACATGAGCTATCACTGATTTCATAATTCTGGAGAATGTGTATGGTGCGTTGGATAGGCCAAACACCATAACGGTCCACTGTCACACTTTTCCTTTCCACTGACACCTGAGAAAACACTTGTGTTTCTTGGCTATGGGGACTGAATGGAAGGCATCTTTTAGGTCTAACTTTATGCAGAAAAAAGCTTTCTGTACTAAGCATTGCCTTCTTTTTCTGCCTTATCCAGCATCAGTAATAGTGGGCCCACAGCATCAGCAATTTTGAATTGTATATTGTGAAATGTCTGGTCTGTGCGATCAGAGGATACACTGCTCCCTGTGATAGATAACAGAGCAGGATCTACCTCTGGAGCCATTAAAGCCTGAATGATACCAATGTGGTTCCTGAGGAGAAGGGCATCCTCCTTAACCAAGGGGGATCTGAAGGCTAGTTTAACGAAATCTCTAACCTCAGAATCGTGCACCATAGCTCATCTGTAGTGAAATTATTTTGATGGGAGAGTCTTTCCTAGGGGACTTGGCCATCTGAACATTGCTTAGCTTCCCTCGCTCAGTGAAAGCTACTGAACGTACCACTTCCTCAAATTCCCAGTCTATTTCTGGAGAGCCGTATCTGGAACTGGAATGGCTTTGGGAGGAAGAGTGAGCTAACGCTCTACAAGAGGAAGGAGAGGGACTATCTAACCTCCAACGAGATTTGTCCTTTTTCTCTGGAAGGTGTTTCTGGTGCTCAAACGAGGGAAACATGCTATTCCTTTTTTGGGGTCCTGTCCCCTTAATTTTACGCTTACTCAAACGAGTATGAGGGGAAGGAGAAGCAGAGAAGTTTTCCTCAGACGAGGAACTGGCGGAAGAGACCAGCCGCCTTCCTTTATTCTTTTTGCTTAAAACTGGGACCAAATCCTCCTCAGAAGATGAAGAGGATAGATCCCTGGCAAGGAAAGCTCTCTTATGGAGCTTTCTAACATTGATGGGGCTGCCTTTAAGAGAGGCATCCACTAAATCTGTGGCAGACACAGAAATAAAGTCCTCCATCAATGATGTCATTTTAAAAATCTGAGGCAATCAGGATTCCCGCGCTCAGCACAGCTCTAAGAAGTTTATCCTTTCTGGATGGAAAAGTGATCTGTATGTCTATTAAGAGTTGTATCATATTTTGCGGCCCCTCTGTGGGCTGGTGTGATCTGTTTGTCTTTCCCGGTTGGACGGGATCTCTAAAAAAACATGTCTCATCCAATTGTTCTGAGAAAGACAAAACGTGATATCTCTTATGTTTAAGGGAATCTTCAGGGGGACTATTTCTATTATCGTATATATCATGGGTTATCCTATCTTCTCTTTGCCATAGGTGATTGTTTTCTTTATTTCTGGTATTTTGGGGCGATTTATATCCTTGTGTTAATCTGTGTGTTTTTGGTCTTATTACCATTGGGGATTCCCTCATTTCTGTTTTTTATTTTTTCAAATTTTTCATAGTGACATATATAGCATCCCCTAATTATTATTTATAAGTCTTTTAATATCCCATTTTGATTTGTATTAATAGACTACAAGAATCTATATCTCAATTGTTAACTAAAACATCTCTTTAATGTGGAAATTTGTAATATAACATGCATTTTTCTATTTTTCACCCACACTACATTGGTT
The DNA here is from genome assembly GCA_933207985.1 of Pelobates cultripes. NCBI lineage: Eukaryota > Metazoa > Chordata > Amphibia > Anura > Pelobatidae > Pelobates > Pelobates cultripes. Next base: position 75,665,412 of record OW240913.1, on the reverse strand, counting down.
AACACAAATGTACAATGAGAATCCACAAGCAGACACTGCATTGATATTAAGCCACTTTGAGTTATATCCCTATTATGGTTGTTCCATGAGACTACAGATTCCATGAACCATTGTGAGCCGCTGTACGTCACTTCCGGTGGACTCCTGCGACCCAAAGAGAAGGAGGACATTACCAATCTTTTTATTGAACACTACAAGTGTGAACTACATTTCCCATCATCTACTAGCGATCGCGGCGCGTCACTTCCGGTTGACGCCCACGACCAAAACGGAAACAGCACCACACTGGATGAAAATTAAAGCATCAAGACCCCCTATAAAAGTCGGGCAGAATATAAATCATATCCACACTTTTGATAAAGCCCAAACGTGGGCGAAACGTGTCAAGTGAAGAATTGGAAGCTGCATTCTTATATTTTATATTGTTTTCTTAACAATAAAGTCTAGTTTTTTTTATCCATCCTTTTGATTTTATCATCTTTTTTGGTGCTGCTGGATTCCTGCTACATCCACATATCCTTTGGTGGGGATCATATCACCACAAGCCACTACCACCAGAGCAAGTTATTGCTCTGGAAACTGTAAGTAGTAAATTTACCTTTTATTATTCAAAATTTGGGCTTCGAGTTTGGATATCCCATACCATCACCATCTACATATCCTAAGACGGGGATTGTACCGTCCAGGCGATATACAGCAGAGCTCTTAGCAGCTCTGTAAAGTGTGAGTTTGCCTTTTATCTAAAATTCCACACAAATGTGCATCTACTAAATATAGCATATTGCACTATTGTTTGTACCTTTTGTGTTTCTCTTGAGGTCTTTTTACTAATCTGTATTAATCAAGATCAATATGTATGTATGATATATTTATTCTACACTTTTGAGCACTATTTTGGCACGGTTTACCACCTTTTCTATTTTTGCAAGGCTATATGACCTGTCCATGCAAATTCTTCAAGGTGTGAACTACATTTCAAGGTGTTTGTTGTCAAAATTGCATGACTATTTCTCACTTTGACAGTGTAGCGCTGTTAAATGATTCTCTGGCAAATAGCGTCATTATAAGTGAGGCTGCTTAGTGAGAATTAACATATGGCTATGATTTGTAAGTCATGGTACACAAAATGTTGCTGTTAACAGCTATAATTCACATACTTTTGTTGTTATTTTCTCAGAGTCTTGTTAAGCATGTACTTGTTTTGAAACACAAAAAACATATTGACTGGCTGAGCTCAGTTTGGAAGTCAGCCTGTAAATAAATATGTGTGTGATAATACATACCATAGATCTTTAAACTGACTACTTAATGTAACTGATTAGTAAATCAACGTTATCATGTTTATGTAGACGTTATGTAGAAGAAAGTAATGGGATTGGTTTTCATGCCAAATTATAGTCTGCAGCTCCTACAACTTCACTAATTAAAGCTTTACAAAAACTGTCTCCAGATAAACTCACACAGGGGTTTATTTACAAAACCTAAAACTGTAGTGATTTGAAAGCTAAACTGCAAAATAAAACCAACCGTGATTTGGAAAAATATTGTCAACACTGTTGTAACCATTTTGCCTAAATTTTTACAATTAGGCTTTCCTCTCGCAACAATTAATTGTTTAATGAATAAATAATTTAGGATCTTAAAATTAGGAAATATTCACTGAAGTGGGAAATTTTGCAAATCAAATTGGAATTTATAAGATTTTATGACCCATATAGCCAAACTGGAAGAACTATCCTCTTCCAGCTCTAGCATGTTATCCTAAAATGTGCAGTCTCTTTGTCTATTATTCATAATTTCCAGGTTACACACATGGAAACAGTGCATTTACATGAGTAAAATGTTAGGTATCCAATCGAGTTCCAAATGTGAAAACCGTTTCTGATAATGACCAGACTGAGATTAAAATACATTGACATTAACACTTCTTATATATGCTTAAATAGGCTGAGATAATTGCACCAGTGAATACATGTTCACACAACATATATCACATGACTAATGTGTGAATCTGGCAAACCCTGAACAAGATACTTGCGTCAATGTAGGCGTCAGTGCTGGCTTTTTGCGATGTTACCCGTAGCTGATTTAACTTGGCTTAAATTTTATTAAATATACATTTGTGTGTAACTTGAAATGTATGCCTCCAAGTACATACAGTATCCATACATTGCAAGCAAATGTTTATATATCATACATAATAAATCTATCAAAATATATGTTCCCTCCCTTCATCTTTTAATTAGTTCTCAGCATAGTGAATTACCAAGACTTGTGTGGCAGATGAGAGCGGGAGAACCCTCTTACAGGCTGCTGTAAGTACATCTCTGGTGATCCTGTTTCTTGATTGCCTATAGAAAAAACAGGGATATAGTGTGTAACGGCACCCCCAGGCATAAAAGGGGTTAACAGCCGTTTAGGAGATATTCCCTTCCAGATATACAGCCAGCTATTGTAGACACCAATCCACCGAACCGGAGAAGCATACGAATGCTCTCAAGCATACGAATGCTGTAAACAGCCGAATAGGAAAAACCATACGAATAAGTTTACACTGATAGCAGTCGAACTGGAACAGCATACAATAAATCGCCCCCAAGAACAAGACAAGGCTCCGTTTTGAGGGTCAAGCAGGAACAGACTGAGCTGTGTCTTTATTGGCCTTATATACACATTTTACAGAAAAAGTCCCACCCACAGGGTTTTGTGGAACATCCAATCAAAACATACAACACAGATAAACACTCCCACAATGACATCACAATCCCTCCTCTCTATCCTGGAGATAATTGGGAAGTAATCCAATTATCTCCAAGGACAGAGGCAAAACTCCATTAAGCACATGGCAGTAAAAAGACAGTAAAATACAATAAAATACACAAGGTTACATTTATTACATAAAATACAGACATGCAACATATCCCCAGATAGCTTAGGTCTGAGTGCACATTATTACTGAATGGCGCTCAGACCACACACATACAGTTCAATTGACATGGAGCCAAAGTCTTTTATTACACGAATAGGTTCCATGGCATAGCTATCTGGGTTAAATGAGTTCATTCAGTAAATTCATCAATGAACCGGCCGCGTGGGAACTGGGAACTGCAGACTGCTGCCATCCAGTGTTCAGTATGCGTAGCCGCGGCCACCCGGTATAGTTAATTAAGCTGCGGTTAACCTCAGCTACTGGGTGGTTACTTTACGGCACACGCTCTTTGGGCAGCCAATTAACGGCGCCTGCCAGCTAACCGTGGCTCCTGGGAGGCCAATAGACGGCTGTTTGTTCGGTAGATAGAATCTACCCAACGCCCAGGCAGAAATACATGAATAGACCTTTCTGCATAGGAAAATAAAGTATTTAAATGCTGGTCCATAGTCAAAAGGCAGCAGGCAAGCAACCAAGCTCCTCCAATGCACAGTGGCGAGATTGGTCTGGTCACATAGTGATTGATGTATCTCTGCTTAGATGCTGTTGTTGCAGCTTCTTGGCATATTGGGTGATGTACTCTGTGTTCAGGGGAGTGTTCCCAAGCAAAGCCAATTGGGTAAAAGGGGATGGGCGGCATTGTTTTTATATTAGTGTAATGTTCAGGAAGCCAGCATAATGGATAAATCACCTATGGTGGAGAGGAAGTAAGTGTTTAATTAACTTCCCCTTAACCCCTTAAGGACCACATTTCTGCAATAAAAGGGAATCATGACATGTCACACATGTCATGTGTCCATAAGGGGTTAAACAATAAATCATAAAATGTATCACTACGGTATATTGTTTATATGTTATTGAATATCATGAAAATTGATAGCATTGGTGGTATTTTATAGTGAATAATATATAATTTGTACATTGTGATAGCCAAATACTATCAAAAGTCTAGCTCTATATTCCTATATACATGTATTCTGTGGTTGAAAGTATACAAATAACATATTGGTAACAGATATGCATAAAGTCATCATTCTCTCAAATGATAGGCATCCCATGAGTGGAGTGATACTTTCTCACATGCCTTAATATATTACCATCATTTAGCTTTCTAATGCAGAGGGCTAAATATAAGCAAAGGCTGCTGGAGGGTTTGAAAACTTTAATTATTTAATATGTAAGAGCCTGCAGCATGTGAATATTCATTTACAGGTTTAGTAGCAAACACAATCCATTACTGGGTGTTAATGGATCTACCCTGATGTATCTCTATGTCCAAGGCATTGATGTGGATATAACAGTAGCTGTATGACTGTCAGCAGAATGATAACTGTACTCAACACACACATTCCTTTATCAGATTCGTTATCCATGCTTTTTGATGAGTCTCATTTTTAGTGATGCATAAAAACAGTCAGAACGGACATTCCATTAGCTTCTATGATAATTTTTTCATTAAATCTTTGCCCTAGTGATGCTGTGATACATGTCATGGTTTACCATTATGTAGAGAATGAATAAGGAGCACATCCCATAAAAAGTAATCACATTTTATTAGATAAATATATATCAACACACTAATATACACATAGTTGCATGTTTCAGAATGAGTAGATTATCATTATTATTACTGCCATTTATATAGCGCCAACAGATTCCGAAGCGCTTTATCATATTAGGAGAGGGGGGATTTAACTATAAATAGGATAATTACAAGAAAACGTACAGGAACGATAGGTTGAAGAGGACCCTGCTCAAACGAGCTGATAGTCCATTGGAGGTGGGATATAAAACACATAGGACAGGAAATAGCAATTAAATAAGGTGGGAGTGCAGCAGAGCTGGAGATGAGAGTAGAGTGCTGCCCTTTAGAAGAGAGCAAGAGACAGCTATGTGAGCTAGAGGTTTCTCTGAGAGGCCATAAGCTTTCCTAAAGAGATGGGTTTTAAGGCACTTCTTAAATGTTTGAAGACTAGGGGAGAGTCTGATGGCGGTAGGCAGGCTATTCCATAGGAAGGGAACCGCACGCGAGAAGTCCTGCAAGCGTGAGTTGGCCGTACGGGTATGAGCAGCGGACAGGAGAAGGTCACAGACAAAGTGACGAGACCAAGAAGGGGCATACCTATGGATCTGTGAAGAGTTATAAGAGGGGATAGAATTGTTCAGTGCTTTATAGCTATGAGGTAGCACTTTGAATTGACTCCTATAGGATACATGAAGTCAATGTAAGGACTGACAGAGGGGTGACGTGTGAGAGGACCGACTAGAGAGGAAAATCAGCCTGGCAGCAGCATTCATTACAAACTTTAGTGGGGCAATACAGATTTTGGGAAGACCAATTAGGAGAGGGTTACAATAATCCATGCAGGAAATTACTAGAGCATGGACAAGCTACTTAGTAGCATCTTGTGTAAGAAAGGGGTGGATGCGAGCTATGTTTTTAAGATGGAATTTACAGGATTTGGCAACATACTGGAAGTGAGGCTCAAAGGTGAGGCCAGAATCAAGTATGATGCCAAGACAGCGCACTTGCAACGATAAACTTGAAGTGAGAGCAAAAGAGGAGGATCAGCATTAGGAGGAGGAGAGACAAGGAGCTTAGTTTCAGAGAGATTGAGTTTCCTAAAGTCAGAGATGGAAGAAAGGCAAGCAGTGACACGTTGCAGGACGGCAGGGGAGAGGTCCAGGTATCTGGGTGTCATCAGCGTACAGGTGGTAGTGGAATCCAAATTAGGTAATAGGTTTGCCAAGAGAGGCAGTATAAAGAGAAAATAGAAGGGGACCAAGGACAGAGCCTTGGAGGACTCCAACCAAGACAGGACGAGGGGAGGATGTATCATTAGAAAAGGGGACACTAAATTAGCGCTGTGAGAGATAAGAGGAAAACCACGAGAGGACAGAGTTACAGAGACCGAGTGATTGAAGAGTTTGAAGAAGGAGAACATGGTCAACGGTGTCAAAGGCAGCAGAGAGTTCAAGAAGAAATAGTATGGAGTAATGGCCTTTGGGTTTAGCTGTGATTAGGTCGTTAGTAACTTTGATAAGAGCAGTCTCAGTAGAGTGGAGAGGGCGGAAGCCAGATTGAAGAGGGTCAAGGAGATAGTTGGAATTGAGGAAGTGAGACATACGGTAAAGACAAGTCTTTTCAAAAGCCGATAGTTAGAGGGGGAGGACGGGTCAAGAGATGTTTTTTTCAGAATAAGTGCTACAGTGGCATGTTTAAGGTCAGCAGGGACAATGCCAGAAGAGAGAGAGCAGTTGAAGATGTGTGTTAAGGAAGGCACAGGACAGGGGGAGAGAGATCTGATAAGGTGAGATGGGACAGGATCAAGCGGGCAAGTGGTGGGGCGAGAGAAAAGAAGAAGCCTAGTCACCTCTTCAGTAGCTGGGGAGAAAGTCTGAAGGGTAGGAAAGGCTTGATCAATGTGTAGTTGAGAAAGAGAATGGCAAGGTGGGGAGAATTATTTCCTTAGCTGTTCAATCTTGTTGGTAAAGTAGCATGCAAAGCTATCTGCTGTAAGGTTATTTTGGGGGGTGGCCACAGCAGGGCGAAGAAGAGAGTTAAAGGTGTCAAAGAGACGCCTGGCATTGCGGGAGCATGAACTAATGAGAGACGAAAAGTATGACTGTTTGGCGAGGGTAAGGGCTGCGCTGTATGAGCACAATATGAATCTATAATGGAGGTAGTCTGCCTGGGTGCGAGACTTCCTCCAGGAGCATTCAGCACAATGGTAGCATCTTTGCAGATAGTCTGTTGATTTAGTATGCCAGGGTTGGGGGCGTGCCCTCCTCAAGGTGCATGTTTGGAGCGGGGCTGCAGCATTCAAGGCAGAGGTGAGGGTAGTGTTATATGTGGAGATGAGCAGTGAAGGACAGGAGAGGGAAGGCATGGATAGCAGTTGTGAATCAATATCAGCTGACAGCTGCTGGAGGTCAATAGAATTACGGTTCCTCCTGAGTTGAGGGGGGTTAGGCTGAGGTTGTTGGGTGGGGGGTACTCGAGAGCAAACGATAACAGGTGGTGATCAGAGAGAGGAAATGGAGTGTTGCAGATATTAGATACTGTACATGCATAAGAGAAAATGAGGTTGAGGGTATTGCCAGCTACATGAGTGGGAGAATTAGCCCACTGTGAAAGCCTGAGGGAGGAACAGGGAGAAAGTAGTTTAGAGGCTGCTGAGGTCAAAGGTGGGTTAATGGGAATATTAATGTCCCCGAGAAATAGGGATGGAATATTAGAAGAGAGGAAGTAGGGTAGCCAGGCAGCAAAGTGATCAATAAAGAGGAGAGGGGAACCAGGGAGGCGATAAATAACGGTAATGCTAGCAGAGAAGGGTTTGAAGAGGCGAATCAAATGAATTTAAAATGATGGGAAAGAGGGGGAAGGAGGGTGGGTAGAGGTTTGAAGGGTTAGTGAGATGAGAGGTGAGAAACTCTACACCACCACTTTTACATTCAGAGTGTCTTGGGTTGTGGGTAAGTTGAAGACCACCAAAAGATTACGATGCAGGGGTAGCAGTGTCAGAGGGGGAGATCCATGTTTGTGTTAAGACTAGTAAATCTAGATAAACAAGAATAATAAACTATACATAAATTGAAGCCATAACATATATGCAATGAAAACAAAAAGATCCAAAGAAATAAAATCACAAAAAATAACCCAACAATAATCATAAACAAATATAAAACAATATAAATGTTCAAAAAAAGTCTAAATACATACCAAACAAAGACCAAATAAAACAAGAAATAGTGTGAGGTGAGGAATACCAGAACAAAAAATAACTATAATCCCAACGTTTTGGCAAAACTGCCTTTATCATGGGATCTGTTTGATGGCTTTACATTTAGTCCTATATGGTTTTGGGTAATTGCAGAATCTAGTATTGATACTACAATGCCTATGACAAGATGATCTTTAAGCTGGGAGCTCTAATTGCATTAGAATATTATTTGACAATATAATCAGAATTGTTCTTACATTTGGTATCTTCTGCAATAGATACTATTGTCAAGCAAATTGACTGGGAGAGAGGTACACACAGTACATCTCTCCTTGCGCAATGTGTAGCATTTATAGGATGAAAGGACATGACCTTAAACTCTTAGAACATATAAAAATTGATTATTGCAAGAATTACGAATTACAAATCACAAAGTCAGGATATAACAGGTATGGAACAGTGTCTCCTTTGCAGTTGACTGACATTTTGACACAAATATGCAGTTACAGCGGGTATGATTCTAACCCTTATTAATACAACTTAAGCATAATATGAGTTTAACCCTTAAAAGTAAAATGAGAATGTGATTGTATGCCTTGTTCATAATTACTGTTGTTTCCAGGCAGCTTGTATTGTCCTAGATTTTGGAGATAGCATCCAAGAGATTTGTTCACAACACATTGAATAGTTTAATTAACAAGAGTATTAGAGCATGTGTGCAAATGGTTATTCAAGAGGTCTGCCAAGAGGTATCTCAATTATTGATGCCACAAGGGATTTTAAAGAGTCTTACAACCTATTATTTACTTGAAAACTATATCTGAGCATATCCATTGAGATCCATTGAGATGAGCTTCAATGTAATATAAAGATTAACATGGCTTTTTGGTCTTCAATTATTCATGAGCCTAGCATCTAATTCTGTTTTATGCCATATGTATTTTTAGATCATGCATAAAAACCAGAACATATTTATCATGGGGTATCTGGGATATCTAAGGAGAAAGTAGTTCCTTACTTTTACATTACTCTATAGAGTTGAAACCGTTGGTGGAAAAATAAAACATAAGAGAAATAAGAGAAGAGAAGAGAAATGCAAAGATATACAACAAACACTACAGTAAGGGTAAAGTGTAAAAGAAAACCTTTTTAATCTGAGCACAGAAAATATCTATAACTATTTCTAGCTGCCGTGTGGTCTATATATTAGTAACATCTATACTTCCCACTTTACATTAGGTGTACAGGTGTACTTTACAGATTGCTACAGTAGAAGGGAAGTACATGAAGTGCACTTGTGATGCATGTTTTATATTAATGCTAAAATATATACATATATACTGGGTTTAGAGATTTATGCTCCATACAGTTTTTATTTTTGTAAAGGGACACTACAGTCACCATAACAGCTTAGTGTAGTGTTCTGGTGAGTATAGTATGTCCCTACATGCTTTTTGCTGTAAACACTGCCTTTTCAAAGAAAAAGCAGTCTTTACCTTGCTCTCTAGGGATGTCCAGTGGCAGTCACTCAGACAGCCACTAAAGGTGCTTCCTGAGTCAGTGCTGCACAATGCTCTGCATAGAGACACTGAACCTTTCCCATAGATATGCACTGAGTCAATGCATCTCTTTGAGGAGATGCTGATTGGCACAGCATGGCATTTTGCCACGCATGCGCATTAACCTCCCAAAGCTTTCCTACGAGAAGGCTCTGTATTGGCTGAGTTTGGCAGTTTTGATGATCTCAGCCTCGTGGGAGGAGCCAGCGCCAGCCGACTCGTGGCATTGGAATAAAGGTGAGTTTCATTATCTTTAATGAGGGCAAAGCGGGCTCAAATGGCTTTTTAACACTACTGTGTTCCTTTCATTTGATCTTTTGGTTTTCCCACATTCTTATGTAATTGTCTAATAACATTCTAAACTATTTAAAAGACTGTAAGCTTAGTTCCATACTATAGCCACATATTACACAAATCTTTTCTGAAATACACATGCACTATTGTAGAATAAGAAAAACAAATGCTAAACTGTTCAATATGAATACATTAATTGACTGTGTTGTATGCAAATATAACGATAAGAAAATAAAATATATTAAGGCAATTACATTGCTGTTGAAAGGTTCTTCTATTAACTGTTGACAATTTAGGACGCTGTGTTCAATATAAATACATAAATATAAAAACAACAAAGTATGCATAAAAATAGTCTCATGTGTTCTAGAAGCTGTAGAAAACCAGATTCTTCTATTGATAGTTCCTTTGTTAATCTGTCAAAAAAAGGAAGAGCTTAAACACACTGAGAAACAAAAGTATAAATTTCTATGGTTAAATTTACCAAATTCCTAATGTATAGTATGAATTCTGAATTACGTATTGGAAAATATGGACTGATATAAACCGTGTTAAACTGGACCCATAAGAGCTATGCTTTGCCTGGAAGTCTGTAAACTTTACTGATGATGATAATGACAAATTTAGTTCACAAACCTGTGTGGGGTCAAGATTACTCCTCATTGCCCTAGAAAAGAGCAGCATTTTAATCAACTACCGTATAGTTTCCATGAATAAAAATAACGTCTTAAAAGTTATCTTCAATAGCCAGTAGCATTATGTAATATACATATTTACTCTTTTTAGTATTGCTGATTTAATACTTGGCTTTGCTAACAGAATCACCAGTGTAAAGAAAGGGATAACCTCACATCCTGGAAAGTTGATGGATTCTGAAGCTAGATTTGGAGAACACAACTTGTCTTTATTGCATGTGGTATCACTGCTTATCATACTATGCACTATGCTCAGCTTGCAAGATTAAAGGACCACTATAGTCACCCAGAAAACTTCAGGTCAATGAAGTGGTCTGGGTGCCAGGTCCCCCAGGTTTTAACCCTTCAGATGTAAACATAGCATTTTAGAGAAACTGCTATGTTTACATTGCAGGCTTAATCCAGCCTCTAGTGGCTGTCTTCCTGACAGCCGCTCGAGGTGCTTCCACGATGCTCAATGCGAAAATTGCAATGAGCACACAGAACGTCCATGGGAAAGCATTGAGAAATGCTTTCCTATGGGCATTTATAATGCGTGCGCGGCTCTGGCTGCATATGTGTCACGTATTCATCCGCTTATAGAAATGTGGTTAATGACATTTACTGTCCACACAGGAAAAGTTGTGCCGAGCAGCAACCTAATCCACAGAAGGTTTAATGCTGAGCAGTAATTGTGCAAATGAAACCTGGTCTCATGTATTCATCCGCTTATAGAAAAGTGGTTAATGACATTTACTGTCCACACAGGAAAAGTTGTGCTGAGCAGCAACCTAATCCACAGAAGGGTTAATGCTGAGCAGCAATTATGCAAATGAAACCTGGTAACTGACTTTGGGGTCAAAGGCCGGTTACAGCCTATCAGAAAGAAAGGAGGGGTATTTAGGCCCAGTTCTCAGCCTGCTCAGTGCCCTGTCGTGGTTTCCCTTGTGGTTGTCCGAGAGCGCGTTCCTGTTTATAGTTTTCTACCTGGTTTTTGACTTTGGCTTTGTTTATTGACTTCTCTATATTTGGGTATCCTGACTCCTGGCTTTCCTCATCGCTGTGTCCCTTTCTGTGTTCCCTGACCTCGACTAGTATTTTTGACTATTCTTTGTACGTTAAATCTGGCCATTCTAAGGACCGGTAATACGTTACTTATTTGTCATCCGTGCTGTACAGTTCTACGTGCTGGATCAAACAGTAATCCTGACATTACGACAGGGCCATAAATCCTGTAGAACTGTGTCAGCACATAGCTGCTTGTGAGAGGAAATTAGAGGAGAATGATCACCGCATGGATCAATTCACTCAGGCTTTAAGTACGCTTCTCGCTAGAACGGAGCATCTGCAGCCTGCAGCGTCTCCTCCTATAGCACCTCTAACCTGTGTACCTCCACCCACTGTTAATATGACTCCTAGCATCTCCTTATCACCATCCCTACAGTTTGATGGCAATATCCAGGAATGCAGGGGTTTTCTTAATCAGGTGGAGTACCATTTTGAGGCCTCACCAGGGTCATTCCCCACGGACAGAGCAAGAATTGGTTATCTAATGAATCAATTGAAGGGCAAGGCCCTTGCCTGGGCTAATCCGTTGTGGGAGAGTAATCGGAGCATAGCTCATAATTACCAGGAATTCCTTGCCGAATTCAAGCTCACGTTTGAGCCATTGGGTAGAGAGGATGACGCCTCCACTGCCCTAATGCACATCAGACAAGGTAACCGGTCTATCTCGGATTATGCTATTGAATTCCGTACCTTAGCTTCCGAGGTAGACTGGACTAACAATGGGTTAATCTCAGCATTCAAAAAGGGTCTCTCAGAGACTATACTAGATGAGATAGCTGCTAAAGAATTACCTAAGAGTCTTAACGAATTTATTACGTTTGTCATGCATATTGATAATAGGTTAAGACTCAGAGAAGTCACCAGAAGCAAGACCAGACGTACGGCTATGTCCCTAGCACCTCAATTCTCTAAACCTGTTTTGTCTAACCTCCCTGTACAGTCCGAACCCGAACCTATGCAGTTGGGGGTCACTAGACTGTCAGAGGCCGAAAAACAGTATAGGAGAAGGGAGGGGTTATGCCTATATTGCGGTAGAAAGGGACATATGATAACTAATTGTCCAGTGCGTCCGGAAAACTTCCGCACCTAAGAACCTTAAGGGGACAGATCTTAGGTGTGATGGAGTTGTCCTCTAACAAAAACAAAAGTAGATTCCTCCTTGAGGTATCTATTTCCCTTGATAACAAGAAGTTTTCTTGCAGTGCCCTAATGGACTCAGGTGCTGCTGGAAATTTTATTGATGTCCAGTTTATTAGGGGTAATGAGATACCAGTCATTTTATTGATGTCCAGTTTATTAGGGGTAATGAGATACCAGTCAGGGAGAGACCTACGCCGCTAGCTGTAGAGGCTATTGATGGTAGACCACTCACACAACCGCTTATAACCCACGAAACTGTCCCTATTACGATCTCCATTGGGGCCTCCCATAGGGAGGAGATGACGTTTCAGGTTATTACTTCGTTTGTCATGCATTATGTCCTATCATATTAGGGTTTCCGTGACTGAGTAAGCACAATCCCTATATTGACTGGGCTAATGGGGAGATATTAGAATGGGGTAAAGAGTGTATGGGGAGATGTATAAAACCAGTTCTAAAGAGATTGGATACTATTGACCCTCCCACTACCACTCCCCAAACTCCTGGAGTTCCCATACAATACCGAGAACTTCAGGAGGTGTTTAACAAGGCTCACTCTGATGTATTGCCTCCCCACAGAGCATATGACTGTGCCATTAACCTGTTTCCAGGCGCTATGCCACCTAAGGGAGCAGTTTATGCCTTATCTCCCCAGGAGAGTAAAATAATGGAGGAATACATCAATGAATCCTTGAGCAAAGGGCACATAAGAAAGTCATCCTCACCAGCTGGTGCAGGATTCTTTTTTGTTGAGAAAAAGGGTGGTGAGTTACGCCCTTGCATAGACTACAGGGCACTTAATAAAATCACTGTAAAAAATGCATACCCTATCCCACTCATTTCCGAATTGTTCGATAGACTTCAGGGAGCTAAAGTATTTACTAAGCTTGACCTTAGGAGCGCTTACAATTTGGTTAGAATTAAAGAGAATCATGAGTGGAAGACGGCATTTAATACCCGTAGTGGACACTATGAATATCTGGTAATGCCATTTGGGTTATGCAACGCCCCGGCCGTATTCCAAGACTTTATAAATGATGTACTCAGGGAATTCATTTACTCATTTGTCTTGGTTTATTTGGACGATATTTTGGTGTATTCCCCTGATCTTCAGACTCACCACTCCCATGTGAAACAGGTTCTGCAGACGTTGTTGAAAAATAAACTTTATTGCAAATTAGAAAAGTGCATATTTGACCAGCCTGAAGTCCACTTTTTGGGTTACAACATCTCTGCATCGGGATTTCAAATGGATCCTAAAAAACTAGAGGCTGTACTACACTGGCCATTACCCTCTGGTTTAAAAGCCATTCAAAGGTTTATTGGTTTTGCCAACTATTACAGAAGATTCATCAAGGGATTTTCTTCTGTAATAGCCCCAATCACAAATATGACTCGCAAAGGGGTTAGTAGCACGGTATGGTCCAAAGAGGCTGTGAATGCTTTTGAGACTCTTAAACAAAGATTTGCCTCTGCGGACATACTAAAACATCCCGACACTAGTAAACCTTTTATATTGGAGGTTGATGCATCCGAGACAGGGGTAGGGGCTGTTCTCTCTCAGAGAGAAAGCCAGGGAACACCATTGCATCCTTGTGGCTACTTCTCCAGAAAGATGTCTCCTGCTGAGCGCAACTATGATATTGGCAATAGAGAACTGTTGGCCATTATTCTTGCCCTCAAGGAGTGGCGACATCTTTTGGAGAGTTCCAAGGACCCCTGATCATAACCGACCACAAAAATCTGGCATATATAGGGGATGCCAAACGTTTGTCTTCCAGACAGGCTAGATGGTCACTATTCCTTTCATGTTTTAACTTTCTCATTACTTATAGACCTGGTTCTAAAAATACCAAGGCTGATGCCTTGTCCAGGCAATTTGATAATGAGTCAGCTCCGGAACAAGTGACATCTCCTATTATTCCACCAGAGTGTATTATTGCCACTACTGTCCTCTCACTGTCTTCTCCACTGCTTGGCACCATACTGGAGGCCCAGCCTCAGGCGCCCAGTGGTAAACCGTGTGATAAACTGTTCGTTCCCCTATGTGAAAGGGTTAATATCATGAAAGTGTTCCATGACAATATAACTGCTGGACACCTGGGCATCAATAAGTCCACTGCCGCGATCACTAGATCATTTTGGTGGGATTCACTCAGGAAAGATGTAAAGGAGTATGTTCAGGCATGTTCTGTGTTCTGTTTTCCTTGTGGTTGTCCGAGAGCGCATTCCTGTTTATAGTTTTCTACCTGGTTTTTGACTTTGGCTTTGTTTATTGACTTCTCTATATTCTGGTATCCTGACTCCTGGCTTTCCTCATCGCTGTGTCCATTTCTGTGTTCCCTGACCTCGGCTAGTATTTTTGACTATTCTTTGTACGTTAAATCTGGCCATTCTATGGACCGGTAATACGTTACTTATTTGCCATCCGTGCTGTACAGTTCTACGTGCTGGATCAAACAGTAATCCTGACAATATGCGCATTCGGCTCCACTCGGTAGCCGACGTCAGAGGGGAAGGAGAGGTCACCAGCACCGAGGAAGCCTGGCGTTGGATAAAGGTAAGTGGCTGAAGGGGTGGAGGGAACCTAAGGATTATATAGTGCCAGGAAAAGAAGTTTGTTTCATTGGCACTATAGTGGTACTTTAATAAAGTACTAAACATGCTGGTATGTAAATATCCTTACCAATAGATAACTATGACATCTTAAATCAAATCAAATAATGACAGTCTATTCCTACAGAAGCTTGAGTAAATATAAATAAACAACAAACTGCTTGCACTTATTCAGGTCTTGAAATTCAACTTCTAACAATGTTTATCATGAAGCATCAGTGTAAACCTGATGATATAATCTCAGCAAGCGAATAATAAAATGTTGTATAAAGTTCTGCATAACCCAAGATTGTATACAATCTGCAATTTACATCTAGTGTACAGCTGATTGCCATTGTGTATATTGAGCAGTACAGTTTTGCTTGATATAATCTTTATCAGCTACTGTATCCACTGGTGTCAAGTCTGTCTGGGATCGGATTTACTAGGACAGTAAGTCAGCTAGTTATGATGGTAAGCCAGATATAATGGTTAACATGGTGACAGCTGACTTCTGGCTACCATTGGACTAGTAGAAAATGACACATGGATTTCTTTGGTCTGATATACTTCAAGGCCTAATAGAGATCAAGATTCCGATTTGCAGTAGAATTCCCTTTTGATGACTTTAGGAGAATCTTTTTCAGGGTTGTGATTTTTAATGGAGATGTGTGTTGCTGTTTTCATATTTGCCCTCTTTGTTCTGTAACACTTTTGCTCTTGGTTTAGTTTTATTGTTATTTGAATTTAGTCAGTGTGATGTATTGGGTTTGTAGCTGTGTGATTGGAACACCAACTGAGAACTCTGTATACTAAACATCAGTTTTATTTTACCCAATGTCTCTATCATGTTAGCTTAACAATGAACAAATCTTTATACACTAGAAAACTTACTCACTGTTTCTGGCTTCAAACACTGTGGCCTTTGTTCCTATACATGTCAGGGAGCTGCATGCTGCTTCAGATACTCCAATGGTTTAGCTTTTGTATATGAATTGTACTCATGGAATTTACACAAAATCACACAGCAGTGTACTGTGCAATCTCTTTCTGGATAAAATTCATCAACTTGGTGTTTTTGGACCGGCATATCATTGTGATTGTTGTAGTCGAACTACTGCATTATGGGGATAACAAACAAATTACTGGGCCTCTTAAGATACCAAAACTAATAATTGTCAGTTTCATCTGTTTTTAAATTTCATTGACTGTACATGATTTCTATATAATAAATAGTGGAGTTAAATAACCACACAGTGTTCGTCATTGGATTAAAAGACACAATACTTTTTTTTTTGTTAACTTTTTTTATAGAAACAAAGGTGAGCACATAATGAACCTCTTATTTTGGATAAAAACATGTTTTTCTTTCAAGGTAATTGACTTTTGGCTGGTATAAAAAGAGTAAAGCTTTGACTGAAGCAAGACTGCCAGTCTGGTGTTTGTTTTGTAGCCTGCAGTTGGCTGAACACAAGGTGGACTAGAATGTGGAGGGAGGAATATTCTCACAGTGTGCATGTGTAAAACCAGCACTATTCAGACTAATGGAGCAGTGTGTCCATGCTTCCTATCTTTGTGGTTCCACTCTCCAGTCTCTTCCTCTAAAGCAGAGCTTCCAAACTTTTATGGGCCGAGATCCACTTTTGAAAACTCTTATTTTTCAAGACCCACTTGATTTTAATGCATATTTTAAAAATTAACATCACGGCAATGCGCTTTAGAGGCATACAGTTGACACACCATGGCAATCAGTTTCAGTGGCATACAATTGGCACACCATGGCAATCATCTTTACAAATATACAATTGGCAGAGCATGGCAATCAGTTTTAGATGCATAAACTTGGCACATCATGGCAATCCGCTTTAGAGGCATACAATTGGCATATCACAGCAGTTTTAGAGGCATAATTCTGGGAAATCATGGCAGTTTTAGAGCAATAATTTTGGTATATCATGCAGTTTTAGAGGCAGAAACTTGGCATATCATGGCAGTTTTAGAGGCATAATTTTGGGTATCATGGCAGTTTTAGAGGCAGAATCTGGGCACATCATCGTAATCTGTTTTAGAGGCATATAATGAATGTAAGCATGTTTTTGTATGGAGTATGTATGTGAATGTTGGTGTTTGAAGGCAGGTGTGCATTTGTGTGCAGTGTATACACTTCCACACACATACAGAGACACACACTGACACACATGCAAATGCACAGATACACTAATACGCACACTGACACACCGATACACACAGACATACACACAATGACACCTAGTTTCCCACACACAATACACACAGACACACAAATACACACACACTGACACAAAAGGACACACAGATACACATACATACAGAGACAGGCGGTGAGGATGACAGTGTGGGAGGAAGTGTGTGTGCTGGTGACAGTGTAGGGGGCAGTGTGGGGGCAGGCTTAAAAAGGGTTACAGTGGGCGGGCAGGGGGAAAAGGGTTTATGTGTGGAGGCATGGGGAGAAAGGGCTACAGTGGGGGGGAAAGGGGGTGGCAGGGTGAGAAAGAGTTACAGTGGGACAGACAGGGTGAGAATTGGATACAGTGGGGGAGGCAGGGTGAGAAGGGGATACAGTGGGAGGAGGGCCAGATGAGAAGGGGTTACAGTGTGGGGAGGAGGGCAGGGAGATAAGTGATTTCAGTGTGGGAAGGGGGGCAGGGAGAGAAGGGGTTACAGTGTGGGCAGGGGGGCAGGGAGAGAAGGGGTTACAGTGTGGAAGGGCAGGGAAAGAATGGATTACAGTGTGGGGGCAGGGAGAGAATGGGTAACATGTAGGAGGGGTCAGGGTGGGGGGGCAGAGTGAGAAGGGGTTACAGTGTAGGGAGGTGGGTGGAAGAGAAGGGGTTACAGTGTGGGTGGGTGGGCAGGGACAGCAGGGGATACAGTGGGGGAGCGGGGCATGTAGAGAAGCGGTTACAGTGTGGGGAGGAGGCTGCCTCCCCACACTGTAACACCTTCTCTCCCTGACCCCCTCTCCACACTGTAATCCCTTCTCTCCCTGTTCAGTGTGGGGAGAGAAACAGGGAGAGAAGGGGTTAAAGACTGGAGTGGTCAGGGAGAGAAGGGGTTACAGTGTGGGGAGATGGCAGGGTCAGAAGGGGTTACAGACTGCAGGGGCAGGGAGAGAAGGGGTTACAGTGTGGGGAGATGGCAAGGTCAGAAGGGGTTACAGTGTGGAGGGGCAGGGAGAGAAGAGCTGCAGACCATGTGATTGAAGTCTTGTAAGCACCCAAAGTGTACACTATGGGTGCTCGCGAGACTTCTATCACAAGGTCTGCAGTTCTGCACCTGGCGGAGCTGCAGACCAGAGGTGCTGGGCAGACTGATTGATTGGAGGATGGTGGCAAGTCACCGGGCTCCCTTCTGGTGTCGGGCCCACGGTCACGGACTGAGGGCCCGACTAATCAGTCTGCCTGATGGTCTCTTAGGTCCCTGGCAGGCCTGGAAGAATGGGTCAGTGCAACCCACTGGGAATAACCCTGTGACCCACCATTGGATCGCCACCCACACTTTGGAAAACCCTGCTCTAAAGGATACTTCATATTCCATAGTGGAAGAGAGATTTAGGTTAAAAACCTCAAGGGCTTTACACTAAATTTACCAACAAAAACATTGAATTGAATACAACTGATATATCAAACAAAATAGATCCTAATGCATTTAAGTTACTAAGTACTATGAAAACCTTGTTTCTAAATAGTTCCAGCTGATTGTTTTGACAGTCATTGCATTGATGCACATTTCAGCCAATCTGGAATTTAATATTTCCCTCCAGCAGGAAGAATTCCTGAGCGATGCCAACAAGACACAAAGGTTTCTACTAAGGAAAAAGCCCATTATGCTTTGATCCTGGCTATGTGTATTTACCATTCTTGAAGCTGGAACATACTTTAGCAAGCAGAAGTCACTAAGTTTCAGTCATCATTAACCTAAAGAAACACTCTGACCATATTAAACCAGATAGCACTATTTGTCACTAAGCCCCAATATTGTGTACAAATAAATTTCATCTTGAGACTCATACTATTTCAGGGAGATGGATTAAACCTCTTATTTGGGCAGGGTTTACTTCAGAGACTGTCATATAATGAAAGACTAATATACAAAATGAAGTCCTGCGCTCAAACTCTTGCTGCTCCTTGGCGGCAGCAATGACTATAGTAAAAACTAAGAAAATAGTTACTTTCATGCTATTCCAAATCCCACATTTGGGATGTGCACATTTAAACATCTCCAATACCCATCCAAATGCAAGTTCACCTGCTACATCAAGGTAAACCTCCTATAAGAGTTCCACGCTAACAATTCAACTTACTTCTTTCTCTAATGAGACAGAGAGGGAGCTTTTTCCAAACCCCTACGCACTTATTAATCCTTAATAGGGAACACATGATGTGTATATGTGTAGGGTGAATTGGGATAGAATTTTGGCCTCCTATAATTCTGTTTCACTGCCATGAGTAAATGTTTCATATTAAGCCAAAGTCTGGTTTTCAAATTCTCAAAGAGGTGTAGTTCCCTCAAAACACTGGAATGAGGCATTTAAACCAAGAGCCTCCGACTTGGCCAATCTCAATCTATAAGGAGCTTTATTTTGATGATCTTTTCTTCTCAAAATGGAGTTACAAAAGAGATTACATACAGTATAAAGTTTATATTTTCTAGAATAAGTGAAATGTTTGTAATTAGTGATAAAACATATAATTAACTTACATTATCTGTATATTTTATTTTCAATGTTTTGTATTCATCTAATAAAGGATGCTGTATGTGCAGACATTTAGAAATTATTAGAAATTTAGAAATCTCATTAAATTTGTAAACCTTGAAATTGCATTTAGATCTTTTGGTGCCTGATAAATTTGTACTGACTATATTGCCAAGCTATAAGATTGAAAATAGGTGACTGCTGTGCAATGGACCTATAAATAATGTTAAATGTGTCTTTAAATCATTATGTACGTTGTGGCTCTATAAATAGGTATACCATAGTTAGTGAGCATAATTTTTTGGGGAAATCAGGTTTTTTTTTTTTTATCCCCATCTATAGTGTTGCCTCAGAAAGGGCAAATAGGAAAAGTTCCAAAATAAAAATAAAGTACTTGGTAGATTTACAATATTAGATGAGGAGATGATGGTAGCATTTTCTTATTACTCATAATATATACAAATTTTGATTACTACCCATTCCATTTTAGTACGATTTCTCCTTTAGGTTAATGGAATCGGTCGAAGAAGCCAACAGATATTATTTTTAATAGTGTTTCATGAAATATATCTGCAACTGCTTCTCTCGGCAAATCTATTTCTATATGTCTAATCATATTTTAGATTACAAGCTGATAACACTTACAAACTGTCTTGCTGAGAGCCCTTGCAACATATCTGTTCCCCTTTTGATAGTGTTCTCTGGAAAACAAGTTTTGTAACTAAGTATTCTGGATGCAAAGATTTAAAGTTATCTATTACATTCCTTATTTTGTCAAAATCTACATTGAACGTTATTAGTTTTTCACATCGTTGGCTTTTCAAATTACATTGCAAATATTTAGCTCGCAAGAATCTCTGCAGAGCATGTGAGTTATATGAATGCATTCCATTGGAGTCCTGGAAAACTACCTATATTTATTCATAGGAGTTACTGGAAAGATTTTGTTGAATCTCCTATTTGACTGCTCAAGCATATCTTTGCATATTGAATAAACAGATAGATATACTTGAGTCATTAGCAAGAAGCTCTCACGAGACCTTGCATCATTATGTCACTGTTTTCGGCAGTGAAATTTGAGAAGAGAATTTAATGCCAAGTAAGTCGAATTTTGGAATAGTCGTCAAGCCATAGACAGGAAGTGAAGGAAAAGTTGCAAACAGAGTGGAGACCAACCATGAGAATTTGTGGGTTGAACCTGGGAATTGCCAAGATGGATCTTTAAAACTTGATTGTCCTAGCTTAGAGTACCTTGGACTCTACTGAACTCCACAAGAAATTGTTGCATTCTACTGAATATTTATGCAAACTCAACATGTATTGCAGTTCCTGAACCATACTGAGATTTATTTAACCATTTAACCTTCATGTACTTAGTGCATATGCATAATGCTGCAATGTATCTTTCTACCATATACATGAATTCTTCAAATTCTTCTGTCTATAATTTGCATACTGCTTGTAAAGAATACAAACCTGAATGGTGGTTTCATCCAAACACTCGCTCCTGGTTCTTGTAGTTTTAGTGTTGATACTAATGCAATGAATTGTGCATTGTCTGTTCTAAAGGGCTCACATTGATTGCCTTTAAATATTCAAGCAATTGTGGGTAATATTTCAAAAGACTACACGTAAGAATAGCGAGAAGGATTGCGCTTTCTTATCAATCATATACACAGGCCAACACTGTACCCTTAAAGGAAAACTGTCACTGATATGCTATGCTGTCTATTAAAACATTGTCTTTATTTGGACATTTATACACATATTACCTTCTACTGGAACCATTGTATGAGATTCTTGGTCAAAAAAAGCTCTTACCCAAACAAAGTTCAATGTACTTTGTTGGACTTTAAACTGAGATCATGCCAGCAATAATCGCAGAGTGTGTGCATGCTATTTACTTAGCATGGCCTTAATTATCATTTAATGTCAGAGCTTTTAGAACTTCCATTTACTATACATAAAACAAAACGAGTTGAGATAAAAGATAAAACTCATAGAAATTAATCTTTATGGCATTTGAAGTAAAGATGAGTACAACAATTGCATTGTTTTCATATCTGTTTTGCAATGGATGATATCCAAAATAATGTGGTGCATGGCTTGGAGAGGACCTCTGACCTCTGTAGTTTCAGCAATGTGCAGGGTATGTTGGAACTGGACTGTGTACATATTTTCCTATTTTTCAGATAATAGCTTTTGCCTGTAAGGATTTCTTTTTAAATGTTTGGTATGTTAAGATGATCTTACGCGGCGCTTTGCAGTTTCTCAAGCTGCATGCATTTAGTGTCTTTGGTGTTGATGAGCAACATAATTGTGAAATATAATTGTGTCTATAGCAGAGCTTCAATGCCCAAAGTGAAAACCCTAAAGAACAATATGTGAGCTCTTCTGCACGGTACGAAGAATCTAATCCATGCACTTGTCAATGCATAACAATGTGTCCAACAGAGAGAAGACAAAGAACTAAACAGAGGCACCGAGAAAGGACCATCTTGCTCTCGTTTTATAAATGCCTCTTCCACTGAAATCAGGTTTAATTATTACAAACTTTAATTTCTTAATTTGCAACTTTTAGCAGTTTATATTTCACAAATTAGATTTAACAATATTACATAAAATTGACAACTTTTTTTAATTTCATTAATTATATTTACTAACAAGGCACAAACGTGAAGCAGAATTTCATGTGTTAAACACATTTTCTCAGTTGTAGAGCAAGGACTAAATTTGTAAGACACATCTGTTGAATGAAGGGAAAATTAAACAGCCTGTTGAGATCCTGTTAGCCAATATTTACTATATCTTTCAAGCACATCCATTTAATAAATTCAAGCTTAAAGGACAACTGTCACCTCCAAAATATTTTTACTATATTAATCCTTTCAACAAGTATGGAAAGGGAACACATTTTTTTAAAAATAAAACATATGTAAAAAAAAACGAGTAATACTTTAGTACATGACAAGGTTCTTCAGCCAAATAGATTGTTGTTATTATTCTTGTTATTATTATTATTATTATTTAGATAGGGCCGACATATTCTGGAGCACTTTACGATCTCTAAATAGCGATAATTGACCACAAGTAATTAACATATAGAATATAACAAAGACAAGAAGAGAAGAAAGTCCTGAGGGGTGGAGGGATTCATATATAAGATGCCTGTGTTGAAATAAATTAGTAAAGTGATTGGTATGAATGAACAGAGGAAGGATGGCAACTGAGCTGGATTATGAATAGGAAGAAGCTAACAAGCGCAATTGTAATGAGAGGAGCATTACATAGGAATATGGAAGGATTTCCTAAAGAGCTGTGTTTACAGTGACTTCTCAAAAGAGTGGATGCAGCCCTGGAGATGAGAAATAGAAGTGCGGGAATGGCAGTCGCAGAGGGAGGCAACAAGAAGGGGTGTAGTTGTTGAGTAATTAGGAAATATAGCAAGGAATGGAGTTATTGAGGGCTTATAGAAAAATGTTAGTTTGAATTGGATCCTGAAGGATACAGAAAGCCAAGATTTAGAACAATGTACAAGAATATGTACAATCTTTACAAATACAAACATTTATCTGTAGACAACACCTCTGCAGTAAAAAAAAAAACATCTGCACATTTTTTGATTATATAACAATCTAGAAACAGCCATTTGATATTTTTAACAAAGGATGTAATATTGAAACTTCAGTGTTCAATCCGGTGTGCTGGAGCAGCTATAGTAGTGTTGTAGGAAGTGTACAGTATCATGAGAATCTGTTTTAAAAATCTTTTTTCTTCTTTAACTGTGTGCTGTGCAAATGTGTGAGCACTGTGCAATAGACTGTTTTTTTTTCCCACCCTTAAGTAAAGTCACTCATGCCATAGACTGTATTCCCAGTTCTTCTCAGAGTAGAAATGGTGACTGGGTTATCAATGACCCACTCACTTTTGTTTTCTTTTATTAAACCACGTTAAGATTATGCCTGCTGCTGCTGCTCCCCCATTTTCATTAATTTGCAAGATTTTCAAATGAAAAGTTCTATCACTTCATAATTTTTTTTTTATCAGATATAATTATGAGATCTTAAAATTGTCATTCCAAAAATGCCTGATATTGTAGCTTTTTCTCTTTTTTTTTTTTGCATTGCAGCACTAATAGGCACATTTTATACCATTTTGGATAATCTGAATTATTTTTCTCAAAATGATCACAATAACAAAATTTGTCTGAACTAAGAACTCCACATGGATGAATTCTGATTCATCCAAATCAAGTCTAGTAACATTTAATAGTATATATGTGTTTCATGGAAGAATCAATATTACAAAACTCTTCCAATGTCAGGAAGCCTTCAGCATAAAGACTGGCAATGCGCTGATTGCCCCAGTAGCGATATTACAACCATGCTGTATATCTGTCTCATGAAGAATAATGACAGCAATAGCTAGTCATAAACACACTGTATATGAAACTGCAGTCCCTAAACAGTTAGTAAATGTGACTGGTGTTATTGCGGCATTAATAAATTCAGCTTCAATTGAAAGAACAGTCAATTAGTTGCATGCTCCCTACAGAGCAGTTACAGCTATATTTTGTTCTGCGAATCAGCTTACTGTGTTCTGCAAACCTGTTTATTTTATTTTGCCTTCTGCAAGTGATGCCCCAATAAA
Source organism: Pelobates cultripes (assembly GCA_933207985.1). Classification (NCBI taxonomy): domain Eukaryota; kingdom Metazoa; phylum Chordata; class Amphibia; order Anura; family Pelobatidae; genus Pelobates; species Pelobates cultripes. Next base: position 75,641,044 of record OW240913.1, on the reverse strand, counting down.
ATAAAAGTTGTAAGTTGCAATTTTATAATATACTGAAGAATGGTATTAAAAAGTGTAAAAAAAAACAAAAAAATGTGAACAACTGTATATACGTGTTTAAACATTAGACTATATACTGTATCTTGGAGTGTTAAAAGTGAGTAAAATCTATTATCATGAAGAATACATTAAAATGTCTCTTTGTCAAATATCCTTCAAAGCAACTAAAATGTTACACATTCAAAATAATTATAGTAAAAATATACATTAAGAATTAATTGCATATACATTTTTTTTTGTCAAAAAATAGTGAAACATGTTTTTCAGGTATTAAAGATGGTAGATTGTGACAAATGTCACGGTTTCTGTCAAGATATACCCGATTTGTGAAATTCTTTGGGGAAAGTCACTTGATTTATTACCTTTTATGTAGTGTCAAATGGAAGATAAAAGGCTAGATGTAGAAGAGGACTGGGTGATAGTGTGAACATCCTGGGCAGGAACAGTTCCAGCACTAATAGGCACATTTTATACCATTTTGGATAATCTGAATTATTTTTCTCAAAATGATCACAAGAACAACATTTGTGTTATTTATAAATGTAGGCTATCAGAAGGAAACATATCTGTCCTAAATAAAGTCTCAGATGTGTAATCTTAAAAAAGCTTTGATCACTAGAAGGTTTATTAAAACAATTAAAAATATTTTTTTTGTTTGACTTTTGCTAATTGTCATCACAAAAAAACCTTATATATACAAATCACAAGTTGATGGCAAAATATAATATGCAATGTATAAGAAAAAATTGTACCTAACCTTTCTTACTGATATAATTTGCATCACAGGTGTTCACAAGTTGTGTTCTAGTGGTGCCGAGGCAATCCATAAAGTAGGGATGATTTGTTATGTTGACCCCCATTTTACATCAATTTTTATTATGAAAATATCAATTTTTTAGCCCTGAAATCATCAGAACAAAATGTGCTATTTTGCAACTTATTTTTCATGTATGTACATCTTAACTGAATTTTAGATAGTCTTCAAAAATTAGCAATAATTTAGTTGATAAATAAAAGTAAATATTCACATTTTCTGAGAAAAAAAATGATATGTGTGTGTTTAAAATGATGAATGATGACAAATATTGCCACTCTTTGTAGTGTTACTTAATGTTATGTTATATTTTCTATCATCTAGCGAGCATAAATGTCTGCTGGTAGCAATTGCAGTTACATTGAAATGTATTTTTTATTTGTGCTAGATGAAGAAATCACACTTTATCTGAGTGAAATGAAACTACTGACGTGTAATGCTAAAGGTGAAATTGGATATGAGAGGAGATAACTAGAAGAATGGTGATATACAGTAACTTCGCTGCCTTTTCCATTCAGAAAATCAGTTTTTTTGCTTCTCTCCACTTTCTAGCTAATGCATTCAACTGTCTTAATTTAAAAGGATTATAGTATAGGGATAGCCTGAGCACTTTTTACTTGAATATATGTTGTATCTAGTACTTTAATTTGGCTTGTGTTTACATATAATCTTCGGTAACTCAGTAGCGTGTCTAAACTAAAGTCATCCAGATTATCGCTTTGTTGTTAACATTAAATCCAGAGGGAATGAATTTGGTATACTGATGTATAATTTTATGCATGTAGCAATATGTCAAGAAATGTATACATAATATAAAGTGTGTTTGATGAATTAAAAGTGATGAATTAATCTTGAAATAATTAAAGGAACACGATAGGGTCAGGAATACAAACATGTACTCCTGACCCTATAGTGTTAAAAACACCATCTATCCCCCTGATCTCCCTTTTATCCATAAATATATGGATTGACAAATACCTTTTGGGGTCAAAATGTTGGGGTTCCTAATAAAGTACCTGTCTTGAACCAAGCAGTGCCTGGACCTCTACTACTTTATAACTTTAATTTTAGTCTGCTGCTGCTGCTGCTGGTGGTTATGCCCATGATCTGCCTGCTTGATTGGCATAATTGGAAATGGTGATCTCAGCCAAACACAATGCTTTTCCATAGGAAATAATTGGATTGGCTGAGAGTGTCGAGGAGGCAGGTCAGGGGCAGAGCCAGCACAAGCCAAACACAGCCCTGACCAATCAGCATCTCCTCATAGAGATGCATTGAATCAGCGCATCTCTATGAGGAAAGTTAAGTGTCTCCATGCAGAGGGTAGTGTTGCAAACTGTGCAGCACTGAACCAGGAAGCACCTTCAGTATCCATATGAGTGGTGGCCAGTGGAGGTATCCATAGATTGTAATGTAAACACTGCATTATCTCTGAAAAAAAACAATGTTTACTGCAAAAATTCTGAAGGGAATGATTATACTCACCAATACAAATACCATAAGCTGTAGTTGTTCTGCTGACGAGAGTGTCCATTTAATTCATTGTCACACTATATTTATGGATGAGAGGAAAAGATGGCTTAAGTGTCACTCTCTTAAAGAAGAAGAATTGCAAGGCTAGAAATATTTTTATATATACCTTCAAGGGACACTATACTGGCAAAATTCTTAAAATAAAATTAAAAAAATCACTGTTCAGTAAATATACCGCCCAATGAAAAGATGTATTTTGCTATCTGATCTAAAATCAGCATGCAAAAGCAGCAAATCTTTAGTCTGCAGGTTTTGAAAGCCCTCCCATTCTAACCCAGCCCAGACTTTCTGTGACCGTCCAATTACAGACTTCTCCATGCAGCTCAATGAGAAGTCTTTGCAAGGCAGGTGTTCTGAGCAATTATCTGCCTCGTGAGTTTAGCTCCAATGAGCTAAATTAACAAGAAGTAAAAGGACAGGTTGCCTAATTGACAGCCAGGGGAAAATGTAAAAAGGTTACTTTTTAATAGTGACAATTTCTAATTAAATCTGCACTTTTTGTAAATTAAAAAAGAGCAAACATTCTTCACACTTAAAACACTTAATCAAGTTATGTAAATGTCATGCAGACCTTTAATACAGTGGGCCACATCAGGACAAAACATTATATTTTGTTTTCTCAGACTTCTAGGACATATCGGTCTATCCACAAAGTTTTGTGTCAACCAACTTTTAAATAAACCTCAGCTTAAAATGGATAGATAATAATATTTTAAGCATTCTTAAACTAGCACTATCCGAAAAGCATCAAATATTCATTAGAAAAGCCCTATGAAGTCATCTTACCTTGCCATCATGTTGTTGACTGACTGTCAAGAAGCCAATCAATGCCACAAATGCTGTAAAGAACTTAAAAAGCTCTGTATTACTACTTAAAAATAAGCTTGTGTCTATAAGCTCTATAGCTTTATTAATGTAGAAGTCAGGACACAAGTCAATCCAATGTTGGTTGTTTCTGAATAGGTGGTTCCTTATGCTTATAACACACATCTTATTAAATACACCCTACTTGAAGCAACTCGATAGTATGTCAGTTACAAAAACATGTCTTTGTAACTGGCTTGTGGTTGGATAAACAAATTATTACCCAGGCATTCAGACTATTGTGGATAGAACCCATACAAATGCTTAAATTATGTCTGTGATTGAAAACTTTCTTTGACGAGGACACCAATAACATAACTGACATTAGCCTCGTGAGCTATTCTTCAATTTCCACCTAGCAACTTTGATACAATATGTTACACTTAGTAAAAAAAAAAAACACCCTCTTTGATATTTTCCCATTGGCAGATAGGGAGAACTGTGAAAGTCAGATCTGCCACAGTAAGCACACAATTATGGGTAGCTGCCTGGGACCTGATCATCTTGATGTCTGTTCCAATGATTAGGACTCCACTGATACAACATGAGGACCCAAGTTTGGTCCCAACCCATGGGATAGACAACACTGATCCATGCTGTAAGAGAGGCTTGCTGAGACTATTTTAGTTGCAACTATAGTAACATCTTATGATTAAATGAAAACAAATATGTACAGTATTCAACTTTGTAAATCTCACCTAAAGGTGTATTAATAGTAGATAGGTTGTTATCAGGTGTCATGATATGTTTTACATTACAGTGAAATTATTATTATGTACTATGACTTTCAAGGGTCAAGCCACTGGCATAACCAGTTACCCTTTTTGCCAGATCACCCTGACAGTGTTTTCTTCTTTCCAAGCATTAGTTCACGTTCTTGGTGTGGCTCTTGGCATGGAAACATTGTAATAATTTATTATTTTTAATGGAAAATTTAATATTTATAGAGGGAAAAATAATCAGTACACTTGCTAGGGTGGCTTAAGTATCAGACCTATTTGTTCATTTCAATTATGGCATAAATTTGTAAAAAAAAAAAAATGCTTTTTGAACAGTGTAAAATTGTAAATGGTAAATATACTGGAATGAATAATGAAAACAAGAATGCATTGTTCTATAATTGTTCTTTGAATTATGGACATTTTCAGTATTCACATATAAATAAAAATGCACATTTAAAAAATTGTTCTTTTCATGATATGCACAATACATACCATTCTGAAAATACATTAAATGTCTTTTATTTTAGATGTTTTGTTGTTCTCACTGCATAAAAATACTGTTATTCTACAAAATGGCATAGATAAGGTTTTATCTTGCTTGAAGGCAAAAACAAAATAATATCTAATAGTATTAATATGGGAAAGGTCTTAACAAAAAGAGGTATTTATTTATTTATGATGATGTGGGGGTGCTCCATTCTCAGATCCACATATGTCAGGCCAGCCATTGTTTAAGGGCATCCAGCATATGTAGTAAAGGATCTACTGACCACTTTTGATATTATATACATTGAGGAACTATAGTTACGATCAATACTTGCACATGAGGGTCCCCCTCATATGTGATGAAACTTTCGGAGACATGGAGTCCATACCTCATATTTTTGACTGACTTGTACACTAATGGTTCAGAATGAACCAAGCTAGCTCATCAAAGACTAAACCAGAATACAAAGGCTACCACCATGCCATTCAGAGCTCTTAGGGATTAAGAGCTTTTCACTGTTTTGTCCTTGATAAAACAGAGCCTGACATTGAATTGATCACCAGTAGATTCTCCTAGTTTCTCAGTTCAAACCCCTATAACCACATTCAAGCCTTTTAAAACTTACCTTACCTTAGGTCACGCAGATGGAGAACCTAATGCGCATGTGCATTAGAACTTCCCCATCAATGCTTTCCTATAGGACATCTTCATGTCGAAATCAAACGTTGTTTCATGGAGTTAAACTTCATGAAATGGAGAAGTGGAAGACAGTCACCTTTCAGTTTCTCTACATTGCAGGGTTAACGGCACAGGGGCATTGCACGCAGGCCACTTCAATGAGGTGAAGTGGTCTGAGCACCTATAGTAGCAAGACCTTGGTCTACAACAGAACATTCCAGTTTCAAGCTTGTCTCATAATGACAAAGAAGACAATCAACTCCTTCGTCATATAATTGCTTCAAATGCACTCGTAACATTTTGCTATCACCTGACCACATGCTATAATCATAACAATAGAAGATACAATTAGGCACACAGTAAGAAAGTAGGTAACCATTAAATATAATTATTTGCTGGCTGGGGAACTCTGTCGACCATGTGAATATACAGACAGCAGAACATGTCTTTCAAGTTGAAACCTTATTCAAGACATTATTCAGTTCAATTCTTTCTTTGATCCATTATTTTATTGTTAGCAGAATTATTCTCAATCTAGAAATACATTTAGTATGCAAGATAAAAAACAATAGTCAAATAATTAATTTTAATGAGTCAAAACACAGTTATGATTGAACTCTAATCAATGATTTTAAACTTCTATATTGCATTCTAGAGTTAAATTGCTCACTCACTTCTTTCTGTATCAAGATCTGTTTAATAAATGTGCATGCCACTGACATGGTCAAGAACTCCATCATCATGATTGCACGTGTGTTTATTCATACATGTATGCAAACATGCACAGTATGCACTGTGATCGAGATCATGGGTTATTTATTAAACTTGATATGGCCAGAGTATCCCAAATTTTAGGAGAAAAACATTCCAGGATAGAAAAAAAAATGTCCATTTGTTCTATTTTTCTCATTTTAACTATTTTGGCTTAAAATTTGTAACTTGCTAAAAAATTCCGACATTCCATTTTAGCGATAACCCTTTCTTACTCCTTATGGGGAAGAATGGGGTTTACTGTTAATTTAAAATTTATAATCTAGAATAATGTGAAGACACTTGACTTAAGTGCTTCCAATAGTAGAATATACTGTGTTAAATGAGGTCAATAACTTTCTGGCCAAATAACATCATTGACTATAGCTTTTGTTAATATATTGCAAGCCCTTTAAAAGCATAGCTTGATAAATCTTACACTGTGTCAACACATGCAATAGACTCTGCATAAGACATTTTCCTTTCCAGTGTAATGACCACACAATTTACAGTAAAATAACAGAAGAAGAAAAATGTTTTCTATCCATTTTGGATCATTTTTAAACCTTATTATAGCCAAGAAAGTGCATTTCTCCAATAGCATTTTATTTAATCATTCTTCAATCGGGGAGAGCGAATTGGCTGGAAATTGCTTTACAATATCTCTGTCTGTATTTTCTGCCTTGATTTTTTTTTTTTTTTTTACCAGAAACTGTAAAGAAATCTATTTCACTATAGAAACAATAGGTGCTGGCATTTACCGTAAACGCAACATTTCATATTAGTATTAATGTACCGTGTTTGGCCTGAAAGTCTCGATGTAGTCTCAAAGAGGATGGTAAAAAAGCATTGAATCCCTACATAACGGGATCATTGTTATGCAGATAGCAACATTTTGTTTTAGGCAAAGGTCTGTTAGTGAATTATTGTCACAAGACTGCTTCAGTATAAAATCAGCCAGAAGTTTTCCTTAAATTAGCCTGCCTCCTGTACCCCTGACAGAATCTCATGTGTAGCACAAGAAAGAGTTTACAACATGATCTACATGTTGTATGAACATTCTAAAAGTGGTCAGTAGCTTTAAGGATTAATTAAATTATTTCTACTGCATTAAATTTATAAAGTGCTGCAGACTATAACCACCATCCTACCTTCAGAGCTTTAGCAATGGCATCAGAAAAACCCATTATAAGGGTCGTGGTTTTTCAACCACTGCGAGCTGATAATTAAACTCGGATGTGCTGTCCATTTTGGAAGGATTAAAACACATTTCTCTCTCCTGTGTTTTAATGTTCTGTACCCAAGATTCATGCTCAGAATGATCAATACAGAAAGCACTACCTACATTTCTTGTAGAAACCTTAGAGATCTACTGTACTGTTTCCAAAAGACAATTACCCTCATAGGCAGGCTCGTACATTTACATTAACAGAATCTCATGTGTAGCACAAGAAAGAGTTTACAACATGATCTACATGTTGTATGAACATTCTAAAAGTGGTCAGTAGCTTTAAGGATTAATTAAATTATTTCTACTGCATTAAATTTATAAAGTGCTGCAGACTATAACCACCATTTGTTAAAGGAACACCCCAAAAACTTAACCACAACATCATGCAATAGTAGTTATGGTGCCAGGATTTGCATGGAGCCCTCACGTAGTAAGTATTTTCCTGTTTCAGGTTGGTTTGGCAGCTTACCTTGTATTGACTGGGTGTCCAATGATGGTCCCATGGAACCAGAGGTTCCAGTGAGGAGCATCTGTTAGCTTCACTGAGCTAAGCCCTAAACAGTAGGCTAGCTCATTTACTGAGAGTGTTAGTTGAGTGCTCTCAGCTAATAAGAACATTTCTTGTATCTGGTGGACCCCAGCTAAGTTTCAAGCTAACCCATGAGTGCATTCAATAGAGATCACTGTCCACCTCATTGCTCCTGCCTCGTAGCCAGTGGGTGGGGCTGATTAAATAAAAAATGGGGGCTAGTTATTAAATGGTCTAATGTCCACCCAACCCTCACTCATGGGTGGTGGGGTCTCATAAGCAAATATACAAAGCGGATAGAAATGCTATTGTCCACCCTCCAATTATTCTGAAGAATTCCTCACTGGGTGGCTATCCCCTAGCAAACCTCTTTTATGCATTAAGGCACCCTACCTCCCCTAACCCTAATAATAATGAGGAGGCAATACAATTAATAAATGTAAGAAAAAAGAAAACATATACATACCATCAGACATATTTGTAGTTCTTAAAAAAAATTTCTTCAGCCCAAAAAGGGCTAAATATCCATACCTCCCATTGCTACTAAAAAAAGAGCAAAATTGAAAAAAAATATATAAAAACATTTAAAATTCAATGCAATTAAAAAAGAACTATGTGAGCACCACAAGGGCTTATCACAGAATGAGGTTTCAAGGTGGGAAACTATTTATAAAGGCTTTCCCATGCTTTGAATTCTCATTAAAGTGCTCTGGTTGGCTTGTAAGATGGACAAGGCTTGCCATGGGAATATTCCTTATGCTACAATTAAGAGTAAGCTCACTCGTATAGCAGTAAGATCGATAGTTGAACCTGAAGCATCTATACTATAAAGATGTCAGTAACGTATGATCTATATATGTGTTTGTTGTCTTGCACCCACAATTTAGTAATGAAAAGATGATTTAAACAACATTTTTTTCTGTATACTACCAATACAATACTGCAGTAATCGAAATACCAGACTCTTCAGTTTCTGTGCTATCTTCCTCTATCCATTCAGCAGGGTTTTAAAATGTTAGTAGGATGACAATTCCTGCTCTAGAGTGACTTATTTTAATAAGTGCTAAATTAATAAAAGATGTATTCATATCACTAGGCTAGAGTATAAACTGACCGTGTTATGAAGGAATCTATGAACATGTCTGAAACATTATAATTGGCCTTCAATAATCGTAACATCCATCAGCCAATATAAAAAAAATAGACGAGGAATTAAAGGTGAACGATTTGTTCTAATTAATAAGGCAACACGAGTTCTGAGTTATGATGAGGTGTAAAACTTTGAATATTAAAACAATATTTATTCCAAAAGGGTCCTAGTATGTTAAAGAGATGGATTATCTGCCTGAAGAGGTGGTTTTACCAGACTCTGTTTAAACAGCAAAAACATAATATCAAGGGATGTAATTTTTAATTTTTAATAGGTGGAGTAACAGCTTATTGATCCAAGAAGATCTGACTGCAATCCTGGGCTCAATAAGTAATTTTTGCCTAGTTTGTTGCAAAATTATAAGCTCTTTAAACTGTTTTTTTTTTTTTTTTGCCTTCTTTTGGCTCAACAACAAAAATAGATGTGAGAAAGGCTGGACTTGAAGGACGCATGTCTATTTTCAACCTATGTAACCAATCTAGTGATAATTCAAATGATTTAATATTTTTTGATAAATCTTTCATCTACAAAAATTCCCAAAGACTTTAATGATAATTTCTATACATAAATTTTTTGAAAAGTTTTTTTCAAAAAAATTAAATGGAGGCCATGATTATTATGGCCTAAAATGGTAATTCTCCGTTGGTCTGCCTGGCGATGACACTGCACAGTGCAGGAAGTGAAGCAGTGAAGACCATAGAGACTAGCTGTTGGTTTTCAAACACCGTCTGATCCAAGGTGCATGTATATGGCTGAAGTATCATGTCATATACTAAAGGTATGAAGGAGGTTTTCAATTTTTTTTTATATATATTTGATTTAATACAGAATCTATTTCCTTTAAAAACTTGATGAAAGGGTCATTATACTAAACTACATACATACTTTGCTCTCAGATAAACATCTATGGTCTTCTCTGCTTCACTTCCTGCACAGTGAGTAACATCACCAGACCGACTTACTGTCAAATTTAATCACTTTCTTACCGAAGGTGCACGTATATGGCTAAATGATCCTGTCTTAAACTAAAAGTAGGAATGGGTTTTTCTATTTTTTTAAATGTATTATTTTACAAATACTTCACTCAACACAGAATCTATTTCCTTCTAAATCTTTATGAAAGGATTATATTATTAAAATATAATGTTGAGGTGACAGTTCTTCTTTAATCTTACCTTATGCAAGTCTTAAGCCTCTATATTTTATGTAAACTAAATGCATATAACTTTAATCATTCTTTTACATTCTTTCCAAAGTCCATCTCACATTCCCTGCAAATACCTTATGTTTTATATATCTGACATTTATCAAAATCAATTTAGTATTTGCCTATTTGAATGTAAGCCACAGACGGTATCATTTAGATTTGCCACGTATATGAATGCTCTGGAATTTTATGGTGGACCAATGGAAACACCTTCTTGTAGGGTCTGAAGCTCTGTAATTGATATTATCACAAATGTTCCTTTATACTATAATTTTGGTGGTCAGGTTCTCTCTTATTTTGACTATTTTGATTAATAATAAATTGTTTACATATATAATGCTTGTATGCGCATATATGCATCTTCAGGGGTTATAAATGGTGAAGATAATATAAGTCTGATGCATACTGATAATTCTGATTGATACACAGGCTAATCTTTTAATATATCTACATATATATATATATATATATATATATATATATATATATATATATATATATATATATATATATATATATATATATATATATATATATATACATACACTTTAATACATACATTTAAATATATGTTTAAATATATATATATATATATATATATATATATTCATAAAACATCACGTTCAGATATCTAGCAAGAAGAAATATATAGAGTACTTTTTAAAAATAATTATATTAATTCAGATTATTATTTTACCAGCTTGCATGGAGTGGGTACAAAATCTGCCAGTGTAGTTCATTTTCACTAGTAAAGCAGATTTTGTTAATGTAAATGTACGAGCCTGCCTATGAGGGTAATTGTCTTTTGGAAACAGTACAGTAGATCTCTAAGGTTTCTACAAGAAATGTAGGTAGTGCTTTCTGTATTGATCATTCTGAGCATGAATCTTGGGTACAGAACATTAAAACACAGGAGAGAGAAATGTGTTTTAATCCTTCCAAAATGGACAGCACATCCGAGTTTAATTATCAGCTCGCAGTGGTTGAAAAACCACGACCCTTATAATGGGTTTTTCTGATGCCATTGCTAAAGCTCTGAAGGTAGGATGGTGGTTATAGTCTGCAGCACTTTATAAATGCTGACAATGATTAGAAGTTTTATTTTTCATAATGATCTGGTAATGTAGCTAATAAGCCATAGCTAATGATTGCTGAGTGGAACTATAGCAATATATTTAGCATTTTTTCTTTAGCGAAACTCCTTTGAATTACCTTCATTAAAAAGCATTAGAAGGCTTTTGTAATTTCTTTGCCCAGAGAATATCTTAAATGTCATTACAATAGTTGAAAATTGATCGTCTTATTATTACCGCTGTGGGTAAAGATGAACAAATAACTCATTGCTTTCAATCAGAGGTTCCCAAGTGTCATTGTATGATTAACTGACCCGCCTATCTGCATACAAATAATGGGCTTTAATTCAATGCAGCTGGACATGATGCACACCCGTTTGGCATGTTCTTTAACTAATGTTTGCTAGTTCTTTCCATACAAAATGATTGCTCCATACATTCTTTCAATTCTGGAGGATATCTGAAAACGTATGCTCCAAAGAATATGTAAACTTTTACTCACCTGGCTCTGTTTTTAGTTTTTGTACATTTTTATCTCCCAGCTATGTTCTGTGATAATTGATCTAGCTTCTACTGTATATATATATAAAACTGTATATTTCTACACTTTTCCAACAAACTTCCTTGCTTCATCTATTTTGTTAAATCTGGGCCCCTTAGTTTGAAAGAAATCATTAACTGTATTAACAGTCCTTCTGTCTTTCCATAAGCCCATACTCCATCACTCATCAATAACTAATCATCTGCAGGCCTGTGCTTTGCCTTACATCCAGGAGCTTGATATAAGCATCTAAGTACAAAAGTCAGTGCTAACACTTTTTATTTATTTATCACTAAAAATGGAAGGTTAAACTTCGGTTAAGAAAGCTAGTTCCAAATATATGGCATAATTATCCCACACAGCTTCATCATTCTTTTTTAGGTTGTATTAGAGCACTCTCCCAGCCTGTATTTATTTTTGCACTTAGTAAAGAGGAGGTTTGAGATACAAACAATGGTTATTACTAGAACAGCAAGATGCTGTTGCTGGCCTTTTGGCCTCCCTGCCACGGTTCCCTCTAAGTAGGGTACCACACACTACACTACGCTGGAGTATGTCTGTAGGGAGATGTGTTAATTCCATCCTTTCCCTAGGAGTAGCTTAGCTGCCCTCATCTTCTATCCTCTTCCTACTATTAAATATAATTTCCAGTTTATGTAATTCTGCAGAAGCTTTGCAAAGTGTTTATCTCTATTCTGCATTGAACAGAAACAATCTTTTACATTCAATTCCCAATGAAAATATTAAATATAGAAAAAAACGCAAAGTTACAAGATTATTCATAATACTCTTTTTTTGCTCATTTTTGTATATATATATATTAAAATATATAATTGATGTCCAGGACAAGTATTTGTGTTTTCCGAGGCACACCTAGCAGACTATTTGTTCATGCCTTTGTACACAGGGTGTAGCCTGTAAGACCGAAGAGGGACTTAGACACACAGCGGGAGATTGTAGAATATGCACGGAACGCATAAGGAAAGATATAAGTGGTGTTTTTGTACCTGCCAAAATTGGAATATTTAAGTGCTGGTGTTAGTAACAGAGCAAAATATAGCACTGTGAGTTCAATGTGCATTTCAGACAGCAGAGCTCTGCATTTACAAATCAACGACCTTACAATCTCCATTTTGTCATTTTCCCTCCTTTGGCTGGAAACATTTAAGGTGAAAACCAAATGTATTGCTTTTCTAAAACAGACCTAAATCCATGTAAAAACAATATCATTGATCCAGCCTTCACTCACGGGTACGAGTTTTCATTGATTTTAACTAATGCACATTATCATTATCTAAATAACTAGGTATAATTCTTAATTAAAGAAAAGAAAAAGTTACCTGCGCTCTCTCCTTAATCCTTATGTATATTTAGACAAATGGAGGTCATTTAGTTGCTCCAATGGCCATTGGAGGGAATGGCCGCCTGCCAACGTCAAGGCAGACCCCCCTAAAGCGGGTCCTACACTGACCCTTCAGCCTACTTCCTTGAGCTTCTGGCAAAGATATCTCTAATGAGACAGAGAGGGGTATTTTTTATATACACCCCTATATACTTATTAACCCTTAATAGGGAACACATGGGATGGGCTGCAGCATTGTAACAAGGCAGTGTGATACAAAGTAAATACAAATACAAAAAGATAAGTCCTGCGCTCACTCCCATCACTACTGGGCCAGCAGCAATGACTACAGTACACACTAGCCCCAATATATAGTAAAAACCAAAGAAAAGAAAAAGTTACCTGTGCTCTCTCCTTAATCCCTATGTATATTTAGACAAATGGAGGTCATTTAGTTGCTCCAATGGCCATTGGAGGGAATGCCCGCCTGCCAACGTCAAAGCAGACCCCCCTAAAGCGGGTCCTACACTGACCCTTCAGCCTGCTTCCTTATTAACCCTTAGTAGGGAACACATTTTCTTTGGTTTTTACTATATATTGGGGATGATGTGTACTGTAGTCATTGCTGCCGGCCCAGTAGTGATGGGAGTGAGCGCAGGACTTATCTTTTGTATTTGTATTTACTTTGTATCACACAGCCTTGTTACAATGCTGCCGCCCATCCCATGTGTTCCCTATTAAGGGTTAATAAGTATATAGGGATGTATATAAAAAACACCCCTCTCTGTCTCATTAGAGATATCTTTGCCAGAAGTTCAAGGAAGCAGGCTGAAGGGTCAGTGTAGGACCCGCTTTAGGGGGGTCTGCCTTGACGTTGGCATGCGGGCATTCCCTCCAATGGCTATTGGAGCAACTAAATGATCTCCATTTGTCTAAATATACATAGGGATTAAGGAGAGCGCGCAGGTAACTTTTATTTTCTTTGGTTTTTACTATATATTGGGGCTGATGTGTACTGTAGTCATTGCTGCCGGCCCAGTAGTGATGGGAGTGAGCGCAGGACTTATCTTTTGTATTTATAATTCTTAATTAATTGATTCAAGATTAGAATGGTTAGCATCTACATAAATGCATAATGTTGCTTACTGGCTTCAAGTGATGAGAGTGGTATATTGGTAAACATGGAGTGATATATTGGATTGAAAGTATATCGCTCATCAAATATTAAATACAAGTACTTATTCATGGAGGTAAGTTTACCTTCATAAATATAGCATTCTCTAAAATCTAGGTAATTTGATTTCTTACTAATCTAGAAAAACTGTAATTGGTAACACTGAAACAGATAAGAAAACAATCAATTACAATAGCCATCCTAGTATTGTTTGGTCCAATAAAGACTTCAGGACATTTTACTTTAGTAAAGTTACTTCCTGGTGCCATAAACCAGTTACAAAAAGTCTTCAGAGCATGCGCCAAAATGCAGCTCACCAACTGCTGTCTAACCCTCACACTAATGTGGTGCCACAATGTCTGGGAAAATAACTGCTGGCTATATGGAACAAATGCCATCACCCAAGCTACTGAATATCTAACGCTCTATTAAAGTAAAATGTATAAATAAAAAAGATAAGCCAATACATACAGACATAATAAAGTAAGGTGCTTGAATATTTTAAATAATTTGACGCAGCATTGATGACCTTCAGTTAGTACACTATCCTCCACTATGAGAATTAGCTCACCAAGGAATTGGAAAGTTCATGTCTATTAGATAAATGTAGCTGACGGCAAGCATTTTTCGTGCCATGACTTCTGAAAAACAATTGGTCTGTTTGTAGTGAATTGAGTGCAAAATATGTAATTACCATTCAGTGTTCCAAACATTTTGCAATAAAATGCATGAAATTAAACTTTATTGCAAATCTCTGCCATTTATAGCAATTTTACTAGAAAAACAGATATGCTTTAGGTCAGGGTGAATTTTATTTAGAAGATTTACAGCCGGTGGAAGATAATTGGAGGAAGAATTCAGTGTTTGGAGAATGTGATTCGGTAGTTAAACACCAAACCGAACAAATTAGCTAAAATAATTAGAGCTGAATCAAAAGAGTTTTGCAATTAGTTCATAGTGTAACCGTATTACAATTTCAAAGAATATGAGATAGAGTTTGGGAACGGGGAAAGAAAGCTAAGCATTGCATGACATTGCTGGCAATACATTAAAAAAATGATTACAGCTACAAAGTGCCCACAAATAAGTACATGAAACACTGGAATTGGGAAAAATAAAGATACTTTTTTACTGCCTTGAAAGTGGAAAAATATGTTAATTTGGAGCTTGATACAATTTCTGGCTCTCTTGAGCTAATTTGACAGCCTGTGGCCAAAATGTATTACTAGACACCAACTTCCTTCATTTTGAGTAAGTCTGCCATATATTAGGTGATCAAAAGCAGCTTACTGATAACAAAGATAAGATTAAAGCAACAGTTTATGAGCTACAGCATAGATGTTGCTGGCGGAGAGACATTGGGGGCTGTAGCCCCAGATGTGGTGCTCTTTAGCAATGGATCTCTACAGGTAGTGGACGGGGCTGGATGGTACTAGTGTTTTTTTATTATTATATTATTTATAATTGAACTCAAAGCAGCCACCTGATGTAAAAAGAAAGATCACTATTATAGTGCTTGGCAAGGTTACTAAGGAGGAAGAGGTGGTGCCCTCATGGTGACTGATGGTCGCGGGTGCTGGAGATGACATCTTTGCTGTACACCTCTCTGTTAGATAGGTAGTGTGGTTGGGTTACATTGAATAACTGGATTTGCAGTATGTTCTTGTTTCTGGCTATGCTTTCAGTGAGTTCATGGAAAGCATAAGCAGCACGCTATTAATGAGTAAAGAGGAGAGGAGATAATATAAAGAGGTGGGGATAGGTCATCGTGTCTCCACAGCTTTTTGTTATATATTTTTGTGATATACTAACAGCTTCTAAATTTTATCGACTGAACAAAACCTCTTCTTTATGTTAACTGTGTTAGGTGTAATCCACAAACACCTGGAAGAATATAGATTATCATGTACTGCTTGGATTAGTATAACAGAAGACAAAACAAACCTACACAAACTGCATAAGTTTAACAAAGCATTCACCCATCTAAATCTTTGTTGCCAATGACTTCCCAAATGACATTTGGAAAGTCTAAATGCTTATGCCTTCATTAAGTGAAATTAATTGAGTTAAAGATATATTTTACACACTGGTACCTATTTAACCCATTTATGACAAAAGGTTAGGTAAGCAGAAGTCCAAAATTAGCTGAATGTGTCCATGCAGTATAAATAGTTAAAACTGCAAAGGGGAATGTTGTGAAAGAGTATATTGTGCGCTCTCATTCCTATCATTTCAGTCTCATTGGGTTTTATCGTGTCCCTTCTGTTACTGCTCATCAATGTCAGAGGGGCTTTCAGCGTATCGTTCCAAAGCTTTTTCTCTAGTAGTAAAGGTGTAACAGTAAAGAGCAATTCAGGACCCTGGACAGCAGGATTATTATGTGCTTGGTCAGTCATGTAGTACTGCTCCAGCAGGGTCATTGTAATGTCATTAGTGTCTTTCTTCAATACAATACTGATGGAATCCGGCTAAAATAAACTAAATTCAGAACCAAACAATCATGCAATAATAGTAATATTAACAGAAATAATTATTTCTTAATTTTTATTGCGGTTACAGATATAGAAATAAAGTATAAGATCTAAAATACAGATGAATACTACATATACTAAACTGAATTGTAAATAGTCTAATTCTATTTCAGAACATTTTAACCCCTTTTTAACTATCCCTTCATGTCTCTACCAGCATTTTCCCTTCTTAAAAAAATAAATAAATCAATGTCTTTATCTTTCCTGTAAAAGAAGGGGCTCACCCTTGGAATTTATTAACGGGTGCAAAGAACTTGTGCCGCTACCCATGCAGACCACTACATCACAGTATATTGATAGTCACATGTAAAGCCTGAAACAAATCAATTGCATATGGTCTGTATAATTAGGCTTTATATAGGATTTTAAAGTGTAATTATCATAGATACACTCACTTGGGCGCTATTGAAAAGGAAGGGAAAGAAAACGTCTACACAACGGGCGAGTAGAAGCAATAGCTAACGTATATATTTTAAGAAAATCCAATGTAAATATAATAACACTCCCCTTCTGTCGATTAATTATAGGCATATAGGTCACGGGCGTGTATGGCGAAGAACTGAATAACAGGTAGAGAGCAGAAGGACCCTCCTGAAAAAGTTCTCCTATTTTATTTATTGTGCTCAATAGAATACAGGAACAGAGAGATAGATGTCACTCTCTTCTGATGCTGATGTGTGTGTAATGAAGCAATTGTATCTGTATTCCCAAGTAGCCAATCCTGTAACACAGGAGTACAGTCAGGGCCATCTTTCCTCATGGGCACACTGGGCAGTTTCCCAGAGGGCCCCACTGGGATGCGTCCAGGCCAGCAGGGGAGATCCTTTGATGTCCCCTGCCAGCCCATGCAGAGCCGGCACTGTTTTATGGCCATGGGCCCTCTTGGGCCGGTGAGGAGATCGCCCTCACCAGGCCAAGGGCTCTTTGAATGGGTAGAGGAGCACATACACACACACACAGAACCCCTCCACACACAGCACACACACATAACCCCCCACAGCACCTCTTTAACACACAGCACCCCCCACACACAGCAATCCACACACAAACACAGAACCCCCACGCACACAGCACCTCTCAAACACACCGCATCCCCCACACACAGCACTCCACACACACAGACAAACACACAAAACCCCTCACAAACACACAGCACCTCACAAACACAAAGCACCCCTCCACATACAGAACTCCACACACACACACAGAACCCCCCCACACACACACACTCACACACAGCACCCCCCACAGCACCTTCCAGACACACACAGCACCCCCCCACACACGGCACTCCTCACACACAGAGCACCTCTCAGACACACACACACCACCTCTCAGACACACACAGAGCACACCTCACACACACCACACAGCAGCCCTCACACACACAGCACCCATCAAAAATACACACAATCAGCACCCGTACACACACACACACACACACACATACCCTGGACACCTCAATGCAGTATGTGTATGTATTCAGCAGTCTGTCTGTGTGTACTCAGCAGTCTTTCTGTGTGCACTCAGCAGTCTGTCAGTGTGTGTGCGTGTATTCAGCAGCTTGTGTGTGCGTGTATTCTGCACTCAGTGTGTGAATGTGTTGGAGGTACCAATAAATATAAGCTGAATTTTATGTATAAATTAAACATTTTATTCCTGTGATTTGTGTGTAGGCAGGGTCCTAGTGCACTGCTTTGCCCGGGGGCCCATAATGTTGTTAAGATGCCCCTGAGTACAGTACCTGGGGTTCTGTGTTACATTAGTGTAACATCCATGGGTGTAGCATGTTGGTTACATGAATAAAAGGGAAGTGCCTGTTCTATATCAAATTTATCAGTGACCCCTAATTATCATTTATATCTGTGATAAATTATACAATCACAGTTTGGGGTGCAAGATAACATGAATCTGTCATGTCAAGTTCACTTTAAGAGAGCAGAGTAGCTTAAGCAAATTTACTGAAATGAGCTGACCAGCCAGTCGTTGTTAATTGCTTCTAAATGTATTAAATTGACTTGGAGGAGAGTTGGTGAAAAATAATAGAATTTGAGAAATGCCTGGGATAGTTGTTTATTTCTTTAATATGAATTTCTATCATTATACTGGTTGACACCTTTATAGGTGTTTTTATAAATGTACTGGCACAGTTGATGTGACCTCTTGCATTTATATTAGCCAGTGGCAGTGATATAATGTAATATTACACTAATTGTCTAAGGGGTCTATAAAATAAGCAGCAAGTTGTGGTAAGTTAGTCAGCAACTTAAAATGGCAGAGTTGGGGACAAAAATCTCAAGTCAGCTGGGATAAAATCTGTAGCTCTCTTTAGCTTAAGAGATCTGATTCCTTGAGGCATTACATTCTACGTGTTAATGCATTAGCGTGTCTGTGACCCTTCACAGTAGATTTGACCTTCAGTCCAGGGGGCATTTTTTGTGATCACCAAGTGCAGTTTGTCCTTGTTGTGAAGTTCTAGAACCTCCTTTTAAATTCATATTTTATACATTTTGTCTTTGGGTATGAAGAGGAATTAAAATAGCAAATACTTAAAATGTGAGAGGGAAGGGGAGATGCTTGACTTTACTACTTGACTCTGTAATGAGTACATATTTTTTTGATTAATACATAATTTAGTAAATATGTTATATGTTGTTTTTGGTATTTGCTGTATTATGTTTATTTGTGTTGTATTTTTTTTAATTGTGTTACAAGGATTTTTGCTTTCACAATATTCTGATCTGAATATATATAATAATAACATTTCAGAGTTGGCAGTGGAGGTAAATAAATTCAGAGATATCATAAATAGTGATGTCCTGAACGGTTCGCTGGCGAATAGTTCCTGGCGAACATCGCTTGTTCGCGTTCACCACGGACGGCGAACATATGCGCTGTTCAGTCCGCCCCCTATTCGTCATCATTGAGTAAACTTTGACCCTGTACCTCACAGTCAGCAGACACATTCCAGCCAATCAGCAGCAGACCCTCCCTCCCAGACGCTTCCACCTCCTGGACAGCATCCATTTTACATTCATTGTGAGGCTGCATTCTTAGTGAGAGGAGGGACAGTGTAGCTGCTGCTGATTTGATAGGGAAATTGATAGCAAGGCTAGTGTATTCAGTGTCCACTACAGTCCTGAAGGACTCATCTGATCTCTCTGACCTCACTACCCCCCACACCCTCAGCATCACTACCCCCCACATCACCCCAGCCTCACTACCCCCCACACCACCCTCAGCCTCACCACCCCCAGCCTCACTACCCCCACACCACCCTCAGCCTCACTAACCCCCACACCCTCAGCCGCACTAGCCCCCACACCCTCAGCCTCACTACCCCCCACCACCCTCAACATCACCACCCCACACCACCCTCAGCCTCACTACCCCCACAGCCTCAGTCTCACTACCCCCAAACCCTCAGCATCACCACCCCCACACCATTCTCAGCCTCACTACCCCCCACACCCTCAGCCTCACTACCCCCCACCACCTCAGCCTCACTACCCCCACACCACCTCCAGCCTCACCAACCCCAGCCTCACTACCCCCACACCACCCTCAGCCTCACTACCCCCATACCACCCTCAGCATCACCACCCCACACCCTCAGACTCACTGCCCCCCACACCCTCAGCATCACCACCCCCCACACCACCATCAGCCTCACTACCCCCACACCCTCAGCCTCACTACCCCCACCCTCAGCTATCCCACCACCAGCCTCAGCCTGCTACCCCCACACCACCTCCAGCCTCACCCACCCCAGCCTCACTACCCCCCACACCACTCCCAGCCTCACTGCCCCATCCTCACTACCCCACACCACCCTCAGCATCATCACCCCCACCACCCTCAGCCTCACTACCCCCACACCCTCAGCCTCACTGCCCCCACACCCTCAGCATCCCACCACCCCCACACACCATCAGCCTCACTGCCCCCCACACCCTCAACCTCACTACCCCCCCACCACCCTCAGCCTCATCCCCCACCACCCTCAGCCTCATCCTCCACCACCCTCATCATCACCATCTCTGTTTTTGCGGTTGTTTGCGGTGCGTTAAACGGGGAGTTTGGTCTGTCACAGTGAAGCGGGCGTAACCCTTACACTACCTGATCGATACAACATCATACCTGATGTTTTAAAGCACGTTATTCCAAACAATTTAGGAATGTTAGGTGATTTATGCCCTTTATGGATTAAAACCAGACTCTGCATCAACTATGTAATTTTCCATGGGAGTTTTGCCATGGATCCCCCTCCGGCATGCCACAGTCCAGGTGTTAGTTCCCTTGAAACAACTTTTCCATCACTATTGTGGCCAGAAAGAGTCCCTGTGGGTTTTAAAATTCGACTGCCTATTGAAGTCTATGGCGGTTCGCCCAGTTCGCAAACATTTGTGGAAGTTTGCGTTCGCCGTTCGCGAACCGAAAATTTTATGTTCGCGACATCATTAATCATAAATAATAAATGAGGTAGAGCCATGAAGGCTCAAATTTGGGTGTTAACATTCCAGAGGATTTCAATGGAACTAAAGATGCACATATACTGATCATATACAACAATAAAATGACTGAGAGGAAAAGTGATTGTAGCATTGATTATATCATTTTAATTGCACCCATCAAGTGGTGGGATATATAAAGCAATCAGTTCTTCAATTTTATGTGTTATTTGAGGCAGGAAAAATGGACAAGCAAAATGATCTGAATGACTTTTACAAAGGCCAAATAGTGATGGCTAGACAACTGGGTCAGAGCATCTCCAAAACAGCAAGTCTTGTGGGGTGTTCCCAATATTCAGTGCTTAGTACCTACCAAAGGTGGTGCAAAAAAGGACGACCGGTTAATATGGGCACCTAAGGCCCATTGGTACGCGTAGGGAGCAACGGCATGTCTGTTTGGTCTGATCACACAGAACAACTGCTGTAGCTCAAATTGCTGATAAACTTAATGTGGGCTAAGATAGAAAGGTGTCAGAACACACAGTGTATTTCAGTTTGATGTGTATGGGGCTGCATAGGTCAGAGTGCCCATGGTGCCCTGTTCTATAATGGAGATAAGAGCATCTGACATTGACCATTGAACAATGCAAGAAGGTTGCCTGGTCTGGTGAATCATGTTTTATTTTAGATCAGGCAGATGGCTGTGTGCATTGTGCACCTCGCAACATGCAGGGCTTACAGTATCTGCTGCTAATGTCTTGGTAACAGATACTACAAGACACATTTAGAGGTCTTGTAGAGTCCATGCCTCTTTGAATCACAGCTGTTTTGGCAGCATGAGGGAGACCTACACAATATTAAGCAGGTGGTTTTAATGTTGTTGCTGATAAGTGTATTCACTAAAAAGTGAGACTTGTTTTAATAGTGAAAATTTGTAAAGGGATAGTGCTAGCCCTGCTAACTAGGCTACCAAGAATGTCAGCTTTGCACAGTTTATGGAATAAACTTATGAAATACATGAGTTTCCATATTTCTAAATTTTTATTGTACATTTCTGGATCAATACAAATATATATATATATATATATACACAGACATATAGTGTGGGAGATGAGGAGGCCACCTAGTGGTTGACTCAAGCTTTACAACTCTGTTTATTTGCACCTGGTTAATAAGGATTTGTTCATTTCCCCTAATCAGTGGTAAATGTATCTATTCTAATTCACAATTTAGTATTATAAACAATGAAGGATTTTCTTTGCTGCTATCTATAAATGTAACTAAAGGTGTCTCCTAAAGAGACAAAAAAAAGTTCCCATCTTGCTAATGGAAAATGTCACCAATTATTAAAATGGATTGACAGGAAGGGAAGGCTAAAATGCTATGTGCATCATTCCTGATTAGTCAATGGGTCATCAATACCTTAATATAAATAGTTTTAATAAGATATAATCAAACTGAGACAAGTTCATACATATATTTACCGAGTTTGTTCCTTGTAGATTTTAACAGTTTTAGAAGCCATGGATTTTAGTAAAGGCTGCAGGGACCTAAAAACAGACTGACTTATTTGCAATCAAAGCTATGTTATTATTTGATGGAAGCACCAAGCAGGCAATCAGAATTCCAAACTAGAATTCAAAGCATGGTCAGTGACTGGAAAATTGGATTGAATTATTCATTAATGGCAGCACCCAACTTGGTTAAAAGTATGGACTTTTTAGTCCAAAAAAGTATAACAATATATGTGACTTTTAAATGTATTTCTTAATACTGTTAAACATTATCTTTTATATAAACTGAACTGAAGTTAAAATGTTCCCACTCCTACAGGAGTGAGATATACAGTTTGCTCTGTAGCTGTCAGTCTCTGCAGAAAGTACACATACATAGGATGCCTTCTTCTCTTTTAGAGAAGCCAGTAAGCTATTACATCAACTCGATTATTGATAAAACTTTCTTAAAGTAAGAACATTGCTAAATTGGACCTTGCCTAAAAATAATTGTATGTTGCCCGTGTTTACAAAGATCATAACAGAGATTAATTTGGTGGCTTTATCTTTCCCAGCAATGTTTGTTTACCGTGAAATCTGTTTCCAGAATACATCACAACCCTTCAAATCTTTTAAATAACTAAAAATATATGTAATAACCTGGAGGTATTCCTGTTATGTAATTCTGTAGGCATATTGCTTCAGTCTTCTGTGTTTTGTTATTGAACTTCTCTGCAGCTATAATGTTCTACTCAAAAGTGCTCCTTGAAATCTCGTATAAGTTCAGAAGAATAATAGGAGAAATAAAAATGAATATATTCCTCGATAGCTTGCTTTTCACTCTTTGGATTGATTTGGTAGTAAATAGAGTTCAATATCCAACCTAGAATAGAAACACAAGGAGTAGAGTCTATTCTGTACTTATTATTGGTCGTCAGCTGACTGCCAGATAGATGTGATTTGATTTACATCACATTCTAACCTACTGGGATTTTTACCCTCAGGTGCAGACCATTTTAGGTCTTTTGATTGAAAAAAAAGAAACAATGTCTATCATACTCCATCAGCCGCTCTAGGCAAAGGCTTAAATGTGATATGTTATCTTGAAAGGCCCTATAGAAGGAGAGAGGTCATAGAAATGTACATACATGTTTATAAATCCTGGGAAAATATACATTTAGATTTATACACACATCTGCAGTCTATCAACAGCAATGAATGATTGTTGTAAGTTTTTTTTTTTTTTTCATAAATACAATACAAGTGATGAAATAAACTTCCTGCTCTTTCTTTTTTTTTTAACTTGATTTTGTAATTTTGTGCAAGATGAGAGAGACCTAGCACCAAACTATTGTGTGTGTGTGTGTGTGTGTGTGACATTTAAACAACACATTCTTGTTCTAACTTCCATACAAATTGATCTGAAACCACACATTGTGAGCTCCCTGATCTCAGAGCAGGGCCAGGAAATGGGGTGACGATTTACATTTTTGTATAGAAGTATTAGAATCACAAAATCCCCTTTTCAATGTGTCCAATAATCTAATCTTGAAGGCACGATGAAAATTAAATGTATATTAACAAGAATGATCTCTGTCTTTATTTCAGTCAATAAGCACAAACCTTGGATTGAAACATCATATCATGGAGTCATCACAGAAAATAACGATACTGTCATTCTGGATCCACCTCTTGTTGCCTTGGACAAGGATGCACCAGTACCTTTTGCAGGTAGGATGGAACTTTCTCATATGCTTATTGTTACTGGGGTTTTTTTCTACATTATTTCTACATTATTTTGGGCAGTTGTTTTTTTTATTGCACTATATATATGACTTATTTATTGTATTCTTTTTAAATGATCTGCTCTAACTACACAACAGACATCTAATACTTTATGGCAGAAACTTGTGTGGTTGTGATCTAATGCTTCTTTACACCAAGGTTCAGAAGACAGATCATTTTTAGATAGAACATTATTGTGTGGCTCTTTGTGAGTCTGTATACCAATGTGTGTTTATGTATCAGTACATGTGAGTGGTGAGAATGTTGGAAGGATACATCGGGACAGTAGGAAGATGCACTGGGGAGCTGGGATCTCATGTCTTAATTTCCCCACTAAAAACCTGTATCCAGATGGTAAGTAGATAGAGCAGTGTGTGGGGCTGTATATGTGATTCTGTAAGTTGACGTGTTTGTGTGTGAACGCATATGTGTGTGGATTCAGTATGAAAAGATCCTCTGGGCAGTGTAGTGAAATGCACTGGGCAGTGTTGGAAAACACAGTGTGTATTGCAATGAGATGCACAGTGGGTTAAATAAGATGCAAGTGTTGCAATGGATGATGCACTAAAGGGATATGGGTAAGGCATATTGGGGATTATAAACTGGAATGTAGGTAGGGGCATTCGGGTGATGTTGGGAAATACATTGGGTAGATAAGGTGAGAGATGTATTAGGAGCTGCGTATTTGAGATGAAATTAAATGGGGAGAATTCTGATTGTAGGAGACTAATAACTCTGATGATGTGAATAGGAAAATGAGCATTGTAGAGGGTGGCAATGGTGGAACTATAATCTGTATATCAACTGTGTCTCAGGAAGTATTATTGCAGAACAAACGCAGAGGGATGGAAAATGGGTTACCAGTTGAGCATTTGGAATTCACCATGTTACTTATTAAAACCCCCATTAGAAACCACATTAAAATATCCTGTCCAAAATGGAAGTCACTCTCTCAGTTATGTTTTATTGTGGGACTGTTGCCAACATCTGATTGTAAAAGCCATAGTCCATTAGCTATTAAGAGAAGATAAAATCTAGAAAGAGACATTGTAACTTTCTGAGTACTCAGGTACTACGATGGCTGGAACAATATTAAGCCATCGTAGTACCTGAGTGCCATGTAAGTCAGGCACTATTTGTTCACCTTTTAGTCCCTAAGTAGAATCACACTTTGACCCATATGTTCAATTTCCTAATGCTGCTGTTGGTACTTTCACCGGATTGAATTATCATGCACTGATAACTGTGTACATCAAGGTTTCCTTGCCTTTTACACAATAATGTGGTCTCTCCTTGACACAATATCTAGATGAGGTTCAGCAAACCAGTTGGCATGTAAGCATATAATATCTTTATTACAATACACAGCTTGTCTGTGCAGATTGAACATCATAATTGTCTCAGGAAGGGCATATGTCCTATGAAGGCTCCGACTGGATTTACTATTTTTCTTCAGTTTCTGTAGTTTGACAGCATCCATATTAAAACAACGTGTTCAACACTCTGCACATTTTTGGTACCTATCTGTAAAAATACACACCAGCTGTTAACCTCGTAAAATGGCAAGATGTGATGCCTGCCTATTTCAGACTGTGCAGCTAGGACACTAATGCAGATGGGTTATGCTAATGGACTGCAGGTTACATTTGCTTTTCACTGGCACTTATACTTGTAATGGATTGAAAAAAAAAAAAAAAGATTGCATGCTTATAATTCAAGTGAATGTTCTTTGTGTTTTAGAAACCAGGAATAAAATTATTCACATTCTATCCATTACTCCTTTTAACCTCCCGTCTCCTAGAGTGAGTTTATAAGTAGCCGTTGTGTTGGTATTTACTCTATCTGTTCTAGCTCACTAAAACTCCAGTGATTCATTTTTGATGGATTTGGAGTGGGTCTGTTTGGAAATTGAAAAAAAAATTATGAAGTTATTGCAAATTCAAAGACATGTTAAAGAAACATCAACACAATGTAGGTACCAACACAATGTATGTGCATTTGATGGGTTTTGGCTTCATATCCATTATAACTTACTCTACTTTTCCAAATCTCCTTCGTTTTCTGTTGCCATATAACTCCACCCCCATAACTATACCTAATCTTTTCACAACATATCTTCCTGATTGGAAGGCAAATATTGTAGTTCAGCCAATAAGAGATCTGCTGACTTGACTCCACCGCCTCCTCCACGCTACAGCCAATCACTGTCCATTTCTTATCTATGTAGTATTTCAAATATATTACAAATTGAAAGGGGGCAGGTTACACGATGACACAGATTGGCTGTGGGACAGAGTCATGTCAGCAATTCAGCTCACAATGATCTCTCATTGACTAAGTACATACTCAAGAAGGTATAATAAAAAAGAAGGAAATTACTTTGTCAAAAGAGTGGGCATGGCTATGAGGGCTAAGTAATGGTACTAAAAGCTGCAAAACATTTTTTAAATAAATAGTTTGAACGTGGAAACATATTACAGCATAATTATGAGGCCAAAACCTCTCTAAACACGCAAGATGAATTGGTGGAGTGTCCTCTTAAATAAGTGAATTAGAAAATGGAAAATCATTTAGATTTTTTTGTAGACGTTTTTAGTTATGAGGGATCAGGGGCGAGAATAATATACAGCATAACACTGCTACTTTCTTGAAATACTGCGTACCTTACTTCTTAATGTGTATGTATTATGGTAGAGTTTTAATATGTGTACTTGTTTCTACCAAATGATATATTATGATTTTAAGAATCACTCCTCTGTCCATATTAGAAAAATAATTAGAAATCACTGTTAAGTAGAAACACCCCAATGAAATCATGCATGCATTTTCATGCATTTATTCATTGCATTGTATATCTTAAAACAGTTTCTTCTGAACTGCAGCCTTTTCAGTCTATCCTATTTTTCCCTGGAGGATACTTTCAGTCTCTTCACAGGCAAATAGCCAATCAGAGGCTTCTCATTGAAACCGTTCGAAAATGGTTTAACCACTGAAAGTAAGTAGGTGCCAGGTGGCCTCCTGGCACCATAACAACTTAGTTTAGATGAAGTTGTTTTGGTGCCTGGAGTGTCCCTTTAAGAATAATTAATTAAAAAACATCAAGTGCTAAACAGCTAATATGAGCAGCATACTGTGCAACCAAAGTGGTAAATATTTCAGCTTTTCTTTTCTGGATATTTACAAGCACATAGATCATGTGAGATTCTACGGAGTGCACAGTCAATCAATCTGTAACCTTACCTGATGAGCGAGACCAAAAATAATCAACAAGCAAGCTGACAATGCGGAGCACACATATTTCTGCATATCACTTTAAATTGCAAAGGCCTTTTTGACCTCTGATTATACACGTGTGTGTGTGTGTGTCTCAAAGTGATATTGTACCTGCTAAAATTCTTATATTGCCTGATAAAATACACTAATCCCTCTGGGATAAGATATAAAACATATTTTACTATTCTCATCTAGTTGAAAGAAGATTGAATTAGCTAGACAAATACTAACAACTTGCTTTCAATTCAAATTCAATTTAAAATGTGATTGTTTACCATTTTCCAAAATGTGCTTTGGTTAGGTTTAGTATTCTATAAAATTGCAGCAGTTAAATCTCATTATATGAGTTTAGGATGAAAGTGAATCTAATGTTTAAATATGCTGAGCTGTAGCAGTTTAACACATTCCCATGTATTGAAAAGCTTCATATATGTTTTTTTCTTTTTTCTTTTTCATTTTTTTTAATTACACGTTCAAGCCATTCTTTAAAATAAACAGATAAACACGACTGTAAAGTTCAGATAACAAATGAAAGTCATTTGTTTAATATTCCACCAATTGTACGCAATTACACTATTTTCAAAAGTAGAAATAAAGAGGTATTTAAGATTCAATATATAAAAGAATAATATATACAGTCACTGATATTTACAAAACACTTGCAATTGTGCAGTACAGCAAAACTTCCATAGCCATGTTATGTGTCAGTTGTTCATATATCTAATTATTTAAATAAATCCTTGCTCATTTCCAAATTAGAGAAGGCTTTCATGATAGATTGCTTAAAAAGCATCTCTTCCTAATATATGAAGAGCTGTATCTGACGTTTGATGATAGCCAGTAATTTTTCCACGAGGCAGAACATTGTCTCAAAGCAATGCCAACTAAGGAGAGCCAGATGCAATTTGATTTCACAGCCTTAATGATGCTTATTACTTATTCTCTATTATTTATTTAATGGAGGAATTCTCAATGGGTCTGTATTTTTAACCAAATACTAATATAATTTCGAAGGGTAGCGCACAGGGAGATTGATATGTTAGACAGTCTGACACTTTTATTCGATGCAGCTGACAAGATTTCTACCTCGCAGTACAAGACAGTCCTTGGGATTGTTCCAACTTAGCTAATGAAGCACGGGTTTTAGAAAATGGTAAAACAGCCAAGGATGTATATCACATTGAGATAAGACAGACATGAAATGAGTAACTGCATACCATTTGGTTATAATTCTTGCATAGAGCGACTATCAAAACGACAGCTGACAGGGTTCTAATTTGAAGCTTCGTTACAGTATTGATGAAGACCAGCTTAGAATGAGCAACAGATTGGTTTCCAGAGCAGAAAACCAATGATCTAATGCCGTGAGAGTCACTGAACTAGTAAATGAGGGAGAATCAGAAGTGAATCCCACATTTAAGGCCAAAAGAGACAAATTTGAAAATTGGATTTAAAGAATGTTTATATTTCCCTCTTCTCATTTCTATACATTTCCCATTTTAGTAATCAGCCACAAAAGTATACTTTAACTGGCACTTCTCAGGAAATTAAACCACTGAATAAAACAAAAAAATTAAAAATCCCCTATCACTTGTGTTAACATTTATGTCAATGCCTATTTTATTTAAGATCTATAAGGAAGATTTAGCAAATGATATCACAAAACAGTTTATTCCTGGCACACTTTACAAATGAGGAGGCAAAACAGTGTTTAGTTTCTCATCCTCTTTCTAAAGTTTTCTCTGTGCTGACTGCTAGGTGCAAAGGACAGAACTTGGTCGACAGGAAGCTTAAATGAAGCTGTCAGCTGCAGGATAGAGAGGTGTGGATTTCAGTATTTTATTTTTTATCAACTAGCAAACATGTATACTAAAATGCATGAGAAGTGATAGTTCTCTATTTATTCCTAATAAACTTATTGATTAACCCTCATGCCGCAGAACTGTCTGATTCAGTCAATTTTCGGTCTTCCCGAAAATTATCATTGAACCAAACATACAAATAGTCGAACATCAGACATACTCGAACAATTTCCATTTGGAAAAAATTTGCTTGTAAGAACCAAAATGAATTGCCCTGCACAAGTCTACCTGTATGTATGTGCATTTACAGTGTGTATTGTTTGTGTGTTTATGTGTGAAAGGTAACATGGCTACAATGAATGGCATATAGAACACCTAATGTGATGTGTGATATTATTTCTGACTACCATTAAGCATTGTTACATTTTTTTTAAAGAAATTTGGGTGCCTTATATATATAGCATGTGGATGTCTTTGCTCAGCCATGATATTTCCATGTGCTTTCTACTTATTATATATTTATGTGTATAAAATAATAAAAAACAAATCTTATTTACTATGTTCTTTTACTTTAATGATGACCTCTGGCTAATCTAATTAGATTTTTTTTTTATAGATTAGCCTGCTTGGTGTTAAAGGAGGGTAGATCATACCACTAAAGGAGAGAGAGCCTAAAAGAACGTAAAGTCAAAGCTAAAAAATTTGAGACCTGAGATGTCTGTCATACGTCGGATTTTATATGGTGCCATTCGTGATAGTAAATGGAGCTGATAGGAAGCCTCCATTTATGACTTTGGCTGAAGGGTCTGTGTATAGGGCTTGGACACCTCTGATGAACGCTCTGGGGAACCCAAATTTAACAAGAACCTGTTCCATATATTTCCAATTCAGTCTATCAAAGGCCTTCTCTGCGTCCAGCGCTAAGAGAAGACCTTCCATCGAGTGTGTCTCCATATGGGCCAAGATGTTTAGTATTTTCCTTGTATTATCTGATCCTTGCCTATTTTTAATAAAGCCCGATTGGTCGTTGTGAACTATGTGTGTAAGTATGTCTTTCAGCCTCTCTGCCAGGACCTTAGCATAGATTTTTGTGTCGCAATTTAGTAGAGAAATAGGGTGAAAGTTCTGGCAGACATCTACTGTTTTCCCTGGTTTTGGCAATGTGGAGATGTGCGCCAGTAGCATGTCAGTTGGCATTGACCCAATGTAAAAACATTGGTTTAGAAGGTTGGTAAGGTGTGGCGTCAGTAGGTCGGAAAACGTCTGGTAATATAGGTTGGAAAAAAGCCGTCTGGACTGGGGGATTTATGTGCTGGCATCTTAGCTATGATTTGTTGCACTTCCTGACACGTGATTGGGCTGGTAATCGTTTTTATTTCTGATTCTGTGAGACTAGGTAGATCAACTGTGGACAGAAAGTTTTGGAACTGTGACTCTGTTGGGGTGTGTGTGTGCTCCTGTCTTCTTAGGTTGTAGAGTGTGCTATAGTAGGTCACACACTCCTCCACAATATCCTGTCCCAATTAGAAACTCTGTGTATAAACTGGCTATGTTTGCAGATGATGTGTTCATATCACTGACACAACCCACACAATCCCTGCCACATTAATGCGTACCCTACAAGAATATGGTCAGATATCATATTACAAATTGAATCAATCAAAGACCCAAGCAGTTCCCATAAGACTACCAAACACCACTGTTCACTCACTTAAAGGCCAATTCACTTTTGATTGGAGACAGACCCACCTTACGTACCTAGGGGTTAAAATCGCAACCACCACCAGAGGAATAATAACACACAATCTCTCGCCACTACCACAAATGTGCAAACATCTAGTTTCCAAGTGGAAAGATGTACTCCTTACATGGTTAGGTAAAATCAATGCCATCAAAATGACAATATTACCAAAACTGTTGTACATAAGTAGAATGTTATCACTTCCACTAGCACCAGCTCTGGGTAAACAAATACAAAAAATTCTCTCGACATTTATATGGGGAAATAAAAAACCCAGAGTTCCTCCCTCTCTATTACAAACATGATGCAATCAGGGGACTGGGCTTCCCACATATCCTAAACTACCACAAAGCAGCAATCATAGAAATCTCTATCAAACTATATGCTCCTAAGGGGGCCTTGCAATGGGTAGATATGGAGAACAAGTATAACCCAGCATGTTCCGCTTACTAGATTAACAATACACATGTGGGACCAATTTCACAGACCGCAAGCTAACAGAGACAAGATTTTGAAGTGGTCACCCTTAACGGCGCTTAAATCTATGTCACCTTGGTTATCATTGACCGGTTGGATAGAGCTGGGTATCACCCACCTTATAGACTTATGCCCACAGGGGAACTTTCTATCCTTCCCAGCGCTACAGACCAAATATAATTTATCTCCGTCATATATATTTCCATATATTCAATTGAAAAGTATATTTTCAGACAGGGAGCTTCATACCACAACACAAGTACCTGAGCACGGCCTTGCTCCAAATCTATGATAGATGTAATAAAAACTCGATCAAGTCCTTATCTCTTAGCTACGCAGCCTTGGGTTAAAATACATCCCAACCAGAATTTCCATTTATAAATCAATGGAATAAAGAATGTTATCACATGGCAATGCCCCAACATTGAACCACTGTGGAAAGAAACCCAAACATTGTGCAATTTGTTGGGTGTTCTACATAGCCAATTGTCATTAGAGATGGGACTTCTTCTGTTATTCCCAAAGCACATCTCCCCATCTGATAAACAATTACTTATACTTATTATCTTGGCAACACGAAACCTCATAGCGAGTTACTGGAAAAACAGAGAATGTCCAACACAGAAACAATTATACAACAAGATTAGCCAATTTTTAAAATATGAAAAGATGTCTTCTTCCACGTCTAAACACAGAGAGATCAAACAAACTAACTGGCAAAGGTGGACAGATGTCTTACTCCTAGCTGCCATTCCAAAGCAGAGAACCACAACTCAGACCAGTACTTTAAACAGAGGTGACCTGGAAACTTGCTCTCTGGCTGTATAGATCTATAGATCTCTGGATGTATAGATCTACAATATTAAGGTTTTAGATAGGGCTAAGAAGATAGAAGATAGAAGTAATAATGCACCGTTATAACGCAAGACATGATCATTCTGTACCCATACTTACCTAAACTAGTCAGGTTTATAGGAATGGGTCTTAACATCAAAGTAGTACAAGGGACAAGGAAGGCAATTTTAATATATGATTGTACAATAATGTTTTTGTATGAAACAACGATGGACACATATTGTGAATGGATATTACCCATCCCCTCTTCCCTTCTGTATCCAGTTTTTCTTCTTGACATTAAGAATTCAATAAACTATAAAGTGAAAAAAAAGACCATCGACAGACTAGTTCATGAGGCTTTTTCACACAGACTGCTTAGTGGGGGAAACAATTCTTCATCTGACCTTAAAAGAGATAGTTAAACACACCTTTATTGAGACACTATAGTCACCAGAATAACTACAGCTTAACGTAGTTCTGATGTCTATAGCATGTCCCTGAAGGTATTTTCATGTAAGCATTGTTTACATTGCTGTCTAGGAACACTTCCAGTGGCAGTTACTCAGACTGGCACTAAAGGTGCTTCCTAGTTCAGTAATGCACCATGTGATGATGTTCAGCATCTTCACACTCTGCATTGATTCAATGCATCTCTAAGAGGAGATGCTAATTGGCCAGTGTGGTGTTTGGCTCAGCTCCCACCACACCTCCTTAGCTGAGGTCATCAGAATTGATGATCTCAGCCAACCCAATGCTATCCCATAGGAAAGCATTGAACTGGCTGAGATTGTCAATTCTGATGATCTCAGCCAAGGAGGAGGGGTGGGGCGGAGCAAGCGCCAACGTACCAATGCAACACTGAAAAGAGGTAAGATTTAAACGTATTTAAGGGGGCCAATGTGGGTGCCAATCACCTAAATAGTGTTTTTAACACTATATGGTCAGGAATACATGTTTGCATTCATGACCCTATAGTGTTCCTTTAAGAATTTTGCTCTTATCTGTTCAAAAGCAGCTAAGAAACTCCCTCTGATATATTTAAATAAATAGTTAGATGCATAAGAATAAATGTAAAATCAGAGTAGGTGTACTCAAGACATTCTCAAAATGACAGAATTGCTTTCTTTTAAATTGTCAATAACTATAAAATGAGAGTATACAATAGTATATATGGAGCAGGGGTGGGCAACCTTCAACACTCCAGATATTGTGGACTACATCTTCCTGATCATTTGCCTGCATTATGTGAGTAAGAGCATTATGGGAGATGAAGTTCATATATCTAGCAAAGTGGTAAAACAGACTGTAAACCAATACTTAAGGCTGACAGTAACTACTTAAGACATATGTAATATTTTGAGGTTATAATATCTGCAAGGTAATTCAGTCCATACTTGCCCACATATTCTGTCTAGTGAAAAAGAACACTTACAGCTAGGTCTTTATAAGCATAATGACCATGCCCCTTCTTAGTTATTTCTGGGAACCATACCTAGTTTATGCTGCTGTTATGGAAGTCAACAGGCAAGAAGCACAGTGTTTTATAATATTATTACAGATCCTAGATATGAACTTTGCTGCAATGTAATTAAATCAGTTATATGCAAAATGTTAAAACATTTTAAAATACAAAATGTTTTATAGACTGCCAAAGCATACAATTATTGTTTCTAAAAGGAGACAAAAGGATTCAGTCTGAATGTGTGTATGCTGTTACTTATGCCTTCTTTATGGTATGGGTTTCTGAAAACTATTTTAGAGAGCTAAAATCGAAAAGGCAATGTTTAAATTATATTTATATTCCCATTGTAGACCACAAAATCAGCAAGTGCCCGCATCTTGCAATGGCTGTTTCGATGAGTCCATCCCCCCCTTTTAACTCAACATTTTATTTTCCAAATAAAATGCAATGGGCCACGTTCTCTCGCTTCCTTTACTTAGTATTTGGAGGATAAGTCTTATGAGGCATTAAATCCAAAATCATATAAAAAAAAGACATTGCATCAGACATATGGAAGAATTCAGAATCTCCAACTAAAGTAATATAAATTTAAAATATTGTAATAATGAAAATGATAGAGATTAACATAAAATACGTTAACTGGGTTTGTATAAATTTTTTATAACTATAATAACTTGTAAAATGAACTGGTTTTTTTAAAGCTTATTTTAGAGGTTTTATTAGAGAAATACATTATTACAACAGGATGCAGGAAAATATTGAAAATAATCTATTTGTACAAATATATTGACAAAATCAGCTATCTCTGATAAAGAAATTGGTTATAAAGCTGCAACATTTAACTCTCTGAATTCGAGAAAAATGTTATTTGTATAAATCCAACCTTTGGAAAATGAGATGGTCAGTAATACCTTACTAGATGTGAAAATTCACTCTGACAGGGATTGAAATATGTAGACAAAATTATTGCATTTCACTTTTAATTGCTGCAAAAAGAAAGACATATTAGAGAAAGCAGACAGTAAAAATGGAAAAAAAGAGAAAAATGAAAAAAAAGACACATATTTAATTTTCTGCTAATCCCAATACAGCAAGAATTATAATCATTACCACTGCTTGCCCACTATAAAATGCAAACTTCACTGGACTATAAATATAAAATAACATAAAAAGTGAGCTTCTCGAAAATTCACTTTTTTTAATAGAAGGAATTTAAACTAAGCAATTGCAGTCTCGTTATACTGTTAACTGAATATAATGTTCATTCATCTTTATTCTTCCAGATTCTTTCTGCACGTATCATCGTGTTTATTTGGAGATTTTGAATCATAGATAAGGCTAATAAAGTGGCTAATAAAGTGGACTTCCACTTTGGACCAAGGACTGCAACACAGAATTATCACTGCACACACACATCTTGGCATGATGTCCCAGATTATTCCTTTCTATTTATTTGGTCTTTACATTTGGAAGTAGTAATATACTTTAGCAGGATCAGAAGCAGCATCTGTTAGATGTGAAGTAAGCTTATGACACAAGAGTTAAAAAAGGAAGCATTTGCCAAAACGGTAAAATAACATCTACTAACTATCAAATTTGCAAGAACTTAAGCTTAAAGGACCACTATAGGCACCCAGACCACTTCAGCTCAATGAAGTGGTCTGGGTGCCAGGTCCATCTAGGGTTAACCCTTTTTGCTGTAAACATAGCAGTTTCAGAAAAACTGCTATGTTTTCCTATGGGTTAATCCAGCCTCTAGTGGCTGTCTCATTGACAGCCGCTAGAGGCGTTTCCACGCTTCTCACTGTGATTTTCACAGTGAGAAGATGCCACCGTCCATAGGAAAGCATTGAGAATGCTTTCTTATGAGACTGGCGCATTCAGTCAGGCACGTCAGAAGAGGGAGGAGAGTCCCAGCGCCGAGGGAGCCCGGAAATGGAAAAAAGGTGAGTGTTTAACCCCCTTACTCCTCCTTCAGCGCCACGGGAGGGGGATCCTGAGGGTGGGGGCACCCTCAGGGCTCTATAGTGCCAGGAAAACAAGTATGTTTTCCTGGCACTATAGTGGTCCTTTAACCCCTTCTGGATGGAGTCAATAGTACATGTTCTGATCAAAACAAAACGTAAACAAAAACTGGAATTTGCGTTATATGTCTGTTTAACCGTAATTCACCGCTGTCACATTAAGTGCACCCACACTTAATATATATCATTTTGTTCAGGAGAAACAGGGCTTTAATTTATCATTAACTATTCATATATGGAACATAATTTATTATGAATAAAATTTTTAAAAAATTTGAGAAAATAAGATTTTTTTTTAAATTTGTAGTTCCGTCTGACATTTTAGCTGTTAATGTCATAATACTGTTAGGTTTTACTGCAAGAAAATGCACATATTTGTAATCAGCGATGTCTCTTGAGTACAAAAGTACCCCCTATTAACAAGTTTTATGGTGTTTTGGAAAGTTACAGGGTCAAATATAGAACATTCCATTTTCAAATTGAAATTTGCCAGATTAGTAATGTTACCTTTGAGACGGTGTGGTAGCCCAGGAATGAGAATTACCCCCATAATGGCATACCATTTGAAAAATTAGACAACCCAAGGTATTGAAAGTGGGGTATGTTTAGTCTGTTTTAGTAGCCACTTAGTCACAAACACTGGCCAAAGTTAGCGTTCATATTTGTTTTTGTGTGAAAAAAGCAAAAAACTAATATTTGGCCAGTGTTTGTGACTAAGTGGGTTGTCTACTTTTGCAAATGGTATGCCATCATGGGGTTAATTCTCATTCCTGGGCTACCATACGCTCTCAAAGGCAACATAACCAATCTGGCAAATTTCAATGTCAAAAAAATGAAATGCATGCCTTATATGTGACTCTCTAACTTTCCAAAACACCATAAAACCTGTACATGGGGGGTACTGTTATTCTTGGGAGACTTCACTAAACACAAATATTAGTGTTTTAAAACAGTAAAACATATTACAACAATAATATAGTCCATAAAAGTGCCGTTCATTTGTAAAAAAATGCAAAAAACTTCACTTTTACTTAAAATATCATAGTTGTAATAAAATTTATCATTTTGAAACACTGATATTTGAGTTCAGCGAAGTCTCCCGAGTAAAACAGTACCCCCTATGTACAGGTTTTATGATGTCTTGGAGAGTTAAAGGGTCAAATATAGTGCTTGTGAATTAAATTATCTGCACTTTCTCCCTGTGTTGTCAGGCATGTCAATCAAATTTTAATTAATCAAATCACATAATTATGTTAAAAGATTACTTAAATATACACGTAGAATTTTAATATATGCATTTATAGGTATTTAAATTCTACGTGTATACTAATGTAATCTTTTATGTAATTATATGTATTTATCTATATATATGTATTTGCGGTTATTTGTATTTTATATATAGATAGATAGATATATATATATATATATATATATATATATATATAGAATGTCATTCTAAGTGTATTTTGTTACCAATATATATATATATATTAATAACAAAATACAGTTAGAATGAAATTACATATGAATATATAATTTATATAACATTTTGTTTCAATATTTTATTAATTTATTGTATTATTTTATTTATTTATTATTGTAATTATACATATATATATATATATATAATATATGTGTATATATCTATTATATATATAATATATATACATATTATATATATGTAACGTCATTCTAAGTGTATTTTAATACTAATATATGTACTTATATTAATATTAAAATTCACTTTGTATGACGTTACATATATATAATATGTATATATATTATATATATAATAGATATACATATATTATATATATATATATATATATATATATATATATATATATAAAAATACATTTATTTTAATTTTACACATGTTTAATTATTTTTTTTTTACTTTCCCACCAGCAGGGGGACTGTCTGACATTTCAGACAGTCCCCCTGCTGACAGATCCACAGCCAGCTATAGGGGGCCATGTGATCGCTCTTTGAGCGCGATCACATGGCGCCCGGTTGCCTCATTTGCCGGGGGAGGGCTGTCTGGGCTGTCAGGCAGCCCTCCAGAAGAGGATTGCAGCAGAGGTAAGTCCACCGGACCTACAGGGGCTGCAAGCCGTTATGGCGTTCTATAACGCCGCAACGGCTTTAAAGCCCTTTTAATGCGGGACGGCATAGAACGTCGTATCAGCGTTAAGGGGTTAAATAAAACAAAAAACAAAAAACTTTGCATGTTAAATATAATGATATAAAATAATGGTTCCCCTGACAACTGTCTGCATCGATTCCCCTCCTTTCTGCTCAACCAACGTACTTATAAAGAATTATTTTACCTTGGTCACGCATTGCAAGTAACTGTACAAACTATCATCGTTGCCCAAGTCAAACCTTTTTTTTTAGTATAGTGGCGGGCAGAAGTGAAGGGGGCTGTGTGGATCGGTGATTGGGTCACAGCTTTAGTGTTAAGTTGTTCAAACTATTTCAAAACTGGTAAGACAGTGCCAAAGACAAAAATCCCCAAAACAGCTTCATTGAGATAAAGAAGTTTTGAGCGTGAAAAGTCACTTTAAGGGTCACCAGATATCCTGTAATCTCCTTTTGTAGCCATATGAGTTAATTAGTATACTCACCATACATTATTTTATATAGCTAAGTAGATAGTCTTCATTAAAGGAAAATTGGAGAAACAGAGGAAGGGACAGCGCTAAGATCACTTACTAGAAAAAGCAATACTATTGGGAGGCAGCTAACCCCAAAAGTAGGGATCCCTCTTCCCCCACTAATGGAAAGTAAAAACAATAAAAGTGGTAGCACCACAGAATAAATGTCCACTAGGGTACAGAAAAATTAAAAATAAAAAGTAGTAAATATATATGTATATAATGTCCAAGTAATAAAGTCCAGAGGTCAGATAAGTCCAATAAAATTATTCCAGTGTAGATGCAAATAGACACTTGCCAGGGGTGATATCCAGAGATTATTTGCAGGGTTCCTCTATGGGGGTGTCAGAGGAGGTCAGCAGTGAATCCGTATATGAAAAGAAAAAGTAGATAAACTACACTATGTACTGGCAGGAAGTATATTAAAAAGGATAAGATATAGTCCTACTCACGTTTTATGGAGCTTGAACTCCAGTATGGATAGCATACAGTGGTACAATCCCCACTTAAAGGATACGTGAATATAGTGTCTCAGTTGTATGTGGATCATGAAATATAAAAAGAAACAACAAATAGTGCTCACAGTATAAAACTCCAGGAATATAGATATTAGATATTTTACTCACTTTTTCCAGAGCAGGCGAACTGCTCTATAGATAGGGTGTGGGTGTAATAATCCACACCAAGGATATGTCTTGAGAGTGATGTCACTGGAGATAAAAAATCCGGTGCCAGGCAGTATAGGATAAAAATAATAAAAAAGTTTCAAGGATAAAATATAGAATAAAAATAGTAAAATTGCACAAAAAGTAACGAAAATACCTTTATTCATACATTAATAATATATACAAATAAAAACCACAACGCTTTTCGCCAACAGGCTTTTTCAAGTGGAGATACAAAGATAACAAAGATGGCATGGTAGGGTTTATATAGGGAGTGATACATAATTAGGAATTTCAAAAATGGTGCCGAAATAATGTCACAGACAATTATTAAAATAATTTAAAACTTCATGAGAGATTAATTGTATGTTAGTATAATAAATATTGAGGCTATTAATGGTAATCATTGTTAAAAACGAGGCAATAGGGAACTCAGTTATGGCAAAATCGGCTAGGTGGGTGAAATGTACAGGGAGGGGAGGAGGGATTGAGCTAACTGGAGGGGCAAGGATAGGTGAAGGAAAATGGGCGTGAGCAAGGTAGACTACTGGTAATGTGACATTCTGATTTTACCATAACTGAGTTCCCTATAGCCTTGTTTTCAACAATAATTACCATTAATAGCCTCAATATTTATTATACTAACATACAATTGATCTCTCATGAAGTTTTTCATTTTTTTAATAATTGCCTGTGACGTCATTTTGGAACCATTTTTGAAATTCCTAATTATTTATCACTCCCTATATAAACCCTACCATGCCAGGTTATGTTATCTTTGTATCTCCACTTGAAAAAGCCTGTTGGCGAAAAACGTTGTGGTTTTTATTTGTATATATTATTAGTGTATGAATAAAGGTATTTTGGTTACTTTTGTGCCATTTTACTCTTTTTATTCTACATTTTATCTTTGCTACTTTTTAATGATATTTATCCTATACTGCCTGGCACCTGATTTTTTTTTTTGCACACCTCTGGATATCACCTTTGGCAAGTATATATTTGCATCTACTCTGGAATAATTTTATTGGACTTATATGACCTCTGGACTTTATTATTTGGACATTAAATAAATATATATATATATACATATATATATATATATATATATTTATTTTTTTTAATACTTTTATGTGGGGTTTTTTTGTACCATAGTGGACATTTATTCTGTGGTGCTACCCCTTTTATTGTTTTTACTTAGTCATTATTAGATAATTACTTAATATAAAGAGTTATACAGAATATCTTGAAAACAAATGTACTTAGGTACATTACATTCAATCACACTGCCAAATCTACGTTGTCTTTTAATTATACTAATCCACAGTGTCAGATCTCAAATCAAGCACAAAATGTTGGTATGCTATTTGTACTAGCATTAAACATCAGATGCTTACATTCATCAAGTCTGATTTCTTTTATCTGAGGATCATAGTCATTATAAAATATTCAATCTCCCTTGATGACATAGAAACTTTAATTTATACATAGCTTTGCTTATGCCTGGTTCCTTCTGATAAAAACGTGTTATTGCTTACTGATCTGTAATGTGACAGACAAGCTACAACCAAGCCAGGCTTGATAAAGTCCTAAGACCAAAAATCCTCTGTCACGTACACAGTCAGTCAGTGTGTGAATGGAAAACCTTTTCTCAAAATATCCTGGCTTTTAAAGTTTTAAATCAGAAATATTCCAAGTACATGAGCTAGTCAAGTATATAACAAAATGATCGTCCCACATTCATGCACATTTTCCCCTACTCTGCTGCAAGTGACCACTTGTTACATACCTTGCAAGAGTTATGTATATAGAGGGAAGAAAGCATGTTTGTGACGTATTTGAGGCAGCAGATGATATCTGTTCTCCGCTGTCTTACCTGCACCCTTTTGTGGCAGAGATAGCATATGATGTCATATCTGATGATGAACTATGTTGACTGACATCCCTTCTGTAGCTAATAGGCAAGATGAACCAATTCAGGACCCTTTGTGCTGACTAGTATCTATCTTATTGCTAACAAGGAAGAGAGTTCGTGCTTTGCAGGTTGTGAAAAGCAACCCCTTAGGACTTGGGGACAGGTCACAAATGTGACTCCCATGATTTAACTGGAAATGGTTTATGATTCTCTTTGGGTCAGCAAACTTATTACATCTCCCATTTATCATAATGCCCTCAGCTCCAAGTCTTTAGTTACCTACAAGATTCTACTATATATTCTAGAAAAGTTCTCTCCTGTGCACATGGGCGTATTAGCCGCGAGGCAAACAAGGCATTTGCCTTGGGCGGCATTTTTCAGGGGGCGGCAAAAAACGCCGCCCCCCAAATGCCCAGGGCAAATGCCTAGTTAGCCTCGCGGCTAACTGACATCCCGAGCGGGCGGGCGGCGCTGGCAGGTGGGCGGCTGGCGAGGGAGCACTTCCTATGAGCTGTGTGCTCAGCTCCCTCGCGCGCCGCAGAGTGAGGCTGGGAGCCGGAAGATGACGTCATCTTCCGGCTCCCAGCCTCACTCTGCGGCCGGCGCGCGAGGGAGCTGAGCACAGAGCTCATAGGAAGTGCTCCCTCGCCAGCCGCCCGCCTGCCAGCGCCACATGCCCGACCTGCAGCCACTGGACCACCGGACCACCAGGGAGAGAGACCCCTCACCCCCCCACAGCACTCCCAAAAGGTAAGGAGGTTGGGGGGGGATTTAAATTTAAAAAAAAAGTTAATGTGTGTTTGTGTCTGACTATGTGTGTGTGTTTGTGCCTGACTGTGTTTGTGAGTGTGTATGTGTTTGTGTCTGACTGTGTTTGTGTATGTGTGTGTGTGTGTGACTGTGTGTGTTTGTGTCTGACTGTTTGTGTCTGTGTATGTGTCTGACTGTGTGTGTGTGTGTGTGTATGTGTCTGACTGTGTGTGTGTAAGCCAGGGGTTCGACTGTGTTTGTGTGTTTGCAGTGTTTCAGGAGTGTGTGTGTGTTTGTGTCTGACTGTGTTTGTGTCTGCATGCCCAGTGTATGTGTCTTACCTGTGTGTGTGTATGTAGTTCCGACTCAGGTTTAGGTCTGACTGTGTGTGTGTGTGTGTTTGTGTCTGACCTGTGCTTGTGTCGTGAGCAGTGTGTGTGTATGTGTTTGACTGTGTGTATGTGTGTGTGTGTGCTCTAGGTTCCGACTGTGTGTGTGCGTGTGTGTGTGTGTGCTTGTGTCTGACCGTGTGTGTGTGTGTGTGTGACTGTGTGTGTGTGTGTCTGACTGTGTGTGTGTTTG
Source organism: Pelobates cultripes (assembly GCA_933207985.1). Lineage (NCBI taxonomy): Eukaryota > Metazoa > Chordata > Amphibia > Anura > Pelobatidae > Pelobates > Pelobates cultripes. The sequence goes on along the minus strand of OW240913.1, from coordinate 75,598,465 downwards.
TGTCTGACTGTGTGTGTTTGTGTCTGACTGTGTGTGTCTCTGACTGTGTGTGTTTTTATCTGACTGTGTTTGTGTCTGTGTATGTGTCTGACTGTGTGTGTCTGTGTATGTGTCTGACTGTGTGTGTGTGTGTTTGTGTCTGACTGTGTGTGTATTTAGAAGGTGGGGCGGGGGGAAGGGTTGGGTGGGGGTGGCGCGGGGGGAGGGGCGGCGCCTGAGTTTTGTCCTGCCTAGGGCAGCACAAAACCAGGATACACCACTGGACACACGCATGCATACATACAGACACACACATACATACACACATACATACAAACACATATACACACAGAGACCCATAGAAACAAACACATACACACAAACACAGACATATAGAGACACACACATGTACTCACAGACACACACACATTCAAAGACACACATACACACTCAAATACATGCACTGACAAACACATACACTCACAGACACACACACAAATTATTAATATTTTTACAATTTTAAAATGTCCACCCAGCCTTCTTCCTGGAGAGCTGGTGTGGATCTGTCCCTGGGGTCCAGGGGGGCTTAAGTGAGGCGGGCGGCTGTGTTCCCGGCAGAGGCGGTGAGGGAACTGTGTTCTCCCTGCTCTGCTCCCTCGCACCATGCGGGCGGTCTACTGATGCAGGGAGCCCGAATATGATGTCAAATTCCGGATCCTGGCATCAGCAAACGGCGTACGAGGGAGCAGAGCAGGGAGAACATAACTCCCTCGCCGCCTCTGCTGGGAACACAGCCGCCCGCCGGGGGGGGGGAGGGGAATCCATTAGATTGGCCTCCCAATGACAGGAGGAACACAGGGGACTGCATCCCGGTCTGAGAGGAAGTGCTCTCTTAGTGAGCACTTTCTGACAGACCGCTCAGCCACGCTGCACACAGGCAGGAGGGGAGCAACACAGCTCTCCCCTCCTGTCAGACACCCGGCAGGTATCCAGGAGACCCACCCTGGAGTGAGGGGCCCAGTCGCAGCTGCGACCCCTGCGACCGTGGTAGGTACGCCACCGTGCACAGGATTGCTTTTACATAGGAATCCTGTGTGTTACATAGGAATCCTCTGTGTTCAAGCAGAAATGCTGCACATACAGACGCCTACCATCATGACCACTTCTAAAAGCAGATGTGGCCATGGTGGTTGGAGTAACCCTTTAACTACATGTGACATTTTTATAGCAATCTGTGTTATCTTTTAAACAGTATGGAGTTCTTTTAGAATCCAAGCTAATTGTGGGATATTTATAAACAGCAGTTCTTAGGCAAAGTCCTGAAAGTGTCACAATCATCATGAAAACCAATGGAATGTCACAGGTGACCTCCTTGTGTTATATGTTCCTTATGTTCCTTTGGTTGCCATGGTGCTATGTTTGACGTCACTCTTATTTGATAAATTGAGTGAAGCATTCTTCATGGCCATATATATTTAAGGGCGCAGGGATAGTTGATTATTTTCATATCTTTAGGAATTTTAGAAATTATTGATCTGATTGGCCCCTTGTCTATTTAGGGAAGAAAAATCTGGACTAGTTCAGAGTTCTAATATATTCAGTTGTTTTAATGATAAATGTTGTGAATTTCCCCAAATGTATTTAAATGCTATTTTTTTTTTTTTGCTGAATTTGCTATTGCAATATTAAAGGACCACTGAAGTCACCCTGACCACTTCACCTCAATTAAGGTGTCTGGCTACAGTTATCAAATAGTTTAACCATGCAATGTAAACTATTACACTAGAGGCCCTTCTACAGCAACAACCGAGTCTGTCGCAAATTGCAGCTCATAGAAAAACATTGCATTTAATGCTTATCTATGAGAAAGATTTGTTTGGACCGATGGGATTGAAAAATAAGCTGGGTAACTCCTCCATTATGATGTTATGGGAGGTGGAGCAGGCAGTAGAAACCTTTTTTCTTTATTTTTTGCAGGTGAAGAGGGGGCTCTTAATCTAAACATGCACTAGGACACTATAGCATTAGGAATAAAGGTTTGTAATCCTAACACTATAGCGTTCCTTTAAAAGAATTCTATTCAAATATTAAAAACATGTACCTGATGGATAAGCAGCCTTCTCAACCACCACGGATCTTATTGTGCCACCCCTTCCCTGCAAGGTAAGATCAGGGAAATGGGAATATTCTTTTTTTTTTCTTTTAAACAATTAATAAAGTACAAATTGTAAAGCTCTTCCCTATCCCACTCTCTACACCCCCCTGAACACAGTGCACCCCTCACACACATGCTGAGTGACCAAAATAAAGAATAAAAAAAAAAAAAAAATTAAATGGAGAGCAGGAGTATTTTCATGTTCAAAATACGGGATGTTTCTAAAAATGAAAGGAAAAAGTCAGTGGGTAACTTACCATTCATTCGGCCCTACCATCATGGCAAGATGAAAACTTTCCCAGTCTGTAACGTCAGAGACCGTTCTTCAATGTTGGCAAAAAACAGTACCCTATCAGCTTCTCCCAAAGATCACAGGTGCTGCAAGACTCAATTAGGCAGGGCGAAACCTACAGTGAAAGGTGTTTGAAAAAATGGGGTGCAACAGCTGTTTTTATGAGGTGGGGGAACAACAGGATAACATGTCCCAAACTACCATTATGGTGGCTCAAATTTCGTAACGTCTATGAATGGAATAAGAACTGACGAACTGACACTGGCTGCCTTATTATTGTCCAATCCTCACACCAGTGGGGATTTAATGTCAATTGAGTTTATTGTCCTGTGTCTTTCCAAAATGCTTTCCAACTAAAGTGGAGTTCCTGTGTGTATTGACTCCCTATTGTAAACAGTGTGTGGGGAGCCCTCTTTGCCGACATTTTCCTCTTACTTTTTTACTGTACCCACACATATTATATACTGGTTTTTCTCCCCATTAAATGTTTTTTCTAAAGATACCATTATTTTCATCATATCATATAATTTACTATAAAAAAATGATAAAATATGATGAATTTTTTTTTTTTTTTAAACCACACGTTTTCTAACTTTGACCCCCAAAATATGTTGTGCAACTACAACCGCCAAAAAACAACTATGCTAAATAATTTCTACATTTTGTCCTGAGTTTAGAAATACCCAATGTTAACATGTTCTTGGCTTTTTTTTTGCAAGTTATAGGGCAATAAGTACAAGTAGCACTTTGCTATTTCCAAAACATTTATTTCAAAATTAACGAAAGTTACATTGTAACACTGATATCTGCCAGGAATCCCTGAATAACCCTTCCCATGTATATATTTTTTTTAAAAGAAGACAACCTAAGGTATTAAACTTGGGGTATTTTGACTCTTTTCATGCAGCCATTTTACCACTAATCTATGCCAAATGTAAAAAAATAAAATAAATAATTGGTGATTTTTTTGACACACAGCAATTTAAGAATACATGTACTGAGAACTTTAACAATTACTGCCAAAGAACATATGTGTTCAGCAACATCTCCTGAGTACAGTGATACCACCCATGTATAGGTGTGTCGGGTTCTCAGGGGGTTAAAAGGCCTTTTTTGGAGGGTGCGCATTCCAGTTTTCCAACCTGGAATTTTCGCAGCTGGTCATCATGCACCCATGTCCCATTTTTGAAGCATTTTTGAAGCTGGCCAATGTAATTCACCCCCGTCAAACCATATAATTTTTTTAAAGTAGACAACCCACGGTATTCAAAATGGGGTATGTTGACTCTTTTTTTAGTAGCCACTTAGTCACAACCCCTGGCCAAAATTAGCATTTATATTAGTTTTTCTGCATTTTTTACACATAAACTGCCATTTTACCAATGATATTATCAGTATAATACATTTTATTGCTCTAAAACACTCATATTTGTGTAGAGTAATGTCTCACGAGTACAACAGTACCCCTCAAGTATAGGTTTTATAGTGATTTGAAAAGTTACAGGGTCAAACGTAATATTTGCCAATTTCTATTTTTGACAGATTGGCTATGTTGCCTTTGAGACGGTATGGCAGCCCAGAAATGAAAATTAAGCCCACCATGAAATGCCATTAGAAAAAGTAGACAGCCCAGGGTATTCAAAATGGGGTATGTCCAGTCTTTTGCAGTAGCCACTTAGTCACAAACACTGTTTTGAAAAACTCATATTTGTATTTAGCGAAGTATCCCGATTATAACAATACCCCTATGTACAGGTTTTATGGTGTTTTGGAAAGTTACAGGGTCCATATAGGGCTTGCCCATTTCAGTTTGCCAGATTGGTTTGCTGGGTCTATGTTGCCTTTTGAGACCATGTGGTAGCCCAGGAATGTGAATTAACCCATCATGGCATACTATTTGCAAATGTAGACAACCCAGGGTATTCAAAATGGGGTATGTCAGGTCTTTTGTAGTAGCCACTTAGTCACAAACACTGTTTTGAAAAACTCATATTTGTATTTAGCGAAGTATCCCGATTATAACAATACCCCTATGTACAGGTTTTATGGTGTTTTGGAAAGTTACAGGGTCCATATAGGGCTTGCCCATTTCAGTTTGCCAGATTGGTTTGCTGGGTCTATGTTGCCTTTTGAGACCATGTGGTAGCCCAGGAATGTGAATTAACCCATCATGGCATACTATTTGCAAATGTAGACAACCCAGGGTATTCAAAATGGGGTATGTCAGGTCTTTTGTAGTAGCCACTTAGTCACAAACGCTGGCCAAAGTTAGTGTTTTTATTTTTTTTTGGCATTTTTTAAAAACAAAAACTGCACTTTCACTGATGATATCATCATTATGATAAGTTTTACTGGTTTGAAACACTCACATTTGTGTTCAGCGAAGTCTCCTGAGTATAACAGTACCTCCCATGTACTGGTTTTATAGTGTTTTTGCAAGGTAAAAAATAAGGCTTGCCCATTTCATTTTTTTCATTGAAATTTGCCAAATTGGTTATGTTGCCTTTGAGACGGTATGGTAGCCTAGGAATAAGAATTACCTCCATGATGGCATACCATTTGCAAAAGTAGACAACCCAAGGTATTGCAAATAGGGTATGTCCAGTTTTTTTTTAGTAGCCACTTAGTCACAAACACTGGCCAAGCCGCAAGCTCCCTTGCTATAGTGAGCAAAGACAAGGCAGGGCAGAGAGATCTTTAGCTCTCCCCAATGGACATGCACCCGAAGGGCCCCCTATTGGTGCCACAGCTCTAATGGCAGTTGCTGCTCTGCCTGTCACTGGTACAAACTGCCCTCTCCCACTAAGGGCATCAATAGCAAACAACAATTGTTTACAATAAACAAATTTTGCTTTCAAATGTATACATGACTCTGGAGCATATACTGAACATTGATCACAAGATTTTTTTTAAAGGATCGCTATATGGTCATGAACACAAACACAAAAGTATTCCTGACCCTATAGTGTTAACACCACTATCTAGCCCCCCTGGGCTCCTCGTGCCTCCATAAATATAGCAAAATCTTACTGTATTCAAGCCAGAAGCTGTAGATCTGCATGCTGTTAGACTCAGGAAAAACAAGCAGTCTGCTGACATGTGATAGCCTGATCCAATCACAGTGCTTCCCCATAGGATTGGCTGAGACTGACAAGGAGGCAGATCAGGGGCAGAACCAGCATGATTCAAACACAGCCCTGGCCAATCAGCATCTCCTCATAGAGATGAATTGAATCAATGAATCTCTATGAGGAAAGTTCAGTGTCTGCATGCAGTGGGAGGAGATACTGAATGTCTGGATGCATTTTAGGCAGCCAGGACTCAGGAAGGATCTCTAACAGCTACCTGAGGAGTGGCCAGTGAAGTTATCACTAGGCTGTAATGTAAACACTGCATTTTCTCTGAAAAGACAGTGTTTACAGCAAAAAGCCTGAAGGTAATGATTCTACTCACCAGAACAAATTCAATAAGCTGTAGTTGTTCTGGTGACTATAGTGTGCCTTTAAAGTGAAGAGTTTCATAACAAGAGTAATGAATACACTATTCTGACAAATAGTGAATAAGAATACTCAGAAATATTGTATCCACACCCACTCAGTAAAATACAT